>CM038145.1:63927956-64527956 GCA_021437245.1 Aegilops speltoides | reverse complement strand
CCTCCAAATAAGATAAGGAAAGAGAGGAAACCTACTTGGAGTAGGTTTCCCTCCCTATGGCGCCCCCTTGGGCGGCCACCTCCTCCCTCCCTCCTTTATATACGGGGTAGGGGCACCCTAGAACACACAAGTTGATCATTGATCATTCCTTAGCCGTGTGCGGTGCCCCTCCACGATATTACACCTCGGTCATATTGTAGCGGTGCTTAGGCGAAGCCTGCGCGACAGAGAACATCAAGATAGTCACCTCGCCGTCGTCTTGTGGAACTCCCCTCGAGCCTCTCTTTGGATTGGAGATCGAGGTGCGTCATCGAGCTGTACATGTGTCAAGAACTCGGAGGTGCGAATGCGTTGCTTGGATCGGTTGAACCGGGAAGGCGTCGACTACTTCCACTAGGCTGTGTCAGCGCTTCGCTTTGGTCTACGAGTGCGTACGAGACAACACTCTCCCCTCGTTGCTATGTCATCACCATGATCTTGCGTGTGCGTAGGAAAATTTTGAAATTACTCGTTCCCCAACAGTGGCATCCGAGCCTAGGTTTTATGGTTTGATGTTATATGCACGAGTAGAACACAAGTGAGTTGTGGGCGATATAAGTCATCTGCCTACCAGCATGTCATACTTTGGTTCAGCGGTATTGTTGGATGAAGCGGCCGGACCGACATTACGCCAGACGCTTCGCGAGACTTGTTTTACCGCCGTGCTTTGCACACGGTGACTAGCGGTGTCGGTTTCTCCAACTTTAGTTGAACCGAGTGTGGCTCGCCCGGTCCTTGTGAAGGTTAAAACGGAGTCTATTTGACAAACTATCATTGTGGTTTTGATGCGTAGGTGAGATTGGTTCTTGCTTAAGCCCGTAGCAGCCATGTAAAATTTGCAACAACAAAGTAGAGGACGTCTAACTTGTTTTTGCAGGGCATGTTGTGATGTGATATGGCCAAGACATGATGCTATATTTTATTGTATGAGATGATCATGTTTTATAACCGAAGTTATCGGCAATCGGCAGAGCCATATGGTTGTCGCTTTATTGTATGAAATGCAACGCATACTGTAATTGCTTTACTTTATCACTAAGCGGTAGCGATAGTCGTAGAAGCAATAGATGGCGTAACGACAACGATGCTACGATGAAGATCAAGGTGTCGCGCCGGTGACGATGGTGATCACGACGGTGCTTCGAAATGGAGATCACAAGCACAAGATGATGATGGCCATATCATATCACTTATGTTGATTGCATGTGATGTTTATCCTTTATGCATCTTATCTTGCTTTGATTGACGGTAGCATTTTAAGATGATCTCTCACTAATTATGAAGAAGTGTTCTCCCTGAGTATGCACCGTTACTAAAGTTCTTCGTGCTGAGACACCACGTGATGATCGGGTGTGATAGGCTCTACGTTCAAATACAACGGGTGCAAAACAGTTGCACACGCAGAATACTCAGGTTATACTTGACGAGCCTAGCATATACAGATATAACCTCGGAACACAGAGACCGAAAGGTCGAGCGTGAATCATATAGTAGATATGATCAAAATAGAGATGTTCACCATTGAAACTACTCCATCTCACGTGATGATCGGACATGGTTTAGTTGATTTGGATCACGTAATCACTTAGATGACTAGAGAGATGTCTGTCTAAGTGGGAGTTCTTTAGTAATATGATTAATTGAACTTAAATTTATCATGAACTTAGTACTGATAGTATTTTGCTTGTCTATGTTTGTTTGTAGATAGATGGCTCGTCTTTGTTGTTCCGTTGAATTTTAATGCGTTCCTTGAGAAAGCAAAGTTGAAAGATGATGGTAGCAATTACGGACTTGGTCCGTAACTTCGAGGATTATCCTCATTGCTGCTTGAGAAGAGTTACGTCTGGAAGCACCGCTGGGTGCCGAACTGCTGCTGATGTAACCAGCGGCGTTAAGAACGTCTGGCGAGCAAAGTCGATGACTACTCTATAGTTCGATGTGCCATGCTTTACGGCTTAGAACCGGGTCTTCAACGACGTTTTGAGCGTCATGGAGCATATGAGATGTTCCAGAGTTGAAGTTAATATTTCAAGCAAATGCCCGTATTGAGAGATATGAAGTCTCCAATAAGTTCTACAGCTGCAAGATGGAGGAGAATAGTTCTGTCGGTGAGCATATACTCAAAATGTCCGGGTATAATAATCACTTGATTCAAGCGGGAGTTAATCTTCGGATGATAGCGTCATTGATGAATTCTCCAATCACGCCACCAAGCTACAAGAGCTTTGTGATGAACTATAATATGCAAGGGATGAACAAGACTATTCGAGCTCTTCGCGATCTTTGAAAGCAGCGGAGGTAGAAATCAAAAGGAGCATCAAGTGTTGATGGTCAACAAGACCACTAGTTTCAAGAAAAGGGCCAAAGGGAAGAAGAAGGAACTTCAAAAGAACAGCAAACAAGTTGTTGCTCAAGAGAAGAAACCCAAGTCTGGACCTAAGCCCTAAATCGAGTGCTTCTACCGCAAGCGGATGGACCTTTGAAGCGGAACTGCCCCAAGTATTTGGTGGATAAGAAGGATGGCAAAGTGAACAAAGGTATATGTGATATACATGTTATTGATGTGTACCTTACTAATGCTCGCAGATAGCACTGGTATTTGATCTTGGTTACATTGCTAACATTTGCAACTCGAAGCAGGGACTACGGATTAGCGAAGATTAGCTAAGGACGAGGTGACGATGCGCGTGGGAAATGGTTCCAAAGTCGATGTGATCGCGGATCGGCACGCTACCTCTACATCTACCATCGGGATTAGTTTTAGACCTGGATAATTGTTATTTGGTGCTGCGTTGAGCATGAACATTATATCTGGATCTTGTTTGATGCGAGACGGTTATTCATTTAAATCGAGAGAATAATGGTTGTTCTATTTTTATGAGTAATATCTTTTATGGTCATGCACCCTTGAAGAGTGGTCTATTTTAATGAATCTCGATAGTAGTGATACACATATTCATAATGTTGAAGCCAAAAGATGCAGAGTTGATAATGATAGTGCAACATATTTGTGGCCTTGCCGTTTAGGTCATATCGATTGTAAAACGCATGAAGAAACTCCATCTTGATGGACTTCGGAATCACTTGATTATGAATCACTTGGTACTTGCGAACCGTGCCTCATGGGCAAGATGACCAAAACACCGTTCTCCGGATCAATGGAGAGAGCAATAGATTTGTTGGAAATCATACATACAGATGTATGTGGCCCGATGAATGTTGAGGCTCGTGGCGGATATCGTTATTTTCTCACCTTCACAGATGATTTGAGCAGATATGGGTATATCTACTTGATGAAGCACAAGTCGAAACATTTGAAAAGTTCAAAGAATTTCAGAGTGAAGTAGAAAATCATCGTAACAAGAAAATAAAGTTTCTACGATCGATCGTGGAGGAGAATATTTGAGTTCTGAGTTTGGTTTACATTTGAAACAATGTGGAATAGTTTAGCAACTCACGCCACGGAACACCACAGCGAAATGGTGTGTCGAGCGTCGAATGTCGTACTTTACTTGATATGGTGCGATCTATGATGTCTCTTACCGATTTACCGCTATCGTTTTGGGGTTATGCTTTAGAGACGGCCGCATTCACGTTAAATAGGGCACCATCAAAATCCGTTCAGACGACGCCTTATGAACTGTGGTTTGGCAAGAAACCAAAGTTGTCGTTTCTCAAAGTTTGGGGGCTGCGATGCTTATGTGAAGAAACTTCAACCAGATAATCTCGAACCCAAATCGGAGAAATGTGTCTTCATAGGATACCCAAAGGAGACTATTGGGTACACCTTCTATCACAAATCTGAGGGCAAGATTTTCATTGCTAAATTGGGATCCTTTCTAGAGAAGGAGTTTCTCTCGAAAGAAGTGAGTGGGAGGAAAGTAGAACTTGATGAGATAACTGTATCTACTCCCTTATTGGAAAGTAGTTCATCACAAGAACCAGTTCCTGTGATAACTACACCAATTAGTGAGGAAGCAAATGATATTGATCATGAAACTTCAGATCAAGTTTCTCTTGAACCTCGTAGGTGTACAGAGTAAGATCCGCACTGAGTGGTGCGGAAATCCTATTCGGAAGTCATGTTACTTGACCATGATGAACCTACGAACTATGAGGAAGCGATGATGAGCCCAGATTCCATAAAATGACTAGAGGCCATGAAATCTGAGATAGGATCCATGTATGAAAACAAAGTATGGACTTTGGTTGACTTGCCCGATGATCGGCAAGCCATTGAGAATAAATGGATCTTTAAGAAGAAGACTGACGCTGATGGTAATGTTACTGACTACAAAGCTCGACTTGTTGCAAAAGGTTTTCGACAAGTTCAAGGGGTTGACTACGATGAGACTTTCTCACCCATAGCGATGCTTAAGTCTGTCCGAATCATGTTGGCTATTGCTGCATTTCATGATTATGAAATTTGGCAAATGGATGTCAAGACTGCATTCTTGAATGGATTTCTAGAAGAGTTGTATATGATGCAGCCTGAAGGTTTTGTTGATCCAAAAGTTGCTGACAAAGTGTGCAAACTCCAGCATTCCATTTATGGACTGGTGCAAGCATCTCGGAGTTGGAATAAGCGCTTTGTGAGTGTGATCAAAGCATATGGTTTTATCTGAGACTTTTGGAGAAGCTTTGTATTTACAAGAAAGTGAGTGGGAGCTCTGTAGCATTTCTAGTTTTATATGTTGATGACATATTATTAATTGGAAATGATATAGAATTTCTGGATAGCATAAAGGGATACTTGAATAAAAGTTTTTCAATGAAAGACCTCGGTGAAGCTGCTTACATATTGGCATCAAGATCTATAGAGATAGATCAAGGCGCTTAATAGGACTTTCACAAAGCACATACCTTGACAAAATTTTGAAAAAGTTCAAAATGGATCGAGCAAAGAAAGGATTCTTGCACTGTGCTACAAGGTGTGAAGTTGAGTCGAACTCAATGCCCGACCACAGCAGAAGAGAGAGAAAATGAAAGATGTTCCTATGCTTCAGCCATAGGCTCTATCATGTATGCAATCTTGTGTACCAGACTGACGTATGCTTAGCAATAAGCTTGGCGGTAGGTACCAAAGTAATCCAGAGTGGATCATGGACAGCGGTCAAGAACATCTGAAATACCGAAAAGGACTAAGGATATGTTTCTCGTATATGGTGGTGACAAAGAGCTAGTCGTAAATGGTTACGTCGATGCAAGCTTTGACACGATCCGGACGATTCTAAATCGCAAACCGGATCGTGTTTATATTAAGCGGTGGAGCTGTAAGTTGGTGTAGTTCAAAACAAAGCGTCGTGGCGGGATCTACATGTGAAGCGGAGTACATAGCTGCTTCGAAGCAGCAAATAAAGGAGTCGGATGAAGGAGTTCATTTCGATCTAGGTGTCATACCTAGTGCATCGGGACCAATGAAGATCTTCTGTGACAATCTTGGTGCAATTGCCTTGGCAAAGGAATCCAGATTTCACAAGAGGACCAAGCACATCAAGAGACGCTTCAATTCCATTCGGGATCAAGTCCAAGTGGGAGACATAGAGATTTGCAAGATACATACGGATCTGAATGTTGCAGATCCGTTGACTAAGCCTCTCTCATGAGCAAAACATGATCAACACCAAGACTCCATGGGTGTTAGAATCATTACTGTGTAATCTAGATTATTGACTCTAGTGCAAGTGGGAGACTGAAGGAAATATGCCCTAGAGGCAATAATAAAGTTATTATTTATTTCCTCATATCATGATAAATGTTTATTATTCATGCTAGAATTGTATTAACCGGAATCATGATACATGTGTGAATACATAGACAAACATATAGTCACTTGTATGCCTCTACTTGACTAGCTCATTAACCAAAGATGGTTATGTTTCCTAACCATGGACATGTGTTGTCATTTGATTAATGAGATCACATCATTAGGAGAATGATGTGATTGACATGACCCATCCCGTTAGCTTAGCACTTGATCGTTTAGTATTACGCTATTGCTTCCTTCATGACTTATACATGTTCTGTAACTATGAGAATTGTGTAACTCCGTTTACGGAAGAACACTTTGGTACTACCAAGCGTCACAGCGTAACTGATTATAAAGGAGTACTACAGGTGTTTCCAAAGGTACATGTTGAGTTAGCATAATTGAGATTAGGTTTTGTCACTCCGATTGTCGGAGAGGTATCTCTGGGCCCTCTCGGTAATACTCATCATCTAATCCTTGCAAGCATGTAACTAATGAGTTAGTTATGAGATGGCGTATTAAGAGCGAGTAAAGAGACTTGCGTAGCGAGATTGAACTAGGTATTGGATACCAAGCGATCAAATCTCGGACAAGTAACATACCGATGACAAAGGAACAACGTATGTTGTTATGCGGTTTGACCGATAAAGATCTTCGTAGAATATGTAGGAACCAATATGGGCATCCAGGTCCGCTATTGGTTATTTACGAGACATGTCTCGGTCATGTCTACATCGTTCTCGAACCGTAGGGTCCGCACGCTTAAGGTTTCCATAGCGGTTATATTATGAGTTTATGTATTTTGATGTACGAAGTTTGTTTGGAGTCCGGATGTGATCACGGACATGACGAGGAGTCTCGAAATGGTCGAGACATAAAGATTGATATATTGGACGGATATATTTGGACACGGAAAGGTTAGGAAGAGTTTGGAGCTCAGGAGGTTCTGGAACCCCGGGAGGTATATGGGCCTTATTGGGCCCATGTAGGAGGAAGGAGAAGGAGCAAGGGAGGCGCGCCCCAAGCCCAATCCGAATTGGGGAGGGGCGGCCCCTTTCCTTCTCCTTCCCCTCTTCCTTTCCTACTACAGTACTACTTCCTAATACTAGTACTCCTTCCTTCCCCCTCCAAATAAGATAAGGAAAGAGAGGAAACCTACTTGGAGTAGGTTTCCCCCTCCCTATGGCGCCCCCCTTAGGCGGCCACCTCCTCCCTCCTCCTTTATATCACGGGGTAGGGGGCACCCTAAACACACAAATTGATCATTGATCGTTCCTTAGCCGCAGCGGTTCCCCCTCCACGATATTACACCTCGGTCATATTGTAGCGGTGCTTAAGCGAAGCCCTCCGGCGAGAGAACATCAAGATAGTCACCACGCCGTCGTCTTGTGGAACTCCCCTCGGAGCCTCTCTTGGATTGGAGATCGAGGTGCGTCATCGAGCTGTCGTGTGTCAAGAACTTCGGAGGTGCCGAATGCGGTGCTTGGATCGGTTGAACCGGGAAGGCGTCGTTGCTTCCACTACGTTGTGTCAGCGCTTCGCTTCTGGTCTCACGAGTGCGTAGACAACACTCTCCCCTCGTTGCTATGTCATCACCATGATCTTGCGTGTGCGTAGGAAAATTTTGAAATTACTACGTTCCCCAACACAACTAGAAGAGGTGAAGAGATCTGCTGCAAGGGCCGGCGCATTGTCTGCACTAACTCGGGCTAAAGCATGGATAGCCGATCTTGATCCGGAAGACATTGGGAATGGCTATCCTAGCCAAAAAGAAGATGGGTCAGAATTTGACAATGATGCCCTTAGAGGTCTGACAAAGGAGATGCACCCGCTTGCAAGTAAACTAGCCGAAGAGACTGGTCTGTCTTTCCATTGGTCCATTTATGATGCAGAGAACAAGCGGATTGACGCGTCGGTTTATGAAGCTCATAATCTAATCCTGCCAATTCGTAAGCACACTTATGTCCCTGATGTTGAACCGTCAGATCTTATAAGCGATGAAGCTGTCTTCCGAGCTTTGTCTGGAATTGACTGGGCAACCGTTGACTTCCAGCCACTGGGGGGGAGGCGGAGGGTGAACCGGCACAGGTTGATCCACAATCTTTGCATCAAGTTGAGGAAGAGTCATAATCCGGAAGTCGGGTTATCGTCTGTGCACTGTCCTCTTTATGAGAAACAATTATCCTTTTTGGGCAATTAAAACGCCTTGTAATAGGCTAGCTTAAACACTTGGTCCGCTATGCCATCGTGCATAGCCACTTTGCCTGATACTGTCAATTTGTCATGCTATGCAATGTCTGCTTCTAATCTTTAACAGCTTGATACACTTCTATTTTCTGCATGTGATAAACTTAAAATTTCCCTGGCGGTTTACCGCCGGACGGGTTATGATACCCAATATAAAGCCAGAGTTTATAACCAAGGCTGTAAAACAATGAAATATGAAATACATCGTACCTGTGATATTGAATCACATCGTTGGTTTACCAACTTTTTGTAGTAAGGGTGATAACCCAAATCTTGAGTGTTGATAACTCCCACCATGTTGTGCTGGTTTATAATAAGCCATGCCGGGTTATGATAAACACTGTATGATCATCCTAGCGACTTATAGTCAATGCCAGACCGGGTTAATAAGCACCAGTTTAAAATTGATTGTGTACTAACAATTGATAGCTGAAAGCCACGCCGGATTAACAAACCCCGGGTTACATTGATGACTCGTAGTCAGGCCGGGTCAATAGACGCCGATTTATTGCAAAACCTTATCAAAGGAGAAAAAACTTGGCAAAACAAAAGCAAATGAAAACTTGTAGTCGAGGCTTTTCAAGGGCTGCCAGGCTCAAATTCGAGGTTTTTCATGGGCTGCCAGGCCGCTGAGTTAAACCATTTTACAAAGCCTTTTAAGATGGACCTCACATTAACCAATCGTCATTTTAACTTTGACAAGTTCAGGGTCTGTATAAGATTGACTTGTCAAACGTTCGACGGGTTATCCCAGGATTATCTGGATGGAGTGGCTTACTTGATGAAGGCAGGTTAACCCGAGGTTTTAGGTGAATACACCTGGCTTCCAAGGCTGGCTTGATAGCCTATTACAAGGGTCCTTTCAAACACTTTGTTGTTGTGCACAAAGAGACCCCATGTAGCTGTGCTCAATGGGTACCTATGTTTGAGCTGTGCGTGGCAATAGAATCTCTTTGGTCCCTTGGGTGTGAAGCCCCCAAGCTGTGTTGTGGCTTTCTAAGCCAGTTTAATGGGTAAGCAGAACTCCGCTTTATAAGCATAAGCCCCCATGCAACCAAGAAGATATAAGATGAAATGGCAGAGGCCCCGCTTTAGCAAGGATGCCGGTTTATTTATTGATCATAATATGTACATTGTCAAAAATATATGCATAGTAGGAGCCTGTGGCTCAGGTGTAGTAAGGCCGAAGATGAGCTATATTCCACGGCCGGCGAGTCTCCTCCTCCGACTTGCGTGAGTCTTTGTGCTCTCGAACATCGATGAGGTAGTATGACCCGTTGTTCAGATTCTTGCTGACCACAAAGGGCCCTTCCCAAGGTGGGGATAACTTGTGCATATCCGTCTGATCCTGGATAAGCCGGAGCACTAAGTCGCCTTCCTTAAAAGCTCTGATTTTAACCCGGCGGCTGTGACAACGCCACAGGTCTTGCTGATAAATCGCCGAACGAGTTGCCGCAATATCCCGTTGTTCATCTAACATGTCCAATGCATCTTGGCATGCTCTTTCATTGTCCGCTTCAACGTAAGCTGCCACTTGGGGCGAGTCATGGCGAATATCACTTGGGAGAACTGCTTCCGCTCCATAAACCATGAAGAAGGGTGTGTAACCCGTAGATCTGTTGGGGTGGTGTTAATGCTCCATGAAACAGAAGGCAACTCCTCCACCCAACAACCCGGCGTCTGCTGCAAAGGGACCATAAGCTGGGGCTTGATACCCTTTAGTATTTCTTGATTAGCTCTCTCCACTTGACCATTAGACTGGGGGTGGGCCACTGATGACACATCAAGCCGGATGTGCTCCACGTTGACAGAACTCTTCCATAGCACCCTTGAAGAGATTCGTGCCATTATCTGTTATAATGCTGTGTGGAAAAGCAAAGCGGAAGATCACCTTTTTCATGAATTGAACCGCTGTGACTACATCACACTTGCTCACTGGCTCTGCCTCTACCCACTTGGTAAATTTATCAACCGCCACCAGAAGGTGGGTCTTCTTATCCTTGGACCTCTTAAAAGGCCCAACCATATACAGGCCCCAAGTTGCAAACGGCCAGGTGATTGGAATCATCCTCAATTCCTGGGCTGGAACATGAGCTCGGCGTGTAAACTTCTGACAGCCATCACACTTTCTGACTAGATCCTCCGCATCAGCATGAGGTGTTAACCAGTAAAAACCGTGCCGGAAGGCCTTAGCCACCAAGGATTTTGAATAGGCATGATGACCACTATCTCCTTGGTGGATTTCATGCAAGATCTCACAACCTTCTTTAGGAGAAACACAACGCTGAAACGCCCCTGAAACACTGCAATGATGTAACTCGCCATTGACAATAGTCATGGACTTGGACCACAGGATTATCTGCCTGGCCAAAACTTCGTCTTCCGGTAACTCGCCCCGGGTCATATACGCTAGGTATGGCACTGTCCAATCAGGGATAGCATGAAGAACCGCCACCAATTGAGCCTCCGGGTCAGGAACAGCCAGATCTTGCTCCATTGGTATTTTGACCGACGGATTATGCAAAACATCAAGAAAAACATTGGGCGGCACCAGTTTACGCTGGGAACCGAGCTGGCTTAAAGCGTCCGCCGCTTCATTCTTGCGTCGATCAATGTGCTCAACCTGGTAACCCTTGAAGTGACCGGCAATGCTATCCACCTCACGCCGATAAGCCGCCATAAGTGGATCCTTGGAGTCCCATGTACCAGATACCTGCTGAGCCACTAAATCGGAGTCGCCAAAGAAACGTACCCGGATTAAGTTCATCTCCTTAGCCATCCGAAGACCATGGAGCAGGGCCTCATACTCAGCTGCATTGTTAGTATATGGAAACATTAAACGGAGAACATAACAAAATTTGTCACCTCGAGGGGAAGTAAGAACCACTCCAGCTCCCGAGCCCTCTAATTGTCTGGATCCATCAAAGTCAATAGTCCAATATGTGTTATCCAGTTTATCCTCCGGTGCCTGCAACTCTGTCCAGTCGTTGATAAAATCCATGAGTGCTTGGGACTTGATAGCAGTGCGAGGCATATATTTTAACCCATGAGGCCCAAGCTCAATAGCCCACTTAGCAACCCGGTTGGTCGCCTCCCTGTTCTGAATGATATCTCCTAATGGACCGGAACTGACCATAGTAATGGGATGGCCCTGAAAATATTGCTTAAGCTTCCAGATTGCCATAAACACTCTGTACACCAGCTTCTGCCAATGCGGATATCTCTGTTTGGACTCGATAAGCACCTCACTGATGTAATAAACCGGCCGTTGAACCGGATATTCCTTACCAGCCTCTTTGCGCTCCACCACAATAGCCACGCTGACAGCTCGGGCATTAGCAGCCACGTATAACAGCAATGGTTCCTTATCAATGGGGGCAGCAAGAACGGGCGGTTTGGCTAACTCCTTCTTCAGATCCTCAAACGCCGCGTCAGCAGCATCACTCCAGACAAAGTTGTCTGTCTTCTTTATCATCTGATAAAGTGGGATCGCCTTCTCCCCCAACCGGCTGATAAACTGGCTTAGTGCTGCAATACGACCCGCCAGCCGTTGAACGTCATTGATACATGCCAGTTTAGCCAGGGACGTAATAGCCTTGATCTTTTCCGGCTTAGCTTCAATGCCCCTGTTAAACACTAGAAAACCCAAGAGCTTGCCAGCTGGCACACCAAAAACACATTTAGCCGGATTAAGCATCATCTTATAAACCCTCAGATTATCAAAAGTTTCCTGCAAGTCAGCTATAAGTGTTTCTGCTTTCCTGGACTTCACCACTATATCATCCACATAAGCACGAACATTGCGCCCAATCTGAGCATGAAGGAAATTCTGCACGCACCGTTGATAAGTCGCCTGGGCACTCTTGAGTCCAAAAGGCATAGATACATAGCAGAAGGCTCCAAAAGGAGTTATAAAAGCCGCCTTCTCCTGGTCCTTAACCACCATCTTGATCTGATGATAACCCGAATAAGCATCCAGAAAACTCAACCGCTCACAACCCACCGTAGCATCAATGATTTGATCAATACGGGGGAGGGCAAAGGGATCAGCTGGACAAGCCTTGTTCAAATCCGTGTAGTCCACACACATACGCCAAGTACCATTCTTCTTGAGCACCAGCACCGGGTTAGCCAACCACTCAAGGTGAAAGACCTCCACAATGAACCCTGCTGCCAAGAGCAGGGCCACCTCCTTACCAATGGCCTTGCGTCTCTCTTCATTAAAGTGGCGAAGAAACTGCTCGACCGATTTAAACTTGGGATCAATATTAAGAGCATGCTCAGTGAGTTCCATCGATACACCTGGCATGTCAGAAGGCTTCTATGCAAAGATGTCCCAGTTCTCACGGATGAACTCGATGAGCGCACTTTCCTATTTCGGATCCAAGTTAACGATGATGCTAAACTGCTTGGATGAATCGCCAGGAACAAAATCAACCAACTTAGTCTCATCAGCCGATTTAAACTTCAAAGCCGGATCATGCTCTGTAGTGGGTTTCTTCAGAGAAGTCATATCTGCCGGATCAACATTGCCTTTATAGAATTTTAACTCCTCTGTTGCACAAACCGACTCAGCATAAGCCGCATCACCTTCCTCGCAATCCAAAGCAATCTTGCGGCTGCCATGAACCGTGATGGTCCCCTTATGACCCGGCATCTTGAGCTGCAGATAAACGTAACAAGGCCTTGCCATGAACTTAGCATAGACCGGCCGTCCAAACAGGGCATGGTATGGACTTCTGATTTTTACCACTTCAAAGGTCAATGTCTCTGACCTTGAATCATGATCATCTCCAAAAACCACCTCCAGAGCTATCTTTCCGACCGGGTAGGCGGATTTACCAGGCACCACACCGTGAAAAACGGTGTTCGATGGTTTAAGATTCTTATCCGTTAACCCCATACGCCGGAAGGTTTCATAATACAAGATGTTGATACTGCTCCCTCCATCCATGAGCACCTTGGTGAACTTATAACCTCCAACCTGTGGTGCAACCACCGATGCCAGATGACCCGGATTATCAACCCAGGGCGGATGATCTTCTCGACTCCACACAATAGGCTGCTCAGACCAGTGCAGATAACGGGGCACCGCCGGTTCAACGGAGTTCATCGCCCTCATATGGAGTTTTTGATCGTGCTTGCACAGACTAGTAGTGAAGATGTGATAATGTCCACCATTTAACTGCTTTTGGTTACTCTGATAACCCGATTGCTGCTGTTGTTGATTCCCGTGTTGATTATAACCACCTTGGTTGCCCTGATTTCCTTGATTGCCCTATCCACCTTGGTTACCTTGGAAACCTGAACCGGAGTTACCTCCACCATAACCCGGCCCATGAAACCCGGGTCCTGAACCGCCAGATGGTCCATGATCATACCGGAAGAGATCTGAGTTTTTGAATTCTCGCATAATAAAACAATCCTTCCATAAGTGCATAGCTGGCTTCTCTTATGTCCCGTGCTTTGGGCAGGGCTAGTTCAACACGCGCTCCAGGTTCATCCCTGATCCGCCGCCCCGTGGGGGTGGTTTACCCTTACGATGCTGATTATTACCATGTATGTTGGTGTTAGCCACAAAATCAGAATTATTGTCCGCTTTGCGCTTACCGTTACTCCCATGGCTCACCTGATTATGTTGCTTCCCTTTTGCGCCGACATTCTTCTTTCCCTTCTCCAGCTTGTCATCGTCAGATTCGGGATCCTTGGTACTATCAGAATCGGCATATTTAACCAAAGCTGCCATGAGTGTTCCCATATCATTGCAGTGACGCTTGAGCCATCCCAACTTCAACTTCAGCGGCTTAAACCGGCAATTGCCCTTCAATGTTATGAACGCCGAATCAGCATTGATGCGGTCCAACGAATGTAAGATTTCTGAAACCCGGTGCACCCAATGGGTTGTTGATTTGCCTTCTCCTTAGACACAAGCGGCCAGATCCACAATTGACATGGGTTGCTTGCACGTGTCTTTGAAGTTAGCAATAAAGCGGGCCTTCAACTCGGCCCATGAACCGACGGAATTAACAGGCAGACTCTTTAACCAAGTGCGAGCCGTTCCATCCAACATCATGGTGAAGTATTTTGCACACACCGCTTCATCCACATCTAGCATCTCCATTGCCATCTCATAACTCTCAACCCATGACCCGGGGGGTAAATCGGCAGTGTAATTAGGCACCTTACGCGGGCCCTTGAAATCCTTGGGTAACCGCACATTACGTAGAGCCGGAGTAAGACACGACACCCCCCAACAGCTGAAAGCAAGTCCTCGTTCTATTGACGTCGTCGGTCGAACCGGAGTAGGCTGATGATTTGCGTACTGTGCCGCCAACTACGCTGCTAACTCTGCCTCCTGACGCGCTCTACCGTTATCCACTACGTCATGAGCATTTGTACCACAGTGTGCCGGATTATGCCCTCGAGGGGCGTCACGGTTCCGCGCACTGCTTCACATAGCCGGTTCATCAATGTGCCTGCTGTAACTCCTGCTCGGGCGAGGGGTTGAATGGATTCTATCTCAGTTATATGAATAAGCCTGCTGCTACACCATAGCAGTTTGAAGGAGATCCCTGGCCCGCCGCGTCTCAACCGCTGCTGGAGACTCGCCCTCCATTGGAATAGCTGCCAATCGAGATGTCGCGGCAATCATGTTATCCAAAGGGGTGGAGAAGTGACCCGGCGAAGTCTGCATGTCTTCTGGCGGATTATCATTTGTCATTTGGGTCCATCACCCGTGGCTGATCTGGCACTCCTGTCCTAGGTGCTTCAGTCCGGTTTACTGCTGCCGGATTACTGGGTCCTACTCCTGGTGTGTTGAAGAGATTCATTGCTTCGTAAACCGGCGGCAGACGAGACCGGTGCCTCCTCCTCAACACCTCATTCGAAGCGTTCTGATCCAGCATGAGCCGGTAATTCTGTGCCTGGATCGGCTGTGACTGGGCATCTAAAGAGGCCCGTTCTTCAACCATCCTGGTTTCCTCAGCTGCCAAGTCCTCCTTGGCCTGAGTTATCTGATCCCGCAGCTTTGTGAACTCCATGTTATGCCGATCTTGAGTCTCCGAGGTAACTGTTGTGGTCAACAATGTCGTCAGGCATCCCATAAACTGGACAAAACTTGAGTCGGCCGGCGCGCAGGGCCTCCTGCCCCGGCTGCCGATCCGGAAGTCATTGCTGCTGCAGTTAAAGGTTGCAATGTGGGCTGCGTACCGGCCATGAAGATTGCAACCCGGTTTGGTGGTTCAAGGGGGTTCGGAATACTGTCGCCATCGGAACAACGCCCGAACCGTCCATCTTGTAATTGGTACCATGACTCAGTCTCGCCAGTGGATGATTCGCCATCAGAGTAAACAACCGGATCACCATCGGACACCGGTTCAGATTCCGCCCCATGGATGAATCCCACGAACGCATGCTTCATGGCAGGCTGAACCCGGGCAGGGCTTGGACGTTGAGCCATCTCAACGAGGTCGGTGCAGATGTCCGGCTCAGGGCCCGGTTCGCCGATCTTGCCGATGAAAATGTGAATTCCTCCAAAGGGGACCCGGTACCCGTACTCGATTGAGCCGGCCTCGGGGCCCCAGCCTGCATCATCGATGTAGAGTTTGCCACGATGACTCTTGGTCATCCAGCCAACTGCATATCCCTTGAGTCCTTCAAAGTTGCCCTGCAAGAACTCAAAACCATCGTGCGATAGCCCCATGGTGGGCGCCAACTGTCGCGGAATTAACACGCCAGATGTACTAGTGAGAGGACTTAGTCGTGGAGCCATCGCAACGAGATTAGCTTAAAGGGGTTAAACCGGACAAAGGACACGGGGAGTTTATACTGGTTCGGCCCCTTGCGGTGAAGGTAAAAGCCTACGATCCAGTTGTGGTGGAATTGATGGGGTCTCAATGAGCAGGGAGCGAATCCGCTTTACCTATCTCTCAAATTGTTTTTTCTTGTCCCTGAACCGTCGTCGGGTCGTCCCTTTATCTACACAGGTTGACGCCCGGCGGTTTTCAGAATACCGAGGCCGGCTCATACACGTGTCCGTCTCGGTTTCTACCTTTCCCTACCTTACAACACAAGTTACATATCTCATGGCGGTTTATGTCTATGACCTAATCCGCCCTTGGGCTCTGGGCCTCTAAGTCTTCAGTAGTAAAGCGCCATATTCCTTGTCTTCATGGGCTTCAATACGGATGAGCATAACCCGGCCCCTCTTGGGAGGTCTATACTCAGTAGTTATATCCCCAACAAGGACCATGCATGTCTTACATTTTACTCCCTTCATTCCTAAATATTAGTCTTTTTAGAGATTTCAAGTGGACTGGCACATACGGATGTATATAGCCATATTTTAGAGTGTAGATTCACTCACTTTGCTCCGTATGTAGTCACTTGTTGAAATCTCTAAAAGAATAATATTTAGGAACAGAAGGAGTATTTTTGAATTCGTGTCATACATGCATGTTTTGGAAAAATAGATGCACTATAATTATTGGATTGTTGTTGTGTTCGTGTGTGGGTGTCTGTGTGTGTGTGTATGTCTGTGTGTGTGGTCATATGCTTGGTACATACAAAGTTTTCTCACCTCCATATTGTTCATCTTTTAAATTTGAATTTGCATTGAAAAACTTACCAGGGATACCATGAAATGTGAAATCCACGTTGAGATCACTATATCACAAACTCACTCTAATTCAACAACTCGTCACAAATCAATTACCACGTTGAGATTAGTATTTGCAAGGAAAATACGGGCATGTAATACACATAGATTCATTCGGCAATTTAAAAGGTTCCTTTCATATTCTCGAATGGTAGGACCCAACGGCGCACCAGCCAGACCTTGGCTCGTGTTGATCCTAAAAAAATAAAAAATAAAAAAACCAGGCTCGTGTCCTTCTGGTGGCATGTGTGGTACGCATATTAGGAAACCCTAACAAGTCGAGCCTCCGCGTTTCGAATCAAAATATCTGGCGGCCAAAATTCCAGCCCTAGGAAATTCCCCTCATGTCCCCGGTCCATAATGACTACCAATGAACAACGGAGGGATGCTTTAGTAACTAGACAACGTTACCTACCGTGCCGAGCAAGGTTCAATTCCCTCGGTCGCCACTCGCCAAGGTCACCCGTCAACTGCATAGCCTAGTACTACTACTACTACTACTACTACTACTACTACTACAGGATGAGCACAGAATTGAGCCCGTTTGTTCGTGCCTAGTACTTGAGTTAATATATCAGGCAATGCATTGGTACGGAGGGATTATCCTTTTGCTCTGCATATATAACTTGTCTGAAGTCTAACTAAGCAAAATGTTTGACCAAATCCTTTCTTAAGAAATACAACAGGACAAATGTATGGCTTGAAAAATTATTGCATGATGCAGGTTATAATATTATTTCGAATCCTGGATCTTAAATTTTAGAAAATCCAAAAGTGACCATAAATTCTTGAAACTGAGCATGGTCACGTGATATGGCACAAATATTACTTCATAATTTTTTTCCTCAATTTGAGACAAGTGCTTATGACAAGTTGCACAAATGAAGAACCAAGGTATTTTGGAACAAAGACCTGTCATGTTAAGGCAAACGGTTTCACTATTGAAACCGTGGGCTTTTACGTGGTGCCACGAGTCCCGCTTCTCATCGGCAGGTGCCGTCCGAGCAAGCGTGTGAGTCAACGGGAGGCGTGCGAGCAGACCGATGTGTCGGTTGACAGGGAGGCGTGGGAGCTGACCGCAGTGCAGGCTCACCGGGAGGCGAGTCCTTTGACCAGGCTCCGCCGCCCACATTCATCCCAACTGCTCCCACTTTTAATGTCGCCAGCGCCGCAGTTTAAAATCAACCCCGCACTACCTGGTATCGCTACAATGTTTTCTCTTCCTCTCAGATTCTCCTGTCGTCTACCTCCAACCAGCCTGATCTAAACGTATGCCATGCCGCATCATGATGGTCTGCCCTTAGTCTTCCAGTTTCCTGAGGAAGACACCCAGCCGGAGTCTCAAGAACATAAGGCACTTTGGGACGAGCTTGAACTGCCTTGCGAGGAGCGCGCGCTGTCCCGCTCTGTTACGGCTCCGTCACGACTGCGCGGCGCCCATCCCCGTGGCATTAATGGGCTGGGAGCCGCACATTGTCGCTAAGCTTGATGCCATGGGGTTCCACGAGGTCCCCGTCGACTTTCCCGCACCCGTGCACTTGCCAGCGCATGCGCCTGCGCGTGTAATGCGTGCTGCGCCCGTGCGGTGCCGTGCACCGCAAGCGCATGAGCTCGCGTGCAGCGGCGTGCGCGCCGTGCGGTGCTAGTGCACACGAATGTCTCTGTCGCGCCGTTGACAGCGCATGTCCCCGTGTGGGTGCCAGTGCCCCCCTCAGCGGCATGGATGGCCGCCATCGACCACTTCCTTGCAACAATGCTAGTCGCCTCCTCCCGCCAGTTGACTCGCTCTGAAGTCCAGAACATTTTGGCCTTCCTTGAAGCTAGGCCAACATCCAGGGGTACGCCAACAACGGTGCAAGGCGCCGCCGTCACCGTCAGTCAGTGGCCCGACGACACACAGAGCACGACGCCCCCCGTCGCCGCCACATAATCTAAATTTGCCATGAAAAATGTTCGGATTGCCATTCTTAAAATCTGAACGTTTATCATTTCCGTTTATTCTAGATCGATCGTCGTATAATTTAAAATCGGAGTCGGACTGAACGAAATCTATGGTTTGATCGATTGAATGTTCTACTAGATCCGTATCAAATTAAATATAAAACTTCATCAAGCCACATGTATTCCTTGTCATACAACGACCTAGACTGCTTCAATGTCGAGCGCTCAACACGTTTAGCGTGCAGTTAATTTCATACCAAAAATAGTGCTAATCACATAATAACACGCAAATAATATCCTACTTAATATCCGCATGCACTTAATGTACTTCCAAATTAACGTGCATTGCACGCGTACCTGTGACTAGTGCTGCTAGCACGTGGCTGGTGCCGTAACTTGTGAGCAGCGTCGAGATATGGTCAAAGGCAACATCGCCCTTGAGTTCTTCGTGTTACCCATGCGTCTAAACGCAGAAGGGGAAGGGAGAGAGAGCACACATGGAACCCACCAGTAAGTGAAGGCGAATAGTACTAAAAATAATATTACATGTTATCAATTAAATAGGCTGTGGTAATATAAAAACATTATGTGAACAAAGGGAGGTACAACAAACATTGTTGTTCTACGTATGTTGCCTATTGACGTGCACTTGAAGGCCCTGGTCGCATGTTCGGTCCTCGTCCTTCATTTTTCAATTTGTATATGGGTCCAAATTTGTTTCATGACATGTGGGCCCCTTGGTGTGTAGTTTGTAGCACTTTAATTTGTGGGTCGAAATTTGTTCCATTCCAAGTGGACTATCGGTGTGTAGTTTTGTAACTTATTTATAACAATTAAAGAGAACGACAGAGTTTTTTCCCATAATACCATGTTGCGACGTTGAAGGCGAGAAAGGATGTGCGAGAGAGCGATGACCGAGCCAGAGGGAAATCAACTAGGGGAGTTGCGGGGGTTGCAACGGTGTTTCGAGTAGTTGTGGGCCGAATGCTACGAAAATATAATCTAAACCGACCGGAATAAATGCCTACACAAATTAATCCAAGGTTAGAGTTCCCCTCGCAATGTAAATAGCTCTGTCTTTGCGAGGGATGGAGAGGTAGCTTCAATGTGTGGAAGATACGGTGTGAGAAGCAAGGTCAATCGAGATACATATAGATAGAGAGACAAAGTGAGTGTGGTCCGACATTCATTGAACAAATGTATATGCTCTGTAGAGATATTGTCTGATTGAGCTTTTGGCAAGGGTGAGGGCTGTAAGATAGAGCTTGGGAGATGATCTAGTCACAGACGTGTAGATATAATTTGTGCGTGGGAGGAAGCAAGGCCAATCGATCACATAGGGTCGTCGTGCGATTGAAAGAGTGAGACGGGTTGGAGAGAGTGACCTAGAGAGACAATGTGCGTGAGAGAGTATACAATGTGAATAAGTTGAATTGGGATCAAACATGGTGATATATTGTTTTTGTCCGAGAAAGAGGGAGGTCAATCGAGACATACAAAGAGAGAGAGGGAGGGAGGGAGAGAGAGAGAGAGAGCATGGCCAGCCATGAGGTCGAAAGAGTGGGAGCGGCTTTGATGGACTGACCTAGATAGACAATCTGCATGAGAGAGTATAGAGTGTGTCGATCGAGGCCCGAACAGGGATCTATATCATTTGTGTGTGAAAAAAAAAACGAGGTTAAACGCGACTCAGATAAAGAGAGCGAGATTGAGCGAGTGTGGCCCGCCCTGCGGAAGAAAGAGTGAGATAGTCTCGAGGGAGTGACCTAGACAGACAACATGCGTGCGTGCGCAGGAGAGGTTGGGGGCTAGATAGGCAATGCATGTATTTAGCGCGAGAGGTTGAGAGGGGGAGAGAGAGAGAGAGAGAGAGAGAGCATGGCCCGCCATGAGATCGAAAGAGTGGGAGCGGCTTTGATGGACTGACCTAGATTGACAATCTGCGTGAGAGAGTATAGAGTGTGTCGATCGAGGCCCGAATAGGGATCTATATCATTTGTGTGTGAAAAAAACGAGGTTAAACGAGACTCGGATAAAGAGAGCGAGATTGAGCGAGTGTGGCCCGCCCTGCGGAAGAAAGAGTGAGATAGTCTCGAGGGAGTGACCTAGATAGACAACATGCGTGCGTGCGCAGGAGAGGTTGGGGGCTAGATAGGCAATCCATGTATTTAGCGCGAGAGGTTGAGAGAGAGAGAGAGAGAGAGAGAGAGAGAGAGAGAGAGAGAGAGAGAGAGATCAGCATGGGGTGCAATGGTGGGTGTGTGAGGTAAATACATTTTGTAACATAGTGGAAAATGGGGGTTGTGTAGTTGAGAGAGTTAGACATCAAAACATGGAGAGAAAGAATGGATGTGTGTTGGAAACTTATAGCTTCCTAAGGTGGTTAGGAGAGGAAGGTTGACCGATACAGGAAGTATGTGGCATGTCTGCGGAGGGGGGGGGGCTAAAAACAACATTTAAATGTAGATAGTATGAGACTTAATAATGATGTTTTAATTCGGTGTACATTGTAAGATTTGAACTAAGGACCATGCATATGGGTAATTATTTCGAATTCGTGCCATACTAGGTTTTGAAAAGTTGACATTGACTCGATTTGTTGTGCTATTTTGTAGGTCATATGTTTGAATCCATCCAAAAGTTTTCTCACTACCATGGTGTTCATCATATACATATGAATTTGTATTAAAATAATAGCGTGGATATAGTGAAATGCGAAATCCACGTTAGAATTGGAGATCGCTATGTGACACACACTCTAATTCAAATAACTAATTATATGACACACACACTCTAATCCACGTTAGCGTGGATACCGTGGATACTATTTCGATATTTTTTAAATAACTCCTCATTAATTAATTTATAGTATCTCGTTTCGAATGACTACTTATTGCAAGGAAAACACAGGCATGGTAATACATCTAGATTCGTTTGCAAATGAAAGAAGATTCGTTTGCATTCTCAAATGTAGGCGCACCAGGCAGACTAGGGTCGTGTCATGGTGGTCGCGTTTCGGACGGACGCTTAACACCCAGCCACCCACCCCCTCCCCCCTCCCAAAAGGACAACGACAAAATAAGTTCATGCTTCCACATTTCGGATTGAAATATCTGGCGGCCCCAATTCTAGCCCTGCAAAATCTCCCTTCTCCACCATCCCCTTCCACGCCCAGATTGCTCAAATCCCTAATTCGCCGCCAACCCAAGCAAAGTTCGAATTGCCCCTCGTCTCGTCTCGTCTCTTTCCCCACCTCTGTGTTGGACAACGATGACGAAGACGACGCTCGCGCTTCACCACCGCACCGGAGCTACCTCATCTACACCCTTGTCCACTGCACCTGGTGGTCCACCGACAACGTCGGCCGCCGCAACCGACATGCCTCACAGACACAGACTTCCACCACATCAAGTGCGCTTCACCGACGCCGTCTCCCAGCTCACCGGGGCTACTTCACCGAGCACATCGTCGCGCCTCCGCCCCCCGAGGCCGTTGGGGCTTCACCAACGGTCTCGTCCACCGCATCATAGCGCTCTGCTGCCACTCAAGATCTACATCCGTGCGCGGCCAGCCAACGCCAGCGCATCACCCTCAATGGCTCTGAAGTGACCCACACTCTAGATAGGCGAGCATGCCCAAACGCCGGCCCGAACTAGGTATCCACACATCACGCCCTTGTGCACTATTCCTACGATGTTTGGATATCCTTTCACTGCTCTCTTAGCTTACACGCCTATCCAACTCTGACTTTAACTCTTATTTCTTCTGGAGATATCATCTGAAACAAGAAAATCCATTTTTTAGCGAAACATGGTGGCGCTATGGGATCTGGTACACATCCTGCACACCCGTATAACCTTGTAAGTATCTGTCCTCCGGTACAACAGCAAGGTCGATTCCTCTAATTTGATCAGCCTTTCGCCGTGTCAAAAATGTAGAGGGGGATGCAAGGAGCACAAGGCCTACACATCCAAGCAAGTGGTAACATGGACTTGTACATGGAACATCCCAAGCACAAACAGAGCTGCAGTGAGCCTGTACAACGAGCTAGCATAAGTCCCTGCATTTCATTTAATTCGTACTGGCATTTGTGTATGATTTGTGTGCAGTGGCGGATCCTTGAATTCAAGTTACCAGGGGCGAACATTTAACTTAAAAAATACGAAGGCACTTGCATTCCGAAAATCAACATAACTTGAGAAATGTGAAGCTACATGCACTTTGAAAACCAGCTAATGATCCAAAGTAGTTTAGATTACAAACACTAAATGATGCAAGCTCCAAAAAACACAAAATGCAACATGGTGTACAAGGACTACAAACATGTTCTGTACCTACTTGAACTATTCGTTCTCTGCCTGAAAATATCAAAGTGTAATTGCACCTATAACCAGTGCGCAAACTGCATATCAATATATCTATCCTGCACAAGTATGCCAATAGTTTCAAACAACAGATTAGAAAAGTATTTATGCTACATTGTCATCATATGGGAACTTTCTGGTAGATGGCCTCGACGTTTCCTCAAGCCATGAAAATGCACTATAATTTGCTTGTCATCAATGCCTGCAAATCTCTATGTCTTTCTCAACATAGCAGATCATCATTAGACACTAAATCCTTCAATGGGAGCTTGCAAAATGCTTGCATTAGATGCCTCAGTAGACACTATATGTTCATCACCAGGAGCATGTAAAATGTTTGCGTCAAATCCTTCATTACCAATCTGTTCATTAGACACTTTAGGCTCAAGAACAACATGAGCTTGGATGTTTGCACCGGAAACTTGATTAGATTCATCAGATTCAGTCAGTTCAGTTTTGATTGGGGGAGTTATAAAATAAGTAGAAATTGGTTTCGTTTTCTCATAGATTCCCTACATACAAGCAGTTTTACAACACCGCCAGGTTTAACTATTGGCCAGAAATTAAAGAGTTGAATTAGATATAATCAGGGATGTGATGTACCTGCTCGTTGCACATGCTACTCTTGCAAGCTGCGACTATCTGTTTGCGCAAGCTCGATGCCATGCCCGTGCTGCCGTCGCTCCCTCCCACGCAGGCTACACCAAGGGTTGGATCTTCATCTTCTTGTCCTTCCGTTCGCTTGAAGCCCGGCGATTGCCCTCCAACGAGGTAGCGAGGAAATCTTGTGTCGATCTGTCGGCGGTGGCTAGGTTAGGAGCGAACCAGGCTGGAGGCTGGAGCGGATGAATTGGGATTTTTCCTGCTGTCGATCGATATGGGAGGCACTCGTTTGGGCTGCGAGCCTGCTATAGGGCCTGCCTTGCACTTATGTTATTGACCTATCCAAATGGAAACATTTTTCTTCATTTTTTACATTGCCTGCTCATCCGTTGGGATGAACAAAACTAGCCTGGGCCAACCTGGACGACTCAAACTAGGTGCACAGTTTCAAGCCACCCAAGGCGGCCGCCCATACCAGCCCCTTTAGTGGCATCGCCCCTTTTTGCGTGTATGATAGGGGTAGTGAAAATATTCCAATGGCGCCTTTGATTTACCCACAGAATGGTTGAATTGCTTGTTTCTATGAATTGAGTTTGCCAATAATGTGAAGGATGCCAGTCTTTTCATCCTATTGTAGCTTGCTTAGATCTCGATATGCTAAAAGTAATTGCATGAAATATGCAGTAAAAGCCAGTGTGATGTGTGTGGCTACAACTAGTCTGACTACACGTCCTCATATAACATATCAAGGACGCATACCAGATTAACCATTCGACTTACCAATGCACTGTGGGAAGAAAGAAGTATTGGGACTGCGTATCCAACCAATTGATGCCATGGACTCCTTCGTAAAACCTTGTAAGCGAAAAAGAAGTTGCAGTGTGCATGTACAAAGAACTAGCGTAAGTTCAGTTACCTGCTTTTCGGAATTTTAGTTAGCCACTCATTGCAAAATTGTTCAATTACGTTGCTTGGATTAATTTAGTTTGCTATTGATTACATAATGCCACAACCTGTTAATCCTATTATAGAATGCGCCTATCTATGTGTTTGATACTTACTGTTAAGAATTACCTGTTTGCCTGAACTTAAATAGCTGATTGTTTGTTTAACTACTTTGCTGATGCAACAACGGGTTACAATGATGTTAAGAACTACTTTTCAGCATCGAATTGAAACTCTTTAATTCCTTGTTTTTTTTAACTAGTTTGCTGTTATAACTCCCAGTTGAGATGTTTTGCTAACTTCAACTTTTCTAAATCCAATCGGAACTTTAATGGCAAAACAGGTTAGCCCAAGATCAAAGAGCGAGGTCCCCATGGACGTTGTATCATCCCACAGCAGTGGCACTGGCCCAATCGTGCATTATGAATTGCCAATTGCTGATGCTCTAGAGGCTAAACTAGTGGTAGAAAGACATTCTGCTTCTGCACTTGGATATGAAGTTGACATGTTGAGGAAGCAAACAACACAATCAGTAGAAGTACTCAAGACAACCATTAAATATTTGGTGGATTTCAAGATGAAGCAAGCCGAGACTGACCACATTGTTAAGGTCCTGATGGAAAAAAGGAAATTAAATTCCCACTTGGTAAATCATAGGTGAAATGTTCTTTCAATCGTTGAATAACCTTTGTGTTGTTTGTTCATGTAATCAATCAAACCATTTGTTTTAGGGATCATGTAATAATTGTTTTTTTGTTTTTTGTTTTTTGGTTTGTAATTTTATTTGAGCACAAGTCTGTATTAATTGATAAGACTCGGAGACATTTCATTTTGATTGTTGTGCCAGACCTACAAATATACCAATCGGGTTGAATGTGCATTCAGCAATAATAGTAGTATAGATGGACCATAAGTGGCACGCATCGGAAAGGGCCAAGATGTTGTAGTAGCTTGGCTAAAAAAGGATGCTGTTGTAGCAAAGAAAAGTACAGCGGTCTGGCTTATGTATGTTAGTTGATATTATTGATCCATATACTCTATAAGTGTTTATATGTCTGTTAGTTCTGTACAATCTTGGTTGATTGACTCGGTATTTGAATCTTGATACATCGCTTGTGTACATATCTAAATGGGAGTAAACATTATGCTGCGTGTGACATTTGAGTTGGACATGAAGTGTTCCAAATATTCGAATTCACCTTAAACTGGATTCTAGTTTCTGAATTTGAGTATCGGCATTTGTAAACCATATTCATATATGATAGTGGAATACATCTTTGTCGTCCTTTTGAAGATATATAAAAACACATAAAATGATTTATAAAGATTCGTATAGGAATACAAAATGGATTCGAATTTAGCTGCCAGGGTAAACGTGGATGCTTATTGTCCAAAAATTCGAAAGAAGCGGCAAAATGTCCACTCCCACATCGGCTGCCCGAAGCCAAGTGTTTGGGAGATGGCAATTACTGTCTACCCATTACACGGACAATCCATCGGCCGATTTCTACTGCTCTAAATAGGGGTAGGACAGTAACTTCAATTAGACGTGACACGACCGCCTCTGAGCCCATTCTGACACGGTGGGCGCCAAACATGGGCGGCAAAACACATTTGATTCAAGCTCGTCCGAAAGACCTCTGTTTCTCCCTCCATTTCCCCATTCATACACGATGGGCGGCAAAACAAACTCGACTCGGCCAAAATCGATGTAGGCAAATATTTTCAATAGGGGCAGGTTTGTAACTTCACTCAGACGTGACACAACCGCCCTACCTGTCAACCCCGTTCATACACCATGGGCGCCAACCATGGGCGCCAACCACCCTCTCCTCGCCCGAAATCGCTCTGGGAAAATATTGGTGACATGCGAGATTACCGTCGTATCCCCAACTGACGAGACGTCCAAATTTTAAACGGGGGCTAAGTTCGTAACTTTCCCATATTTCATATAGGCGTGTCCCAAAAACATGGTTTCCCGTACCTCTCCCTCCATTTTCCCATTCATACACCGTCCGCACTAGAACACCATCCCCACACCAGCCTCCGCCCGCCACCCCATCCATCAACGCCATCCTCCACCACATCCATCACCATTGTCCTCCACCATGTCGGAGTGCCTACCAAGATCGCGTTGTCCACTACTAGAGATGGACGTTTCTCATCCACAGCGACGGGCCAAGAGCCTTGAATCATGTCCTCTCGCTTCATCGGCACCGTCGTCCCCATTGCCGGGGCCGCTCACACAACCTTCTCTTCCACCGCAATGTACAGGACTTATCCTTCCCCCGATGCACCCATCTACCATCGCAGATCTGCTTCAATGCCACCGATAGCCATCGCACCCTGGATGCCTACACGGGGCCGCAAGAGAGGTGGTACTTCATATCTCCTCAACTTTTTGATCTCAAACAGAAAATAGATCATAACTTGGTTGCTCTACTTTCTTTTTAGCTCTTAGAATTTAGTTCTTAGTTCAAAGAAAACAATGGCTGCTAAATATCATTTCTCCGGTTTCCCCCTTTTATGAATACTATACTATCAGAATACGTGCTTCGTGCCATAATAGCACTGCTCGACCCATCAAGCTAAATAAGCTTAGTTGTTCAAATACGAATCTCATATTATTAAAACAGATTCGTTTAATTGGTCAGCTAAATGTTCCTAAATTAGTTTCGAAAATGCATGTTTGCCGCTCGGGTGTGTATCTCTACAGGGTGCCCACGGTGGGCTGGCCCACCCTGGGATTTTGGGTCGTCCCAGGCCCCGATTCCCCTCTGTTCTGCTGCGCGCTTCCAGCCGCCTGCCTCGCCGGCGACTTGCCATCCCCGGACAGCATGACTCTAGGAGGAGACGCCGGACTAACAGGAGGTCAGGAGCCGCTTGCCCAACAGCGTCACCGCTGCCCGGGCGCGCCGCCGTGCCTACCTTCCCAGTCCGTTCACAGATCAGGCGTGCAGCACCCACTAAGCCAACCCAATTTATCCTGAGATAAGTCCTCAACACTTAGCAGCCACTCCTCATCACCCATTTTCTAATTGATTCATTACTCATTAGGCAGGACTGTCATTAGGGTTAGTTGTTTGCTCAGTGCTACCTACACTTAGTGGTTCAGATGTATTTCAGTAATCTTTAGTACCTGTAAAGTTCACAGGGTTTTCAAAATTCCGGCCCTAGGAACAGACACTAGTCATTTTGGATTGTTGGTCGTAGTGACATTGACCCAGATTACTACTGCAAGCCAGGTTTGTTGACAATTTTACTTGTCTTTCTTACTCATTCGATATAATATCCAATTATTCATGTCGATTAGTTGCAAACAATAAGTGCTAGACAAACTTCTTGATTCAGATTTTGGACGGTCTCTTACTGCAGTTACAATTTTGCATACTTGTCCTAGTAAGCTCACAAGTAAATGATTGATTCACTATATCTATGCTTGCCTTGTCATATTTCTTGTCAATATTCTTTTAGGGTGGACCGCCCTGTTTCTAAATACTGCAGCCGTAGACATGAGTGAATAGTATTTCTCTCTGTGATCTCTTCCATCATGTGTGGGCAACGAACACTGCATTGTATAGAAAGAAAGTGTCATTTCCAGCTTTTACATAGGCTTCAATCTTTTACATGGAATACAATATGCCTACTTGCTTTGTGTCGCACTACCAACACTCCACCCTTGAAGCTAAGCATTATGACACTCATAATTCCTTAGTTTATTTGTTCAAATACGAATTCCATATGATTCTAATGTTCCTACTTCAGTTTTGAAATGTGTGTCTGCCTGTTATAGAGACATAAGGGGTTTGTATTTCTGTGTGTGGTATGTTCAGCACGGTTGGGGGTGAACTTTGCATATGCAGGGGTTTATAGGGAGACACTCTTCGAGTTGAATCCGCAATGCATTCCATAGATAATCTGACTACTTTTTATGTTTTCATGAATCTCAGATTCTGAACAGCATCATAATGATTATGAGCTTGCACGCATGAAAAGAATAAAGCAGAACAATGCCATGGTTGTCAGACTTGGCATTAAGGGACTGAAATCAAGTCTGGATGCAATGCAATGCAAACGCTCTCCACCTATAGATTCATGCTCAGAATATGATCCTAACGGTGATTCTGAGCTAGAGGGAGACCTAAGTCAATGTCGCTCCCTAGTGGAGGAGTCAGAGGAAGATGCCCTATCTTATTCACCCATCAAGGTGCTTGCTCTAACTTTGAAAGGTTATATTTATCGCACATATCTTGCAACTGATGCTTTGCATCGCCTCTACTTTGTTGAACTTCCATTAGCTTAGTTTACACATCGTGTATGTGAATACGCCCTGCCTATCCATTTTCAGTACATATTCCATCTGTCATCATACCATACTTATCCATTCAAATGATGTTCTTGTGTATCAGACGTTCAGAAGGAAGAGGGGGATTGCTGATCGTGGAGGAGCACAAGCAAAGTATTTTGTCGGTGTACTAAAGTAGGGGTACCTTAGTACCCCGAACTTGGGCATGGGCAGTCGCGGGGCCCATGGCAAGGCTTGCGGGCGCCGCCAAGATCTCTGCCATTCCTATTTCTGCCATTCAGGGAACAAAGTATTAACTAAGAAGGACAAGACCCGGCAAGAGGGCTTGCGGGAAGTAAGACCCGGCAAGAGGAGCTTGCGGGAAGGACAAAGACCCGGCAAGAGGAGCTTGCGGGAAGGCCAACAAGACACTTGAGAAAACTTGCGCGGCGCCCAGCGTCCGGCAAGACCCGCAGCGGCAAGCTTGCGGGTGCGACAAGACAACGGACGCGGCAAGGCTGCCACTCTGCACCCAAGCTCCGGCGCATCCAGCGACGTGTCACCCGGGACCATCCCAGAGCGCGTGGCGGTATTGTGCAGCTATGTGGTGGGAGGTGGCAGCGAAGGTGACAAGGAGGCCATCGTGGCGATCGGTGGCGCCCCTAACGGTCGCTTCCTTGCCTTTGTTAGGCGACCGGACGGGCATTAAATGCCCTTGTCCCTGCCGTCGAGTTAGGTAGGGGACCTGTTGGTAACAGATTGTACCAACCTGCGTTTTACCTTTCTACCCCTCTTTCTCGCTGCCACCTGCGGTGACCCCTTAGACTATAAAAGGAGGCCCATGCGCGCGAGGGGGGTCGGAATTTGGTTCCATGGCTGGTTGGTCTTGTTGGGGAGCGTAGTAATTTCAAAAATTTCCTCGCACACGCAAGATCATGGTGATGATATAGCAGCGAGGGAGAGTGTTGTCTCGTGCCCTCGTGAGACCGAAGCGAAGCGTTGGCATAGCGTAGAGGAAGTAGTCGTCGTCCTCCGGTCCGACCGATCCAAGCACCGTTACTCCGGCACCTCCGAGTTCTTGACGCGTACAGCTCGATGGCGCACCCTCGATCTCAATCCGATAGAGGCTCCGAGGGGAGTTACATCAACCGACGGCGTGGTGGCGATCTTGATGTTCTCTGTCGCGGGGCTTCGCCTAAGCACCACTACAATATGATCGAGGTGTAATATCGTGGAGGGGGCACGCACACGGCTAAGGCGATCAATGATCAACTTGTGTATCCTAGGGTGCCCCCTACCCCGTATATAAAGGAGGGAGGGAGGAGGTGGCGGCCCAAGGGGCGCGCCATAGGGAGGAAACCTACTCCAAGTAGGTTTCCTCTCTTTCCTTATCTTATTTGGAGGGAAGGAAGGAGTACTAGTATTAGGAAGTAGTACTAGTAGTAGGAAGGAAGAGAGGGGAAGGAGAAAGGAAGGGGGGGCCCCCTCCCCAGTCGGATTGGGCTTGGGGCGCGCCCCTCCTTGCTCCTTCTCTCTTCCTCCTACATGGGCCCAATAAGGCCCATATACTTCCCGGGGTTCGGTAACCTCCGGAGCTCGATATATTCCCAAACTCTCCGGAACCTTTCCGGTGTCCAAATATATCCGTCCAATATATCAATCTTTATGTCTCGACCATTTGAGACTCCTCGTCATTACGTGATCATATCCGGGACTCGAACAACCTTGGTACATCAAAATACATAAACTCATAATATAAGCATCATCGAAACCTTAAGCGTGCGGACCCTACGATTCGAGAACAATGCAGACATAGTGAGACACGTCTCGGTCAATAACCAATAAGCGGGACGGGATGCCCATATTGGTTCCTACATATTCTCGAAGATCTTTATCGGTCGAACCGCATAACAACATACTTTGTTCCCTTTGTCATCGGTATGTTACTTGCCGAGATTTGATCGTCGGTATCAATACCTAGTCAATCTCGTTACGGCAAGTCTCTTTACTCGTTCATGTCGTCATCTCATAACTAACTCATTAGTTATATGCTTTCAAGGCATAAGTGATGAGTATTACCGAGAGGCCCGAGATACCTCTCCGAGCGATCGGAGTGACAAATCCTAATCTCGAATTATGCCAACTCAACATGAACCTTCGGAAACACCAGTAGAGCACCTTTATAATCACCCGATTCGTTGTGGCGTTTGGTAGCACACAAAGTGTTCTTCGGTACACGGAGTTGCACAATCTCATAGTTGCGAGGAACTTTGTATAAGTCATGAAGAAAGCAATAGCGGTATACTAAGCGATCAAGTGCTAGGCTAACAAAATGGGTCATGTCAATCACATCATTCTTCTAATGATGTGATCCCACTAATCAAATGACAACACATGTCTATGGTCAGGAAACATGACCATCTTTGATTAATGAGCTAGTCAAGTAGAGGCATACTAGTGACTATATGTTTGTCTATATATTCACACATGTATCATGTTTCCGGTTAATACAATTCTAGCATGAATAATAAACATTTATCACGATGTGAGGAAATAAATAATAACTTTATTATTGCCTCTAGGGCATATTTCCTTCAGTCTCCCACTTGCACTAGAGTCAATAATCTAGTTCACATCGCCATGTGATTTGACATCAATATTCATATCTGTATATGATTAACACCCATTGTTCACATCGTTATGTGACCAACACCCAAAGGGTTTACTAGAGTAAATAATCTAGTTCACTTTGCTATGTGATTAACACCCAAAGAGTACTCAGGTGTGATCATGTTTTGCTCGTGAGAGAAGCTCGGTCAGCAGATCATCACATTGAGCCGTATGTATTTTACAAATATTTTATGTCCACAATGCTCTTGCGGAGCTACTCTAGCTAATTGCTCCCACTTTCAATATGTATCGAGGTTGAGACTTAGAGTCATCGGATCGGTGTAAAAGCTTGCACTTGATGTAACTTTTACAACAAACTCTTTTATCACCTCCATAATCGATAAACATCTCCTTAGTCCTTACTAAGGATATTCTTGACCAATGTCGATGATCTACTCCTAGATCACTATTGTACTCCTTGCCAAATTTAGAGCAAAGTATACAATAGGTGCGGTACATAGCATAGCATACTTTATAGAACCTATGACTGAGGCATAGGGAATGAATTTTCATTCTCTTTCTATTTTTCTGCTATGGTCGGGATTTGAGTCTTACTCAATTTCATACCTTTGCAACACAGGTAAGAACTCTTTCTTTGACTGTTCCATTTTAAACTTATTTCAAAATCTTGCCAAGGTATGTACTCATTGAAAATCTTATCAAGCGTCTTGATCTATCTCAATAGATCTTGATGCTCAACATGTAAGTAGCTTTTACTGAGGTCTTTTTCCTTTTAAAGAACTCCTTTAAAACACTCCTTTATGCTTTGCAGAAAAATTCTACATCATTTCTGATCAATAATATGTCACTCACATATACTTATCGAAATGTTGTAGTCTCCCACTCACTTTCTTGTAAATACGGGCTTCACCGTAAGTCAGTAAAAAACTATATGCTTGATCAACTTATCAAAGCGTATATTCCAACTCTGAGATGCTTGCACCAGTCCATAGATGGATCGCTGGAGCTTGCACATTTTGTTAGCACCTTTAGGATTTACAAAACCATCTGGTTGCATCATATACAACTCTTTAAATCCATTAAAGAATGTAGTTTTCTTTATCCTTTTGCCAGATTTCATAAAATGCGGCAATTGCTAACATGATTCAGACAGACTTAAGCATCGATACGAGTGAGAAAATCTCATCGTATTCAACACCTTGAACTTGTTGAAAACCTTTCGCAACAAGTCGAGCTTGCTAGATAGTAATACTACTATCAGTGTCCGTCTTCCTCTTGAAGATCCATTTATTTAACATGGCTTGCTGATCATCGAGCAAGTCAATCAAAGTCCATACTTTGTTCTCATACATGGATCATATCTCAGATTTTATGGCCTCGAGCCATTTCGCGGAATCTGGGCTCATCATCGCTTCCTCATAGTTCGTAGGTTCATCATGGTCTAGTAACATGACTTCCAGAACATGATTACTACACCACTCTGGTGCGGATCTTACTCTGGAAGACCTACGAGGTTACGTAGTAACTTGATCTGAAGTTTCATGATCAATATCATTAGCTTCCTCACTAATTGGTGTATTTGTCACGAGAACTGATTTACGTGATGAACTACTTTCTAATAAGGGAGCTGATGCGATTACCTCATCAAGTTCTACTTTCCTCCCACTCACTTCTTTCGAGAGAAACTCCTTCTCTGGAAAGGATCCATTTAACAACGAATATCTTGCCTTCGGATCTGTGATAGAAGGTGTACCCAACAATTTCCTTTGGGTATTCTATGAAGCGCACTTCTCGATTTGGGTTCGAGCTTATCGGGATGAAACTTTTTCACATAAGCATCATAGCCCCAAACTTTAAGAAACAACATCTTAGGTTTACTGCTAAACCATAGTTCATACGGTGTCGTCTCAACGGATTTAGATGGTGCCCTATTTTAAACGTGAATGCAGCTCTCTCTAATGCATGATCCCAAAACGATATTGGTAAATCGGTAAGAAACATCATGGATTGTACTATATCCAATAAAGTACGGTTATGACGTTCGGACACACCATTATGATGTGGTATTCCAGGTGGCATGAATTTGTGAAACTATTCCACATTGTTTTAATTGAAGACCAAACTCGTAACTCAAATATTTTACTTCTCCGATCATATCGTAGAAACTTTTATTTTCTTGTTACGATGATTCTCTACTTCACTCTGAAATTCTTTGAACTTTTCAAATGTTTCAGACTTGTGTTTCATCAAGTAGATATACTCATATCTTCTTCAAATCAACTGTGAAGGTCAGAAAATAATGATACTTGTCGCGAGCCTTAATATTCATCGGACGACATACATCAGTATGTATGATTTCCAACAAATCTGTTGCTCGCTCCATTGTTCCGGAGAACGGAGTCTTAGTCATCTTGCCCATGAGGCATGGTTCGCAAGCATCATGTGATTATAATCAAGTGATTCCAAAATCCCATTAGCATGGAGTTTCTTCATGCGCTTTACACCGATATGACCTAAACGGTAGTGCCACAAATAAGTTGCACTATCATTATTAACTTTGCATCTTTTGGTTTCAATATTATGAATATGTGTATCAATATGATCGAGATCCAACAAACTATTTTCATTGGGTGTATAACCATCGAAGGTCTTATTCATGTAAACAGAATAACAATTATTCTTTAACTTCAAATGAATAACCGTTTTGCAACAAACATGATCAAATCATATTCATGCTCAATGCAAACACCAAATAACACTTATTTAGGTTTAACACTAATCCCGAAAGTATAGGGAGTGTGCGATGATATATCAATCTTGGAACTATTTCCAACACACATCGTCACTTCACCCTTTAACTAGTCTCTGTTTATACGCAACTCCGTTTGAGTTACTAATCTTAGCAACCGAACTAGTATCAAATACTGAGGGGTTGCTATAAACACTAGTAAAGTACACATCAATAACATGTATATCAAATATACGTATGTTCACTTTGCCATCCTTCTTATCCGCCAATCACTTGGGGTAGTACCTCTTCCAATGACCAGTCTCTTTGCAGTAGAAGCACTTAGTCTCAGGCTTAGGACCAGACTTGGGTTTCTCCATTTGAGTAGCAACTTGCTTGCCGTTCTTCTTGAAGTTCCCCTTCTTTTCCCTTCACCTTTTTCTTGAAACTAGTGATCTTGTTAACCATCAACACTTGATGCTCTTTTCTTGATTTCTACCTTCGCCGATCTCAACATCGCGAAGAGCTTAGGAATAACTTTCGTCATCCCTTGCATATTATAGTTCATCACGAAGTTCTAGTAACTTAGTGATGGTGACTAGAGATTTCTGTCAATCACTATCTTATCTGGAAGATTAACTCCCACTTGATTCAAGCGATTGAAGTACCCAGACAATCTGAGCACATGCTCACTAGTTGAGCGATTCTCCTCCATCTTTTAGCTATAGAACTTGTTGGAGACTTCATATCTCTCAACTCGGGTATTTGCTTGAAATATTAACTTCAACTCCTGGAACATCTTATATGGTCCATGAGCGTTCAAAACGTCTTTGAAGTCGATTCTAAGCCGTTAAGCATGGTGCACTAAACTATCAAGTAGTCATCATATTGAGCTTAGCTAAGCGTTCATAACGTCGCATCTGCTCTGCAATAGGTCATCACCTAGCGGTGCATTAAGGACATAATTCTTACGTGCAAAGAACGAGGATAAACCTCAGATCACGGATCCAATCCGCATCATTGCTACTAACATTTTCAACACAATTTTCTCTAGGAACATATCAAAATAGACATATGAAAGAACAATGCAAGCTATTGATCTACAACATAATTTGCAAAATACTACCAGGACTAAGTTCATGATAAATTTAAGTTCAATTAATCATATTACTTAAGAACTCCCACTTAGACAGACATCTCTCTAGTCATCTAAGTGATTACGTGATCCAAATCAACTAAACCATGTCCGATCATCACATGAGATGGAGTAGTTTCAATGGTGAACATCTCTATGTTGATCATATCTACTATATGATTCACGCTCGACCTTTCGGTTTCTGTGTTCCGAGGCCATATCTGTATATGCTAGGCTCGTCAAGTTTAACTTTGAGTATTCGTGTGTGCAACTGTTTTGCACCGTTGTATTTGAGCGTAGAGCCTATCACACCCAATCATCACGTGGTGTCTCAAAGACGAAGAACTTTCATAGCGGTGCATACTCGGGAGAACACTTCTTGATAATTAGTGAGAGATCATCTTAAAATGCTACCGTCAATCAAAGCAAGATAAGATGCATAAAGGATAAACATCACATGAAATCAATATAAGTGATATGATATGGCCATCATCATCTTGTGCTTGTGATCTCCATCTTCGAAGCACCATCGTGATCACCATCGTCACCGGCACGACACCTTGATCTTCATCGTAGCATCGTTGTCGTTACGCCATCTATTGCTTCTCGACTATCGCTACCGCTTAGTGATAAAGTAAAGCAATTCTGAAGCGTTGCATTTCATACAATAAGCGACAACCATATGGCTCTTGCTAGTTGCCGATAACCGGTTACAAAACATGATCATCTCATACAATAAAATATAGCATCATGTCTTGGCCATATCACATAACAACATGCCTGCAAAAACAAGTTAGGCGTCCTCTACTTTGTTGTTGCAAATTTTACGTGGCTGCTACGGGCTTAAGCAAGAACCAATCTCACTGCGCATCAAAACCACAGCGATAGTTTGTCAAATAGACTCGTTTTAACCTTCACAAGGACGGGCGTAGCCACACTCGGTTCAACTAAAGTTGGAGAAACTGACACCTGCTAGTCACATGTGTGCAAAACACGGCGGTAAAACCAGTCTCTCGTAAGCGTACGCGTAATGTCGGTCCGGGCCGCTTCATCCAACAATACCGCTGAACCAAAGTATGACATGCTGGTAGGCAGTATGACTTATATCGTCCACAACTCACTTGTGTTCTACTCGTGCATATAACATCAAACCATAAAACCTAGGCTCGATACCCTTTGTTGGGGAATGTAGTAATTTCAAAAAAAAATCTACGCACACGCAAGATCATGGTGATGATATAGCAACGAGGGGAGAGTGTTCTCTACGTACCCTCGTAGACCGAAGCGGAAGCGTTGACGCAACATAGATGAAATAGTCGTACGTCCTCCCGGTCCGACCGATCCAAGCACCGTTACTCCGGCACCTCCGAGTTCTTGACATGCGTACAGCTCGATGGCGCACCCTCGATCTCAATCCAATAGAGGCTCGAGGGGAGTTACATCACAAGACGACGGTGTGGTGGCGATCTTGATGTTCTCTGTCGCGGGGCTTTGCCTAAGCACCGCTACAATATGATCGAGGTGTAATATCGTGGAGGGGGCACCGACACGGCTAAGGAACGATCAATGATCAACTTGTGTATCCTAGGGTGCCCCTACCCCGTATATAAAGGAGGGAGGGAGGAGGTGGCCGCCCAAGGGGCGCCATAGGGAGGGGAAACCTACTCCTAGTAGGTTTCCTCTCTTTCCTTATCTTATTTGGAGGGAAGGAAGGAGTACTAGTATTAGGAAGTAGTACTAGTAGTAGGAAGGAAGAGAGGGGAAGGAGAAGGAAAGGGGGCGGCCCCTCCCCAGTCGGATTGGGCTTGGGGAAGCGCCCCTCCCTTGCTCCTTCTCTCTTCCTCCTACATGGGCCCAATAAGGCCCATATACTTCCCGGGGGGTTTCGGTAACCTCCCGGAGCTCCGGTATATTCCCAAACTCTCCGGAACCTTTACGGTGTCCAAATATATCCGTCCAATATATCAATATTTATGTCTCGACCATTTGAGACTCCTCGTCTTGTCCGTGATCATATCAGGGACTCGAAAAACCTTGGTACATCAAAATACATAAACTCATAATATAAGCATCATCGAAACCTTAAGCGTGCGGACCCTACGGTTCGAGAACAATGCGAACATGGTGAGACACGTCTCGGTCAATAACCAATAGCGGGACCTGGATGCCCATATTGGTTCCTACATATTCTACGAAGATCTTTATCGGTCAAACCGCATAACAACATACTTTGTTCCTTTGTCATCGGTATGTTACTTGCCGAGATTTGATCGTCGGTATCAATACCTAGTCAATCTCGTTACCGGCAAGTCTCTTTACTCGTTCTATAATCGTCATCTCATAACTAACTCATTAGTTATATGCTTGCAAGGCTTAAGTGATGAGTATTACCGAGAGGGCGAGAGATACCTCTCCGAGCGATCGGAGTGACAAATCCTAATCTCGAATTATGCCAACTCATCATGAACCTTCGGAAACACCTGTAGAGCACCTTTATAATCACCCATTTACGTTGTGACGTTTGGTAGCACACAAAGTGTTCTTCCGGTACACGGGAGTTGCACAATCTCATAGCACTACAACAAAAACACCCCTATACCAACGCATTTGTACCAACGATATTATAGAAATCTGTTGTTTAGCAACTTCCCACCACCCACCTCCCGCACTTAAAGCCTCTCGTCCCTAAGCCTTCCGCGCTTAAAGCCAACCTCCTCTCCCTAAAATAGATCAAACCTCCCCGTACCCACACCTCCATCTATAGCTGATCGTCCGCCATCTCTCTCCCCCGATTCCCCTCTTTCTCATCTGACTTCCATGGCGAGCCGCCGGCACCGTCAAATCTTCGCAGATCCGGCGCTGTCCCGCGCCGTCGCTCATAGGCCAGGCTCCCCCCTCAGTGCACTCGTCCTATAATCTTCCTTGGCGACATCCTCCACGCCACTACACGCGTCCCCGCAGTAACTCTAGTCGACAGGGATCGCTGGCGTAGCTCGCTGGCCTCTGTTTTGGAGGCCACTACTCCGCGCTGCTGCTGCCGGATCGGCAATTGATCTGAAACAAGCTGTTGTGTAGGTTGCTGCTCCCTTCTCTCGGTGGTGGCCGGCAGTGGAGACGGGCCCGAGGTGAGAGGAGCATGAGGTGGAGCTCCGGCCGTGTTCCTCAACTGCCAATTGGATCCCGCGCGTGCCGGTGGTTCTCGCAGCTCGCGAAGCCTTCGGCGGCGATGGTGCTCCTTTTGGATTTATTTTGGCGTCCGGCGAGCTCAAGCTCTGGTGGCCCCACGTGCGTTTGTCTACAGCTGCGTGAGTGCTTGGCTCCTGTGCATGTGTCTGTGTGGTGTGTACGTGCTGATTGAAAGTACAGCCCTGTGACATTGATTGTTTGCTACTGCCGCTGATTGCTATGCCGATGCTGCTGATTTTGCTGCTCCTTGGTTCCTATAAAAGTAGATAGAAGATGATTGCCGCTGATGCTGATTGTTTGCTATTGCCGCTGACGCTGATTGTTTGCTATCGCCGCTGATTGCTATTGCCGTTGCTACTAATTTTGCTGCTCTTTGGTACCGATACAGATAGAATATAATATTGCATTCACAAATAAAAAATATAGAGATTTGTATGGTTTATTTTTTTTTGCAAATTGAACCAACTACTAGTTATCTCTTCTCTAATCTTTCTCTTGATCAGATTCTCTTTTATGCTCTCCATTGCAACAATTACTCAATATGTACAGTGCGTACAATAATAATCATGGAACCCTCTAGCTCCTTATTGATTCCATGGTCCCTTTTCCTTGCAATTGTTAGTAGTTTGTTCCACCAGTATCTCATCATGTGATTTTTTCCCTTGCAAATTTTGTGCCTCCAAGATGTCAGCTAACAGTCTGGCAGTATCTAAACAAATGCAGTAACCATGATGTACAAATCAGGTTTTGAACTATTGACAATGGATGTGCAGGTCGTTAAGATTGCGTTAAAATCATAAACTTGTCTTGGCTGATTGTGTAAGAGATTAACTTGCTTTAATGGCATGCAGCTTCAGGGGCAGATCGAAATGTACAGCTTATGACATAATCGCAGAAAGTCGGGCAACCCATTCGCTTACTTGATAAACCCTCCCCCTGGTTTAGGCCACTAAGGTGTCCATTTCCTTATCTCCTCCTCATGACGTAGCATTCTTATTTATTACATATCCGTAATTTTTACATTAACTAGTCCAGCGAGTCTGTTAGTTAAGTGTGCCAATATATGTCTATTTTTTCCGGTCTTAACTTTTGTCCAGGCCTATATTTTGTAGATTCATATAGGTATTGATATTCAGGTATTCAATGACATGACAAATGATACATGATTAGGGAGCTGAGTTGTGACAAAAGGTCAAATCCTCTTGGTTATGTGTTATGCTACATTGGCAGCAAAGGCACATGGGTAGTGTTTCTTAAAATTGGGTAAGTGCTGACAAAAAAAATTCATCCATTCCTTAGGTTTGCTTTTATTCATATTGTTCAGCCATTACATAGGTCGCCCCTGATGCATTTTCTTAAATATATATTCAGCTTTGTGCTAGGACGGTCTTGAAGAATTAATAGTGCCACATTAAACTATTTTTATTTCCCTGTAAACACCTTGGATCCTACCTTCTGTAGAAATAAAACTCCAGTACTTTTTCCTAGAGAAGCCCAAATCTAAAGAAGTGTTCTAAGAGTCTTTTTATTTCATGTTGTTTCTTCTACCGGTTCTTATTTATTTCATGTTGTTTCTTCTACCGGTTCTAAGAGTCTTATTCTTGATTGAGCTGTTGGCGTTGAGTTCTTTTCTCCTAATACATCATACCAAGCACGAGTAGTACGTAAGTAATGGTGACACTAAACTACTTAATTCCGAGACCTTTAGAAAACGGAAATATCCAATTTTGTATAGTTGATAGTATTGCTTACCTAATCATCATTTAGTTGGTTGCTGAATTCATCTCATCGTTGATATAATATAATCTTTGGATAATTGTTAGTAGTGAAAACATGCTGCTGGCTGTTCGTAGTGAACAGGCACACCCAATTGGCCGAAAATAATCAGTATTTCAACATGTCCTCCAACTAAGTTATTTGTCAGACATACATTAGATTATGTCTTTGGCCCCAACAATCTTTTCTTGCACATTTTGCAATTTTTATGTGGATCCTTTTGGGTACAGTGCATAGTATGTATATTTTTAAATTTCATTTTGAATTTGTGCCTAAATAGTATTACGATTTTTCATTGTAGGTTGAGGATTTCAATACAAGATGATTACTTGGATCTTGGAGAACGTATGATGATTCTTGGTACTTGGAGTAGAAACAAGGAAGTTCTCTGAATGTTTAGAAATTTTATATTTTGTTTTGTTTTATTTTTCTAAGGAAGTGGTGTACTCCTAATTGATGATACTTCCATTGTAATGTAACAGATTGTTCCATTGAATCAATATATCATTTTCATTTCTACTCTATTGAATTTTACTAAAGTTCTACCTTGTACTGCCATTCAAACTACCTACTGTTACAAATGATTATATATGGAGGTTATTCTATTTTGCAAGCACCAGAGCATAGAGCAACAGTGTGATAAATGATTATATATGGAGATTATTCTATTTGGCAAGCACCAATGCATAGAAGCGTTGCATAAATCCGTTGTTGCTTTGCAACACATTATTTCCCAGATTACCAACGAATCTATATACGTTGTTGTAGACCCTTGCAACGCCACCTACGACAACGCATATGAATCCGTTGGTGTAGACCTTACCAACGCTTATACGGACAAACGACAACGCATCTATGCGTTGCTAAAGGGGGGTTCTTGTTGTATAGTTGCAGGAACTTTGTATAAGTCATGAAGAAAGCAATAGCAGTATACTAAACGATCAAGTGCTAGGCTAACAAAATGGGTCATGTCGATCACATCATTCTTCTAATGATGTGATCCCACTAATCAAATGACAACACATGTCTATGGTCAGGAAACATGACCATCTATTGATTAATGAGCTAGTCAAGTAGAGGCATACTAGTGACTATATGTTTGTTTATATATTCACACATGTATCATGTTTCCGGTTAATACAATTCTAGCATGAATAATAAACATTTATCATGATGTGAGGAAATAAATAATAACTTTATTATTGCCTCTAGGGCATATTTCCTTCAGGTACATCCAACGCATCCAACACCACAACACGCTCACACTCTTGAGCAAGAACATAATACCAACACAAAGCAGCAGTAGGAGTTTTATCTCTCCGGAGAGCTCCGAAGCTGGGTAAAATCCCCCGCGTGCTCGACCTCGATCTGCTCTTTGTGCGCCCTCTGCTCCCTTGCCGAACTAGAAGGGGCCCCCTGCCCCATAGGTGCTCGTGCTCCCGCAAAACCCCACGACATCTTTGGCGCGCCAGGTAGGGGCGCGTCGAGGTTGTGCGAACCTGATCCGGTCTCTGGGCAAGCTACATCAACATCTTCATCGACATGCCACCGAAGAAGAAGACTTCGGAGGTGGACGCTCCGTCTGCGACTGTCCTACCGCCGTCGGAGCAAACGGGCGGTGGAGGGGACGCCGGCGGAGGAACGGGCGCCAACGGTGGGACTCACGTCGTCACCAGGTCCAAGGACAAGGCCCCGCAAGCTTCAGCATCTGGACATCCACCGCGCCCCTCTCAGGAGGTGCAGGATCGACAACGCCACGGTGCTCCTGGCGCCGTGCTCGCGTTGGAACAAGGCCAAGCTGGTGGGTCGCGGGACGTTCAAGGCCAGCACGCACGCCAGCACGTTGGCACAAGCGCGGTGCGGTTGCCTGGACGAGACGTTGCTCCTTCTAACACTGTTAGGAGTTTGAGCATGTCTCGCACCTCGCGTCGCTCACCACCGCCACCCAAGACTCCAGAGGAAGCGCTGGCCCGAGCCCAGCTGCTCCTAGATTACCCTTCGGCGCCGGACAATATCGACGACTGGAGGGCCGCCATTTATAGCCTCATTGGCTTCGCCAACGCCGACAAGCCCCGGCAAACAAGCACATCGAAGCCGCGGCAAGACGCTCAGGCGCAAGCCGACGCTGACAAGACCGCTGGGGGTGCCACCACCGTGCACTCCCCGCCCCGAAGGCCAAGGTCGTCGACTCGCCGGGCCAACCTCGACGCCGACTCCACCGCGTCGTCGGACCCGCGAGCTCGCCGCGATCAACGCCACGTTCTCCAAGAACGGCGACACGAAGACGCTTCGTACTCGAATCAAGCGCGAGAAGAAGCGGCGTCAATCGACCAGCGGCGCTGGCCCTTTGTCGATATGCATGCGCCCGAAGAACGAGCGATTTGCCGTCTGTGGCGAGTTGCCCTGCGTTCACCCGTGAGCTGCGGCAAGTCGATGGCCCAATACCAGAACTTCAAGCGGCGTGCGAGAAATGCGATGGGAGGATACATCCGTCGGAGTTCCTCGGTGTCTACACCATCACGGTGCAGCTGCGGGGGACGCGATGAGAAGATCTCGCCAACTACTTTCGGCGGTGCTCAAGCCCAGCGTCGATCTTGGCTCATGCACTTGCGGACAACTCCATCTCTTCATGGGCGGACTGTGTCATCGGTTTGTCGGCGCCTTCACGGTGACCACAAACCCCATGGCGAGGAGAGCAATCTTCATTTGCTCGCCTGAAGGAAGGGGAACCCTGCGCAAGTACATCTGAGAGATTCAGCCGGTGCGGCGCAACATCCCGAGCGTCCACCTGCCGCGGTTATTAGCGCGTTCCATCAGAACGTGCGTAACAGCAGGATGAGGTAGGAGATGGCGATGTGCAAGATCAGAGATGTCAGCGAGCTATACGCTCTGGCTGACAAGTGTGCACGTGCTGAAGAAGGGAGGAGAATCCCCGGAGAGAATGCAGGAGCAGAAGGATCTGACAGTGAGGACACCGCCCCGGCAAGGAAGAACCGGAGGCGGAACAACAGAAAGAGAAAGGCTAAGGATGTGCTAGTTGTTGAGCAGTCCGGCAACGGAGGCGGCTCCGACAAGGCCAAAGCTGGTGACTCCGGCGAGGCTGTGGTGGCCGCCGACAAGCAGGATGGCTCCGGCAAGCAATATTGCAAGATCCACCGCACCAAGGGCCACGACCTCCAAGCCTGCAAGAAAGTTGAGAAGATGGCGGAGCTACAGAAAGCTGAATATGAGCGTCGCGACAAGGAGAAGGCCCGGGAAGGTGGCGGAGGATCCGGCAAGAAGCTCCCCGCCCGGGGAGGGCGCCGCGGCAAGGAGACAAACCTCCCCGTGGCCGCGACAAGGACGAGGATGAGGACGAAGATGATGAGATGGAGGAAGATGAGACTGATGAGCAGGAGTTCCAGAAGGAAACAGAGGTGTTGTGCGTCGACGACGGTGCTTCTCTGCACACCTTGCACCGCCAACTCAAACAATGGGCGCGGGAAGTGAATGCAGCAGAACCGTCCGTCGAATCGCGCAAGCCTCTAAAGTGGTCCAGCACGCCCATCATCTTTGATGTTGAGGATCACCCTAATCGCATCACTGCGGTCGGGTGCTTGCCGATGTTGGTTTCGCCAACCATCCGCAACCTCAAGGTCACGAAGATGTTGGTTGACGGCAGGGCCGGCCTGAATCTGATCTCCTCCGCAGTGCTCAAGAAGCTCCAGATCCCCGACAGCGAGCTCGAAGAGACCGGTACTTTCCAAGGAATCAACCCGGGAAGGAGCCAGCCCAAGGGGAAGATTACACTGCCAGTGACGTTTGGCAGCGAGCTGAACTTCAGGACAGAGAGAGTCACGTTTGATGTTGCTGATTTCCCATTGCCTTACAATGGGATACTTGGCCGTCCAGCGCTCGCCAAGTTCATGGAAGCCTCTCACTGCGCCTACAATGTGCTCAAGATGCCTGGTCCGATAAGTGTTATTTTTGTCCATGGCGACAAGAAAGATGCACTTATCTGTACCGACAAGATCTACCGGGAAGCAGCAGCCACAGCAGAACACAAACCACTTGCCGCTGAAGCTCCCGGGGGGAAGAAGAGGACCAAGTCCGGCAAGAGTAGCTCTGATGCCCACTCCGGCAAGCGCACCTCTTCGGAGTGTTGCGCTACCGTCGAGGACGCACCATCGAGCTCCACCGGCAAGTGCAAGAAGGCAAAGACAGCTTCACCAGAGACCAAGAGAGTGGCCGCCAAGGAGGACGGCACTGGTGGTACCTTCACCATCAGTGCCACGCTTGATCCTAAATAGGAAAGCGCGCTCATTGCTTTCCTGTGGGCGAATGTCGATGTGTTTGCATGGCGACCATCTGACATCCCTGGTGTTCCCAAGGAAGTAATTGAGCACCACCTTGCCGTCTGCCCTCACGCGCGGCCCGTCAAGCAGAGAGTCGGGAAGCAAGCGATGAGGCGTCAAGAGTTCATTGCGAGGAGATCAAGAAATTGGAAGCAAGCAGGCCTGGTCGAGGAGTACTCCATCCAGCGTGGTTAGCCAATCCGATGAGTCGTGCGCAAAGCAAGCGGGAAGTGGAGGCTTTGTATTGACTTCACTAATGTTAATAAAGCTTGTCCTAAGGATCCATTTCCTTGCGGCGCATTGACCAGATTGTCGACTCCACGGCGAGGATGTGATCGCTTTCGTTCCTTGGCGCATACTCGGGATATCACCAGATCTTCATGGCGTAAGAGGATGAAGAAGACCGCATTCATTACTCCATGTGGCACGTCTTTGCTTTGTACGGATGCCTTCGGACTAAAGAATGCCGGTTCGACGTTTGCAAGAGTAGTCAGTCATGCTTTTGAGCCACAGTTGCATAGAAATGTAGAGGCTTACATGGATGACATAGTGGTCAAGAGCAGAGACAAAGCAACTTTGATCCAAGACTTGGACGAGACCTTCACAAATCTGCGCAAGATCAATCTCAAGTTGAATCCAGAGAAGTGTGTGTTTGGAGTCCCTTCCGGCAAGCTTCTCGGATTCTTTGTATCTCAGAGAGGGATTGAAGCCAATCCCGACAAGATCAAAGCAATTGAGCAGATCGAAGCACCGAAGCGAGGCAAGGACGTGCGAAGGCTTGCCGGCTGTGTTGCTGCTCTCAGTAGGTTCATCTCTAAGTCTGCTGAGCGCGCCCTGCCATTTTTCAAAATCTTGAAAAAGGCGGGTCAATGAAATGGACTCGAGCGGAGGCTGCGCTGCAGGACTTGAAGAGATACCTATCCTCCACTCCAACGCTTGTCGCACCTAAGCCACAAGAGAAGTTGCTGCTATATCTAGCGGCAACCAATCAAGTGGTTAGTGCTGCGTTAGTTGCGGAGAGGGAGGCAGATGATGAGCCAGCGACCGCGGCAAGCGAGTCCAGCGACAAGCGGGGCTTCCCGACAAGTTACAGCTCGGCAAGGATGGATCTGCACGATTGCGGAAGAAAAACAGAATAAGATGGTACAGCGCCCAGTTTACTTTGTCAGTTCCCTCCTGCAGGGGGCTAGATCAAGGTACTCTGGTGTGCAGAAGTTGCTTTTCGGGCTACTCATGGCCTCGAGGAAGCTGCGCCATTATTTTCAAGCACATGAGATCACAGTTGTCACTCGCTTTCCATTGAAGAAGATACTGTAGAATCCAGAAGCAACAGGCAGGATTGTCGAGTGGGCACTGGAACTGTCAAGCTTTGGCCTCAAGTTTGAGAGTACCTCAACTATCCAGAGCCGAGCATTGGCAGAATTCATAGCAGAATGGACGCCGACGCCCGTTGAAGAAGCTCCGGAGAAGAGCATCCCCGTCAAGGAAGCGAGCAAGGAATGGATCATGTACTTTGATGGTGCCTTCTCGCTGCAAGGCGCCGGTGCGGGCGTACTACATGTCGCACCCACCGGAGAGCACCTCAAGTACGTAGTCCAAATGCACTTTCCCAAGGAGCAAGCAACAAACAATACTGCAGAGTATGAAGGCCTGCTTGCCGGACTCAGAATAGCAGCAGAGCTTGGGATCAAGAAGCTTATTGTCAGGGGTGACTCGCAGCTTGTCGTCCGCCAAGTTAACAAAGATTACCAGAGTCCGTTGATGGAAGCCTACATCGATGAAGTGAGAAAGCTAGAAGAACATTTTGACGGCCTGCAGATGGAACATGTTCCAAGAGCTCAGAATGACATTGCAGATGGCGTGTCAAAGTGTGCGCACTCAAGTTACTGTGGAACCAGGAATTTTTGTGCTCAAGCTGACTCGACCATCTGTAACACCATCAAGCTGGACAGAGCAAAAAGAAAGTTGGTCTTTGGGGACTCTTCAAGCGTGAGCTCCCGGAGCCGCCGCCAAGAAGGTCCCTGTGGTCAACACAGAAAGTCTTGAGGAGCAGTCTGCTCCGACAAGCCCGAGGTTTGTTTCGTTGAAGCGAGGCGCTCCCGACAAGTTTGTGTCCCGACACGCTTGCCGGGAACATCACGCTCGGCAGGATCCACGATCCTTGCCGAGAAGCGGATGTTCCCAAGCAGCAGCATTTGCACCTTTAGTCCTTGTTGTCGAGCCGCAAGCTCCAACATGGGCACAGCAGATAGTCCGTTTCCTTGAGACGGAGAACTTCCGAGGAGCAAGAAGCAGCGGAGAAAGTAGCCGGCAATCTAGTATGTACCGGTTTGTCGATAACATCTTTGTCTGAAAAAGGTTCAACGGAGTGAAATTGAAGTGCATTTCCCGGGAAGAAGGACAGGAGCTGTTGGCGGAGATACACGGAGGCATATGTGGTCACCACATTGGCGCAAGAGCGCTTGCCGGCAAGGCCTTCCGGCAAGGTTTCTTGTGGCCGACAGCCCTCCAGAATGCAACTGCACAAGTAACCAAGTGTGAAGCGTGCCAGTTCCACTCCAAACAGATTCATCAACCGGCTCAAGCCCTCCAAACAATCACTTTATCCTGGCCATTTTTGGTCTAGGGGCTCGACATTCTCGGCCCCTCTCCCCTCGTATACGGATCGCCTCGAGTACTCGCTTGTGATGAGCTAGAGCAAGAGCAGCTGCGGCAAAGCGACGCGCTGCTCCTCGAGGAAGATCGTCTTCAGGCTGCGGTACAAGCTGCTCACTACCAGCAAGCTTTGCGTCGCTACCATAGCCGCAAAGTTAACGCCGGAAGCTTCGGGAGGGAGAGGATGCAGGTGAGGACCGGGCGTCGTTCAAAGAAGCATGGCCTTGACGGAACACAGGCGCCAGAAAAGCTAGGTTGACAAACTTTGAGCATGACTAAGTTCAAGTCTTTAAGTTATATTCCTTGAAACGTCCGTGCCTTGTATGGAAAACCTGTGCGCGGGGGAATCGACTCGTGGCTAAGTTGCGCCCTTGATTTGTTTTCGAGTCCGCTCAACAATACAAGCGCTGCAACTAGCCCGACAAGGTTTCTTGCGGAGGCAACACCATGATGAGAACTGCTGATGTTCCGCTTTCGGCAAGTGTGCTTGCGCCGGCAAGTTCCCTCAAAGCATAGGGTAAAAACATCCAAGGGATGCAACGGAGTAAAGGATATAACGTAGCAAGCGTTGCACGGGACAAAGTTACATTACGAAAATGACTTGTTACGGCACTGACTAAGTTGTTCTCATAATTAAAATAACAGTGACAAGGAAAGAGAAGAAGGTTGTGCCGGCACCTGGGTCCCGGACAGCCAGAGTTGCTAGGGGCTGCGAGTACCAAGATTCATCCCCGACAAGCCAGAGTTGCCGGAGGCTGCGGTATCAGATAAGTTTTTCGTCCCTCATCATGCATCCTCTTATGGACTGGGAAACGCGAAGTTATATTCCTTGAACGACCATGCCTTGTATGAAAAGCACATGCGCGGAGGAATCGGCTCGTGGCTAAGTTGTGCCCTTGATTTGTTTGAGTCGCTCAACAATACAAGCGTTGCTGCAACTAAGCCCGACAAGGTTTCTTCTTCGGAGGCAGCACCGCCAATGAACTCTTGATGTTACGACTCAGCAAGAGTGCTTAGCGCCGCAAGTTCCATCAAAGCGTGGGGTAAAAACATACAAGGCATAGAATCAAGTAAAGGATATAACATAGCAAGCTTCCCCTTTTCATTAAAAAACATCCCACTCGGGTACAGTCCATAGAGGATGAAAAACATGAAAGAGAGGATTACAAGTTTTAAATGCAGCCAAGGCCCGAAGGCTTACAAGTTGAAAAGATAAGATGCCCGTAATCCCTTTCCTGTCCCCCTTTTTCAGGAGGTAGGTCAAGGAGGCGAAAAGGGCAAAAGGGGCGCCTAGGCGAACTACGGGTGCCAGAAGACACCAAGAGAACATCCCGGGGGTCGGCCGGAGGCTGGATGGTGATGGCGGTGCCGGAAGCAGAGCTCGAAGGCAGGCGGTGGGGCGTCGGCCTGTTGTCGAGGCACCACGCCTCGTACTCCGACAGACGGCCTTGCCGCCAGCCCTCTTCCTCTTCCGCAGCCTCCCTCGCGCGGCCGCCCAAGGAGGCGACCGGGGAGTTCAAGGGCGGCAGCCGGATGATGGGGTCGCCGGTGACGCACGAGGCGATGCCCGACGCCTAGTAGGGCCCGCCGCCCTCGTCGTCACTGTCGCTCTCCTCCTCGTCACTCTCGCTCGAGGGGGAATCTTCGCTATCGGAGGAGGTGTCCACGCAGCATCTCGCCCGAGTGCCGGAGTCCCCGAAGACCTTGACGGAGAGGTGGTCGCCCTCCATTAACTTAAAATGGAGGGTAAACCCTGCCGTCAGGCTATGGATACGGGCGAACGTCTTCCACCCTCGGTCAAGATACATCACACTAGGGGCTGGGGATACGACGCTGACTCGCGTGCCGCTGATCCCACAGCCCCTCATGCGCAATCTCAGCGTCTCGGGCGGTTCCGGCTCCATTGCGCTCGCAAACGGAGCTGGAAGCCGGAGACGACGACAAGGCGCCCGGCGCAGCCTGACGAAGAACTCGCAAGGGTCGTCCCCTGTATGGACCGCCGGGAGGAGAGGAACCGCCGGCGGAGGCGAGGCTGACGCGCCGCCCCGTCCACCTCTTCCGCGAGCGCCTCGACCTCGCCCTCGGCCTCGTCCACGACCACGCCCCCTCCCCCTTCCCCTTGTGGCTGGCTCTGCCACCACGGGCGCGGGATAGGGAGGGATGCACTGTCTCGCGGCGACCCTCGCGGCCACCGATGAAGGGCCAGGGTTCCCTTCCTCCATGGCGGATGAGAGGAAGGGGATCAGAAGCTGAAGAAAGGAGAAGATGAGGAAGTGCGGGTTTTTGCGCTCCCCTTCCGCTCTTTTTAAGGAGCAATGTGGGCGCTCGGCCGCCCCGCTCAGCCAATCAAGGCACGAGAAGAGCAGAGAATCGGGGCCTACCCGCTGCCTCCGCTCGCGACGGCCCAGTTTCCCACTCCCACCGCCCACGACCCCAAGCGCATGGGGGCCGCGTGGCGGGGGCGCAGAGCCGAAGCGACGGATGAGGTGACCTCGCCCTGCCCCGTGATCACGGGGGTGGACGCCTCAAAAATCGTGCACGCCATCCACGTCTCCCACGACGCCGTGATTGACGCATGCCGTTTCGGGAGGACGCGGTGGATTCGGAGTCAGATCTGGTTTCGACCCAGGCCGCGTGTGCCCATGCCCTGTTTTGGGCATGGCCCAACAGCGCTCGGCACTGTGTATGGCCCAGGCCCGGGGGCTCCTGTCGGTGTACTAAAGTAGGGGTACCTTAGTACCCCGAACTTGGGCACAGGCAGTCGCAGCGCCCCGTGGCAAGGCTTGCCGGGCGCCCGCCAAGATCCTCCGCCATTCCTATTTTACTGCCATTCAAGAACAAAGTGTTAACGAAGAAGGACAAGACCCCGGCAAGAGGAGCTTGCGGGGAAGTACAAGACCCCTGCAAGAGGAGCTTGCCGGGAAGGACAAAGACCCCGGCAAGAGGAGCTTGCCGGGAAGGCCAGCCAAGACACTTCAGAAAACTTGCCGCGACGCCCCGCGCGTCCCGGCAAGACCCGACGAGCGGCAAGCTTGCGGGTGCGACAAGACAACAGCCGCGGCAAGGCGCTTGCCGCAGCAAGGCTGCCACTCTGCACCCAAGCTCCAGCGCATCCAACGACGTGTCACCCCAGGACCATCCCAGAGCGCGTGGCGGTATTTGTGCAGCTATGCGGTGCGCGGTGGCGAAGGCGACAAGGAGGCCATCATGGCGATCGGTGGCGCCCTAACGGTCGCTTCCTTGCCTTTGTTAGGCGGCCGGACGGGCATTAAATGCCCTTGTCCCCGCCGTCGAGTTAGGTAGGGGACCTTTGTTGGTAACAGATTGTTCCAACCTGCGTTTTACCTTTCTACCCCTCTTTCTCGCTGCCACTGCCGGTGACCCCTTAGACTATAAAAGGGAGGCCCATGCGCGCGAGGGGGGTTCGAATTTGGTTCCGCAGCTGGTTGGGTACATCCAACGCATCCAACACCACAACACGCTCACACTCTTGAGCAAGAACATAATACCAGCACAAAGCAGCAGTAGGAGTTTTATCTCTCCGGAGAGCTCCGAAGCTGGGTTAAATCCCCCGCGTGCTCGACCTCGATCTGCTCTTTGTGCGCCCTCCGCTCCCTTACCGGACTAGAAGGGGCCCCCTGCCCCATAGGTGCTCGTGCTCCCGCAAAACCCCACGACATATTTGGAAAAGGTAGTGGCACCTGATAAATCAAATAGCCCGTTAGCTGTAGTTGCAATATCACCTGACCCACAAAACACCCCAACTCTTGCAGACTCTAGCCCTACTACACTGGTCATTTCTGATGCCCCAACTCAGCAGACCCCAGCTGCAGCAAACATTATGACTATGCCAGTTGACAAAGCACCAACCTACGACGCAAAACCCCAATTCCAGCAAAGAGTACACCAAATCCAGTTGCCAAATCCCTTTTTGAAACAGAGAGAGCCCCAATTGCAGCAAATAGGACCCCTGTTCCATTTCTTCCCAGTTTAGAAAACAAAGCTTTTATTGTTGTTAGGAACTTTGTGCGCATCTTTCCTTGATGGAAAGATTATACCGCAGACACAGAACAATTTCCAGTCTTCCTCTACAACTTACGCGTAAGTAATGTACTAATGTTATTCATGGTCATTTCTACATATGTTTCTGCTGACAGAAGACACGAGATTTCATTCTTTTAAATAGGCGAGGACCAAACTGGATTGTGAAGAGGAGCAAGGGTTGGTTGCGCTTTTCAAGCACTTCGTTGATGAAGTATCATTCCTACGAGGCAAGCGCGCCGATGGCAAGCCTCTAAGCGAAATTCTGTAAAGTCTCGGTGCTACATTTATCCAAGCGGTGTTGGAATAATCTTGTTACACATTGGTCTCGGCTGTAGCGTAAGGTACTATCTATGATACCACATCACAATTTGAACTACATTTCTGCATTTGCCTTAACGTCTCACTTGTACGAAAACTGTTAGTAGAAGAACATTCATTCTCAAGGGACCACAGAATCTCGCAATTATACTGCACACTGCATTGCTCTTGTGAGTACCTCTTGCCCTGTATGACCATACTTACTTTCATAGCTGTTTGGTTATGTATCATCACTGCACATGTTAGCCTCGTTATCATCCATTTGGTGGACATTATAAGATCCGTATGGACTCTTACATAAATTTAGAATCAACCCAATGCTTTTGAAGAGGTTTAGCTCTGCAATCCTCCTGTAAGGACTGAACGTCGTCTATCACTCTACTTACATTAACAGCTACTCCCTCCGTCCCATAATATAACGTTTTGTACAGGACACCAGTGTTCAAAACACTCTTGTATTATGGGAAGAGGGAATGGTTCATTGTGTAGCATACGCATCTTATCTCCCTCGCCCACCATTTACTAAAAAGATTAGATCTATATTTAATCTTACCAAAAGTAGAATACCTGAGACAATGCCGGTCTGAAGTGTAGCCCATTGCTCTTGTCAGTACATTTTGTCCTGTAATGCTTGTACTTCCAGGGATTGGTAGTTGATTATGTAGCATAAATCTGCATCTTATCTTCATTATCCTCTACCCCTTCCAGTATTATCATAACTATAATTGCTCTCTACAAAATGTAGAGTACAGGCAATGCTTATGAAGAAGATTATGTGCTGAAATCCTTGAGTTATCCTTCCCTTTACATGGAGAAGGGTATTATAAAGCCGGTGTTAACTGTTAATGTAAGTCAGTCCTTCTAAAGCCTTCATCCTCAATTGCTGTTTAAGTTTCTCATACTCCCTATCGTTTGCAGTTGTTTAGTTTTCTGCTTCTAGCAAAGTGCATGTTCGCAAGAACCGTAAGTTCTAAGTTTTACTTGTAAAACCAAATTCCTTATTCATACCATGCACATTACTCAATACTCCCTATATGTATGCTTGTTTTTGTGGATCTATAATCCAGTGTGTGGTGAAGCAGCCCAGGTTTGCACCTTGTCATCTCCTGTTTTATCTTACTGATGTGGTTGATGATATGAACAACATGCCATGCACATTGACCAAAATAGATACAATGATTTTCTTTACCCATCATCTATGCTTGTTATGTTGACATGGTAATCCAGTAGTGTGGTGAAGCTCCCCGCATTATGAACAATGCCAAATTATGCTAGTGATATTTTGAACTTGCTCTTTATTTTCTCATTTCAAATTGGATGGAATTGACAGCACAGTTATCATCTTTGTTTATACACGTGCAAAACCTGTCATCTCTTTGTGTTGTTTCAGGGTGATATGCCCGATGGCATGCACAAGTCTGCTGGAGGCTATGAGACAAACCCAACATATATTGCAGCAAAGAAGGCAAAACATCTTGAAGATAGCGAGACAACCCCAAAGTATTGTCTTGATGCAGTGTTCAAGTTTTGAGACTAGAAGTCAGACAAGCTCACAGAATTCGTTGTCTGAATCAGTTCGACTTCTTCAGTCCCAAGTTCTAGCAGAAAGGCATTCTGCAACTCAACTTTGACTTGAAGTCCTATCTCTAAGAAAGATTGCGGAGAACACCAATGAGAACCTCATCGTTAAACAGCTACACCTGGAAGCTATGACTGACATGCTAGGCGGTCTCATAGCCTTGCTCAGCGGCTTGCGCAGCAGTTCCCGCGCAAGGCTAACCATTCTTGAACTGTCTTGGAAGTGGTATCGGTTCAGTATTATTTTGTTAAGCTGCAATGGGGCCTAGTTTTTGTAATCTGCTTCTTCGTTGCGCGTTATGATCACTAGTGGCGAACTTCGATGCCCAGTGGATGTAATATACCATAAATCCTTTATTGTATAGTGTAGGTTTATTCTTAGTTACTATGTCGTAATTTCTTTATTGTATAGAGTAGGTTTGTTCTTAATTCTTGCTAGTTACTGCCATCATTCGCTATCTGAAAAAAAATCAGATGTAGTCGACCTGGCCGAAACATTCGCCTCTAACAGGCCTAGTGTTTAGCGGGCCACAATTGGGCCGGCATGCATATTTCTTGGGACCGAATCATTGGGGCCTTTACACTTTGCGCGAGGCCCACAACTCGGCCTATATTTTTGTTGGGCCTTTTGTGGACCCAGCGCTTAGTTTGGCCCAAGTAGTGTTGGGCCATTAACAGGCTGAATATTGTACTGGCATGTTACGGCCTAGATGAAACCATGGGCCTTTAGCAGGCCGAAATGCATATTGGGCCTCAATTTTCACTAGTCGTCGACGGGCCTTCGGCAGGCTGAAATGTAGACGGGGCCTTTTTGGGCCAAGATATATGCACGGGCAGTTACCAGGCCGAAACATATCTCGGGCCTTAGTTGGCCCCTGATATCATGGGCCTTTAAGAGGCTAAAAGCTTAGTACAGACATCAACGGGCCGAATTATGCGACAGGCCTTTAACAGGCCCAAAAGTCACATTGGGCTTAACTGTTGCCACATTTATCACGGGCCGTTAGTGGTCCCGATGTCCTGTCGGACCATATATGGCCCATGGGCAGCACGGGCCATTCCCAGGCCAAAAGTCACACCGGGCTGAAATGGGCCCATGTCTACATCCGTCCTCTAACAGGCCGAAAGTCACTAGGTTGTAATTGGGCCCAAATATTCGATGAACAATTAATGGGCCAGATCTGGCTTCCGGCCGTAAATCGGCCCAAATATTCGGCGAACAATTAACGGGTCGGATCTGGCTTCGGGTCGTAAATGGGCCTTTATTAAGCAGGCCATTATTGGGCTGGCCCACTAGTACCTGAGTAAGTACTACGGGCCTTTGACTGGGCCGGCCATTTTAACCTATATGGGCCTCTGTTGGGCCGTGCCATCTGTCGACGTATCATAGGCGCTTTGGGTCTAATGAGTCGATGACATCTGTCCCAACGGTGAGCCAACACGTGTTTCCTCCAGCCAATGATGATTTTGCACGTGGAAAATCCCCATTGGTCGGGGTTGTTAACGGGTTATCGGATCCAAAATCGGACCCGATAGCTTAATGGCGTTCCGTTACGGTGGATGCCACGTGTCGGTCACCCTTGATGAAAGCACTTCTGTGATGCATGATTTATCGTCAAGGAAGTGGACACTTCCATGATGATAATTTTGGTAATGTCAAGGAACACTTCTACGACAGCACAGGTGTCACGACCGGTTTTCCAATAAAAGCTTGTTGAGAAACCGACCTTTATTTAAATCAGTGTAGGAAAATCCTCCTTACTAGTAGACAAATCCTTGATACAGAAATCTAGTAGTACTAAATATTATACAGGGTTGAGCTGAGATCGCTCAACAATTTATTACAAGCACGCCAATATTATACATAAGGGCGGGTATGACACAAGGGTGTGGTGGCATACTACTGACTCGTAATAAAAGTGGTGGTGGATATGTCATAGTGAAGTGGGTGATATGACTCCTAATCTTGCAGCTCATCGAGCATCGAAGTGAGGCTCGATGATTTATCAGGTAGCGGAAACGTTTATGATACAAGTGACCAATTCCAGGATCGAACGGGACTGACTGGGACTCCTCTAGGCATCGGACTCGCTATCGTACTCTTCATCCATAAGATCGCCTTCGTCAACATCTGGCCAAATCAACAAGCCAGGTGAGTACTTTGAATGTACTCGCAAGACAGTTCGGACATAAGATATAACAAATGCAAACATGATGCACCATGAGCAGTTAGCAATGCACACTCAAATAATAAATTTGCACGGCATGTTAGATAAAAAGGAAGTCAGGCGGTAATCCTCCCGAAATCCCAATAAAATAACTAAAAACCGATCGGTTGTCTGAAGCGACGCCTAGAAAGGTAAAAGTAATTTAACATGCCGCAGTCGCGCGTTTGAGCGACACCACATAAAGGGCTTATATTGAATGGAAATGACAGTGCATGCCACAGTCGGACGTCTACGCGACATCTCGGAAAGGGCTTATAATGAAAATAAATAACAGTGATGCCACAGTCGGACGTCTGGGCGACATCACATAAAGGGCTTATATCAGTAAATAACAAAGCGTGCCCGCGATCGAGCGTCGGCGACATCTCAAAAAGGTCTTATATCCAAAGTAAATAACAAGAGTGCCACAGTCGGACGTCTGAGCGACATCACATAAAGGGCTTATATCGAAAGTAAATAACAAAGGTGCCACAGTCGGACGTCTGAGTGACATCACATAAAGGGCTTATATTTCATCATCTGTATTCAATACATTCATGAAGTTAAATCACTCCAAGGAAATACTCAGTACATAATAATAAACGGGTTAGTCCGTCCACAGGAGTAATCATTCAGCCGGATTTAACACTCATGTTTATTCACCGGAGATTATACTGAGACTGACACTTAGACTGACAAGACAAGTTGAATACGGTCCTTGACCATAGATACGGTTACTCGAATGATTTTGACTCTGCAGAGTTTGTACTATTTAACCATAGCCAACAGATTTTAGTAGTCACAGGGGACTAGTTCCGTTTATGGTATTTCACAAGAAACACATCTAACCAGTACACACCCATTCCACTTCCCGATGCCAGGAATCACCCTAGGCAACGTTCAAGAAAAACTTTGAGACGGGGAGGCCACAACCTCGAGTAGCATGGGATCAAATTTATACCGCGCGCTCTAAGGGGTGTCCCCCCTCTCGGTCCCAACCGGAAACACCCATGCCCCCTGACCGGATGACTGGCCTTAATCCAGGGCCATGGAACCCTCATCACGGCCTCTCTATTTGGTGTGTACGAGGAAAGAGGTTTGCAACTTACTAAACCATATTCTTTGCAGAAAACATGTGGTAGCAATAAGGAAATGGATGGTAACGTGACTTGATCCACGTTAACACTGGAGTTAAATGGTTTGGCCTAAGACTGGCATGCTTCAACAATACCATCTTACCACCTTTCATGTCACCACATGATCATGTAAACTCACATCAAATAACCCATCAAGTTTCGAAGCTCACTTGTATTAGCTTTGCATGCAATATAACACTTACGGCTATTCATATAATCATGCCATGAAATAACTACTCAAGCAAACATGCAAAACACTCATCATATCAAAGGTTCAAACATGCTTGCCTGGTTCGGAGTAGTCGGAGTCTTGCTCGGTGAAGTTCGCGGTTCCGTCACCTCCTCCGGTATCTACGGTATAAAGAAAGTACGTACTAACGTAAATACCGTGTGCGCACAAAAAGTGTTCCAAATATTTTTCAAATAAATATGATAAAAAACTAGACAAAAAAATAAAGATGACAGAAAAAGAATCAATCAAAAATCACTTTCTGTTTAAAAGTTATTAAAGTTTTAGCCCAGGGACTTATCTGTAATGAAACAGAAAGTTTCCAGGGGTAGAAAAGAAAAAGGCAGAAAAATGTTTCGTTTAGAAGGCGTATTTTGCCCGAAGGCATTTTCAGAAAATGTTTCAAAAAAAAAGTTGACGGGGGGTCCCACCCGTCGGGTTTAAACTCTGAAAAAGAGTCACCGGCGCACGAAGGCTGCGGTGGTCGTCGGCGGCGACCCACGGCGAGGTAGGGAGAAAGGAGGGTACCTACGGGTTCCTTGGGTCCTTTCACACCTGTGGGTGGTGGAGTTGGTCGTCGGCGAGCACCACATCGATGGCGGCCTCAACTCCGGCGGATGGTGGTTCGGGTGTTGGTGGATCTCGCCGGGGAGGGCTGCAAAGGTTGAATCGGGCTCGGGTTAGAGCACTGGGTGCACGAGAGGGTTGCTGACGCAGTTTGGGAGGCGGGGATGGTCTCACCTAAGTGAATCAAGCCGGAGCCCGAGGTAGATCGGGGCGGCCGGAGTTGAGGAAGGAGACCTCCTCGGGGTCCTTCTAGTGGCTAGGTGGGGCTCTGGTGAGGTGGAGGTGTGGTGCGGGGTCGAGAACGAGCTCGGGGGCTCCTTTTATTGCTGGTCCGAGGTGGTGGCCGTGAACGGGATAACTCCGGCGATGATTACGGCAGGGCAGTGGTCGGTCAGGTGGTTTAGGGGGCTAGGCATCACCGTGAGGGTCTACTGGTTCCGTTTATGTGCTAGGTTTGGCCTGCCTTGGTTGATACTCCAAGTTCCCGACGGAACGGCGCACGGAGTTCGTCAGCGGCAGAGAGCACGCTCTGCGCTGCTCAGACCATGGCGACGGTGCCGCAGCATGCACAGGCAAGCAGACAACCACGCAGAGGCTTCGGGTGGCTTGGGCGGTGCTGGACGGCGCCGAAAGGTGGTGCTTGTCCCTGCTGGCCGCCACGGGTGGCTCTGCCACCGCAGAAGCTGCCGGTGTCGCCGAGACACGTCACCGCCAACGATGGTGCCGTCCAAATGATCATGCGGCACTCTGGATAAGGAGGGGGAACAGGGAGCAAGGCGCCACTGCAGTTACTGGCGAGATCGACGATGTGCTTTGAAGAAAATGACACTGACGGCGAAACAGGAACACTGAAAGTCTGAACTTTCTGAATTTGAACAGCAACAGTGCATGCCAGGTGCTCGATGAAATGATTTTGGCATGTGGAGAAATTTTCTGGAGCTGATCTTTGGTGAGGTGACCTATCAATGCACCTGGGGGGCTGCCTGATTTATCCCAGAATTTTTGGAGAAGAAAAATATTGAATTTCACCAAAAATGACAAATCTGGTCCAAACTTGCAGTGAGCAAAACATGAAAATTTTGAATTGTGGAAGAGTGGATCTTGATGGATCTAGGTTGGGGGTGCTAAGGACTAGTCAGAGGAGTTGGTTTGGTATCAAAACTCAAAAGAAATCAGTTACTTCCTTTGTAAATCACCTAGGTCCAAAATAAAAGACAGAAATAGTTTTGGGGATAAAATAAATGGAATAAAAATCAAAAATAAGTTGAACTTGCTAGGATTGGCTACTCGACTTGACCCAAACTGGAGGGAGGGGTTTTGGAAGAAAGTTTTAACATGAGGCATGGTAGAAGAGAATGGTTTGAATAAAAAGAATAAATCAAAAACCCATAGGAGTTCTTTTTAATTGAAAAACATTCAAAAATGAATTGTGATGAGTCAACACCAAATGAAAAGCCTTCACAACCAAACATCAAGGTTGAGGATGACCCAAAACAAAAATTTTGTCATAAGGGAAAATTTTGAGAAGGAGAGCCCTTTTTAGAATGATTTTAAATATCCTCCTTCAAATAAAAAATTAAAAACCAAATCAAAATTTTTGTAGTGTCACAACAGGTATGACTATCTTGATTCTGTCATAAATTTTTCATGGATGTACATGCATGACAGAAAACGTGACCTACTGTGACAAACATGTATCATCACGAAAGTGTATTTTTTTTGTAGTGCTCCATCATCATATTCTATTCCACCCATAGTGCTTTGTCCATGGCTTTGCGCTCATGTATTGCGTGAAAGTTGAAAAAGTTCGAGAATACTAAAGTATGAAACAATTGCTTAGCTTGTCATCAGGGTTGTGCATGATAAGAGCATTTTGTGTGACGAAAATGAAGCATGGCCAAACTATATGATTTTGTAGGGATGAGCTTTCTTTGGCTATGTTATTTTGAGAAGACATAATTGCTTGGTTAGTATGCTTGAAGTATTATTATTTTTATGTCAACATTAAACTTTTGTCTCGAATCATTCAGATCTGAACATTCATGCCACAATACAGAAAATTACATTGAAAATTATGTTACGTAGCATTCCACATAAAAATTCTGTTTTTATCATTTACCTACTCGACGACGAGCAGGAAGTAAGCTTGGGAATGCTGATACGTCTCCATCGTATCTATAATTTTTTATTGTTCCATGCTATTATATTATCTATTTTGGATGTTTAATGGGCTTTAATATGCTATTTTATATGATTTTTGGGACTAACCTATTAACGAGGCCAGTGCGATTCTTTGTGTTTTTGCTTATTTCAGTGTTTCGCAGAAAAGGAATATCAAACGGAATCCAAACGGAACAAAACCTTCGCATCATGTCATCTTGCCTAATGTGTTACTCTGTTCTTATGGACTTAATACTGTAGATGCATGCTGGATAGCGGTCGATGTGTGGAGTAATAGTAGTAGATGCAGAATCGTTTCGGTCGTGATGCCTATGTTCATGATCATGCCTAGATATTCTCATAGCTATGAGCTTTTATATCAATTTCTCGGCAGTAATTTGTTCACCCACCGTAATCTATGCTATCTTGAGAGAGCCACTAGTTAAATCTATGGCCCCCGGGTCTATTTTATATCATATTAATTTCCCGTCAACTAACTATTTCTGTCGCCGTTTATTTTGCAATCTTTACTTTTCAATCTATACAACAAAAATACCAAAAATATTTATCTTATTATCTTTATCAGATCTCACTTTTGCAAGTGATCGTGAAGGGATTGTCAACCCCTTTATCGCGTTGGTTGCAAGGTTCTTGATTATTTGTGCAGGTACGAGGCGATTTGCGTGTAGTCTCCTACTGGATTGATACCTTGGTTCTCAAAAACTAAGGGAAATACTTATGCTACTTTGTTGCATCACCCTTTCCTCTTCAAGGGAAAACCAATGCATGCTCAAGAGGTAGCAAAAAGCAATAGCAATAAAATGAATGATCATTGCTAAGCTAATGGATGGGTCTTGTCCATCACATCATTATCTTAATGATGTGATCCCGTTATCAAATGACAACTCATGTCCATGGTTAGGAAACCTTAACCATCTTTGATCAATGAGCTAGTCTAGTAGAGGCATACTAGGGACATGGTGTTTGTTTATGTATTCACACATGTATTTAAGTTTCCGATCAATACAATTCTAGCATGAATAGTAAACGCATGAATAAGGAAATATAAAATAACAACTTTATTGTTGCCTCTAGGGCATATTTCCTTCAAATAAAAAATAAAAAAATAAAAACCAAATCAAAAATTTTGGAGTCTCACAACACCTACCCCCTTAGGAAAAATCTCGTCCCCGAGATTTCAGCTGATCCTCAAATAGATGTGGGTGTTCTGTCCGAAGGAAATCCTCTCTTTCCCATGTTGCTTCATCCTCGGTGTGATTGCTCCACTGAACTTTGAAAAACTTCATTGTTTTCTGACGGGTCCTCCTTTCAGACTCCTCCAATATTTTTATTGGACGTTCCCTGTAGGTGAGGTCTGGTTGCACGTCAATGTCTTCATGAGATACATGCTTCTCTGGGTTGCTTACGCATTTCCTCAACTGTGAGACATGGAACACGTCATGGACGTCTGACAGTTCTTCGGGTAGGTCTAGCTGGTAGGCTACTGTGCCTCTTCGTGCAACTACACAGAAGGGTCCTATGAATCTTGGCGCTAGCTTTCCTTTAACTTTGAATCATTGCAGGCCCCTCATAGGCGATACTCGTAGGTACACATACTCACCGGGTTCAAAGCTGACTCCCCGATGTTTTCAATCGTAATAACTCTTTTGTCGGCTTTGAGCTGTCTTGAGTCGGTCTCTAATTAGTTTAACTTTCTCCTCAATTTCCTTGAGCATGTCTGGGCCGAAGATACGGCTGTCTCCGGTCTCTGACCAATTTAGTGGGGTACGACATCTCTGACCGTACAAGGCTTCAAAAGGTGCCATTTGTAGGCTGGCTAGGTAACTGTTGTTGTATGCGAACTCTGCATATGCCAAGCTCTCTTCCCAACTGGTCCCATAGGTGAGGACACATGCTCTCAGCATGTCCTCTAGAATTTGGTTCACGCGTTCAGTTTGTCCATCAGTCTGGGGGTGGTATGCTGTACCAAATGCTAGTTGAGTTCCCAGAGCTTGTTGTAATTGATCCCAAAATCTAGAGATGAATTGGGTGCCTCTGTCAGATATTATAGTCTTTGGAATTCCATGCAGACAGACGATACGGGAGAGATAAAGCCTGGCAAGCTTCTGAGTGGTGTGGGTTGTCTTTACTGGGATGAAATGTGCCACCTTAGTCAATCTATCTGTGATGGCCCATATGGCGTCATTTCCGTATCGTGACCGAGGTAGTCTAACAATAAAATCCATTCCAATCTCGTCCCATTTCCACTCGGGTATCTTGTTTGGTTGTAATAGTCCTGCTGGTTTTTGGTGCTCGTCCTTAATGCGCTGACACGAATCACAACATGCAATGAATGTGGCTATGTCCCTTTTCATACCTCGCCACCAAAACTTTTCCTAAAGGTCCTTGTACATTTTGGTTCCCCCAGGGTGGATTGAATATGGAGCGGTGTGTCCTTCGGCTAGAATTTGCTGTTTAAGGTCTTCTATATTTGTACGCAAAGCCTATCTCCGTACCACAATATTTCCTCATCGTCTATGACGAATTCTGAGGCCTTGCCCAAACTCAGTTTTATTTTTATGCCTTCGATGCTGGGGTGTCCACGCTGAGCCTCCTTAATCTGTTCTATCAGGGTAGGCTGTATTTCCAAATTCGGCACATTGCCTTCAGTGAAAATTACCAAGTTGAGTTTAGCAAACTCCTGCTGAAATTCAGGTCTCAAATCTGGTAGACTGGCGTTGCCCGAGCTGGGGTTCCGACTAAGAGCATCCTCCACTACATTTGCTTTTCCTGGATGGTAGTGAATGCCAACATCATAATCTTTCACTAATTCCAACCAGCGCCGTTGTCGCAAATTGAGTTCTGGTTGTGTGAAAATATATTTGAGACTTTTATGGTCCGTATATATTCCACAACGATTCCCAAGCAAAAAGTGTCTCCACTCCTTGAGTGCATGAATGACTGCTGCCAACTCCAAGTCATGAGTGGGATAATTCTCTTCATGCTTTCGTAGTTGCCTGGAAGCGTAAGCGGCTACTTTGCCCTCTTGCATTAACACGCATCCGAGGCCCTTTCGGGATGCGTCGCAATACACTTTGAAACTTTTGTGTATGTCTGGTACAACCAATACTGGCGTTGTTGTCAATTTCCTTTTGATTTCTTGGAAACTTTTCTCGCAGGCTTCAGTCCATACAAACTTTTTAACCTTCTTGAGCAACTGTGTCATTGGTTTTGCTATGGTGGAGAACCCTTCAATAAATCTTCGGTAATATCCTGCCATTCCCAAGAAACATCGTACATCCGTTACGCTGGCTGGTGGATTCCAGCCAAGTACGGCCTTGACCTTTTCCGGGTCTACGGCAACACCTTCTTGGGTTAGTACATGGGCTAGAAACCCAACCTGTCTTAACCAAAATTCACATTTGCTGAACTTGGCGTATAATTGATGTTTCCTTAGTTCTCCCAGTGCAATCCTGAGATGTTCAGCGTGCTCTTCTGGTGTCTTGGAGTATACCAGAATATCATCAATGAATACCACAAAAAATTGTCCATAAATTTCATAAATACCTTGTTCATGAGGTGGACAAAATATGCGGGGGCGTTTGTCAGATCAAATGGCATTACTGTAAACTCATATAGTCCGTATCTGGAGGTAAATGTTGTCTTGGGAATATCTTTTGTCCGTACTTTTAATTGATGATACCCCGACATCAAATTGATTTTTGAGAAGACCTTGGCTTGTGCGAGCTGGTCAAGTAATTCATTTATCCGTGGCATTGGATATTTGTTTTTGATGGTGACCTTGTTGAGTGCTTGATAGTCTATACATAATCTTAGTGTCCCATCCTTTTTCTTGGCAAATAATACTGGTGAACCCCAAGGTGAGGAGCTGGCTCGTATAAACCCTTTGTCTAGTAATTCTTTTATTTGCTTCTTTAACTCTACCAACTCGGAGGGTGCCATTCTATAGGGCTTCTTGTAAATGGGGGTGGTTCCAGGTGCTAGCTCAATGATGAATTATATTTCCCGGTCTGGTGGCATGCCTGGTAGTTCAGGAAATACGTCGGGGAACTCACACACCACTGGAACTTTGCTTAAGTCTGAGATGTCCACCTTGTTCAACCTTGGTTGTTGTGATATTTGTCTTTCTTGAGCTGTAATTTTTATTGTCTTCCCGTGATGATGGGCAAGAATTACAGTCCGATTGAAGCAGTCAATAAATCCTTTGTTGGTGGTTAACCAGTCCATTCCTAGGATAACATCCAGTCCCTTATTTTCCAATACGATGAGATTTGCATGAAACTTTAGTCCTTCAAGATCAATAACCACACCTTGGCAGTAGTTCTGAGTAACTTGCTTAATCCGAGGGACTTGATGATCACGGATTTTTCCAAGGGAGGCATCGAAAAATCATTTTGCGAAGCAAATTTCTTTGAAATGAACGAGTGAGAAGCTCCAAAATCAAACAAAACCGTGGCAGGTATTGTGTTGACAGGGAACATACCGAGTACGATATCCGAGGCATTCTGGGCTTCCTCCTTGGTCACATGGTTCAAGTGACCCTTCTTGTGATTGTTATTGGGGTTGAAGTTGTTCCGCTTGGGCGTTGAATTATTGCCACCGTCGTTCGCCTTGGGGGCCGAGTTCCTTGGCTTGGGACACTGCTTGGCATAGTGTCCTTCTTCTCCACAAGCGTAGCAGGTAACACCTGGGCGATATGTAAACTCCTTGTCCCTCGCATGGAAATTTTTGTTTGGACGCGAAACATTGGTCATGGGTTTGTGTGCCCCACCTTTCTGAAAATCCGTCTTGCTCCGGTGGTTGCGAGCAAGAGTAGTCTAGTCCCTTTTGCGCTTGCGAAAATCTTCCAAGCTGCGGCGCTCATTTTCCAAGGTAATAGCTTTGTCCGCAAGTGTTTTGAAATCCGGGAAGGTGTGTACGACTAGCTGGCATTCAAGCGCTGGTGCCAGACCGTCCAGGAATTTTTTCCATCTTCTTGTTTTCAGTCGTATGCTCTTCGTTGGCGTAACGAGACAATAGAGTAAACTGACTGTTGTACTCAGTTACTGTCATGGTTCTCTGTTTGAGGTGATCAAACTCCCCCTTCTTGATCTTCATAATACTTCTGGGAATGTGCGCCCCACAAAAACCTTCTTTAAATTCCTCCCAGGTGATATCATTTTCATTGGGGTGCATGTGTAGGAAATTTTCCCACCATGATGCAGCTGCTCCAGTGAGATAGTGAGGTGCATATAGTACCTTCTCATGGTCTGAACATTGTGTAATAATCAATTTTCTTTCAATGTCTCGAAGCCAATCATCGGCCTCAAGAGGTTTGTCAGTGCGCGAGAATGTTGGGGGACGCGTCTTTTGTAGTTCAGACAATTTGGATTGCTACTGATATGGTCCACGGTGATTTCCCATATTGATGACATGGTTCATCATTTCTTGGTGCTGTTGCTGGCTTTGTTCATAAAGCCGGCATACTTGAGAAAATGCTGCTTCACTGCCTTGCTGACTTGACTGCCCCTGTGTGAAATTGTTGCTTGTCTGTGTGCCAAAATTTTCTTCCGGCGGACTTGGCATGGAACGAGTCCAAGGACGAGGCATTTTCCAGTCTGGAGTATTTTTTTGCAAAACTTATGAGAAAAGTTGAGCGGCAGAATAAATAATTTTGCAAGACAAAAATTACGAATTCCAACATTTTTCAAGGAAATACTTGATTGCGCATAGTTGCTGCTATATCTAGCGGCAACCAATCAAGCATTAAGCTTCCCTGGGCGTCGAGCTCCAGGGCACCGGTTGAAGGAGAGGAGTTTGACGGGGAAGTGCTCGCCTCTGCGGGGCTGGCGATGGTCGTCGCCCCAGCAGCGATGGCGATTCGAGGAGGAGGCGGCTGCTCCGAGCTGGCGTCACTCTACCGCGCCCGGGAAGCGAAGCTTGAGTCCCAGGAAGCGCTTGTCGCGCAGGAGGGAGTTGACATAGAGAAGCATGCGGAGGAGCTCAAGAGCTGCAACCAGGAGGCCCTCCGGTCCATTGCTGAGGAGAGGGCACAGCTCGACGAGGCGAAGAAGGCGTTCATCCTGGAAAAGGCTGAAGCCGAAGAGCAGCAGAGGCTCGCCGCCGAGGATCTGTCCAAGCGGGACGGTGAGCTGATACAGAAGAAGGTGAACTTGGACAGTCACGAAGAGGAGCTCGCCGTCCGGGAGCAATCACTTGGCGGGGCACTCAAGGAGGCAAAGGATGCCGCCGCGGCTGCCGAGGCCGCCAAGAAGGAATTAGAGGTGAAGGTGACGCAGCTGGAGGCGGACATGAAAAGGAAGAACGAAGAGCTTGCCGCACTCCAGCGCGAACGCGAGAAGGATGCACGCGCCCATGGCGATCTGCAAGTTCAGCTTGCCGAGAAGATCAAGGAGCTGAATGCCACCAAGGACTCGAGTGCAGATCTGGAGCTGAAGCTGGCCACCTTGGCGGGGACGCTGGACGCCGCCAAGAAGCGGGAAGATGACTTGAGGGAGGAGCTCAAGGGTAACGAGGAGCTGCTGACGAGGGCTGCCGAGACCCAGAACACCTTCAAGACCACGGTGGAGCTCTGGGCGGAGGGCCTAATCAACATCGCCGCGTCCATCGACGAGGAGCTGGCGGAGCTGGACTTGGCGGGCTTCGGGTACTCCACTGAGGAAAATCTCCAGCCCAGCGCCAAGCTCACGCTTTTCTTCAAGGGTGTGGTCACGGCTCTCCAGCAGCTCCGGGAAAGAATCCCGAAGAAGCTGGCCGATGAGTCGCGCGCGATCTGCGCCAGGGTCTTGGAGAAGGTGTTGGTGAAGATACTCTTTCGCAACCCGAGCATCGACCTCACCCGTGTCACTAAGAAGCTGCTGGCGGGTGCTGCTCTTGAAGAACTCAAGGCCATTGTCGCACCCATTGTGGACAAGGTGAATGAGGTCAGGAGGGTCGACGGCGAGCGCGTGGATCAGGCCACCCTTCTTCTCCCTTTTTCTTGCCGCTGTCGTTTCAGTTATGAGAACAATCTAGTCAGTTCCACAATAAGTTATTCTTGTAATATAACTTTTTTCTGGGCAACGCTCGCTATGTTATGTCCTTTACTCTGTTATATCCCTTGTATGTTTTTACCCTACGCTTTGATGAAACTTGCCGGCGCAAACACACTTGCTGAGTGCGGAACATCAGCAGCCTGCTGGCGGTGTTGCCTCCGGCAAGAAATCTTGTCGGGGCCAGTTGCAGCGCACTTGCATTGTTGAGCGAACTCGAAACAAATCAAGGGCGCAACTTAGCCGCGAGTCGATTCCTCCGCGCACAGGTTTTCCATACAAGGCACGGACGTTCAAGGAATATAACTTAAAAATTTAAAATTGACTATGCTCAAACTTTGGCAACTTAGCTTTTCTGTCGTCTGCGTCCCGGCAAGGCTAGATTCCTTTGAGCGACTTTGGTCCACACCTTTATCTTCTCCTCCCCGGTGAACTTGTGGGCGGAGGAATCTTCTTTTGAGAAGAGAAGAAGAAAATAATGATCTGGAACCTTAAGGTTTGCTATTGCTTACCGGGGGTAAGTGCTGCACAAAGTGTCAGATATACATGCAAGAAAGAAAGATGCATTAAATTTGACAAGATGTGCGAGGCACATAAACTTTATTTACGCACGGGAGCTGCGCCCGGCTTTGTACAAAGGGTTACATGCAACAGCGGCAAGGCTTGTACAAAAGGTGGTTGCCGGAACGGGGCCCGGCAACCGCGCCTTATGGGTAAAACTTGCGAAGATGCTCTATGTTCTAGGAGTTGCTCACCGGGATGCCGTCTTCGGTCTCAAGGCGAACAGCGCCGAGCCTAGTGACTCGTTTCACCCGATAAGGGCCTTCCCACTTCAGCGTCAACTTGTTGGAATTCTTGGCGGATTGAACACGCCGAAGAACAAGGTCGCCTTCCTCGAAGCTTCTGGCATTAACTTTGCGGCTATGGTAGCGGCGCAAAGCTTGCTGGTAGCGAGCAGCTCGCACAGCAGCCTGAAGACGATCCTCCTCGAGGAGCAGCGCATCATCTTGCCGCAGCTGCTCTTGCTCAAGCTCATCATAAGCGAGCACTCGAGGCGATCCGTATACGAGTTCCGTGGGGAGAACTGCCTCTGCTCCGTAGACAAGAGAAAAGGGTGTCGGCGGTGGCTCGATTTGGCGTCGTTACGATCGACCAAGAACCACCGGCAGCTGCTCGATCAATTTCTTCCGCACTTGTGCAGCACAGTCGAAAGTTCGGTCTTGAGCTCGCGAAGACTTCAAAGATTCGCCCTCTCCGCTTGACCGTTGCTTCTCGGGTGAGCAGCGAAGCGAAGCAGATCTTGGTGCCAAGATCTTGGGCGTCTTGCATGAAGGTGCGGCTCGTGAATTGTGCGCCATTATCGGTGATGATCCTGTTAGGGATTCTTAAGCGGCAAACAATTGACTGAAGAACTTGATTGCCGATCTTTGTCACCTTCCCACTGGTTCCACTTCGTGCCACTTTGTGAACTTGTCGATTACAGCGTACAAGTACTCAAAGCCCCGACAGCTTCGGGAAAGGGGCCGAGGATGTCGAGCCCCGGACAAAATGGCCAGGATAAAGGGATTGTTTGGAGAGCTTGAGCTGGTTGATGAATCTGTTTGGAGTGGAACTGGCACGCTTCACACTTGGTTACTTGTGCAATTGCATCCTGGAGGGCTGTCGGCCAGAAGAAACCTTGTCGGAAAGCCTTGCCGGCAAGTGCTCTTGCGCCAATGTGGTGACCACATATGCCTCTGTGTATCTCCGCCAACAGCTCCTGTCCTTCTTCCCGGGAAATGCACTTCAATTTCACTCTGTTGAATCTTCTTCTGTACAGTATGTCATCGACAAACTGGTCCATACTAGATTGCCGGGATACTTTCTCCGCTGCTTCTTGCTCCTCGGGAAGTTCTCCTGTTTGAAGGAATTGGACGATCTGCTGTGCCCATGCCGCAGCTTGTGGCTCGACGACAAGGACTAAAGGCGCAAATGCTGCTGCGGGAACATCCGCTTCTACGGCAAGAATCTGGGATTCTACCGGAGCGTGATGCTCCCCGGCAAGCGTGTCAGGACACAGCTTGTCGGGAGCGCCTGCTTCAACGAAACAAACCCTAGGGCTTGTCGGAGCAGACTGCTCCTCAGCAATTTCTGCGTTGATCCTGGGGACCTTCTTGGCGGCGGCTCCGGGGAGCTCTGCCGAACAGTCCTCGCCAGTGACCAACTTTCTCTTTTTGCTCTGTCCAGTTGATGGTGTTACAGATGGCTGAGTCAGCTTGAGCACAAAAATTCCTGGTTCCACAGGTAACTTGAGTGCGGCACACTTTGACAGGCCATCTGCAATGTCATTCTGAGCTCTTGGAACATGTTCCATCTGCAGGCCGTCAAAATGTTCTTCTAGCTTTCTCACTTCATCGATGTAGGCTTCCATCAACGGACTCTGGTAATCTTTGTTAACTTGGCGGACGACAAGCTGCGAGTCACCCCTGACAATAAGCTTCTTGATCCCAAGCTCTGCTGCTATTCTGAGTCCGACAAGCAGGCCTTCATACTCTGAAGTATTGTTCGTTGCTTGCTCCTTGGGAAAGTGCATTTGGACCACGTACTTGAGGTGCTCTCCGGTGGGGGCGACAAGTAGTACGCCCGCACCGGCGCCTTGCAGCGAGAAGGCACCATCAAAGTACATGATCCATTCTTTGCTAGCTTCCTTGACGGGGATGCTCTTCTCCGGAGTTCCTTCATCGGGTGTTGGCGTCCATTCTGCTATAAATTCTGCCAATGCTCGGCTCTGGATAGTTGAGGTACTCTCAAACTTGAGGCCAAAGCTTGACAATTCCAGTGCCCACTCGACAATCCTGCCTGTTGCTTACGGATTCTCGCAAAGTATCCTCTTCAACGAAGCGAGTGACGGCGTGTGATCTCATGTGCTTGAAAGTAATGGCGCAGCTTCCTCGAGGCCATGAGAAGACCAAAAAGCAATTTCTGCACACTAGAGTACCTTGATCTAGCCCCCTGTAGAAGGGAACTGACGAAGTAAACTGGGCGCTGCACCATCTTCTTCTGTTTCTCTTCCGGCACGCATGGAGAAGGACCGCTCAGTACATATCTTACATGCAAGCCGTAATTATACAATACATCACTCAGGATGTGTGTACACATTCCTGACATGTTATTTAGGATAGTGCACTTCTCCCTGATCCTACATGATGCGCACACAAACTACTTCTCACAACCTATATACATATAAACATATCATACAAGCTGACACGTTGCACGGCTGCTAGGCGCACTCAGTCGGAGATGGTAAGGATTTCCCTCGGCCTGCTGAGGGTAAGACCCAGCGATGTTGGAGACTCAACCTCCTCCTCACTAATAGGCTCCAGACGTGAAGTACTGAGCTGTGGAGCTGGTGCGAGTGCGGTAGGTGGTGCAGCTCTGACTGGAGTAAGAGCGATGACTCAGTAAAATTCTTCAGGAGTAGGCAGGCAGCGAGCCATGGCGAGGGTGGCAGGTGCATAGGATGCTGAGGACGAGACATATGTCAGTGGTGGTGCTGTGTGGAGGAGCTCCCTCCTGTTGGCGGAACAGTTATGCACGACGTCCATACGAGCGGCCACAAGGTCGTCCACGAGGTTATCAAAGGCTGCCTCGAGGGCCTTGAGGTACTCAATTAACATCTCAATAGCCTCATATCTCTCTCCCCTAGGGCAAGCGAATGCATAGTGACATGTGTATGGCACGTGGCATGGGATGTAGCGGTAGCGACGGGTCTACATTGAAGGAAGAACATCCCGAAGATGAGCTATCGCCTCACGGGCTGCCATCTACATAGCATGCCTCTCCGTAGGCATGTCCCTTCCCACAAACCGGATGCGGCATGACTCAACACGTCCCCCCTTGAATTGCACCGCGGCCTGGTGCATGGACAGACTGTCGCTAATCTTGTGCTGGTAGAGTGTGAACTCCGGACGAGTCGACGGCCCGATCGCGATTTTGACGATGGAGACGAGAAGCTTGACGAATCCCTCAGGTACATTGGCGAACACCTGCGACTCATAGTCGTTGCCAGCCATCTACAAAAGTAGACAAAAATTCCAAATAGTCAAATCATAAATTTATGATGACTAACAGAAAATTGCTACATTTGCAAAATATTAAATAGCACTTATTACGCTAATAACCAATTAGCGATCGCACCTAGTGGCTTCCTACAGTCAGCCTGGCTCTGGTACCAAGTTTTTCATGACCTGTTTTCCAATAAAAGGTTATTGAGAAACCGACCTTTATATAAACCAGTGTAGGAAAATCCTCCTTACTGGTAGACAAATCCTTGATCTGAAATCCAAAGAGTACTAAATATTATCTGAGGTTGAGTGAGGTTGCTCAAAAAATTATTACAAGAGCGCCAATATTATACATAAGGGCGGGTATGACACAAGGGTGTGGTGGCATACTACAGACTCGTAATAAAAGTGGTGGTGGATATGTCACAGTGAAGTGGGTGATATGACTCCTAATCTTGCAGCTCATCGAGCGTCGAAGTGAGGCTCGATGATTTTATTCAGGTAGCGGAAGCGTATATGATACAAGTGACCAATTCCAGGATCGCACGGGACTGACTAGGACTCCTCTAGGCATCAGACTCGCTATCGTACTCTTCATCCATAAGATCGCCTTCGTCAACATCTGGCCAAATCAACAAGCTAGGTGAGTACTTTGAATGTACTCGCAAGACAGTTCGGACATAAGATATAACAAATGCAAACATGATGCACCATGAGCAGTTAGCAATGCACACTCAAATAATAAATTTGCACGGCATGTTAGATAAAAAGGAAGTCAGGCGGTAATCCTCCTGAAATCCCAATAAAATAACTGAAAACCGATCGGGTGTCTGAAGCGACGCCTCGAAAGGTAAAAGTAATTTAACATGCCGCAGTCGGGCGTCTGAGCGACACCACATAAAGGGCTTATATTGAATGGAAATGACAGTGCATGCCACAGTCGGACGTCTACGCGACATCTCGGAAAGGGCTTATAATGAAAATAAATAACAGTGATGCCACAGTCGGACGTCTGAGTGACGTCACGTAATGGGCTTATATCGAAAGTAAATAACAAAGGTGCCACTGTCGGACGTCTGAGCGACATCTCATAAATGGCTTATATCGAAAGTAAATAACAAGAGTGCCACAGTCGGACGTCTGAGCAACATCACATAAAGGGCTCATATCGAAAGTAAATAACAAAGGTGCCACAGTCGGACGTCTGAGCGACATCACATAAAGGGCGTATATTTCATCATCCGTATTCAATAAATTCATGAAGTTAAATCACTCCAAGGAAATACTCAGTACATAATAATAAACGGGTTAGTCCATCCACAGGAGTAATCATTCAGCCGGATTTAACACTCATGTTTATTCATCGGAGATTATACTGAGACTGACAAGACAAGTTGAACACGGTCCTTGACCATAGATATGGTTACTCGAATGATTTTGACTCTGCAGAGTTTGTACTATTTAACCACAGCCAACGGATTTCAGTAGTCACGGGGGACTAGTTCTGTTTACGGTATTTCAGAAGAAACACATCTAACAAGTACACACCCATTCCACCTCCCGATGCCAGGAATCACCCTAGGCAACATTGAAGAAAAACGTTGAGACGGGGAGGCCACAACCTCGAGTAGCATGGGATCAAATTTATATCGCGCGCTCTAAGGGGTGCCCCCCTCTCGGTCCCAACCAGAAACACCCATGCCCCCTGACCGGATGACTGGCTTTAATCCAGGGCCATGGAACCCTCATCACGGCCTCTCTATTTGGTGTGTACGAGGAAAGAGGTTTGCAACTTACTAAACCATATTCTTCGTAGAAAACATGTGGTAGCACAAAGGAAATGGATGGTAACATGACTTGATCCATGTTAACACTGGAGTTAAATGGTTTGGCCTAAGACTGGCATGCTTCAACAATACCATCTTACCACCTTTCATGTCACCACATGATCATGTAAACTCACATCAAATAACCCATCGAGTTTCGAAGCTCACTTGTATTAGCTTTGCATGCAATATAACACTTACGGCTATTCATATAAACATGCCATGAAATAACTACTCAAGCAAACATGCAAAACACTCATCATATCAAAGGTTCAAACATGCTTGCCTGGTTTGGAGTAGTTGGAGTCTAGCTCGGTGAAGTTCGCGGTTCCGTCACCTCCTCCGGTATCTACGGTATAAAGAAAGTACGTACTAACGTAAATACCATGTGTGCACAAAAGGTGTTCCAAATATTTTTCAAATAAATATGATAAAAAACTAGACAGGAAAATAAAGATGACAGAAAAAGAATCAATCAAAAATCGCTTTCTGTTTAAAAGTTATTAAAGTTTTAGCCCAGGGACTTATCTGTAATGAAACAGAAAGTTTCTAGGGGGTAGAACAGAAAAAGGCAGAAAAACGTTTCGTTTAGAAGGCGTATTTTGCCCGAAGGCGTTTTTAGAAAACATTTCAAAAAAAAGAAAAAGCTGACGCGGGGTCCCACCCGTCGGGTTTAAACTCTAAAATAGAGTCACCGGTGCTCGAAGGCTGCGGTGGTCGCCGGCGGCGACCCACGGTGAGGTAGGGAGAAAGGAGGGTACCTACGGGTTCCTGGGGTCCTTCCGCACCTGTGGGTGGTGGAGTTGGTCGTCAGCGAGCACCACATCGACGGCTGCCTCAACTCCTGCGGACGGTGGTTCGGGTGTTGGTGGATCTCGCTAGGGAGGGCTGCAAAGGTTGAATTGGGGCTCGGGTTAGAGCACTGGGTGCACTAGAGGGTTGCTGACGCGGTTTGGGAGGCGGGGATGGTCGCACCTGAGTGAATCAAGCCGGAGCCCGAGGCGGATCGGGGCGGCCGGAGTCGAGGAAGGAGACCTCCTCGGGGTCCTTCTAGTGGCTAGGTGGGGCTCTGGTGAGGTAGAGGTGTGGTGCGGGGTCGAGAACGAGCTCGGGAGCGGTGGCCGTGAACGGGATAACTCCGGTGACGATTACGCCGGGGCAGTGGTCGGTCAGGTGGTTTAGGGGGCTAGGCATCACCATGAGGGTCTACTGGTTCCGTTTAAGTGCTAGGTTTGGCCTGCCTTGGTTGATACTCTAGGTTCCCGACGGAACGGTGCACGGAGCTCGGCGGCGGTAGAGAGCATGCTCTGCGCTGCTCAGGCCACGGCGACGGTGCCGCAGCGTGCACAGGCAAGCAGACAGCCACGCGGAGGCTTCGGGTGGCTTGGGCAGTGCTGGACGACACCGAAAGGTGGTGCTTGTCCCTGCTGGCCACCACGGGTGGCTCTGCCACCACAGAAGCTGCCGGCGTCGGCGAGACACGTCACCGCCGACGATGGTGTCCGTCCAAAGGATCATGCGGCGCTCTGGATAAGGAGGGGGAACAGCGAGCAAGCCGCCACTGCAATTACTAGTGAGATCGACGCCGTGCTTTGAAGAAAATGACACTGACGGCGAAACAGGAACACTGAAAGTCTGAACTTTCTGAATTTGAACAGCAACAGTGCATGCCAGGTGCTCGATGAAATGATTTTGGCATGTGGAGAAATTTTCTGGAGGTGATCTTTGGTGAGGTGACCTATCAATGCACCTGGGGGCTGCCTGATTTATCCCAGAATTTTTGGAGAAGAAAAATATTGAATTTCACCAAAAATGACAAATCTGGTCCAAACTTGCAGTGAGCAAAACTTGAAAATTTTGAATTGTGGAAGAGTGGATCTTGATGGATCTAGGTTGGGGTTGCTAAGGACTAGTCATAGGAGTTGGTTTGGGACCAAAACTCAAAAGAAATCAGTCACTTCCTTTGTAAATCACCTAGGTCCAAAATAAAAGACAGAAATAGTTTTGGGGATAAAATAAATGGAATAAAAATCAAAAATAGGTTGAACTTGCTAGGATTGGCTACTTGACTTGACCCAAAGTGGAGGGAGTGGTTTTGGAAGAAAGTTTTAACATGAGGCATGGTAGAAGAGAATGGTTTGAATAAAAAGAATAAATCAAAAACCCATAGGAGTTCTTTTTAATTGAAAAACTTTCAAAAATGAATTGTGATGAGTCAACACCAAATGAAAAGCCTTCACATCCAAACATCAAGGTTGAGGATGACCCAAAACAAAAAAATTGTCAAAAGGGAAAATTTTGAGAAGGAGAGCCCTTTTTAGAATGATTTTAAATAGCCTCCTTCAAATAAAAAAAATTAAAAACCAAATCAAAATTTTTGGAGTGTCACAACAGGTATGACTATCTTGATTCTGTCATAAATTTTTCATGGATGTACATGCATGACAGAAAATGTGACCTACTGTGACAAACTTGTATCATCACGGAAGTGTTTTTTTTGTAGTGCTCTTCATCATATTTTATTCCACCCATAGTGCTTTGTCCATGGCTTCGCGCTCATGTATTGCGTGAAAGTTGAAAAAGTTTGAGAATACTAAAGTATGAAACAATTGCTTAGCTGTCATCAGGGTTGTGCATGATAAGAGCATTTTGTGTGACAAAAATGAAGCATGGACAAACTATATGATTTTGTAGGGATGAGCTTTCTTTGGCTATGTTATTTTGAGAAGACATAATTGCTTAGTTAGTATGCTTGAAGTATTATTATTTTTATCTCAATATTAAACTTTTGTCTTGAATCTTTCGGATCTGAACATTCATGCCACAATAAAGAAAATTAGATTGAAAATTATGTTAGGTAGCATTCCACATAAAAATTCCGTTTTTATCATTTACCTACTCGATGACGAGCAGGAATTAAGCTTGGGAATGCTGATACGTCTCCATCGTATCTATAATTTTTTGTTGTTCCATGCTATTATATTATCTGTTTTGGATGTTTAATGGGCTTTAATATGCTATTTTATATTATTTTTGGGACTAACCTATTAACCAGAGGCCCAGTGCCAGTTGCTGTTTTTTTGCTTATTTCAGTGTTTCGCAGAAAAGGAATATCAAACGGAATCCAAACGGAACAAAACCTTCACATCATGTCATCTTGCCTAATGTGTTACTCTGTTCTTATGAACTTAATACTCTAGATGCAAGCTGGATAGCGGTCGATGTGTGGAGTAATAGTAGTAGATGCAGAATCGTTTCGGTCGTGATGCCTATGTTCATGATCATGCCTAGATATTCTCATAGCTATGAGCTTTTATATCAATTGCTCGGCAGTAATTTGTTCACCCACCGTAATCTATGCTATCTTGAGAGAAGCCACTAGTGAAACCTATGGCCCCCGGGTCTATTTTACATCATATTAATTTCCCGTCAACTAGCTATTTCTGTCGCCTTTTGTTTTGCAATCTTTACTTTTCAATCTATACAACAAAAATAACAAAAATATTTTCTTATTTTCTTTATCAGATCTCACTTTTGCAAGTGGTCAGGAAGGGATTGACAACCGCTTTATCGCGTTGGTTGCAAGGTTCTTGATTGTTTGTGCAGATACTAGGCGATTTGTGTGTAGTCTCCTACTGGATTGATACCTTGGTTCTCAAAAACTGAGGGAAATACTTACACTACTTTGCTGCATCACCCTTTCCTCTTCAAGGGAAAACCAATGCATGCTCAAGAGGTAGCAAAAAGCAATAGCAATAAAATTGAATGATCATTATGCTAAGCTAATGGATGGGTCTTGTCCATCACATCATTCTCCTAATGATGTGATCCCGTTATCAAATGACAACTCATGTCCATGGTTAGGAAACCTTAACCATCTTTGATCAATGAGCTAGTCTAGTAGAGGCATACTAGGGACATGGTGTTTTTTTATGTATTTAGACATGTATTTAAGTTTCCGATCAATACAATTCTAGCATGAATAATAAACCTTTAGCATGAATAAGGAAATATAAAATAACAACTTTATTGTTGCCTCTAGGGCATATTTCCTTCACTATATACCGACCTTGCAACCCTAGATACCCTCCCTGGCGTGTATATAAGCCATAGGGTTTAACCCGTAGAGGGGACATCAACGCAATATCATTCACCTAGCACTAGATTTAGACCACATATTACGATCTTGAGGTAGATCAACTTTGTACTTGATACATATCCATTAATATAAACAAGATCAGGACGTAGTGTTTTACCTCCATCGAGAGGGCCCGAACCTGGGTGAAACATCGCCTCTCTCTTCCTGTCACCATCTATTCGAGATCCACAGCTCAAGACCCCCTACCCCAAGGTCTGCCAGTTTTGACGGCGACACTGGTATTTCATGGAAGGTAGACCACATTAGAAGCCCACTGACCAAATTTCATGAATTTCAAAGTATTATTGCTATATTTCCAAGATTTACTACATTAAAAGTGAATTGTGAGATTTTGCTCAAATTTGAACTACAAATCTGATGTAGTTTGGGACAGAAATTCGCAAAAATCATTTTATGCTCCCATGTTGATGGTGCATCCACTTGGGACAAACAAAGTTGAAATTTCGAACCATTTCATACCAAAGTTCTACATTTCAAGTTTTACAACGCTGGTATAATAAAAACTAGCATGTAGATCACTGAAAATGGTGTATTTGATTAAATGATATCATGGTGATAATATGAAGGGGTTTACTAAAAATATTGATGTTATGGTTTGTGATTTCCCATTCATTAAAATGTCAGTTTTGGCATGGCTAGGAATTTGGAGCTTAATTTATCCTCGATTGATATCCTTTTGTTGTTCAGATCGGGGGGGCGATGGTTAACTCCTCCCAACCTCCCCTCTAGGGGCATGCGAGTAATGCTTTGTTTCGAGGGCTACTAGACTTCCGCAATAAGTATTTGAGTTCTTTATGACTAATTTGAGTTTTGGGACTATAAGCACTTCCACATATCCATATTTTGCTAGCCTCTTCGGTACCATGCATTGCTCGTTCTCACCTCGAGACTTGATGCAAACTTCGTCGGTGCATCCAAACCCTGTGATATGATACGCTCTATCATACATAAGCCTTATATATCCTTCCTAAAAACAGCCACCCTACCTACCTATTATGGCATTTCCATAGTCATTCTGAGATATATTGTCATGCAACTTTCACCATTACTATTCACATGACTTGAGCATTCATTGTCATATTGCTTTGCACGATAATATAGAGCTGACATGATATTTGTGGCAAAGCCATCATGTATACACATGTTACACTAGATCATTGCACATCCTGGTACACTGCTAGAAGCATTCATATGTAGTCATATTTTTTTAGGATATCGAGTTATAAGTAAATTAAAGTGTGATGATCATCATTATTAGAGAATTGTCCTATCAAGGAAAAGAATGGTGGAGACTTATGAGTCCTCAAAAAACTAGGGGTGAGGTCCATGAGACTATTCTAGAAAAAGAGAAAAAGAGGGAAAAGAAGAAAAAGAATGAGAGAAAAAGAGAGAAGGGGCAATGCTACTATCATTTACCATATGTGTGCTTCGGAATAGCACCATGTACTTCATATAGAGAGTTTCCATAATTTTTCACTTCCATATACTAGTGGGATCTCTACATTATAGAAATTGCCTTGTATATTCCAATGAAGAGCTTCCTCAAATGCTCGAGGTCTTCATGAGCAAGCAAGTTGGATGCACACACACACTTAGTTTCATATAGAGAGCTTTCATACACTTATAGCTCTTTTTTTAGCTCTATTGCATTTGTTACATGGCAATCCCTACTCCTCACATTGACATCGATCATAAGGCCTCTCCATTTTCTAACAATTAGCCTCGTCAGTGTGAGACTTTCCTATACTTTCTGTCTTCCCTTATAAACCCTAATCATCATTCTCTTTGCCATCCAAAGTGCTAAGTCCATGGCTCATGATCCAATTCCTTGGTTTGACACCGGCGTGTTCACGGAGGCCATCTTCATCAACCTTGCTGCCTCCATGGTGATGCATGAGTACTTCATCCTCGGGGCTGAGGGTTCATGCTAGTAACTACGTGTTTGATCTCTTTCTCTTGTGTTCTTGATTTGACACGATTTTGATGTATCATGAGCTTTATCAGTATAGTTGGATCTTATGATGTCCTTCCCCTCTGTCTCTTTTGTGGTGAGTTGAGTCTTGCTCTTTGAGGTTTTGTTTTGTTGTATTGAATGTTCTTGGATTTGAGATCACTTGATGCATGTCTCGCTCAGGGATTCCCGTGGTGACATTGGGGTAATCTAGGTGACATAAGAGTTGATTGATGTGTATCATATGGTGTTGTCGTAGTACAATCTCTAGAACTATTTGTGACACTTTGGATGTATTTCAATATATTGATTGGAAACACAACTTTGAGGTGGTTTACTACCTACGGGATTTCATCCAACTTTCTCCAATAAGAATAGAATCTTTGGAGTGATTCTTTACTGCACTTTGAGAGATTGTCATATGATTTAATTGTGCTTGTAATGTTCAGAGATTGCACTAGTGAAAGTATGAACCCTAGGCCTTGTTTCTAAGCATCGAGACATCTTTTGCTCGTTTTTTGTTACTTGCTACCTTGCTGTTTTTAATTGTTCAGATTATAAAATTCTATTTCTACCATTCATATTATGCTTGTATCACAATCTATTCGCTGAACTAGTGCACCTATACAATTGACAACGGTATTGGGTGTGTTGGGGACACAAGAGATTTCTTGTATTTGATTGTAGGGTTGTTTGAGAGAGACCATCTTCATCCTACACCTCCCACAGATTGATAAATCTTAGGTCATCCACTTTAGGAAAAACGTTTTGCTGCCCATGCGCTTGGAGGCCCAACACTGCCTACAAGAATAAATTTGTGTAGTAGATGTCAATCATCAATACTACTGAACCAAAGATGAAATCTGCTCTTCCTCCATTAGTCCGCTATTTTACTAACGTGACTGTTGGGAATCATTCCATGGAAAACAAAAAAATTCTACGCACACGCAATGATCTATCCATGGAGAGGCATACAACGAGGAGGAGAGTGTGTCTACGTACCCTCTTAGACCATAAGCGGAAGCGTTTCTCAACGCGGTTGATGTGGTCGAACTTCTTTGCGCTTCAACCGATCAAGTACCAAACACACAGCACCTCCGCGTTCTGCACACGTTCACCTTGGTGACGTCCCTCGCCTTCTTAATCAAGCAAGACATCGAGGTAGTAGATGAGTTCCGTCAGCACGACGGCCAGGTGACGGTGATGGTGAAGTGATCCTCGCAGGGCTTCACCTAAGCACTATGAAAATATGACCGGGGGTGTAAATGGTGGAGAGGGGCGCCGCACCCGGCTAGGCAATTGTCTGGTGTGTGCTAGGTGCCCCCCTCCTCATATATATATATATATATATATATATATATATATATATATATATATATATATATATATATATATATATATATATATATATATATATATATATATATATATATATATATATAGGTGCGAGGGAGAGGGGGAGGCCAAGGGGCGTCCCAAGTAGGCCCAAATCCTACTTGGGCTCCTGCCCTTGGCCGCACCCCCCCCCCTTGCCATGTTTGTTGGAGGGAGAAGGAAAGAGGGGGCAGAGGGAAGGAAGTGTGAATCCTAATCCACACTTACCTCTTTTTTTGACAAAATCCACACTTACCTTTCCCTTCTCCCCTTTCCTTTTCCTCCTTAGGCCGGCCCATATGGGGGCGCACCAGCCCCTTGTGGCTGGTGTGTTTCCCCTCTTGGCCCATAAGGCCCAAATCTTTTGTCGGGAGTGCCATGAACCCCTTCCGGTGACCCGATAAGTACCCGGTACCCCCGAAACACTTTCGGTGTCCGAATACCATCGTCCTATATATCAATCTTTACCTCTCGACCATTTCGAGACTCCTCGTCATGTCCGTGATCTCATTCGGGACTCCGAACAACATTCGATCACCAAATCACATAACTCATATAATATTATATTGTCATCTAACGTTAAGCGTGCGAACCCTACGGGTTCGAGAACTATGTACACATGACCGAACACCTCTTCGGTCAATAACCAATAGTAGAACATTGATGCCCATATTGGCTCCTACAAATTCTATGAAGATCTTTATTGGTCGAACCGTTCTGACAACATACTTAATTCCCTTTGTCCTTCGGCATGATACTTGCCCGAGATTCGATCGTAGGTATCTTCATACCTAGTTTAATCTCGTTACCGGCAAGTCTTTTTACTCGTTCCGTAATACATCACCTTGTGACTAACTCCTTAGTCGTTTGCTTGCAAGCTTATGATGTGTATTACCGAGAGGGCCCAGAGATACCTCTTCGGTACTCGGAGTGACAAATCCTAGTCTCGATCTATGCCAACTCAACAAACACCTTCGGAGATACCTGTAGAGCATCTTTACAATCACCCAGTTACATTGTGACGTTTGATAGCACATAAGGCATTCCTTCGGTATCCGGGAGTTGCATAATATCATAGTCGAAGGAATATGTATTTGACATGAAGAAAACAATAGCAATAAAATTGAACGATCATTATGCTAAGCTAACGGATGGGTCTTGTCCATCACATCATTCTCCTAATGATGTGATCCCGTTATCAAATGACAACTCATGTCCATGGTTAGGAAACCTTAACCATCTTTATCAACGAGCTAGTCTAGTAGAGGATCACTAGGGACACTGTGTTTGTTTATGTATTCACACATGTATTAAGGTTTTTGATCAATACAATTCTAGCATGAATAATAAACCTTTATCATGAATAAGGAAATATAAACCAACAACTTTATTATTGCCTCTAGGGCATATTTCCTTCAGTCTCCCACTTGCACTAGAGTCAATAATCTAGTTCACACGCCATGTGATTTAACACCAATAGTTCACATCGTTATGTGATTAACACCCATAGTTCATATCGCCATGTGTCCAACACCAAATGGGTTTACTAGGGTCAATAATCTAGTTCACGTGATTAAGACCCAAAGAGTACTAAGGTGTGATCATGTTTTGCTTTTGAGAGAGGCTTAGTCAACGGGTCTGCCACATTCAGATCCGTATGTATTTTGAAAATTTCTATGTCTACAATACTCTGCACGGAGCTACTCTAGCTAATTGCTCCTACTTTCAATATGTATCTAGATTGAGAGTCAGAGTCATCTGGATCAGTGTCAAAGCTTGCATCAACGTAACCCTTTACGATGAACTCTTTGTCACCTCCATAACCGAGAAACATTTCCTTAGCCCTCTTTAGGTACCTAAGGATAATTTTGACCATTGTCCAACGATCTATTCCTAGATCACTATTGTACCCCCTTGCCAAACTCATGGCAAGGTACACAATAGGTCTGGTACACAGCATGGCATACTTTATAGAGCCTATGGCTGAGGCATAGGGAATGACTTTCATTCTCTCTCTATCTTCTGAAGTGGTCGGGTTTTGAGTCTTACTCAACTTCACACCTTGCAACACAGACAAGAACCCTTTCTTTGACTGATCTATTTTGAACTTCTTCAAAATTTTGCCAAGGTATATACTTTGTGAAAGTCCTATTAAGCGTCTCGATATATCTCTATAGATCTTGATGCCCAATATGCAAGTAGCTTCATTGAGGTCTTCTATTGAAAAATTCTTATTCAAGTATCCTTTTATGCTATCCAAAAATTCAGTATAATTTCCAATCAACAATAAGTCATCCACATATAATATCAGAAATGCTACAGAGCTCCAACTCACTTTCTTGTAAATACAGGCTTCACCGTTAGTCTGTATAAAACCATATGCTTTGATCACCTCATCAAAGCATATATTCCAACTCCGAGATGTTTGCACCAGTCCATAGATCGATCGCTGGAGCTTGCACACATTGTTAGCACCTTTAGGATCGACAAAACCTTCTGGTTGCATCATATACAACTCTTCTTTGAGAAATCCATTAAGGAATGCAGTTTTGACGTACATTTGCCAGATTTCATAATCATAAAATGCGGCAATTGCTAACATGATTCGGACCGACTTAAGCATCGCTACGGGTGAGAAGGTCTCATCGTAGTCAACTCCTTGAACTTGTCAAAAAGCTTTCGGGATAAGTCGAGCTTTGTAGACAGTGACATTACCATTAGCGTCAGTCTTCTTCTTGAAGATCCATTTATTCTCAATGGCTTGCCGATCATCGCGCAAGTCCACCAAAGTCCATACTTTGTTCTCATACATGGATCCTATTTCAGATTTCATGGTCTCAAGCCATTTGTCGGAATTTGTGCTCATCCAGGACTTCCAGGACAGGATTATCATACCACTCTGGTGCGTAACATGCTTTGTCAACCTATGAGGTCCAGTAGTAACTTGTTCTGAAGTTTCATGATCATCATCATTAGTTTCCTCTCTAGTTGGTGTAGGCATCACGGGAACATATTTCTCTGATGTGCTACTTTCCAGATTGAGAGAAGGTACAATTACCTCATCAAGTTCTACTTTCCTCCCACTCACTTGTTTTGAGAGAAACTCCTTATCTAGAAATGTTCCATTCTTCGCATCTATGGTAGAAGGTGTACCCAATTGTTTCCTTGGGGTATCCTATGAATACGCACTTCTTCAATTTGGGTTCGAGCTTATCATGCTGAAACCTTTTGACATAACTGTCGCAACCCCAAACTTTAAGAAACGACAACTTAGATTTCTTGCCAAACCATAGTTCATATGATGTCATCTCAATGGCTTTAGACGGTGCCCTATTTAACATGAATGCAGTTGTCTCTAATGCATAACCCCAAAACGATAGTGGTAAATCGGTAAGAGACATCATAGATTGCACCATATCTAATAAAGTACGGTTACGATGTTCGGACACACCATTACGCTGTGGTGTTTCAGGTGGCGTGAGTTTTGAAATTATTCCACATTGTTTTAAATTAAGGCCAAACTCGCAACTCAAATATTCGCCTCCACGATCAGATCGTAGAAACTTTATTTTCTTGTTACAATGATACTCCACTTCACTCTGAAATTATTTGAACTTTTCAAATGTTCCAGACGTGTGTTTCATTAAGTAAATATACCCATATCTGCTCAAATCATTTGCGAAGGTCAGAAAATAACGATACTCGACGCGTGCCTCAACACTCATCGGACCGCATAAATTGGTATGAATTATTTTTAGTAAGTCATTAGTGCCCTCCATTGTTCCGGAGAACGGAGTTTTAGTCATCTTACCCATGAGGCATGGTTTGCAAGTATCAAATGATTCATAATCAAGTGACTCCCAAAGTCCATCTGCATGGAGTTTCTTCATGCGCTTTACACCAATATGACCTAAACGGCAGTGCCACAAGTATGTTGCATTGTCATTATCAACTTTGCATTTTTTTGGCATCAATATTATGAATATGTGTATCACTATGATCGAGATTCAATAAACCATTTACATCGGGCGTATGACCATAGAAGGTTTTATTCATGTAAACAGAACAACAATTATTCACTGATTTAAATAAATAACCGTATTGTAATAAACATGATCTAATAATATTCATGTTCAAAGCAAACACCAAATAACATTTATTTAGGTTCAACACTAATCCCGAAGGTAGAGGGAGTGTGCGATGGTGATCATATCAACCTTGGAATCATTTCCAACACACATCATCACCTCGCTTTTAACTAGTCTCTACAACTCCTGTTCCGAGTTACTAATCTTAGCAACTGAACCAGTATCAAATACCTAGGAGTTAATACGAACACTAGTAAAATACACATCAATAACATGTATATCAAATATACTTTTGTTCACTTTGCCATCCTTCTTATCCGCCAAGTATTTGGGGCAGTTTCGCTTCCAGTGACCAGTCCCTTTGTAGTAGAAGCACTTAGTTCCAAGCTTGGGTCCAGCTTTGGGCTTCTTCATGGGAGTGGCAACTTGCTTGCCATTCTTCTTGAAGTTCCCTTTCTTTCCCTCGCCCTTTTTCTTGAAAGTAGTGGTCTTCTTAACCATCGACACTTGATGCTCTTTCTTGATTTCTACCTTCGCCGATTTCAGCATCGCGAAGAGCTTGGGAATCTTTTTGTCATCATTTGCATATTATAGTTCATCACGAAGAGTTCATCACGAAGTTCTAGTAGCTTGGTGACAGTGACTAGAGAACTCTGTCAATCACTATCCTATCTAGAAGATTAACTCCCACTTGATTCGAGCGATTGTAGTACCCAGACATTCTGAGTATATGCTCATTGGCTGAGCTATTCTCCTGCATCTTGTAGGTAAAGTACTTGTCAGAGGTCTCATACCTCTCGACACGGGCATGAATCTGAAATACCAATTTTCAGCTCTTGGAATATCTCATATGCTCTGTGGCATTCAAAATATTTTTGACGTCCCGGTTCTAAGCCATAAAGCATGGCGCACTAAACTATCAAGTAGTCATCATATCGAGCTTTGCCAAATGTTCATAACGTCTGCATCTGCTCTTGCAATAGGTCTGTCACCTAGGGGTGCATCAAGGACATAATTCTTCTGTGCAACAATGAGGATAATCCTCAGATCACGGACCTAGTCCGCACCATTGCTACTATCATCTTTCAACTTAGTTTTCTCTAGGAACATATGAAAAATAGGGGAGCTAAATTGTGAGCTCTATATTGATATACAACATAGATATGCAAAACTACTAAGACTAAGTTCATGATAAATTAAGTTCAATTAATCAAATAACTAAAGAACTCCCACTTAAATAGACATCCCTCAAGTCATCTAAGTGATACATGATCCAAATCAACTAATCCATGACCGATCATCATTTGAGATGGAGTAGTCGTCAATGGTGAACATCTCTATGTTGATCGATTCATCAGATGATTCACGCTCGACCTTTCGGTCTCCAAAGGTTCCGAGGCCATGTCAGTACATGCTAGGCTCGTCAAGTTTAACCCAGGTATTCTGCATGTGCAAAATTGTCTTGCACCCGTTGTATGTGAACGTAGAGTCTATCACACCCGATCATCACATGGTGTCTCAACACGACGAACTGTAGCAACGGTGCATACTCAGGGAGAACACTTTACCTTGAAATTTAGTGAAGGGGTCATCTTATAATTAATGCTACCGCCATACTAAGCAAAATAAGATGCATAAACACTACAAAAAAAGACACATCCGTGACATTTTGGGCCGAACGAAAAAAAATTGTCATACATATGACACTTCTATGACGATAATTGTGACAAAACCCGGTATCTTCATAGATGTGGTGGGCTCCTACTTCTATGACAAAAAATCATGACAGAAAATGGGCTTTTCGTCCTGGGCGGGCTGGAAACACAGTTGCATGACATACTTTGGGCCGTCCATGACGGAAAAAACCGTGCTAGAAGCGAGGGGGGGAATTTCAGGGAGTTGCCGGTCACGATGGGAGGTCAGGGGCCGAGCGATGCGTGTTTCTCTCGTACACGTATGTGCGTGTGTGCGATGCGTTGGCTCTAACTGAACCCGAGCGAGGCGTTGGGCTCTAATCGAACCCGGCGACAGACTGCAGCTGCGCGTTATCGAACCCGAGCGATCGATCGATGGTCGTTAATCGAACCCGATGGAGCGATTCTTCGCTATCGCCGCTAATCAACTCGATCGATTGGATGAACAGTGAGCATTGTGGGGCGCGGATGAATAAATGAGCGGTGGCGTTGCCTCTGGATGAACAGGACCCCGTGGTGTGGAGGGCTGGATGAATAGTAGACGGTGGAGGGGTGCCCGTGGAGGGGTGGTTGAATAGGACCACATGGTGTGGAGGGCTGGATGAACAGTAGACGGTGGAGGGCTGGATGAACAGTAGACGGTGGAGGGGTGGTTGAACAGTAGTCGGTGGAATAGCGCGCGGTGGAGGCTGGATGAACAGGAGCCCATGGAGGCTGGAGGAGGTCGACGGTGGAGATGAACAGTATCCTGTGGAGTCCCGTTTTGCGGTACGCCACACCCTCCCGGCGAACAGACCCCGTTTCGACCATAGGAGGTCCGTTTAAATCCGCTTTTGGCGATACGCCACACCCTCCCGATCAACAGACCCCGTTTGATCGTAGGAGGTCCGTTTCGTCCGTTTTGCGGTACGCCACACCCCTCCCGATCAACAGGACCCCCGTTTCGATCGTAGGAGGTCTGTTTCCTCCATTTTGTTGTACGTCGCACCCCTCCCGATCAACAGGACACCGTTCTGAACGTAGGTGGTCCGTTTCCTCTGTTGTGCGGTACGCCAGGCCTCGTTTCCATCGCATGTTCCGTCCAAGCCCTCCCGATGAACACGGCCACGCATTCCATTCCGACCCAGCCGGTTGGCTCCCCATGAACACGACGACGCTGTTGTTTCTCCGTTCCGACCCAGCCATGTACGTATGCGCGAGTAGGCGTTCGAGACCCTGCCCGTATGTACGTATGTGGCCGTATTTTCTTTCTTACACCCTCGCCGATGTACGTACGTGTACATGCTATGTGCGTGTTTCTACTACTATTACACGCGGCGCACCTCTACTACGACACGGCGCGCTCTACATCGACCAAGATGTACGCATAACGTTCGCGACCGAATGACAACGCCACGCACGCTTCACCGTGGGTCCCGACCGTCGTGCACTTCCTTGCTGTGAAGATGTAGCTGGTGGGTCCCAGCAGTCAGGGGGGCGAATCATTTTGTTTTTTTTACCTGGACGCACTTCCTTGCATGCGAAGATGTAGCTGGTGGGCCCAGCAGTTAGGGGGCGAAACATTTTTTTGCCCGGACGCACTTCCTTGCGTGCGAAGATGTAGCTGGTGGGTCCCAGCAGTCAGGGGGCGAATCGTTTTGTTTTGTTTTTTGCCCGGACGCACTTCCTTGCATGCGAAGGTGTATCTGGTGGGTCCCAACAGTCAAGGGGGAAACGTTTTTTTCGCAAAATATGGTGGCCCGTCCGGTGGGTCCCTGATACGTCTCCAACGTATCTATAATTTTTTATTGCTCCATGCTACTTTATCTACTGTTTTAGGCAATATTGGGCTTTATTATCCACTTTTATATTATTTTTGGGACTAACCAATTAACCGGAGGCCCAGCCCAGATTTGTTGTTTTATGCCTATTTCAGTATTTCGAGGAAAAGGAATATCAGACGAAGTCAAAACGGAACGAAATCAACTTGAGAAGTTAATTTTGGAAGGAAACCAACCAGATGGGCTTGGAGTGCACGTCAGGGGACTCCCGGGCTGCCCACGAGGGTGGGGGGCCCCCTCGGGCGCGCCCCCCTACCTCGTGAGCACCCCGGAGGTCCACCGACGTACCCCCTGCACCCATATATACCTACGTACCCTAAAACTTCCAGAACAGAAAATAGATCGGGAGTTCCGCCACCGCAAGCCTCTGTAGCCACCAAAAACCAATCGGGACCGTGTTCCGGCACCCCGCCGGAGGGGGATCCCATCACCGGTGGCCATCTTCATCATCCCGCCGCTATCCATGACAAGGAGGGAGTAGTTCACCCTCGGGGCTGAGGGTATGTACCAGTAGCAATGCATTTGATCTCTCTCTCTCTCTCTCTCTCTCTCTCTCTCTCTCTCGTGTTCTCTCTCGTGTTCCTTTATGGCACGATCTTGATGTATCCCGAGCTTTGCTATTGTAGTTGGATCTTATGATGTTTCTCCCCCTCTACTCTTTTGTGATGAATTGAGTTTCCCCTTTGAAGTTATCTTATCGGATTGAGTCTTTTATGAGAACACTTGATGTATGTCTTGCCGTGATTATCTGTGGTGGCAATGGGATATCATGTGCCACTTGATGTACGTTTTGGTGATCAACTTGCGGGTTTCGTGACATTGGGAACCTATGCATAGGGGTTGGCACACGTTCTTGACTCTCCGGTAGAAACTTTGGGGCACTCTTTGAAGTACTTTTATGTTGGTTGGATGAATCTGAGATTGTGTGATGCATATCGTATAATCATGCCCATGGATACTTGAGGTGACAATGGAGTATCTAGGTGACATTAGGGTTTTGGTTGATTTGTGTCTTAAGGTTATTCTAGTATGAACTCTTTTATAGATTGATCCAAAAGAATAACTTTGAGGTGGTTTCGTACCCTACCATAATCTCTACGTTTGTTCTCCGCTATTAGTGGCTTTGGAGTGACTCTTTGTTGCATGTTGAGGGCTTGTTATATTATCTATCTACGTTATTATTGTTGAGAGAACTTGCACTAGTGAAAGTATGAACCCTAGGCCTTGTTTCCTATCATTGCCATACCGTTTACGCTCACGTTTACCACTTGTTACCTTGCTGTTTTTATATTTTCAGATTACAAAAACCTATATCTACTATCTATTTTGCACTTGTATCACCATCTCTTCGCCAAACTAGTGCACCTATACAATCTACTATTGTATTGGGTGTGTTGGGGACACAAGAGACTCTTTGTTATTTGGTTGCAGGGTTGCTTGAGAGAGACCATCTTCATCCTACGCCTCCTACGGATTGATAAACCTTAGGTCATTCACTTGAGGGAAATTTGCTACTGTCCTACGAACCTGTGCACTTGCAGGCCCAACAACGTCTACAAGAAGAAGGTTGTGTAGTAGACGTCAAGCTCTTTTCTGGCGCCGTTGCCGGGGAGGCTAGGTAAAAGGGCACTCACTCACACCCCGTCAACTAATATATTTTCTGGCTCCGTTGCCGGGGAGGCTAGGTAAGGAAGGTATATCTTTAGATCTTGCAATCAAATCTTTTTGTTTCTTCTTTTAGCACTAGTTAGTCTATAAAAGAAAAATTACAAAAAAATGGAATTGAGTTTGTCTCATACGCTTCACCTTTTTAATATCTTGTGAGTATGATGGGAAGGAAAATTGTGCTCAAGTGCTAGAAGAAGAATTACATAGAATTCTTGGCTGAAAATATGTGAATGATGAGCATGATTGCAATGTTGTTAGTATGAATTCCTTGAATATCCATGATGCTAATGATATGCAAAGCCACAAGCTTGGGGAAGCTATGTTTGATGAAGATGATATTTTTTGTCCCCCAAGCTTTGATGAGCAAATTTACTATGATGAAAGCATGCCTCCTATCTATGATTATTATTGTGATGATACGTATTCCATAAAGAAGAAGTTTGCTTATGTGGAGAGTAGTAAATTTTCTATGCTTGTAGATCATGAAAAGAATGCTTTAGGTGCTTGTTATATTTTTGAATTCATTCATGATGCTACTGAAAATTATTATGAGGGAGGAACATATGCTTGTAGGAATTGCAATAATACCAAGTTTCCTCTCTATGTGCTTAAATTCTTGAAGCTATGCTTGTGCTACCTTCCTATGCTAGTTGATTATTGTTCTCATAAGTTGTTTGTTCACAAAATCCCTATGCATAGGAAGTGGGTTAGACTTAAATGTGCTAGTCATATGCTTCATGATGCTCCTGTTATGTTTCGATTCTTATCTTTTATGTGGGCATCATTGTCATCATCATGCCTAGCTAGAAAGGCATTAAAGAAAAGCGCTTGTTGGGAGACAACCCAATATTTATCCTTACTGTTTTTGTGTGTCCACATGATTATGCTACTGTAGTAATCATGTTTTATAGCTTTTGTTTCAATAAAGTGCCAAGTAAGACCTTTAGGATGGCTTACAGTGATAGTTGTGTTGATCCTGCTGAAAATCAGAAACTTTTGCACCCAGTAAATTAGTATTGTTAATTCACAAAAACGTGATTCTGATCTGATTCTTTTTGCTATAGATTCGTAAAGGAATTTCTTAGGACTTCCTAATTTGGTAGGATTTTGGGAGTTCCAGAAGTATACGTTTGATACAGATTACTACAGACTGTTCTGTTTCTGACAGATTCTGTTTTCTATGTGTTGTTTGCTTATTTTGATGAATTTATGAGTAGTATCGGAGGGTATGAACCATAGATAAGTTGAAGTACATTATATATTACACCAATATGAATTTATAATGAGTTCATTACAGTACCTAAGTGGTTTTTTTACTTTTTTTATACTAACGGAGCTAACGAGTTTTCTGTTGAGTTTTGTGTTGTGGAGTTTTCAAGTTTTGGGTAAGAATTCGATGGACTATGGAATAAGGAGTGGCAAGAGCCTAATCTTTGGGATGCCCAAGGCACCCCAAGATAATATTCAAGAATAGCCAAAAGCCTAAGCTTGGGGATGCCCCGAAGATATCCCCTCTTTCGTCTTCGTCTATCGGTAACTTTACTTGGAGCTACATTTTTATTCACCACATGATATGTGTTTTGCTTGGAGCGTCATTTTCTTTTGTTAGTTTTTGCTTGATGTTAGTTAGAATAATGTTTTGCATCTTTTGTTTCAATAAAAAAGTCAAGGATAGCCTTTGCCATGCTTATTTTGCTAGTATACATATTGCTGTTTAAAAACAGAAAGTTTACCGCTGTTGCAAAAATTCCCTAGAAAAGTCAGAGAGTGGTATAATGTTGAAACTTTTTGAATATTGAGATATGATAAATTTATTACAGTAGGAATTTTAGTTCATAATTTTTGGAGTTAGGGAAGTATTGTTACTATTGCATTCTTTACAGATTGTACTGTTTTGACAGATTGCTCTTATGGTTGCATTGTTTGCATATGTTTGCTTGTTTAATGATTCTATTTGGTGATAGGAGTATTAAATATGCAGGGGCATTTAGTATTCAATGTTGAATAATGTTAGTGATTTGTTACAGTAGAAAATGATAAGGTTTTGCATTGGTTTATACTAACCTATCTCACGAGTTCTTGTTGAGTTTGTTGTGAATGAAGCTTTTGATAAAAAGAGAAACCATGATATGAGAGGAATTAAGGAGACACAAAGGCTCATGTTTGGGGATGCCCAAGGCATCCCAAGATAATATTTCAAGTAGTCTCAAGCATCTAAGCTTGGGGATGCCCCGGTAGGCATCCCACCTTTCTTCTTCAACAACTATCGGTTAGTATCGATTGAGCCTAAGTTTTTGCTTCTTCACATGAGCTGTGCTATCCTTGCAATGTAGTTTTCTTTAGCTTTGCTTGCTGTTTGAATAAAGTATCAAGATCTGAAATTATTAAATGAGAGAGAGTCTTTGCATAGTTGCATAATTATTTAGCTACTCATTGATCTTCACTTATATCTTTCGGAGTAGTTTGTTGTTGCTCTAGTGCTTCACTTATATCTTTTAGAGCATGGTGGTAGTTTTATTTTGGAGAAATAGTTGAAATCTCATGCTTCACTTAGATTATTTTGAGAGTCATTAATAGCATGGTAATTTGCTTAATATTAATATACTTGGTATTCAAGATATGTGAAACTTTCTTTTGAGTGAATTGAATACTAAGATAAGTTTGATGCTTGATAATTGTTTTGAGATATGGAGGTGATAATATCAAAGTCGTGCTAGTTGGGTAATTGTGAATTTGAGAAATGCTTGTGTTGAAGTTTGCGAGTCCCGTAGCATGCATGTATGGTTAAAGTTGTGTAACAAATTTGAAACATGAAGTGTACCTGGCTTGTGCATCCTTATGAGTGGCGGTCGGGGACGAGCGATGGTCTTTTCCTACCAATCTATCCCCCTAGGAGCATGCGCATAGTACTTGCATTTTTTATGACTTCTAAATTTTTGCAATAAGTATATGAGTTCTTTTGACTAATGTTGAGTCCATGGATTATACGCACTCTCACCTTTCCACCTTTGCTAGCCTCTTCGGTACCGTGCATTGCCCTTTCTCACCTTGAGAGTTGGCGCAAACTTCGTCGGTGCATCCAAACCCCGTGATACGATACGCTCTATCACACATAAACCTCCTTATATCTTCCTCAAAACAGCCACCATACCTACCTATCATGGCATTTCCATAGCCACTCCGAGATATATTGCCATGCAACTACCACCATCATCATCATGACATACATTACTTTTGTCATATTGCCATTGCATGATCTTGTAGTTGACATCATATTTGTGGCAAAGCCACCATGCATTATTTTCCATACATGTCACTCTAGATTCATTGCACCATCCCGGTACACCGGCGGAGGCAATCATATAGAGTCATATCTTGTTCTAAGTTTCGAGTTGTAATCCTTGTGTTGTAATCAATAGAAGTGTGATGATCATCATTATTAGAGCATTGCCCAAACAAAAAAAAGAGAAAGGCCAAAAAAAAGAAAGGCCCCAAAAAAAGAAGAGAGGCCAAAAAAAAAGAAAGGCCCAAAAAAATATAAAAAGAAATAAAAAGGGCAATGCTACTATCTCTTTTTCCACACTTGTGCTTCAAAGTAGCACCTTGTTCTTCATGTAGTGAGTCTCATATATTGTGGTTCAAAGTAGCACCTTGTTCTTCATGTAGTGAGTCTCATAAGTTGTCTTTTTATACTAGTGGGAATTTTTCATTATAGAACTTGGCTTGTATATTCCTACGATGGGCTTCCTCAAATGCCCTAGGTCTTCGTGAGCAAGCAAGTTGGATGCACACCCACTAGTTTTCTTTTGCTGAGCATTCATAGCTCTAGTGCATCCGTTGCATGCAATCCCTACTCCTCATATTGACATCAATTGATGGGCATCTCCATAGCCCGTTGATTAGCCTCGTCAATGTGAGACTTTCTCCTTTTTTGCCTTCTCCACACAATCCCCATCATCATATTCAATTCCACCCATAGTGCTATATCCATGGCTCACGCTCATGTATTGCGTGAAGGCTGAAAAAGTTTGAGATTATTTAAATATGAAACAATTGCTTGGCTTGTCATCGGGGGTATAGAAGTTGGGAACATCTTTGTGTGACGAAAATGAAGCATAGCCTAACTATATGATTTTGTAGGGATGAACTTTCTTTTGCCATGCTATTTTGAGAAGACATGATTGCTTTGATTAGTATGCTTGAAGTATTATTATTTTTGTATCAATATGAACTTTTGTCTTGAATCTTTCGGATCTGAATATTCATGCCACAATTAAGAAGATTTACATTGAAATTATGCCAAAGTATCACTCCGCATCAAAAATTCTTTTTTATCATTTACCTACTCGAGGATGAGCAGGAATTAAGCTTGGGGATGTTTGATACGTGTCCAACGTATCTATAATTTTTGATTTCTCCATGCTACTTTATCTACTGTTCTAGGCAATATTGGGCTTTATTATCCACTTTTATATTATTTTTGGGACTAACCTATTAACCGGAGGCCCAGCCCAGATTTGCTGTTTTATGCCTATTTCAGTGTTTCGAGGAAAAGGAATATCAAACGGAGTCAAAACGGAACGAAATCAACTGGAGAAGTTAAGTTTGGAAGGAAACCAACCAGATGGGCTTGGAGTGCACATCAGGGGACTCCCGGGCTGCCCACGAGGGTGGGGGCGCCCCCTGGGCGCGCCCCCTACCTTGTGAGCACCCCGGAGGTCCACCGACGTACCCCCTGCACCCATATATACCTACGTACCCTAAAACTTCCAGAACAGAAAAATAGATCGGGAGTTCCGCCGTCGCAAGCCTCTGTAGCCACCAAAAACCAATCGGGACCCTGTTCCGACACCCTGCCGGAGGATGATCCCATCACCGGTGGCCATCTTCATCATCCCGGCGCTATCCATGACGAGGAGGGAGTAGTTCACCCTCGGGGCTGAGGGTATGTACCAGTAGCTATGTGTTTGATCTCTCTCTCTCTCTCTCGTGTTCTCTCTCATGTTCCTCTATGGCACCATCTTGATGTATCCTGAGCTTTGCTATTGTAGTTGGATCTTATGATGTTTCTCCCCCTCTACTCTCTTGTGATGAATTGAGTTTCCCCTTTGAAGTTATCTTATCGGATTGAGTCTTTTATGAGAACACTTGATGTATGTCTTGCCGTGATTATCTGTGGTGACAATGGGATATCATGTGCCACTTGATGTATGTTTTGGTGATCAACTTGCGGGTTTCGTGACATTGGGAACCTATGCATAGGGGTTGGCACACGTTCTTGACTCTCCGGTAGAAACTTTGGGGCACTCTTTAAAGTACTTTTATGTTGGTTGGATGAATCTGAGATTGTGTGATGCATATCGTATAATCATGCCCATGGATACTTGAGGTGACAATGGAGTATCTAGGTGACATTAGGGTTTTGTTGATTTGTGTCTTAAGGTGTTATTCTAGTACGAACTCTTTTATAGATTGATCCGAAAGAATAACTTTGAGGTGGTTTCGTACCCTACCATAATCTCTACGTTTGTTCTCCGCTATTAGTGGCTTTGGAGTGACTCTTTGTTGCACGTTGAGGGCTTGTTATATTATCTATCTACGTTATTATTGTTGAGAGAACTTGCACTAGTGAAAGTATGAACCCTAGGCCTTGTTTCCTATCATTGCCATACCGTTTACGCTCACATTTACCACTTGTTACCTTGCTATTTTTATATTTTCAGATTACACAAACCTATATCTACTATCTATTTTGCACTTGTATCACCATCTCTTCGCCGAACTAGTGCACCTATACAATCTACTATTATATTGGGTGTGTTGGGGACACAAGAGACTCTTTGTTATTTGGTTGCAGGGTTGCTTGAGAGAGACCATCTTCATCCTACGCCTCCTACGGATTGATAAACCTTAGGTCATCCACTTGAGGGAAATTTGCTACTGTCCTACAAACCTGTGCACTTGCAGGCTCAACAACGTCTACAAGAAGAAGGTTGTGTAGTAGACATCAGTCCCCGCTGTCAGGTGGAGGAATAATTATTTTGCGCGTAATAAGGAGGCACTTCCTTGCTGCGGCCGTGGACCCAGCTGTCAGCCTCTCCACGTACAGTCCACGTCCGATGGAAGCCATTCCTTGACCACGTTGTCCACGCCGCGCCGAGAGCACCAGGGCGGGGGATGACAGTGAGGCCTAGGAAGGGGACGACGTGGAGACAGGGAAGACGCGGCAGTGGTTGCCCACGCGTAGAGGAGTACGAGGGTTCACTGGTTCGCTGCGGTGTGAGGCTACCGTCGCCGCAGAATAACAGGGGGTGTGGGTGAGTAGAGGGATGGCATGGCCAGTGGTGGGAGTAGTAGGGGGCGGTGAGGCCTCCGCCGCATCGCAGCCGACCACGGGAGGCAGGAGCACGAGGCACGACTGGCGCTGGTTTGGGCGGCTGGAGCAAGAAGACCAGAGGTTGAAGAAGCACTACGACTGTTCGATGGACATCGTACAGTCACTGGAGCTAGAATCGTGCATATTGACTAAGTTGACAGAGCCCTCCATCCCCGTCAACTTAGCAGGCCCACAAGTCAGCCTGCCACTATACTGGGTCCCAGCTAACAGGGGAGTATTCATTTTTCTTGTGCGTAATAAGGAGGCACTTCCTTGCGTACGAAGATATAGCTGGTGGGTCCGAGCTGTTAGAGCCGGCCGCGGGGAGGAGGGAGGAGGCAGTCCCGCCGGCGCTTGTTTGAGCGGCTGGAGTAGGAAGAGCAGAGATTGAAGAAGCACGACGGTTGTTGGATGGCCATCCAACAGTCACTGCTTGTGCGTCAACCTTTTTTTTAGGAAAGCCTCAAATCTATGGAAAACAGCATACAGCCCATCCGCCATTATTTTTAGGGACAATTCCATTTCTCCCCCTAACTTGAGCCACCACCTGGCATTTGCCCCTAATTCCCAGGTATGCTCAAAAATACCCCTCTTCCGTCAATTCACCTTATAGAAATGCCCTTGCCGTCCGGTCAAAGGGGTTTGACCGTCTCGTGAACAGTAACATGGTGAACATTTAACTCGAAAAAATAGCAAAGAATATCAAAAAATTCTGAAATTTCGTGGGATCGAAGATACTCAAGGGCGCAAGGTGCGTGCAAATTTTCGCGCTATTTGGACATTCCAGGAACACGTGGCAAAGGAAAAAAATATAAATCTATACGCTGTGAACAGTAAATTCAAAAACAATAGCAAGAGAATTTTTAAAAATATGAATTTTTTTGCATCAAATAGGCATGGGTGCGCAAGGTGCTTGCAATTTTTTGTGATCAAATGACATGCGAGGTGCTCTAGGAAAAAAATACAAAATAGAGCATTTTTCAAAGATTTTTTCTCCTTAAAATTTTGTTTTTTTCTCCACGAGCTCCTACGGTGTCGAAACACAGCAAAAATTTGCACGCACCTTGCGCACCCCAGCCTCTTTGATGCCAAAAAATTTCATATTTTTTGAATTTTCTAGCTATTTTTTTTGAATTTACTGTTCACAACGTACATTTTAAAGTTTTTCCTTTGACACGAGCTGCTAGAATGTCCAAACTACGCGAAAATTTGCACGCACCTTGATCCCTTGAGTATCTTCGATCCCACAAAATTTCAGATTTTTTTGATATCTTTTGCTATTTTTTTCGAATTACTGTTCAAAATGTTACTGTTCACAAGACGGTCAAACCCCTTTGACCGGACGGTAACGGCACAGAAGGGCATTTCTGTAAGGTGACTTGACGGAAGAGGGGTATTTTTGAGCATACCTGAAAATTAGGGGCAAATGCCAGGTGGTGGCTCAAGTTAGGGGGAGAAATGGAATTGTCCCTTATTTTTAATAATTTATAGCCCATTTGCTAATTCTTAAGGTTTTTTTGGTGCCCATATTCTTTTTGTTAGCATTACAGCCCATATTGTGGCCACGGTTAAAAAAGTATACGAAATTTTGCATATTTTGGTGAGGTCCGAACTGTTTTTAATCCTGAAATTTCGACTCACATTCAAACTGATTTTAACAATAAATGTATATCAATATAAAATCCTACAAATTCTCCATGCATAAAAATTAATGTAATTTAAAGTTTCGAAATGAAAAAAAAAGATATTTGAAACTAATTTCCAGTTTGATTTGTTTTAAAATGTACAGCCCATTTCTCATTACTGATGGGCCATTTTCTCGGCCAGCTGAATGAAAGCTCTCCTCGTCTTGAAAGATTTGCAGCCCAACAGGCCTGACAAAGCGACTTACTTGGCAAATCACAAAAAAACTGGGCTGTGGCCATGGACCCAGCTGTCAGCCTCTCCACGTATAGTACTCTTTCGATGGAATGTCGTTGACCACATTGACCACGCCGCGCCGAGAGCACCAAGGCGGTGGACGATGGCGAGGCCTAGGAAGGGGACAATGCGGAGCCGGGGAAGACGCGATAGTGGATGCCCACGCGGAGAGGAGTACGAGGGTTCACTAGTTCGGCTGCGATGTGAGGCTGCCGTCGCCGCAAGGCCTGGCTAGCGGTGGGAGTAGTAGGGGCGATGAGTCCTCAACGGCAGCACAGCCGGCCACTGGAGGCAGGAGCAGGCGGTCTCCTCGGTGCTGGTTTGGGTAATTTGGTGCAAGAAGAGCAGCGATTGAAGAAGCAGCTGGACCGTTCAATTCAAATCCAATGGTTACTGCTGCTAGAATCGTTTGTTGACTAAGTTGACAAGCCCTGCGTACGCGTCAATGTAGTAGGCCCATAGGTCAGCCTCCCAACCGGTGCGCCCCAGATGTCAGTGGGAGGAATCATTTTTTCGCGTAATAAGGAGGCAGTTGATTGCATGCGGCCAGGCCAGCAGAGGGAGTAGGGTGGGTCGGGGAAGCCTGTGCGGCATCACGGCGGGCCACAAGAGGAGGGAGCAGGCAGTCCCACCGGCGCTAGTTTAGGCGGCTGGAGTAGGAAGATCAGAGATTGAAGAAGCATGTCGGCCGTTGGATGGACATCCAACAGTCACTGCTGCTATAATCGTGTGTTCACTGACAAAGCCTTGCATAAACAAGTCAGCCTCGAAATCTGTGGCGTGTACAGCCCATTTGCTATTATTTTTATAGTTTTACTCATTTTCTAATTCATATGGAATTTATCGCAACCCGTTTTCCATTTTTAGAGTTGCCGGCCATTTTCTGGTCAGTACGAGGGTCAAAAAATTAACTAAATATGTGGGAAATTTTGAAAATTCGCAATTTTTTGTTGGCGAACGAAATATTCTTAATCCAAAAATTAATAGCCATACTAAAACAAATTTAAAAATAAATTGGTACTATGTCATGTTAAATCCAATGAAATACGTATAAGATATCAGTGAAGAACAAAATTCAAAAAAAACTAATATCCCATTTGCTATAATTTTTTTGGAATTTTCAACCCCTTTTGATATTACTTTTAACAGACATTGACCATACTCTTTGGCCAGGACGGAATGCATCCCTCCTCGTCTTGAAAGATTTGCAGCCCAGTAATTCGAACAAATAGGCCTAGCTTGGGTATTCTTCAAAAAGAAATACTGGGCTACCTATTTTCCCAAAGAACTGGTGCATGAGCATTTAGCTTTATTTATTTATTTACTTATTTATGTTTAGTGGACCATGAGCATGTACCTGGGCCGGATTCATGTGAGAGCCTCCCTTCCAGTTAATTATGGGCTTGTCTATTGGGCCTTCATCAGTGGGTTGCATGTTGTCAACAAGTGGAAAATGTGTTCCGTACGAAAAATAGTATGAGCTACGTACGGTACGGGGCACTAAAGGATCGAACCATGCAACGACTTCCAAAACATTATGTTTGTCGTTCTAACAACACATTTATTCAACCAATAGACGAAATATACTACTGATTGTACATTGAAAACAGCAGCAAAGAACAACCAGGGCTGGGGTGCAATGTATAAAGAAGAAGGCGGTAAGAGTGAAGACGCAACTCTCTTCCAAACCAAACATCAGCCATCATTACAAAAGGGCTACCAAAAAGAACAAGTGTATGCATCAAACTAAATAAAGATCCTACTACACCAAGTGTGCGCATCTAACTAATCGGCTCAATTAGACGTTACTATTTATTAAGTGTGGAGATTGGTCGACGGCTTGAACCGGATGGGTGCTGACGGGGAAACTCAAGCCGATGGGTCAAGTTTGATACTTGCGACCCTCTCTCCTACTTTGGGCTGCGAGCATGGCGGCACATATCGTGGTATGGTGCATGCAGAGACGCATGGTACGCTGTGTACACACGTTTTGCTCGATGAACGAAACCGCGTTGCCATCATGATCCTTGCCGTCGGTTATCTCTGGTTAATCGGATAATTCGTCCGACAAACAGAGGGCGGTACCAAGGATACTTACCACCTCTAGTCAAAAATTCTCAAGGCCCAGAGAAGCTGGGATCCTCGCTCAAAGACCTTGCAAAGGATCGTGATTGTATTCCGCGAAACAACACATCCTGTACGTGCGAACGATCATCAATCTTTCGCCATCATCTGATCGAGCCAGGAACCACCTGCAACTGCCATGCTGCTTTTCTTTGAAAGGTTTTGGGATTAGGAAGGGTAGGGACACCAGGCGGCCTACAACATCATATCAAGTTGGAGTCAAATAAAAAAGGGCTCTTGATTTAGTCAATCTTAAGAATAGCATGTTATGAGCATGAATATTTTTTCAGTAAATGTTGACAGTAATATAAGCAAGCCATCATGATATCATAGGAAAGTAACATACCGTAATAGCCGTTTGTAGCGATGATCGGAGTAGGCAAAGAATACGTCCACCATAGAAGGAGTCGACAACAGTAAATGAAGCCCTTGTGTTCAATGGCATTAGAGAACCATGGAGGATGTATGATCCTGCGATGGACGTGCAGATTTATCCACTTACCGCAGTGACCTGTCAGATAGGCGAGACCGCGGTTGAAGAACGCAATTAGGCTGAAATCTTTATAATTCGCAGATCTTGTGGGCACTTGGCAGATTACAACCTTGAGCAAATCAAACTTGGTATCATGTTGGCTACTGTAAGATTCCGAGTATTCTGGGCTGCGGTGCCAAAGTGGTGCAGTGTTAATCGAAGGAAGGGGGATCAATCGCCGGCTGTAGACCTCCACGAGCATCCAGCTACCGCGACCGTCGACGAGCACCATCCAAGACGTGTTCATGCCAACCTAGTACATACCGTTAATGTAGCTGAGGCTGACGGGGACCGGATCGCAGTGAAGGGGGTTGATGCTCGCCACCCTACAATTGTTATGCTGCGTGACACGCCATTTCTGAAGATCAGGCGGCATCAGCAAGCAAGGAGCTGGCTTAAAAAGCTCTGGCCTGAGGGCTTTGAGTAAACGGTACAGCCCCGACGAGCACGCGGCGAGCGGCATGGTACTGAGATTGTCCACATGCAAAACAATGAGCTTGTTTACATCTGTGGGGAGCGAATTCCAGCCACTCTTTCGGCGGACGCTGCTCGGTTCTGCCATTGTTAGTGCTTGGGTTTTGGACGAGGGGGGGAGGCGCCTTAGCGGGGATGGAAGCTTGGACGAGATTATGTGCGGACAAAGATGGAGAAGCGAATATGTGCTGCGGGAAGTGGACAGGTGATGATGACTACAGCATGCCGCTTGACTTACGAGACACATACCAGCAGCGTAGGGTCATATCGATGCCAGACAACTTGCTTGAGTGATCACAGTACTGGTACTCCCTACAGTATCTACTATAGTACTATGCCCTAGCTTGCTAGAGTAGAGTAGTAGAGTAGGACTCTGCTCTACTACTAGCACCAGAGGAGTAGTATATTCTAATCTAAAGTAGTTACAAACTTCAATGCCCGATCGTGGAACGACTACGAACCGTTCTCAAAGGCCGTGTCCACGTGGTGTTTGGACTTATATGCAAAAAAGATAGCAAGATGCCCGTGCATTGCACGACACACCATCATCACCAACTCGGTTTTTTCTCTACTCCTACTCCTATAAAAGACTCAGTTGGTGATGATGGAGGTGAGGAGGCGTGTTCAGCCGAGCGTGCAGTGGACGGCGCAGCACTATTCGATTTGTTATAAAAAAAGAGTAGTAGAGATAGATACATAGGGACGAGCACGAGGTTGTGGGAGATAAGGATGAACGAGGCAAGGCCTTATCTGTAAATGTGTAGAGAGGTGCAGGTATCTTTTGTAAAATTGTCATAGTTGGCGTTCTATCCGTCAGATATAGATCGTACGGTCTATATTACAAGATGGCAGGCATACCATCATCACCAACTTGGTTTTCTATAAGAGTATATTATATATAGATATAGATAGGTAGAGACTAGGAAGTACTAGTAAGGACACCATCTACTGCTTCGTGTGCTACTCCTACGCTCCATTCGGCGCCGCAACGTCCCCTACAGCCACTCCCTCCTGCGCTCCATTCGGCGGGCACTGTTGAAATCTGGGGAGCGCATTCTCGCGACTGTTGGCAGCCACGACTTCACCGACGACGACTTCTTCCCCGACCTCGGCAACCTCTTCCTCAACGACATGGGCGACAACCTCAACGCCAATGGTGCTGCTCCCGTTGCACCGTATGTGTTTCTGTCCTTCCTGTTCGAAATCGTGATAGAATTCATGTTTCTACTCTGTATCCTACTACTATGCTAGCCCACATTATTAGTTTCATCTCCGTTATAGCCGTCATGATTTATTTTGTGCTTATTCGGATTAAAACTTGTAGTAACTTGCTCATATATTCAACTGGCACAACGTCCCCTATAGCCACTCCCGTTTCATGGACGGCCTGGTCGATGCCTCCAAGGAGCCCTTCGTCCACTGCTATGAGTGCCCAATGTCGTTTTGTGGCTCGCCGGCGGACATGGTGCGTCACCTCACGGATGCGTGCAGCGGTCACTGCTGGCCCTTGGCGGAGAACATCAAGTACGACACGTGCTACCGGTTCACCATGCCGGAGTCGCTGGAGGATCACCGCCGCCTGCTAGTCTCGAAGGAGGACGGCAGTGTCTTCCTCTTGATCGTGGGCACCGGCAAGGCCTGCGCAGGTCGCCGCCCTGTCTCTGTAATGTGCGTCAGGGGCGTCACCGTTGACGCTAACACTGACATGAGGCAGATGTACAGGTGCGTGGTCAATGTTACTACCCCTCCGGGTCGCGTGGGCGGCGACACCGGCCTCATCGGATGGACTTGGACTCTGGGGAGCTGGGACTATCCCGCCAATGTGGACTTGGAAAACCTATGGCATCCTTTACCCACCGACACAGTGCACGGGGACTCCAAGGAGGTTCACTTGGACATACGCATTATCAAGTGCACTTAGAAAACATGTAGTGTGTGTGTGGGCGCTTATGGCCCGTATCTTTGCCGCTTTTGATTTTGTAAGCTTGTCATTAAACTTGAGTGGCTTTCCCCGCAGTCCTTCCTTTGAACTGCTCCTCTCAGTGAGCTGATGTAAGACACTTTGGGTTTCATTTGATAATGGAACCGGGGAGGAGCCTCCCTGTTCTTCTAAAAAAATACGCATTATCAAGTTAAATGTTGATCATTAGTCTTTGCTCAATGTAATCTGCTGTCTAAGCATCTGGAGACTTTCATGCAGGATCTTGCTCTATTGGAGTATCGCGCATGAATAAAAGTGTATCCGTTTATGGTTTAGTCTAGAATCTTCCATGTATGAATTTTTACTACAGTACTGGTGAAAGACTTACGATGAACCATTTCTTACATCTCCACTGCCCCCTTGCAAGTCATCCTGATTTAATCCCTCCGTCTAGGTGTATAAGGGCATGGTTAATATTACTTAATAGTATAGCCACTATTGACTATAAGAAAGTGCCATGTCATCTGTAGCCAACATGTATAACAATCGATACTCAAAAACTAATTCTTAAAGATCATTTCTTGCAAAGCACAATAAGTGTTATTTCTTCACAAGTTTTGGATGCATGTTGAACAGTTGAACGCTTTTGTTTGCAAAAGATACCTTTTTATCTATTTCACCCAGATGTTTGTGAGCTCTAGAGATGAGATAATATCCGAAGAAACCTATCGATACCCGTTACACATGAGATGACCCCCACATCCAGTGGCGGAGCTTCATGGGGGCCAACAGGGACCATGCCCCCCCCCCCAGCTCACAAGAAACCATGCATATATTTCTTTGTATTAGACCTATTTTTCACCAAAAAAAGCTGAAAATAGTTATGTTTGCCCCCCCCCCTTCAGCCCAAGCCCCCCATGATCTTGGCTCAAGCTCCATACGCCCACATCCTTTGTCAAAATAAACAACTCCCGATCAATGAATTTCACTCTTGATTGCAGCACGGCACCTTACTACTATAGATTAGTACGACCAAAAATTGAAGTAACATTATATATAGTATGATAAATCTTGATGCATGTCACCTAAAATTATATCATTCAAAACTATGTTCAAATACTGAATCCAACGATATAGTTTTTGTTGACATGCACTAACATTTTGTCGATTAAATCTTCACCAAATTCAATGGGGACTAATAAACCACGACCGATGTAGTACAAGTGTAGAGGGCGGCGCTGTACGGGAGTCTCACCTCTCACCCCGCTCGTGGCGCGGCAGTAAAGCTGTCATATCACAAAACCCAACCACTCCCAGTAATAAGTGGCCTGGTAAAATAAACGGACAAGCAACCATCACATCCCTCTGTCTTTTTTGCACTTCATCTCTCTGCATTTACTTTCTCTTGTTCATCTCCCACACTCGATCCCTAGCTACTACTCCTAGGGCCAGTTCTTTTGGCGGCTTCCCTAGCTTTTTCCACAAGACTAGTCACGGTGGAGAGTAACAATAAGGCGCCTCACTCATTTATTTGGGCTTCTAAACTACTACTCCGTCCTGGTTTATTCCTCACCATTGTAATTTGTGCTAAATTTTGACCAAAGATTTAACTGATAAAATGTTACTCAAAACACTTAGGCGCGGTGCATCTAGGTGTGTAAGTCATCTTACGAAAACCAAATAATCCCAAAACACTTAGGCGCGGTGCATTAACTTCTACCTCGTTTCATGTTTCTTAACATATCAACCAATAAGAGATAAAGAGTGTGCATGCTTTTAATGAGTTGAGATATCAAACACGACATGCAGTGGTTAGTTCATTGCATGCAATACTATTAATTAGCAAATAAACATTAACGTTTCTCGTTTTATCCTCCTCCTTGGTCACGGTGCACAGCCTAAGATGACTTACTCACCTAGACGGATGGAGTAGTGCATGTGACATGCACTAACATTTCATTAGTTAAATTTATGATCAAAATTTGACATAGATTACAATGGGGACCAATAAACCAGGGCGGAGGTAGTAGTTATGGGATTACTAATCTAGAAGCCTAAAAGACTGGCCCCTGGTACTCCTACTAGTAGTAGTACTCAAGTTGAAATTCCAATTGCACGGCACAATTTGTTAGGCAAAAAATTCGATACAGGGTGTAGGAAGCGGTTTGGGAATTTGCATGCCTTTCCAACCAGTGAGATACTCCGTACAAAGTACGACAGAGAAATAACCACAGACAAGGAAGCTAAAAGTAAACAATCAAAGGAGCATTTTTGCATTTGTTTTGCATTTAATCGTTTCACAAGCTTGACTAGTGTTGTTTTTCTACTTTTACAAAAACCGCATCGTAATGTTAAAACGTGCATTTGCATGTACATAAGTAATAGTAGTACTCCCTCCGTCTAGGTGTACAAGTCTTCCCTCCTTCTTGGTCACCGTGCACAACCAAAGATGAGTTGTTGACCTGGACGGAGGGAGTAGCATAGTCTGCAAGCATATATCAAGAGACATGTGTAGTCCGATAGTATATAGTAAAGTTTGTGCTATATGCACGTACTTGAAAAATGCGTAATAATACACAACATTTCCAAACTTTCCCTTTTACATACTTAATTAAGGACGCTAAAAATTCCTGAACATTCGGGATTTATCGTTTGCGTCCCAAAACTAATGAGATCGCCTTACGAAAAAAAAATTATACTCCTCCTAAAGCCAGGCGCCGCAGAGGCGCTTGCAGCGCCACGAGTGCCCAGTGCGCGGCCGCTTCCCAATACAACGACACAACACCTCTTCCTCAGCCTCGCAACTCGCGAGGTTCTAATTGGCGGCTTGCCGACGGGCGAGCGCGATCTCACTGGTGTGGTGATCCGGCACCAATAGGTACTCCTCCTGGCTGGAAGCGTGCACCCGGTCCATGTACCGCCAAGCGTAGATGAGGCGCTTGGGCCCGACTGCACTCAGGGCGTCAGCACGGGCATCCTCCGCCACCCTCACGGCCCTCACACGAGCCTTCTGCCCAAGAACCAATTGCTTGACTCTCTCGGACACGACATAGATCTCCCAGAAAGCTTGTTGCGTGGTGCGCTTCTCTTCCTCGGCCTTCTTCTCCGCCTCTATTTTGGCGCGCTCTGCTGGAGGCAAAGCCTCCCACAAGGCGACATCCATTTCTTTCCAAAGCTCCTCAAGGCTGGGGGGCTCGGCGGGCGGCGTTCTCCTCGTAGCGGGGAGTCGACGCGTCCTCCGACGCACGTGCTGGCGAGATTGGGAACGCCGACGCGTCCACCTCGACGCGTTGCGGCGAGGAACGGAACGCCAACGCGTCCTCCTCGACTAGTGGCGGCGAGGAACGGAACGGCGACGCGTCGCGTCGCGGCGAGGAGCGGAACACCAACGCATCCTCCTCGACTAGTGGCGGCGGGGAACGGAACAGCGATGTGTCGCGTAGCGGTGAGGAGCGGAATGCCGACGCGTCCTCCTCGACTAGTGGCGGCGAGAAATGGAACGGCGACGCGTGACCGTCCACGCGGTGTAGCGAGGGGCTCCTAGGGCTTGGGAGGGGCGATGCCATGGTGGTCGACGTGAGAGGGAGGGGAAGGAGATAGCGATGAACGTGAACATGAGGGGGGAGGAGATAGCAATGTCGTGGGAGGCGCAGTATTTATAGCAAGCAATTGCACACCTACATAAGATATGGACTGAGCTGCACTGACTTAACTGCAGGTCCAGTTGCATCACTGACATGTGGGCCAGTACACTGTTGGGCCCGTATGTCAGTGACCCAATGCACCTGAAGTTTAGTAAAAGCTACGTGGGCATATTTGTTGGAGTAAATTATGGGGGAGCGAAGGGGTGGAAATATTGCTGGTCACAACGGATTGGACGAGCGTGGGGGGAGGAGAGTCATGCATGCAGATTTTTTTCACACGGGGTGGAGTGGTGGGACCGCCGGAGGGAGAAGGAGAGTTTGGCAGGCATATTGTTTCCACACATGGAGAGGAAAAGATTTGGAGACGAACGGGCTTCCTGCAGGTATGGGGAACGGTGCATAATAAGTCATCTTGCATGCCGGGCTAGGTATAGTCTCAAGTCATTAAAAACATACACGCCTCACACATGTTCATATTTCAAGGTGCACTAAATTATTGCATGCGATGATTAAGGCTGGCCATAATGGTGGTATCTTAGCTGGTATCATGCACACGGGAATAGCAAACATGCTGATATGCCAAATAATTAAAGAAGAGGGGGGGTTAGAGTAACTAGTGTTCATGCATGCATTGGTAAACACATTTTTTTGTGAAGAACGATAGCATTAGTTGAGTACTTTTGCAGACTTCAAAAACTATTCCACCGCCTCTACTATCTTGCTAAGAGTAGGTGAAATTTTTGAGTCGAGCCCTTTAAACTAGAAGGGAGGTAGTGGTACTCTAATAGCTAGGTGTGTAAGTCATCTTACTTAAAACCAAATAATCCCAAAACACGAGGCGCGGTGCATTAACTTCTACCTCGTTTCTTGTTTCGACATATCAACCAATAAGAGATGAGGGTGTGCATGCTTTTAATGACCTGAGACTATCAAACATGACATGCAGTGGTTAGTTCATTGCATGCAATACTATTTAATTAGCAAATAAACATTAATGTCTCTCGTTTTCCCCTCCTCCTTGGTCACGGTGCACAGCCTAAGATGACTTACTCACCTAGACGGAGGAAGTATCAACATTCACAATGTCAAATCAATATTTTTACACTCATTATAAAACGTAGTTCTTATACTCATTATAATCGATTGTAGATATTGATATTTTTAGTATAAATTTGGTCGGGATTTCATTGATGCTGTCAAAGCATGGAGGAAGCGGAGCTTAGGGCTTGCATTGCCGGTCTCTACATAGGTATTTCTCTTCATAATCCTGTAATTTTAGAGACTGATTGCGCTTTTGTGGTAGCGTCTCTTGCATTGGGGGACTATGACAGGTGTGATATGCGTGACCTGAAGATGAAAGCGTTGAGCATCTTGAAGTTGATCAACAATCTTCAATTGTCAAAGATTAGCCGTTCGGCCAATAAGGTGGCACACTTAATCGCTAAGTATAGCTTTGACAATAGATTAGATGGTATTCTTGTAAATAACGTACCGCCCTGTGTGGTGAATATTGTATCGAATGAGTGTACTAGTGTGGCTGGTTAATTAATATAAGGTGGTGTTCAAAAAAAGTATATATTTGGTCAAACACTTTGCAAACGGTTGACGGGAGTAAAAAGGACCAGAGGGAGTATCATGCATGCGGAGTAGGCAAAAAATTGCTCATTTATAGCCGGTCGAAGTCTCAAAGGGCGCGACCGCGTGAGGGAGGCGAAGGTGTCGTGGGAGGCGCGACGGTTGACGGAATTAAGTGAAGTTACATCCACGCCGGCATGGCGTGCAAACAGGCAGAAGCTATACCGTCAGGCCTATGATATGGGTCTAGTAGACATGACATCTAGTGGGTCCCTCATAGTACTCGAGAACTCTTTGGGGGCTTGCAGCCGTTTATCCACCGGGTAAGCCAGCAACCCCACGCCGTTCGCACGCCCTACTCGTCCCCGTCTTCTACCTCACAACAGTTCGCTCCCAGTCGTCCCATCCTTTCACATTAGTTCGCTCCCAGTTTTTGCGGGGACAACAGTTCAACTTCTCCTAACCCTCCTCCAAAATCCATGGCCTCCCAAATCTCCATGGTCACTGTTGAGTACCAGGTTAGAGCCATCACCGGCGATCAGTTCATCGTTATCTACACACATGGATCCACGACGGTGAAAGCATGGCTTGCTCGCTTCCTACGCATGTTCAACAGTTCAACGGATGAGTGGGTCGCTGGGCTAGATGTTGAGTACACCATAGTCCTGGGACGAGAGAAGGATCTAAAGGACGAAGAGAGGAAGAAGCCCGTCGTGATCCAGGTTTGCGTACATAACGTTTGCTTGGTCTACCACATATGCCATGCCGACGTTGAGTGCCAGGATTTTAAGAACTTCCTCAAGGACAAAAGAGTGAAATTCGTTCATCAGAGGCTTTAAGAACGACAGGATGTCTGCGTCGGATAGGTCTCGTTGTAGGCCAGCCCTTCGATCTCCGAAGGCAAGCCTAGTGTCCTCCTCTCAACCTTCAATGCTGACCCGGCAAGAGCCATGATTGATCCTTCAGACGCGCTAAACGAAGAAACCTCATCACGAGTTTCATCATGCATGGGAGTCGAAGACATTAGATGAAGATCACATCCTGTACGCAGCAATGGATGCCTACCTTTGTTTAAATATCTACATGGGTTGGATGAAGAAGCAGAGCCCAATGTCCGGTTCAAGCAAGGAAGCGTCGGCGAAGAGGAAGAGGAAGAGGGACGAGGACGAAGTCGAGGACGTGGACTCGGACTCCGAGTAGGTGGCAGTGCCGTCGCTCATGCTGGTTCTACTGCAGTGTCAAGCGGACTAGCTGCTTAGTTTATTTTCAAGGGTCTGTTGTGCTGAGGCCCTAGCAGAACTATGTTTATGTTCTTTCTCGTTATTTGAACTCTTTAGTACGTAGAGTAGTACTAGTACTATGTCTTACTACTGTTCTTCTTAAAGTTGGTACTACTACTCGTATCTTCGTGTTCCTATTGTACTTAATATGTTCGTACTAGTAGTATAATTAGGGTCAGTCGATTTGTGAAAGAAGTTCGACGGAGCGAAGGAAGAAGACGGCAGAAGAGGTGGAAGAAGCCCTTCTAGCCATCCATGTTGCATCAAACGGCTCACATGAGTCGACTGACCCAAATTGCTCCTTCAGATTGCAGGATCCACGTGGCATTCAAGGTCTCGAAGGTAGATTCTGTGTCCGCACCAGGTTTGCGGGCTCGACGCGTGTGCAACTGGTTTCCGCCGCTACAGCCACCATGCGCGCCTCCTTCACGCGGGCGGAGACGATAATGACACGCTAGTTCCTCCTCGCCGGCGTGCTGGAGCACGCGCTCATCCTCCTCTTCATACGCTGCGTGCATAGACGCGGCTCCACCAGCTGCTCGCGTGTTTGGAAGCGCGGCGGAATGGCGAGGAGGGACTGCAGACGACGTGAGCGGGCGAGCCTTTGGCTTCATGGCACAGGGATGGCGGCGACACGGCAGTGATGGGCGAGAAATTGTTGGCCGGAGCAGGCGAGCGTCGGCATGCGCAACGGCTGCGGCGGCATATTGATGAGTGCACGTATGGGAGCTTACTTTAGTTTTATATAAGGTTGGTCAAACTAAAAAGAAAGCCGTACTAGTACACGTAAACATTAGACTTAGGCAGCGCTTTTATTAAAAAATATTGAAGTTAGTACCACAGCCACGATACAGAATCTTGTGCAAATGCGTGAACCGCGGCACATGGTCAATCGAACAGCAAGCGCCACCGTGTCGCGCTCGAAGGACATCCACCGAACCTTTTTGTGTGTCTGAAAACAATCCTCGAATATTACTCAACATTTTTTCCTGGGAAAGTTCTTGACGCTGCAATATTTCCATATGTTTGAATTTAGCTCCAGTTTGTGTTTATTTGGATTTGGACGTTTTAGGTGCGCTCTAGTTTTTTTTAATAATTATTTTGTGTGTGTGACTGAGAGGGAACGTGTGTATGTGTCCATATGTGTGTTGTGGCGGAAGGGCAATGTGGAGATGGTGTGCGTGTGATACAGACATAGAGAGGTGTGAATGTGCAAATGATCATGCATGAGTGAGACATAGACAGATGCCGATACGTTGTGTATACATGAGAGAACGGTCTTCTAGTTTACTTGTGTGTGTGTGTGTGTGTGTGAGAGAGAGAGAGAGAGGGAGAGAGAGACAGAGAGAGACAGAGAGAGAGAGGAGCATCCGTAACACAAGAACCATCTCTCTTGATTCGTCAGTCCCTCGCACGATCGCATGCAACACATGCATCAACGCGCACATTTTGACACCCTCACTCGGCCCCTGCCCACCTCAAGGCCCGCACATATCTTCGTGAATACCCATTTCTCTCCTTAGGTTTGTTTTCGCTCAATATCTGACACACACACACACACGCGCGCGCGCGCACGCGTGCACACACACACACACACACACACACACACGGCACAACACACACACACACCCCCGAGCACACAATTCATCCCCATCCAAGGTTATACGGCGACCACTCTTGCTTGTGCTTCTTTGCACCCCAACATGCACAACACCTCAATCTTCAAAGAGGGCATCGAGCAGATCGAAGACGGCGACCACACCACGCTAGAGAATGCGGGGTCATTTGGAAGCAGGGTGATGTGACGACGGCTGACTGACTCCTCCCCCCACAAAATTACCAATCCCTCTCTCCCCCGCACAAAATTGTCAATCCCTCAACACATGAGATCCTTCCCCTCTCGTCCATGTTTTTCCAGCTCTCTCATCAAACATGTTGTCTCTTCTCCTTCCATGTATACAGAATCCGGATGCACACTCATCTCACGTATATTACATGTCTCCATCTTTCTCACAGACCGAACTTCTTCCTCTCTCTTTCTCTTTCGCTTTCTCTCTCTCTCTCTCTCTCTCTCTCTCTCTCTCTCTGTCTCCTTAGGTTTGTCTCCTACTCTCTCGTCCACATACGTACAATCTTTCCCGCCCTATCTGCTCCATCTTCAAAAGCTCTCTCTGCACATTTCATTCACACATTGGGATATGTCAAAATGTTGCTTCTATAATGGCCGATGTAGAGTTTTGGTTGTTTTTGTTGCATCCTACAAAGTAATAACTATGAAATGCATTTAGATTCTCATTTGACTGGGATTATGTGAGTTTGAGCATGTTGTGAAGTACTATAGACCTTGTATACATCTTGGGGTTCGACAACGATTGTAACTATTGAATTGTATAGACCATTACATTCAAAGTCAATAGCCTAATATATTTATTTCACAATTTCAACAAATGATTAGTTCACTACAAACTAAGAAAACAAATGTGTACTCCTCCGCTTTTATTTAAGTCCGCGCAGATTAGCATTGGTCAAAGTCAAGTTTTGTAAACTCTCGAAAGTTTATAACAAAAATATTAACATATACAATAACAAATAAATACCATTAGATTCATTATTGAATCTACTTTCACATCATACATATTTGTTATGGTAAATGTTTATATTTTTATATAAACTTGGTCAAACTTTAGGAAGTTTGACTTCGGTCAAACCTAATATGCAGAGTTTACTACTACTACTCGCTAGTTGCTTAGCCGAATCACTCAAGACGCCACACGGGGAGTCCAGTGTCACAAAATTTTAAGGTCGGCGGAAAATCTCCCGCGACCCTGATTCGAGCAGTGGGAAGTTACCATCATAGCCTTTGGAACAGGCATACGGACGACGCTTGGTAGGGGGCTGTTTTCGTCACTTCAAGTTCGCCCTACCCAGCCAACCCCACCCCGGCACCCAGAGTAGTACACCTGAATACTCTCCATTTTCTATCCCCATCGCAAAATAGACTTCTCCAAGGCACCGCAGCCTTCGTGCTCCTTCCCTTTACATCGGCGCACTCGTCCATCGCAGCGCATCTGCCTCATCGACGACGTTGTACGCCGCACTGGAGCCGGTCCACCGTCGTCATCATAGACGGAGCCTCTTCCCCAGCATCGTCTTCCACGGTCTCAGATCTGCTTCCCGGAAGCCGACGCCAAGCGCAGAAGTACCACTGTCGTGGACAATGAACTGACTCCCGTTGCCGACCATGACTCACAGAGGCCGCTGATGGATTCATGTACCTAGGGTAGGGTCATAGGCCTGACCTAGGTGTCCTACCCAAGGGTACCCTTAGAAGAGATCACCTTCCAGTCGACCAACGAGGAACCCACTCGACTGGAAGGAAGGACTCGACCATGGAGACTCACTCGACCATGAAGATTCACTCGACTACCAGAAGGTCAGAAGGCACTCTGCACTGCAACGACCTGTAATTGAATAGACTTGCTGATAGTTAAGACACTTTATGTGGGGCGTTACCAGTAACGCCCCAGACTTAATGTACTTTAAACCCTCCATTACGTGGGCTGGCAGGGGTCCTGGCGTACTCTATATAAGCCACCCCCCTCCACAGGCAGAGGTGTTCGCACTCTTGTAACACCTATACACATAATCCACTCGACCGCCTCAGGGCTCCGAGACGTAGGGCTTTTACTTCCTCCGAGAAGGGCCTGAACTCGTACATCGCTTGTGTTTACAACCTCTCCATAGCTAGGACCTTGCCTCTCCATACCTACCCCCACTCTCTTGTCGGACTTAGAACCACGACAGTTGGCGCCACCGTGGGGCAGGTGTTTTAGCGATTTGTGGAGAAGTTGCGGTACTTCCAGTACTTTCATCTTGATAATCTGGAGTTTTGGTCGAGGGCGCGAGATCCGTCTCGGTGCTCTCACCTTTGTAACCGACGACTCGCGTGGCTCCGTGGAGGCTCCACTCGACATCGAGGCTCCCGTCCGCGATGCGGCGCGATTTCGCGCATGTGTCGCGGCGTTTCGCTGCGGCAACCGTCGACCCATATCGGTCGACTCCTTTATCGCCGCCGCCGGTCTCCCACCACCGCAAGCGCTCTGGTCGGTCGAGACTTCAGCGGTGGGTGAAGCACGCGTGGCCCCTTGATCAGCCATTGCCTGTGTCGCGGCAATTGAGCCCGACGAGTCCCTCACGGCTGCTCGATCGTCGACCGGCTCGAGAGATCGTGATCGAATGCGATAGCAGTGATCCAGCGGCGGAAATCCTCATGGTCGACGGTCCCCGCAGTCCTCCCGGCTTCGCCCATGGGGGCGGAGCAGGCGGTGGAGGTGACCCCGCGCAAGACCACGAAGAGTACCAGCCCGAGACACTCGACTCTCTGCAGAGAGAAGAACTACGCCGCAGGAACATGGATGCTCTGCATACTCCCATCGCGGGAGAAACCCCCGAGGCCCGCGCCTTGGAGGAAGCATGTTTGGCCAATGTGGCTAACGCGCTTGTCTGGAGAACCTTCAGCGAGCACTCGACAAGCGCGCGCGGCAACGAGTTCCCGAAGCCAGTCGACATCGACTCTTCCCGCCGACTCAGGTATACTGCACGCCAATATAGAATTTAGCAGCTGCAACCCGTATAGCAGAGTCCATCCAGCCTTCACAGTCGGAAGCTGGGAGAGGTTTGATGCAGATCAGGGATTTACTCCGAGCAGCAGGAGATCAGAACTCAGCCGTGTCGCAGTCGCCAACAGAATTCACAGTCGATCCGTCGCTGCGAATACGGTTCAGTCGGCTCACAGCCCCAGATCGCCTCCGCGGCGGGAAGGGCGCGACAACCGGCGAGATCAGTATGAAGACTGATTCGACCGAGACGACAGGCGTCGAGTGCCCATTTCCCCTCCGAGGGAAGGGTCTTACGCTCCTCGGCGACAGGATGACAGGCATCAGTTCAGTACGGGGCGAAGAGCTCTAGTCGACCCCAGAGAACCAGGTTTCGACGTGCGATCCATTATCGTGCAAGGCTTGGTCGACCGGAACAGAGCCCATTGAGGTGGACCCGAGAGAGATGCACCCACGAGCAGTCGAGTGCACGTTTCTGGTCTAGAGTGTTTTAGCAGGGCTATCGAGCCGCGATGATCCCCCAATTTCAAAGTTGGCAACAGAGTCAAGAATTCATCGGGGAGTCCAAGCCTGAAACTTGGCTTGAAGATTACCGAGTGGCTGTTCAGATTGGTGGTGGGAACGACGAGGTGGCCATGAAGCATTTGCCCCTCATGTTGGAAGGTTCTGCCAGGGCATGGCTGAATCAGTTACCTCCTAGCAGTATATACACTTGGGAAGATTTGTCCCGAGTGTTCGTCAGACTTTTGAAGGAACTTGCAAGCGACCGGCTGGTTTGACAGAGCTGCAAGTCTGTGTGCAGAAGACCAATGAAACTCTCCGAGAGTACATTCAGAGGTGGATTACTCTGCACCATACTGTGGAAAATGTATCTGATCATCAGGCAGTTTGCGCCTTCAAAGATGGCGTCAAGAACAAGGAATTGAGTCTGAAGTTTGGTCGAACCGGAGACATGACCTTGAGTCGAATGATGGAGATTGCTACCAAGTACGCCAATGGCGAGGAAGAGGACCGACTCCGAAGCGGCAAGTACAAGCCAAGTCAGTCGGAGAAGGGAAATTCCAGTCGGAAACAGAAGCGGAAAGCCGAGCCAAAGCAGCTCTGGAGAGGCCCCCGCCGTGACTCAGGGGAAGTTCAAGGGGAAGCCAAAAGGATCCTGGAATCCTAAGAAAGTAAAGGATAAAGAAGGAAACGACGTGATGGATATGCCATGCCATATTCACACGAAGAAAGATGAAGAGGGCAACATCATTTACCCAAAGCACACCACTGCCAAATGTCGACTCGATCCAAAGAAGCCAGGAAAACAGTCTAAGGACAAGGAGAAGGAGCCGACAAGGCCGGAGACAAAGAGGACAAAGTGAGGAAGAATATCCGCATGTCAACTCCACTCGATGATCTTCGCAGATGTGGAAAGCAAGAGTCGATCGAAAGTCATTAACCGTGAGGTAAACATGGTTGCCCCAAAGAAACCAAGTTATGTGAAATGGTCCCAAACACCCATCACATTCGACCAACTGATCATCCGACTCATATTGCCACCCCGGGAGGCAAGCTTTGGTGGTCGATCCGGTTGTCGAAGGCACTCGACCGACGAAAGTCTTGATGGATGGTGGTAGTGGGCTGAACTTGTTATATGCGTAAACATTGAAAAGAATGGGCATCCCGATGCCCCGGTCGAGCACCAAAGAACATGAGTTTCCACGAGTCATACCAGGAAGAAGGCCAACTCACTCAGCCAAATAGCTCGGCGTGGTTTTGGTGATTCCAAGCATTTTCGCAAGGAAAAGTTGACCTTTGAGGTTGTGGATTTTGAGTGCGTACCACGCCATTTTGGGGAGGCCAGCCCACGCACGATTCATGGCTCGACCATGTTACGTATACCTCAAACTGAAAATGCCAGTCCCAAGGAGTGATCACCATCACCGCGATCGGAAAAGGCGTAAGAGTGCTTTGGAAGGGCTCAAGATTGCCGACTCCCAAGTGACAGCGGTCGAATTCGAAGAATACAAGCAAAATGCAGATCCGAGTGATTTGTTGCGATCTAAGAAGCCCGCCCAGAATCGCATTTCGACCGTCCGGTGAGGCGAAGCCGATTCACATTCACCCGACCGACCCCAATGCGCCCCGACCCACATCTCCACGACACTCGACCGAAATAGGAAGAAGCGCTCATCCAGTTCCTCCGTGAGAAGCGGGACATTTTGCATGGAAGCCGGTGACATGCCGGTGTTCCTGGGGACTGGTGAGCATCGCCTCGAGTCGACAAGTCGCAAAACCAGTCAAAGAGCATCTTGGCGGTCCGCCGTCGTAAGAGAAAGGCTATTGGTGAAGAAGTGGCTCGACTGTTGGCGGCAGGATTTATCCGAGAGATATACCACTCCGAGTGGCTCGCTAATGTCGTCATGGTTCCCAAGAAGGACAAGTCGCTCTGCATGTGCATTGACTTTAAGCACATCAATCGGGCCTGCCCGAAGGATTATTTTCCTCTCCCTCGCATAGATCAAATTGTTGACTCGACCGCGGGATGTGAGAGATTGTCTTTTCTAGACGCATATTCCGGGTATCATCAGATCCGTCTGTATGGACCTGACGAAATAAAAACAGCTTCCATCACTCCATTCGGGTGCTTCTGCTATATCACCATGCCATTCGGTCTCAAGAATGCCGGAGCCACATTTATGCGAATGATTGAAGTGTGTCTTCACTCAAATCGGTCGAATGTGGAAGCGTATAAGGATGATATCGTCGTCAAGTCGTGAAAGGGTTCCGACCTGCTTGCTCGACCTCGCCAAACATTTTCCAACCTCGGAAGGTGCGATATCAAGCTCAATCATCAAAGTGCACATTCGGAGTTCTGGTGGAAAATTACTCGGTTTTCTCGTTTCGAGCGAGGATCGATGCTAATCCGAGAAGATCGGCACTATTCTCCGAATGAAAGCATCGGCATGCGAGTGCACGACGCCCGAGCTTCTTGGATGCTTGGCGCATTAAGTCGATTCATCGACGACTCGGTGAAAAGGCATTGCCTCTTTACCGACTGATGAAGAAGGCCGACAAGTTCGAGTGGACTCCAGAAGCTGATGCAGCGTTTGCCGAGCTAAAAGCTCATCTCTCCACCCAGCCGGTGCTTGCTGCTCCAATCAGCAAAGAGCCTCTATTGCTCGATATCACAGCCACAGGACAAGTCGTCAGTACAGTGCTTACGGTTGAGCGGGAAGAGGAAGGAAAAGCCTTCAAAGTTCAACGCCCGGTGTATTATTTGTCTGAAGTCTTGACTCCATCCAAGCAGCGATATCCGCATTATCAGAAGCTTGTGTATGGGATATACATGACCACGAAGAAGGTTGCTCATTATTTCTCTGATCATTCTATCACGATCGTCGCGATGCTCCTCTATCGAGATTACACTGTGAGAGATGCAACCGGTCGAGTGGCGAAATGGGCGATTGAACTTCTTCCCTTGATATCAAATTTGAGGCAAAAAAGCCATTAAGTCCCGAGCAATAGCGGATTTCCTTGCCGAGTGGATTGAACAATAGCAGCCGATGAAGTTCACTCGGAGCTTTGGACCATGTTCTTTGTGGCTCTAAAATGCTGAATGGTTCGGTCTTTGGGGTTGTTCTGGTTTCCCCAGAGGAGATAAGCTTAGGTATGTGCTCCAGATTCACTTTGATTCCTCCAACAATGAGGCGAGTCTGAGGCCCTTTTATATGGATTGCGCATGGCCATCTCACTCGGCGTCCGTCGCTTTGATGGTCTATGGCGACTCAGATTTAGTGGTCATCCGGTGATGAAGGAGTGGGGCGTGAGAAGCCCAGCCATGATTTGGATCTTGCAATGCAAATGAGGAAGCTGGAAAAGAAGTTCGAGGGTTGGAGCTCCATCACATCCCCCGACTGAAAAATCAAGCAGCAGATGATCTGGCGAAGATAGGTTCCAAAAGAGAAGCCATACCGAGTGGTGTGTTTTTGGAGCATATACACACTCCGTTAGTTAAAGAAGATCCCTTCACAGAGGAAGCTCCACAGCCCAAGAGTGCCATGCACCCGGTCGAGGTTGAGGTCCCAAAGGTGGTTGACTTGGTCATGGAAGTTTTAGTGGTCACTCCCATTGGACAATTCCTACATCGCATATATCCCGAGAAAAGAGCTCCCGAGAAGATGAGGAAGAGGCTCGGCAGATCGTCCGTCGATCCAAAGCCTTTACCGTTATCAAAGGACACCAGATGTAGAAAGCCCGTGGAGTTGGTCAAAAATGCATAACACCATAAGAAGGTCGAGTCATACTCAATGACATCCACTCGGGGACCTGTGGTCACCATGCGTCCTCTCAGACCATTGTAGCCAAAGCATACTGAGCCGGATTTTACTAGCCAAGGGCGAATGAGATGGCGAAAGAAATAGTGGACAAGTGCGAAGGATGTCAGTTCTATTCCAATATGTCACACAAGCATGCGTCAGCTCTGAAGACCATTCCACTCGTTTGGCCTTTCGCAGTATGGGGGTTGGACATGGTCGGTCCCTTGCGAACAGGTCGGAGCGGTTTCACGCATGTCTTTGGTAGCGATCGACAAGTTCACCAAGTGGATTGAGGCTAAACCAATCAAGAATCTTGGCCTTGATCGCTGTTTCCTTCATCGAGAGCCGCGTTCAGATATGGAGTCCCGCACAGCATCATCACGGATAATGGGTGAATTTTGACTCGGAAGAATTCAAGGATTTCGCAGCGCTCAAGGCACACGAGTCGACTACGCTTGATCGCCCATCCACGGTCGAATGGACAGCGAGCGAGCCAATGGCTTAATCCTCAAGGGTTTGAAGCGCCGACTGATGCAAGATCTCAAGCATGCGGCTGGAGCATGGGTCGACGAACTCCCTTCAATGCTTTGGGGATTGCGGACCACGCCTAATCGGTCGACCGGAAGAACTCCATTCTTCTTGGTCTATGGGAGCTGAAGCATCCCTGCCGAGTGATCTTCTTCTGGCGCTCCCGAATTGAACTTTACAATGAAGCGAAGCTGAGCAAGCGCGTCGTCTGTGATCGACCTTCTATAGGAGGAGAGGAGATGGCTCGATCCGCTCGACCATCTACCACAAGACTTGCGTCGCCTTTACGCCGTAAGCGTGAGAGGTCGAGCTTTCCGGGAAGGAGATCTAGTTCTCGAGTAGATCGTGAAACAACATAAGCTCGCTCCTTCTTGGGAAGGACCCTTCATCGTCACCAAGGTTCTCCACAGCAGGGCATATCGTCTCTACAGCGTCGAACACAATATCGAAGAGCCCGAGCTTGGAATGCGGATCTGCTCCGCCCGTTTTACTTAAAAGTTTTTCACTCGGATGAGTTGTAATAAAATAATTTCTATAGTTCATGGATTTCGAAATAATAGTGTCATAATTCCTTCATAATTTTTGTCACTTTTTATTTTTGTCCAGTAAAATTTTCCCCCAGTGGGTGGCTTAGCCGCGAATCCGTTTCGCCTAAGTTTGTACAAATCCTACCGAGTGGTAAGCCAGACTTCCACTCGGGGGCTTAGCCGCGAATCCGTTTCGCCTAAGTTATAAAAATCCTACCGAGTGGTAAGCCAGACTTCCACTCGGGGGCTTAGCTGCAGCCCAGTGCTCGCCTAAGTTACTAAAAATCCTACCGAGTGGTAAGCCAGACTTCCACTCGGGGGCTTAACTGCAGCCCAGTGCTCACCTAAGTTACTAAAAATCCTACCGAGTGGTAAGCCAAACTTCCACTCGGGGGCTTAGCTGCAGCCCAGTGCTCGCCTAAGTTACTAAAAATCCTACCGAGTGGTAAGCCAGACTTCCACTCGGGGGCTTAGCTGCAGTCCAAGTACTCGCCTAAGTACAACGTACGCTCGCAAGGAGGACGAGGCACAGGTCGACTGCGACCCTCTCCTCTGAGCTACGCCATAAGTACAATGTGTGGGCTTACAAGGAGGACGAGGTGCGGGTCGATGCGACCCTCTCCTCCGAGCTACACCATAAGTATAATGTGCGCCGCAAGGAAGACGAGGTGCAGGTCGATGCGACCCTCTCCTCGAGCCGCCACAAATACAACGGAAATCCTACCAGTGAAGAGCAAACCTCTCACTCGGGGCTTAGCTGCAGCCAGTGCTCGCCTAAGGTATAAAAAATCCTACCGAGTGAAGAGCAAACCTCTCACTCGGGGCTTAGCTGCAGCCAGTGCTCGCCTAAGGTATAAGAAATCCTCTTGAGTGAAGAGCAAACCTCTCACTCGGGGCTTAGCTGCAGCCAGTGCTCGCCTAAGGTATAAAAAAAATCCTACCGAGTGAAGAGCCAACCTCTCACTCGGGGGCTTAGCTGCGGCCTAGTGCTCGCCTAAGGTATAAGAAATCCTACCGAGTGAAGAGCAAACCTCTCGCTTGGAGGCTTAGCTGCAGCCCAGTGCTCGCCTAAGGAATAAGTCGACTGCAGTGGGCATCTTGCTGTGAACCTGCAAAGGGCAATTCGAGCCAAAAGCAATCATATCCAAACATCAAATCCAAGTTTAGGTCGATACCTAAAGGAACCGAGAGTGCTCAGACACTAAGCCTGTTAAGGTTTATCGGTTACAATTCCACTCGGCATACCGAGGCAAATTTAAAGTGTCGGACTTAAAGGAAGTTTTTACCCCTCTGTGGAGGCTGGAAGGAGCAACGAACTCATCGAGGTCGATCCCGTCTGCGATCCCGTAGCGATGGCGATGAAAGTTTCCATGAAGGACTGAAGTCGTGTTTCTTGGTGTTGGCCACTCGGAGAGCCGACTTCTCTTCTCGTGCATCCTTACTGTGGACTCGGGCCAGCGCAGGCGACATCTGCGCCACACCGAGCCGAGGACTTCTTCCACTCTGACTTGGTGGGGGCGGCGTTCATCGAGCCATCGGCGACTCGAGGTCATTTTGGAGTGTCGCCCTAGGCGGGCGTCGAGTCGATGCGGGGCGTAGCAACCTTGAGCCTTGCGAGGTAGTCCACGACAGCTGCAACACGGGACTCCAGTCTGAAGACATTCATGGCAACTTCATCATTCACTAGAGAATTGACGGGTCAAGGTTTGGTTCCACTGACTAGTCTCTTCTTCAAAGTTTGACAGACTCGCAAAGACAAAACGCCGACTCAAGACACCGGTCGAATGGAAGCATCACAGATTGAAAATGTTGGTCGACTGAAAAAAAAAAGTACCTTGAGCATAAGGAACAATTTCTTGGCAAGACCACCCGGAAGGCTTCGGTCATTCTTCTTCCCGGTCAGTGGTCGATCTTCTCGGTCGAGTAGTCTTGTCGGTTCTCGGTCGGTCGGCGTCCTTGTTGGCAATCGCGAGCATCTTTCAGATTGGTATTTTCTGTTCAAGTTTGGTGGTGAGGCTAACTTCTCGTCGACAAGCTTGGTCTTCTCAACTAGCTCAAGGTCTTTTTCTTGGGCCTCCTTCACCTTGCACGCAAGTTCTGATGAAATCAGATTTTGAAACAAATGGAAGGAAAAAGGAGTCGTCGAGGTCTCACCGAACATACCTTTGGTCTCCTCCTTCGCCTTCGTCAGATTCTCCTGCACCAGCTTCAGATCCAATTCGAGTTGGGTGTGCTTTTGCTCCAGCTCAGTGTAGCGAGCCGCAAGGTCACAGGATCTCTGCGAAGAAACAATCGACAAAATATCAAAGATAATTTGCTTCCCGAGTGGATAAGAGAAAATCAAACGTTTCTAAGACTACAGTCGAATGCAAGCATTCGACCGTAGTCTCGGGGACTACACCCAGTGGGTGCACTCAGCGTGCCCCCTTGGTTCGATTCAAACGAGTCGACGATCGACCCAAAAAAAAGAAAGCGTATTCTTGATTGTAGTCAGCTGCGGCGATCGACCACGATCTCGGGGACTACACCGGTGGGTGCACTCAGCGTGCCCCACGTTTAAAAACCCATTCGCCCAGACGAATGAGGAAAAGCCTTGACTTATAAAGCCTAAGGCGATCGCGGCGATCGACCTTAGCCTTGGGGACTACACCCGGCGGGTGCACTCAGCGTGCCCCGCTAACACGGAGTTTTCATCAACACACCCGGTGGGTGATCGCTATAATTCGAGAAAGAAAAGTTTTGATAGCATATCCTACAGAGCGGCGGTGGTCGATCGACTGAACATTGCTTTGAAGGGCGGAGCTGGCGTAAATAAGCTGCTTGGCTCGCATCCCGGATGGTCTTCATCGCTCCATCATAGCCCCCTTGGCGTATCGCTTCCTTGGCGTGGCGGCAGTCCTCTCGGGACGTGGTGCTTCATGAAGAGAGAAGGTTGGGCGGCTCTCGACGAAGTGGGATGAGCACTCGTCAACGGCACCGCGAAAGACACGGTATGTCGAGTGGCGTTCTCCCCCTCAGTGTTCAGAGTTTCAGGCACCGTCACATCCTGTGCCACCCGGCCGACAGTTGCTTTCCTGCTCCTCCTATACTTCAGCGGTTCCTCATCCTCGTCATCATCATCAGGAACAGTGATAACGACATCGGATGGAGCTTCAGAAAAGAATCAGAGTTAGAAATCATGAGTCAGACGACTAAAGACGGAATTAAGAGTATAGTACCAGGATTTGAGGTTCTGCGTCCTCCATCTCATGGTCTTGACCTTGCACGAAGTCTCGAGAGTTCAAAGACCGAAGTTCCAAAGAATCGATCGATTAATTCAAGTATCAACGGAGATAAAGCTTGTACAAAACAAGAAGAGTTAAGTAATATGTTTACCATGATATGGTGGGGATGGACACCTTCATCTTGGCAGGAGCTTGATTGGCTTTGACGGAGCTACCTTCGGCGCTTGGCGCCTTCTCGATCGGCACGGAGAAGTGGTCCGAGGCGTTTGGTCGATTGCGAGGCGATCGCAACCCTACAGCGCTTCGATCGCGAGGTCATGGACAAGTTTCGACCGCCTTTCGGAGGCGGTGGTGCAACCTCCTCCTCCTCCTCCTCTACTTCGTCTTCATCATCGTAAATCGTCATCCTCGTCATCTTCAGCAGCGTCTGAATCCCACTCATCTGGCTCTACGCCCCGCTTCTTCTCCTCCTCGGCCGGACTGGGCTCCATTGGGCATCGAATATAGCTCGGTAAGGGCACGGAAGGCGTCGGGGTAGAGATCAATCGACCAAGTTGCGAGCATCTGTAAACAAATTCGACAAATATACAATGGAAGGCGAGCAAAGCGTACCTTATGCATAGCGCTATGATAGTCGAGTGGAGGAATCGCCACGGATCCACGGGATTATCCTTGTTCCCGATGACATGACCATCCACCTTTCCACCGTGGCGTCGTCGACTGCTTCCGGGTGGACTCGAGTCTCGTCTTCGGTCCCGCAGTACAACCACATGTAGTGGCTCCAGAACTGAAGAGGCTGGATACGCCACCGAAGGAAAACCTCCAAAAGGTCCATGCTAGTCACGCCGTCCCGGACCAACTGCACCACGCGATCCATCAACATCTTCACATCGGCTCTCTCCTCCGGAACCACCTTCAGAGAGGATGGCTTGTTCACTCGGTCCATGGTGAATGGAGGGAGTCCACTCGACTGCCCCGGAGTCGTCTCGTTCTCGCGAGTAGAACCGGTCGATCGCCCGCCTCGACCGACTTCGGGAAACGTCATAGCTGGGAAGGTGCTCTTGTTCCTCACTTGGAGCCCCAGGCCCCCGCACATTTGGACAACTTGGGTTTTCTCATCGCCTGGACTCGCTTTCTTCACGGTCTGAGAGCGACATGTGAAGATGTGCTTGAACAAGCCCCAGTGCGGTCGACAGCCCAAGAAGTTCTCACACATGGATACAAATGTAGCAAGATACGCGATGGAGTTTGGGGTAAAGTGGTGGAGCTAGGCTCCAAAGAAGTTCAAAAAACCCCGAAAGAAAATGCTCGGTGGCAGAGAAAATCCTCGATCGACATGAGTGGCCAGGAGCACGCACTCACCCTCTTCCGGCTAGGGTTGCCACTCCTTTCCTGGAAGCCTTGCGACGCCGTGGGGAATCAGCCCGTCGTCGGCCATGTCGAGAGATCCTTCTCCACGATGGTCGTTGGATCAATCTCCTGGACCCAGCCCTTGGCAGCGGGATCTCGGCGAAGACCCGCTACGGCTGGTGGATCTCCCCTTCCCTTCTCCGCCGACGCGCCTTCTCCGCCGCCGCGCCTTCTTTGCGGCGCTCGGCGCCGCCGTCTTCTCCTTGACCATGGCTGCGGTGAGATCGCGAAGAAGAGTTTTCGCGAGGCGAAAGCAAGTGCGTAGGCTCGAGGCGAGGAGAGCAGAGGAGAAAGAAGCGAACCTCGCTTGAAACCCTCACAAGTCGCATTTATAACATCCCTTCCGAGTGGATGGCAGGTGGACCGGTCGATCTAATCATATCCCAAACAGTTGCATTGACACGATACATGGCGGAAAAAGCGGCGCGGAGATCGAGGCGTCTATGTCCTGTCCCGTCCGAGCGCCGCGGTTCGTTCCGCTTCGCGCGCTTCCCCAAATTTCGTATCACGTGGAATCCGCGAACAGCAGATGGTCTGTCAGGCGCGAGATTTCCTGCGATCCGTCGCTCGGGAACCAGCAAAGTCTAAAAGATCACTGGACGAAAAACAAGAATGGATCGAGTCGACTGAAGAAAAGTTGCTCGTTATCAACAAAGAAGATCTTGATCAAGAACGACGCATAGCCAGTATGCCAAAAATCAATCGGAAACAGCATCAACTCCTTCCTCATTCAAGCCTCAATCCATTCGGGGGCTAATGATGGATTCATGTACCTAGGGTAGGGTCATAGGCTTGACCTAGGTGTCCTACCCAAGGGTACCCTTAGAAGAGATCACCTTCCAGTCGACCAACGAGGAACCCACTCGACTGGAAGGAAGGACTCGACCATGGAGACTCACTCGACCATGAAGATTCACTCGACTACCAGAAGGTCAGAAGGCACTCTGCACTGCAACGGCCTGTAATTGAATAGACTTAATGATAGTTAAGACACTTTATGTGGGCGTTACGAACGCCCAGACTTAATGTACTTTAAACCCTCCATTCATTGGGGTGGCGGGGTCTGGCGTACTCTATATAAGCCACCCCCTCCACAGGTAGAGGGGTTCGCACTCTTGTAACACATATACACATAATCCACTCGACCGCCTCAGGGCTCCGAGACGTAGGGCTTTCACTTCCTCCGAGAAGGGCCTGAACTCGCACATCGCTTGTGTTTACAACCTCTCCTTAGCTAGGACCTTGCCTCTCCATACCTACCCCCCACTCTACTGTCAGACTTAGAACCACGACAGCCGTCGTGACCATCGTTCTCCTCCTCGATTGGTAATGTGTGTATTGAATCACTTAGCAGTACATGTGCAATTCCAATTTTGTTCATACCTACCCTTCAATTTTCCTGGGTGCTATTGTTCCTGTAAAAGTAATTGGTTATAGCCTCCATTGCCCAACAGAATATCAGCTTGTAATTGTGCATCGCTCCTGTATCGCGCTGTGCTTGGGTAGGTTTTTCATCTGCATCTAGTAGTGTGGCAAATGATGGAAAGGTTTTTAGAACTAGCAAGATGCCCATGCGTTGCACGCATCAAGCTACATTTGTATGAGTAGTTTATCTTGTGCGAGAAAAGGATGAACGAGGGAAGGCCTTATTTGCAAATTTGGAGAGGGGTATGGGTATCTTTTTGCAAAATTCCCATTTGTTTCCTTCCTATCTGTCAGATATAAATCGGACGGCCTATATTGCAAGAAAAAAAAGTATAGATAAAAAAAGTAGACAGTAAAGGAAGTAGAGAGAAATATTAAATATTAAATATTAAATAAATATAACCGTAGAGAAGAGAGTAGAGATAGCAGAGACGTCGGGAAAAGATTGCGTGCGCGAGAAAAAGCGGCCGGGCGTGCGCTAGTTTTGGCGCGCGGCGTCCGGTGCGCTTTATAAAATCCAACACCCTCCCACCGCTGTGTGCCTTGCCACCGCTCTGTGCCTCGCCACCGCTCTCTCCCCGCTCTTTTTCGCCTCGCCGCCGCCGCGCCACCATGCCGCCGCGTCACCGGGAAACTTGGGGATACCGCGGCGTCCGCGCGCGCCCCTCCGACGGCTTCTCCGCCGAGATCTGGTTCCGCGGGATGCGCCTCCGCCTCGGCAATTTCGACACCACCAACGAGGCCGCCCGCGCGTACGACACGGCGGCGTGGCGCCTCCGGTGGCCTCATAGAACATTGAACTTCCCCAACGTGCCGACGCGGGAGCGGGCGCAGGAGCTCGCGCCTCTGCCGTGGCTTAGCACCGACGAGGATCATCACGACAACCGGAGGCGGGAGCACCGTCTCGGCATTGCCGAGATGGACGAGGAAGCCATGGCGCTGTGGCGCCAACACTTCCCGCATGACATCATCAACGAGCGCGAGTTCTACGCACAAAGGAGGGCGGAGAGGGATAAGAGGAGGGCGGAGCGAGCCGCCTATCGCGAGGACAAGCGTAGGCGAAAAGCGGACGCTCAATTCAACATGAGGCTTGGAGTAGCATCGCCCTGGGAATCCGACGACGATCGGTATCTTCACGCCTACAGTCAGACGTCAGAGGAGGACATCACCGAGGAGGAGTCGGACGATGAGGAGTAGTTGAATTATCTTTTTTTTATCTATCTATGCTGAGAACTATCCTCTACTCTCTAGTATCTACTTCTCGATCTCAAGATTTGTAAATGCTTTTTAAAGTGCAGCGCATTGCGATCTGTTGGAGATGCTCTAACATGGCGATTTAGTGCTTTAATGTTGCCCACAAGATGCGCGAGTATTACTAGTAGTATTTTTCTTGCCATGTTGAGATTTTAAAACCACTAATGTGAACATGCAGAGGAGCAATGAAGACCAAACACGGGATATTCGGGACATCTTCAAGGAGCATGGCAAGTTAAAGAGGAGTTGCACCGAACCTGTAAAACGAGGTTTGGTAAGTAACACCCTTTCAATTACTTTCGTTTAGCCTCGTGTTCTTCGATGTGTATATGTTGTAGTTTCTGTTTCTCTTAAGCGTGATGTTCTTTGATGTGTAATAAGAAGAGACTTAATCATCCTAATGTTATTGTTTTTAACTTGATGTAGGAAGTGGGTGTTCTCACCTTGTAGTTTGTTTTTATATTTCTTTTCCTTTTGAATTCACTTCTCCGAGTTCTGTTTATCTGGGTTCTACTAAATGGATCTAGGTTTCTTTGAGTATTGATCTAAAAAAGAAGTAACTTCATGTCAGGATGCAATTCCTGCGAGGAGGGAAGTATGGTCAACCTCTAGATCATGTTTCCAAAATGAGGCTGGATTACACACAAGGTGCCAGTTCCCTAATGATGCTGGATTAGACACAAGGTGCAAATTCCCAGATGATGTTGGATTACACACAAGCCAGGTGGAGTCGTCAGTTGTTCGTGTCCTCGTGGCATTAGTAAGGCTGAAAGAAAGCGTGTAGCAGCCCTTGAGAATGTAGCTGAGTTCCTGAAGAAGAGAAAAGAGCAATCAGATGCTCTCTTCACCCAAGCCAAAGAAGAGATGGAAGAAGCCAGAAATAACTAGCAGAGGCAGAGCGGGCTAGGCGTCTCCTGCTATCTAAAACTGTTGTCAATACAAAATTTCCTTCATAATAGCTAGGTTCAAATGTTTTATCCAGTCAGCATGCCTGTTGTGATGTCTGTGCATCTCTTGATGTGGCACAAAATGTTTTTTGGGTCATGTAATAACAACAATTACTTTCCAAACAATAATGAATGAAGCATTGGACATGGTATAGTTCACACATAAGCCCGACATTCCAAGTTCAACTTCCACATCAAACTCATGTTCACAGATATCGCACATTCTTACATAATGTCCACAACCATGATTCACTTCAAAGCCAAAAAATGTGAGAGACTTATAAATAAAGAAAAACCTCTACTAGTTCTCGCTACGGTGCAAGCACAACAAGTCAAGACCATCGTAAACTAATTATATTTTAGTCATTTTTACTGTTCTAAAATGCCTACCGGCTCATGAAAGGGCGTGTTGCGGCTGCGTGCAGATTGAATGAAGGCGGTAGGCAGTCTTAAGCTGGTTGCATGCGGCGAGGAGGCGTGCTCGGCGGGAACTGCGTGAGAAAAGTGGCCCTCTTGGCGGTAGCGCTAGTTCAATGCTGCGCTATGAGAGGTCGCGTCCGTGTCGAGCAATCACTCCCTCCGATCCTTTTTGTTTGGGTATAACAAAATCTCGTTTTCCATTCACATTTTACAAGTAAAATTCATGGACAAACTTTGACCCAAAGTACGATGGGGACTAGTAAACCAGAATGGAGGTAGTAGTTTTTTTAATCAAAGAAGGGTTTCCCCTTTCGATTACTTGAAACCGGCATCTAAATCTAAACCATAGTATTTACCCTAGAACTACCATGTTCAACATCTCGCAACATAAACCCATACAACCATACGCCAAGGAGGTACGTAGTACTATGAATTCCATTTTCGCTCCATACCAATCGTTCTAAAAACTACTTACTACTTATAACGTGCCATTGAAAATCGGAACTCTTAACCCCGCTAAAAAACGATATTTTAAACTTGGCTACTCGATCTGTGGCAACTGGCGAGCCACCGCGCTCAAGTCGTTCACCTGTGGTCCCGACCATCAACTCCTACAAAGGTGCTCCACCACGTACCCGGTACCCGCGAATGCAGCAATCGTTCACCCAGGGTTTTAGGGTTTATTTGTTAAGGTCGCCTTTATGTAACACTCATGTGTGCAAGACAGCGAGAGGCCGACTGCGTGCGTGTGCATCTTCTCTTCGTATATGTACTCCACCGTTTGTCTGGTGTCCAAAAAATTATAATAACTACTAGCAATGTACCAATGCGTTGCCACACGATCAAAGTAGATTAATACATATTCACCAATTTGATAGAAAAAAGTCTAGTTTTGAAATACGTATATCACTAAAAATATGTTATGTTTCACTCAAAATATATTCCTTTGGCGGTTTTGATGAGATAAGGGAGGAATGTTGATGGTTTCAAGATTCGAGAAGTGGCATGTGTCTAATTTCTACTCTTACTAGCAAGATGCCTGTGCGTTGCACGGAACATCAAGATCTTGTGGGAGAAAAGGATGAACGAGGGAAGGCCTTATCTGCAAATGTGGTGAAGAGTGCGGGTAAATTGCCATATTTTCCTTCCTATCCGTCAGATATAAATCGGACGACCTACATTGCAGGATGGCAGGCCCACCATCATCACCAACTCTATTTTTTGTCCCTACTCTTATAAAAAGCATTGTCGGTGATGATCGTGTGCCTGCCATCCTGCAATATAGCTAGGCCGTCCGATCCATATCTGATGGATAGGAAGGAAACTATGGCAATTTTGCAAAAAATACCCACACCCCTCTCCACATTTGCAAATAAGGCCTTCCCTCATTCATCCTTTTCCCCCACAAGATAAACTACTCATACAAATGCATCTTGATGTTCCGTGCAATGCATGGGCATCTTGCTAGTTGTTGCAAAAAGCCCATGTGTGTGAGAGAGAGAGGGAGAGTGGAGGAGGACGGAGTGCATGTGTGACAAAGACACAAGTAGTGTGTGTGCGAGAGGTATCAGCTTAAAATGAGGCAATAGTGTGTGTGTGCATGATCGAGAGGGCGTGTCTCAAGAAGGGAATAAAAAGCTACATAGATACAAGGAGCGGGAGAGAGACATGTATGTGATGGTGGAAGCACGAGTGTGCGGGTGTATAAACCTATCTAGAGGCTAGCTAGTCGATAAATGTTTGTGAGAGAAATACGAGTCGGGATGCGAAAGCGAGAGTTTTGTGTGAGAGAGAGAGAGACGGTAGTCGAGAAGGGGAGTGGAAGCAGGAGTTGTGTGTGTGTCTGTGAGAGAGAGAGGAGACGATAGTAGGGGTTGTCTGATCGGTAAACAAATGAATATGTCAGTCTGGGATGGAGACGAAAAGGAGACCGCAACAAATGTTGTGTCTACAGGAGAGAGAGAGAGAGTAATTTTAGTGGTATGAGTCATATGTAGAGACATATAGGGTGTGTGAGAGAATCCCATAGAGAGAAAGACAAAGTGAAAGACGAGTGGAGACTGTGTGTGTGGCGGTGGAAAAGAAAGCTTAGATACCGAGTGATACCAAAGAACAGTAGAGATGTGAGAGATAATGAAAACCGTGTAATGTATAATGATAGGGAGAGTGTGAGCGTGCGGGTGAGCTGGAGAAAAGAGAGTGATAGCTACCTAAAGGAGCATGCATGTGAGAGAGATGGGCATGAAAGGAGTGAATAATTTGAGATGATGATACATGTAATCCATACTCGAACCAAAATTGTTCTATCAAACATGCATACTCATGTGAATTCACGCACATCTATGTTATTTAATATGTAGATATTACTGATCCATACATTTTAGTAGAACATAATTTGGTTAAAAAAATTCGAATTCAACCTTAAGATTTCGAGATCGTTGTATTTGTAAAGCATATTATACATATAAAGGAGCAAAATTCTTTGTTGTGCTTTTGAAAGTATATATAAAAAATGATGTATATAGAATGTAATTCCAATTGAAAATGGATCCCCAAAAAAATAGTAGAATACAAGCGGGATTGAATTGAGTTGGCACGATGGCGTGCAATCTGCAAAATTTGAGCGAAGCGGGAAAAGTCGCGAGAATCACCGAAACCGAAATCTGCGAGATGGAAATCACTACTGCCTATCCCTGCCATGCAAAGCCTATCTGCTGGATTTCTATAGGTTTCGATAGGGGTAGGTTTGTAATTTCACCCAAACATGACGTAACCGCCTCTCACCCGGATTCATACACGGTGGGCGCCAAAACACAGTGTGCCCTCGGCCGAAATCGACTCCCTCCCGATTCATATTCATACACGGTGGGCGCGAAAAACAAACTCTCGTCGGCAAATATTTGGTGTATGCGAGATTACCGTCCTATCCCCAACCGACTAATGTTGTTGTGATGTAGTAGAAATTTGAAATGGGGGCTAAGTTTGTAAATTTCCTCGCATTTGAGACAAGTGCACCCTGAATACATGGTTCCCCCCTTCCTCTCTACCTCCATTTTCCCCATTTGTACTCCGTGGGTGTAACGCCCTCGATGCGGCTATATCTCCCACGTGTCGAAGCACGACTTAGAGGCATAACCGCATTGAAAGCAATGTCGCAAGTGAGGTAATCTTCACACAACCCAAGTAATACATAAGGGAAAGAGATACATAGTTGGCTTACAATCGCCACTTCACACAAATACATGAATAAAGCATTACATCAACCAGATACAATCAAGGTCCGACTACGGAACCAAAATAAAAGAAGAACCCCAAATCGACAAAGGTCCCGATCGACCCCAACTGGGCTCCACTCTTGATCAACTAGAGCGAAACAATACAAGGGCAAGATCTTCAACGAGCTCCTCCTTGAGCTTGGTTGCGTCACCGCTTTCGGTAACATAGGCACCGCAAACTGGTTTTGGAAGTATCCGGTGAGCCACGAGGACTCAAACAATCCCATTACCATGGGTATCAAGACTAGCAAAGCTTAATGGGAAAGGAAGGGGTAAAGTGGTGAGGTTGCGAGCGACTAAGCATGATATGGTGGCTAACCAACGCAAATAAGAGCGAGAAGAGAACAAGCGGAATGGTTGTGAAGCTAGCAATGATCAAGAGGTGATCACGAACACCTACTTCGTCAAACATAACCCGAAACCGTGTTCACTTCCGGACTCACGAGAAGAGACCATCACGGCTACACACTCGGTTGATGCGTTTTAATTCGGATCAAGTGTCAAGTTGTCTACAACCGGACATTAACAAATTCCCATCGCCACATAACGCGGGCATGGCTCTCGAAAGTTTAAACCTGCGGGGTGTCCCAACAGCCCATGACAAGCTCTCGCGATCATCGAAGGAATAGACCTTCACCGGAAGACCCGATCGGTCTCGGAATCCGGTACATCAAGACATTTCGACAATGGTAAAACAAGACCAGCAAAGCCGCCCGATCGCCGACAATCCCGATAGGAGCTGCACATATCTCGTTCTCGAGGCAACACCGGATAAGCGAAGCGTCTGAACCGAGCGTAACCCAAGTTGCCAAGGGATGGTCCAGACGGTGCTCTAGTTTGGACCAGCGCTTAGACAAGCAGCGGCCGGGGGCTATAAAAAGATGACCCTCGAGAGAGCGACTCCCAAGGGAAAAGTAGGTGGTGGTGAGGCAAATGGTAAAAGGCAATGTTGGGCCTTCTTTGGACAAGTTTTATTCAAAGCGAACTGTCGGGGGTCCCATAAATCACCCGACAGCGTAAGGAGCATAAAATCCGGGAACATAACACGGTATGACGGAAACTAGGGCGGCAAGAGTGGAACAAAACACCAGGCATAAGGCCGAGCCTTCCACCCTTTACCAAGTATATAGATGCATTAATAATATAAGAGATATTGTGATATCCCAACCAAAATCCTGTCCACCATGGAGAAATCATCAACTTCACCTGCAACTAGCAACGCTATAAGAGGGCTGAGCAAAAGCGGTAACATAGCCAAACAACGGTTTGCATAGGAAAGGTGTCAAAGGATTAGAGGTTCATGGCAATTTGGGATGGCTGGACAAACAGGTAATAGGTAGCGCAGCATAGCGAAAGAACGAGGCAACTAGCATAGCAATGATAGTAGTGAGATCCGTAGTAGCGGTCATCTTGCACGAAATTCCGCAAGGAAGAAGAACGAGTCCATGAAGAAGACAAACGGACGTAGTCGAACGAATCCTCATAACTCCGGAACGAAACCGAAGCTAACGAGAGAGGCAACCCGGAAAGAAACAAACAACATAGTAAACAACCATCACATAAACATGGCATGATGCACAACCAAGGGTGATGCATGTTCGGTTTAAATATGCATGGCATGGCAAAGTGCACAAACAATCCTACAAATTAAGTGGAGCTCAATATGCAACGAGTTGCATATTGACGGAACACCACATCAATTATTTAGTTCTCTCTTGTTTAAGCTACCCAACAATATTAAATGTTGATTTACATGGCAAGGGGTGAAGCATAACAAAACTACCTAACTAGGCAAGTTTAAATGAGGCCGGAACAACAAACAACATTTCCGGAAAATCCTCATATGCATATTTTAGATTTGGTACTGTTCTGCCCTAAACACAATTTTAGAGTTGTTAAACATGCAAGATGAGTGCACCATGTTAAACTAGGCAAAATTCTACCCCATTTACATATAAAGTTTATTAAATTCGGAGTTACGGTTAAATAGTTATGAAATAAATCATTTTAACATGGCATAGGAGCAAATTAATGTAAACAACATTTTAAACATATTAACATGAGATGAAAGTTGTATATTATGAAACTAGATGAAAAACTAAGCATTTTTCATATATAAATTATTTTAATCCGATGCACGGTTAATTAATTATTGATGCATGAACATGAGGGGGTTTTCTGTAAAACAGAAATACACTGGATAATTAGGAAATTCGCTGGACAGGAAAAAAATGCTATCGGGCGAATCAGAGCAGTCCCAACAAGTAAAAAAAAAAAGCTGGGTCTCACCCATGGGCTTGGCCATTGGAGGAGGAGAGCATGCGGCATATTCTTTGGGCGGGCCGGGTGATGGGCAATGGGGAGGCGCGCCCACGTGGGACGCGTCTTGGCAGTGGTGCTTGGTCAGCAGCAGCGAGCATTGCCTCGTTCACCCCCAACGAAGAAGAAGACCGGCGGCGGGAGGTCCTCTCCGTGACAGCGTCAGGCGTGGAGGTCGGGAATGGACGGGGAGGAGCGGAGGACGGATCCGGCGGCTCGTCGGGTCAAGGCGGCGACGAGGAGCTCCGGCGGCGACAGGGCACCTCCCGCCCACGACGCAGAGGAGAGAGAGAGGGGTGTTAGCGAGAGGAGAGAATGGAAGGAGATCACGGGGCAGCGGGACTGAGACCGGCGGCGGCGGAGCAGTCCGGCGAGTCTGGAGGCGGCGGATCGGGCGGAAGATGGCAAGGGCGGCGCTGGGAGAGGCTGAGCAGAGGAGGCCGACCCTGCCGATCCCAGATCGAGAGCGAGAGCGGCGCGGGCGCTGGGCCCAGATCCGGCCAGGCGGGCTGGGGCGGCTGGGGCGCGGCGGAGGAGGAAGCGAGGCGGCGTGGCTGCCCTGGTTGGCTCTGAGGTGGATAGAGGCGATGTGGCGTGCTTTGATTGGCCGTAGGGGGCTGGCAATGGCGCCAAGTGGCGGGGTGACTGCAGCAAGTGCTTGACGAGGAGAAGGTGGGAGGTGGCGGTGCGGGAGGTTAGGGAGGCTAGGGGCTAGGGTTGCCCAAATTAGGAAAGGAGGGTGTTTATATTGGGTAAGAGCTAGGGTTAGGGGATTTTGGAGGGTTTGGACCCCGGATCTCGTCGAGGCGGTTCGGGACCTTGGGGTTAAGCGAGCCTAGGTGGGCTGTGACGAGAGGTTGGGCTGAGAGGAGGCGGAGAAATGCAGCCCGGCACGGTTTCGAGACCAAACGTCCGGCGAATATACCGACTATATCGCGGTTATATATTTAGCGGTTGGGCTATCAAAGCGAACTCGAATCTGACGAAACATGGCGGTGCCTGTCTACACTATAATAAGACCGCACGACAAGTTGCATCCCATTCCGAGAACATTTTTATGCCACTTATGAAATAATATTTCGGAGGTACCGCGGGCGCATGCGAGTGTGTCTGGACTCCGAACGGACAACGAAGAGTACCGGCGAAACACGAACGAATGCAAGTTTTATGAAAACATGCAGACGCAATGCGCATGATGCTATGAGACGAGATGCATAACAAAAACAAAATGCAAACAACAGACAAAAACCCAACCACGGAGAAAAATAAAATATCGCATCTCCAGAAAAGGCAGGATTTGGAGTTACGAATATGGAAAGCTACATCCGGAGCGTTATAGTGGGCGCCAAAACACCCTCTCCACCCCACCCTCCTCCGTCCACCGCCGTCCGCCACCCCATCCACCGCCGTCCTCCTCCACCATGCCGAAGCTGATACCCCGATGCCGCCGTCCATTACAAGAGATCGACCTCTCTCATCCACTCCTACGGACCGGGATCCTTGCATCCCGTCCTCTAGCTTCATCCCCGCCGTCGTCCACCTTGTCGGCGCCGCTCCTACGACCGTCTCCTCCACCGCGCCCCGCCGCCACCGTCTACCCTCCTAGATCTGCTTCCACGCTGCCGACAGCCATCGCTACCGTAGCACCGTCAAATTCTCAGCAGATGCGTACATGGCGCTGCACCAGAGGCGGTACTCTTTCGTATCTGCTCAACTTATTTATCGCAGCAAGAAAATAGATCGCCACTGCTTTACTCTGATTTCTTGTCTTGGTTGCGAAGTTACCTTTGTCCGGTTTGCACCTTCAGATCCGTCATGGCACGCTCAACACTATACTCCCAATGCTTATGGTTTTCCCCTTTTATATTCCACACTAGTTAAATCACAGTAGACTAAATTTCAAAATTGGGTCAGTCTATTTTTCAGAGCTCGCCGGAGTTCGCCGGTGCGATCCAAGGGGCTCGGGTGGTTGTGGGGCCTCGCCAAATGAAGATAACTTGACGTGGCTGGGGGTGGGGGTGGCGGAGGAACACAGGCGGTGGGGGCGATGGTCCGGCCGGCAGCCCGTGCGGTGTTCTATATGGGAAGAATCAGAGACGAGGAAGAAGAAGGGTTAGGAGACGTAGGATCTTCATCCAACCGCCTGAAATGGTCGAGAGACAGCTGGGAGTTGCATTCTTAATGTGCTCTGGTTCATCATGTGTGGGCACTGCGCAACCAACATTTTATTATCCAAAATCTGCTTGCTCTTCTTTACCATGTTCATCTTCCGTTCTTCTTTAATATGTACTCTCTCCGTTCCTAAACACAAGTCTTTGTATAGATTCCACCATGGGCTACTTATGGAGCAAAATGAGTGAATCTACACTCTAAAATGTATCTGGATACATATGTATGTGATCCATAGTGGAAATCTCTACCAAGACTTATATTTTGGAACGGAGGGAGTATGCTAGTAGTCTGATATGTTCCTTGTCTTGAAGATGAGCAGGGACATTTGCGATGTAGAGGTCTATACGATCGGTTGTGATGGACACTTGAGCCTCTTTGATTAAAGAGGATCTTGTAAACATATGAATAGGATTTGTAGTGGCCTGCCCACTTGAATCCTATAAGAATAGCAAGGAAATGCGCGGAGGTGTGTCACTTTTGAGAGTTACACTGATATTAATGAGACCGCACCTTCACTTGAAGAGAGTGGTATCCAAAGCCTTTCTAGCCGTCACCGCAATACTAGCACATATATTCCGACAAGTTCCACTTTGCTGATTTTACTCGATGCTTAAGGTTTTCTGTTATATCTACACTATGATCGTGTAGTTGCTTTGTGTCGCACTGCAGAAGTCCACTCTTGAAGCTAAACACCGCAATGACTTACAAAATTGGCACCAAGGCATTGAGTGCCATTTCGATGCAATGAAACTCATACGCTCCCCACATGTTGACTCTTGTTCAGAATATGATCCTAATGACTATTCTAACCTCAAGCAGTCAAAGGCAGATGGCCTGTCATGTTCACCCATCAAGGTGCCTGTTCTAATTTGGCAATGTTTTATTGATTGCGGGTATCTTGCATATGTTGTCTTGCATTTCTTCTACTTTGTTGCACCGCCATCTGCTTAGTTTACTCATCATATATGTCGAGATGCCATGCCCATCCATTATCAATACATATTCCATCTGTCATCATACCATGTTTTTCCACTCAAATGCTGTTTGTGTGCATCAGACATCAAAAGGGAAGAGGGTGATTTCCGAACCTGAAGGAGCACCAGCAAAGTCCTTGAAAAACATGGTGGTGCCGGAGAAATCAGACAGCACCCCACTTATATTGGCTGTACAACCAGTGACACAAAACGTAGGACCGACTCCAGCAGACTGTACCCATACTTCACTGGCCACACCACTAGCCCCACCACAGGACTGCACTCCAAAGAAAAGGTATACCGATTTCATTTGCCATAGCACCGGATGTACCACGAAAAATCCCACTCCGAAGAAAAAGTACAGCAAGTCCACCGCCGAAGACCTATTCCAACTGCAGAGTCGGCCAATTCCTGCAGATTGGAACCCCATTCCATTTATTCCCAGTTTAAAAGACAATGCTTTCAACGTTGTTAGGGACTACGTGCATATATTCCCATCATGGGAAGATTATTGTGAAGACAAACACCATTTTCACATCTTCCTGGCCAACTTACGTGTAAGTGCTATTATTCATGGTTATTATTTTCATGTTTTCTGCTGATTGAACACATCAATGATTTACATTACATTGTTGTAACTAGGCGAGGGTCAATCTAGATAGTCATGACGAGCAAAGCTTGCTTGTGCTTTTCAAGGAAGCATTGCAGCAGTATCGGTTTTACCTGAGGAAATCACACTTTGGTTGCAAGTCTATAAACGAATTTCCGGTGAAGTCTCCTGTGCTAAATTTAGAAGACATTGAATGGAAAAACCTTGTTATGCACTGGTCTCGTTCCCAGGATGAGGTATTGTCTATGAAATCACATGACAATTTGAACTTCTACTTTTTCGCATGTGCCTTACGGATCTTTTTTGCAGGAAATCTGCTCAAAGAAGAATTCCGGTTTGACAAGAACGACAGGATATCGCAAATATGATGCCCGCTGCTTTGCTCTTGTTACTACATGTTGTCCTATATCACTGTACTTGCATACATACCTGGTTCATTATGTGACAGCAGTATGCATGATAGCTTGCTTATCAATTGTTCGCTCGAATTATCGATCTGTATGAATGGTTACATTAGTGTAGAATATATCCAATGCCAATGTTTTTTAGCTCTGCATTGTTCTTGTAAGTACATGTTGTCCTTTATCGATTGTACTTATAATGACAGTAGTTGTTCATGTACCATCACTCTGCAGCTTATTTTCCTTTGCCCTCCATTTTCTACACATCATATCTATATTTACTCTTACCATAAGGTTGGTCTTGAAGAAGTTTAGCTGTGCATTGCTCTTGGCTGTACCTTTTGCCTGTATCGCTGCACTTACATTTATAGCTACTTGGTTATGTAGCATCACTCTTCATCTTATCTTAAATATTCTCCATTTTTCGTATATTATCACATCTATATTTACTCTTAATAAAATGTAGAATGAAGGCATGCTTATGAAGAAGATTCTGTGGTAAACTTCTTGAATTGCCCCCCCCCCATCAGCATGGACAAGGCCTTTATAGAGCCTGTCTTCACCAATAATGTAAGTTTGTCCATCTCAAGCCTTCAAACTTTGTTGTATATATTTGGTTAGGCATGACTACAACAGCTGTTTATTTTTGGTGTTTGGATCAAATTGCATGTTTAAAGTTTATTATGTAGTTCATAAACAAAAGTTTGTCCTTACTCAATTTAAGTTTTCAGTTGTACAACCAAGTTCCTTATTCATACCATGTAAATTAAACTATACAGAGCAAGTGATCTTCTTTTGCACTACATGTATGCTTCTGTTCTTTATCCGTAATCCAGTGGTGTGGTGAACCTACCCACTACAACACAATGTCATATTCTGCAATGTCTTAACTATGAACAATGTCATATCATTCTACTACTCCCTCCGTCCGAAAATACTTGTCATTGAAATGGATGTATCTAGATGTATTTTAGTTCTAGACACATCCATTTTGATGACAAGTAATTCCGGGCGGAGGGAGTATTATTTAAACCATATCTTTATTTGCCAAACTAAAATGGCAAAAATTGACAGCACACTAACCATTGATACTTATGAGTTCTTGATCTGTAATCCAGTGGTGTCATGAAGCTTCCAACTCCTTCACAATGTCATTTCCTGCCATGTCTTGACCTGAACAATACCATATTGTGTTAATGCAATTTTAAACTGTGTCACTTTATTAAATCAAGAAGAAATGTGATGAATGGTCAAGACTCGATACTTTTATGTGCAAAACCCATCATCTGTCTACTTGTTTATCTTTCGAGTGAGGAAGATTTAAGTGTTGAACAAGCTTGATCTCATCATCTTGCTTTCATTTGCTATATTTGTAGCTCCCAATGAGGCTAACCTTTCTTGAAATCTATTGAAGTGTTGTCGGTTTTCTATATTATTTTGTCGGCGTGTTTATTTGCACTAGTGGCGATCTTTGATGCCCATTGTATGTAATCTGCTGTCTGCTTGTGCTTTATTATCATAGTGGCGAACTTTGATGCCCAGTGGATGTAATATGCTGTAATTTCTTTATTGTATAGTCTAGGTATTTTCCTATTCACGATGCTGCAGTTATTTTACTGTATATATATCTTGTTTTCGCAGTAAACCGGCCAAACCGTAAAATTACGGTACATAATCGGGCCGTCATACAGTCACGATGTAGGTTGGGCCTAAAACATGCCGAACAGCTAACGGGCCAGCAGCAGCCCGAAATGAACCCCGGCACATGATTGTGCGAATCAAATCACGGGCTTTTAACAGGCCAAAATTGTCTCGGTCCTTGTTTGGCCCAATCGGATATCGGTCATGAAGCAGGCGGATGCAAACCGGCCGTAGTTAGGCCCAACTATATGACGGGCATTTAACAGGCCGAAATTAATATAGGGCCGAAATGTTAAACGGGCCCCTAAGAGGCCAAAACTAATATCAGGCTGAATTACTAAGTGGGCCTTTAGCAAGTGGGCACAAAAGCATAGTGTCCAGTTGACGGGCCGAATCTGATATGGGCCATAATTGAGCCCATAGTCTCTTAAAGGGCCGGACCTGATCTGGGCCATAATTTGGCCCAGAACGTGGTAGGCTTTTAACGGGCCGGATCTCATATGGGCCACTATTAGGCCCGGAACGTGGCAGGCCATTAATGGACCGGATCAAATATGGGTCGGCATTTGGCCCAAAACATGGCAGCCAGTTAATGGGTTGGCCTACTAGGGTCCTCAATTCTTGTGGGCCTACAGCTGGGCTGGCCCATTAATGTCGGCGAAATCTCGTGGGCCTTTAGCCGGGCCGGCCCATTATGATCCGCAAGAATCTTGTGGGCCTTTACAGGCCGCCCATTATGGCACACAAAAATCTTGTGGGCCTTTACTGGTGGCCCATTATGGCCCATAAAATCTTGTGGGCCTTTAGCTGGGCCAGCCCATTATGGTCCACAAAATCTTGTGGGCCTTTAGCTGGGCCGGCCCATTATGGTCCGCAAAATCTTGTGGGCCTTTAGTTGGGCCGGCCCATTTAAACTTCTATGACGCGTGATTTATCGTCACGGAAGTGGACACTTCCGTGATGATAATTTTGGTAATGTCATGGAACACTTCTACGACAGCACAGGTATGACTATCTTGATTCTATCATAAATTTGTCATGGATGTACATGCATGACAAAAAACGCAACCTACTGTGATAAACACGTATCATCACGGAAGTGTATTTTTTTGCAGTGAAAAGATAAACATCACATGCAATCAAAATATGTGACATGATATGGCCATCATCATCTTGTGCTTTTGATCTCCATCTCCAAAGCATCGTCATGATCTACATCATCACTGGCTCGACACCTTGATCTCTATCGTTGTGTCGTGGTCGTCTCGCCAACTATTGCTTCTACAACTATCGCTAATGCATAGTGATAAAGTAAAGCAATTACATGGCGTATGCATTTCATACAATAAAGATACAACCATAAGGCTCCTGCCAATTGCCGATAACTTGCAAAACATGATCATCTCATACAACAACATATATCACATCATGTCTTAACCATACCACATCACAACATGCCCTGCAAAAACAAGTTAAACGTCCTCTACTTTGTTGTTGCAAATTTTACGTGGCTGCTACGGGCTTCTAGCAAGAACCATTATTACCTACACATAAAACCACAATGGTGTTTCATCAAGTTTGTTGTTTTAACCTTCTTCAAGGACCGGCTGTAGTCAAATTCGATTCAACTAAAGTAGGAGAAACGGACACCCGCCAGCGACCTTTATGCAAGACTAGTTGCATGTCTGTCGGTGGAACCAGTCTCATGTGCGTGGACATGTTAGGTTGGTTCGGGCCGCTTCATCCCACAATACCACCAAATCAAAATAAGACGTTGGTGGTAAGCATTATGACTATCACCACCCACAACTCTTTGTGTTCTACTCGTGCATATCATCTACGCATAGACCTGGCTCATGATGCCACTGTTGGGAATCATTGCATGGAAAACAAAAAAATTCTACGCACATGCAATGATCTATCCATGGAGATGCATAGCAACGAGGAGGAGAGTGTGTCTATGTACCCTCGTAGACCGTAAGCGGAAGCGTTTCTCAACGCGGTTGATGTAGTCGAACTTCTTCGCACTTCAACCGATCAAGTACTGAACGCATGGCACCTCCACGTTCTGCACACGTTCAGCTCGGTGACATCCCTCGCCTTCTTGATCCAGCAAGACATCAAGGTAGTAGATGAGTTCCGCAAGCACGACGGCGTGGTGACGGTGATGGTGAAGTGATCCTTGCAGGGCTTCGCCTAAGCACTACGAAAATATGACCGAGGGTGTAAATGGTGGAGGGGGCGCAAACGGCTAGGCAATTGTCTGGTGTGTGCTAGGCGCACCCTTCCTCATATATATAGGTGGGAGGGAGAGGGGGGAGGCCAAGGGGTGCCCCATGTCTGTCTGAATCCTATTTGGGCTCCTGCCCTTGGCCGCGCCCCCCTTGCGATGTTTGTTGGAGGGAGAAGGAAAGAGGGGGAGGGAAGGAAGTGGGAATCCTAATCCACACTTACCTTTCCCTTCTCCTCCTTAGGACGGCCCATATGGGGGGTGCACCAGCCCCTTGTGGCTGGTGCGTTTCCCCTCTTGGCCCATAAGGCCCATATATTTTGTCGGGGATTACCGAAACCCCTTCCGGTGACCCGATAAGTACCCGGTACCCTCGAAACACTTCCGTGTATGAATACCATCATCCTATATATCAATTTTTACCTCTCGACCATTTGGAGACTCATCGTCATGTTCGTGATCTCATCCGGGACTTCGAAAAACATTCGGTCACCAAATCACATAACTCATATAATATTATATCATCATCGAATGTTAAGCGTGCGGACCCTACGAGTTCGAAAACTATGTAGACATGACCGAGACACCTCTCCGGTCAATAACCAATAGCGGAACCTGGATTCCCATATTGGCTACTACATATTCTACGAAGATCTTTATTGGTCGAGCCGTTATGACAACATACGTAATTCCCTTTGTCCATCGGTATGTTACTTGCCTGAGATTCGATCGTCGGTATCTTCATACCTAGTTCAATCTTGTTACCGGCAAGTCTCTTTACTTGTTCCATAATACATCACCTCGTGACTAACTCCTTACTCGTTTGCTTGCAAGCTTGTGATGTGTATTACCGTGAGGGCCCAGAGATGCCTCTCCGATACTCGGAGTGACAAATCCTAATCTCGATCTGTGCCAACTCAAGAAACACCTTCAGAGATACCTATTGAGCATCTTTATAATCACCCAGTTACGTTGTGACGTTTGATAGCACATAACGCATTCCTCCGATATCCAAGAGTTGCATAATCTCATAGTTGAAGGAATACGTATTTGACATGAAGAAAGCAATAGCAATAAAACTGAACGATCATTATGCTAAGCTAACGGATGGGTCTTGTCCATCACATCATTCTACTAATGATGTGATCCCGTTATCAAATGACAACTCATGTCCATGGTTAGGTAACCTTAACCATCTTTGATCAACGAGCTAGTCTAGTAGAGGCTCACTAGGGACACTGTGTTTGTTTAAGTATTCACACATGTATTAAGGTTTCCAATCAATACAATTCTAGCATTAATAATAAACCTTTATCATGAAAAAGGAAATATAAAATAACAACTTTATTATTGCCTCTAGGGCATATTTCCTTCAGTGTCACATGGACCTTAATAGATAAGGGATAATTAAAAGAAGTTGTCTTCCCATTCCATCGGTTGCAAACATCTAGATCGGGTTGGTCGAATATCTTTTGACAGTTAGTTACACGTCGGCTTAGTGATGTGAAAACAAACAACATCGACACAATTTCGGGTGTGTTGTCGTTGGCCGACGAGGAGATCACCTGGCAAGGCACAACCGAACAAATAGACATTCATAAAGAGAACTAGCCAGGGCAACCGAACAACCAAAATTTGGCAACTAGGAAATGAAGAAAGGTCAGGGCATAAAAATAGAGTCCATTCATCTGCCCAAGCAAGTGGATTATGTGTCTCCAAAGAAAGCAATGGACAATTATGATCGTCATGGCAAATATAGACATAGTACAAACATAATCATTTGCATACAACTCAAAAAAAGTATTCAAATAGCTAACTTTACTTTTGGGCTACAATCGGTTCAAATAGATTCAACTTCACAAGATTACAACAAAGAGGTTTATCTCATATCATCAAGAATGTAAAGGGGTACTTACGGCAAAGAAAGAAATGTGCAACTATTTTGATAAAAACAACACATGGCAACGACCATCGATCTTCCAAACGGTGCTATGTCAGTCTGGTTGCTTGCTCCCGTTACACCCTTAGCCAGACGTGCGGAAATGTATGGGGTCGGCATAGAAGCCAGGCAACTGATACGTCTCCAACGTATCTATAATTTTTGATCATTCCATGTTATTATATTATCTGTTTTGAATGTTTTATATGCATTAATATGCTATTTTATATTATTTTTGGCACTAACTTACTAACCCAGAGCCCATTGCCAGTTTCTGTTTTTTCCTTGTTTTTGAGTTTCACATAAAAGGAATATCAAAGGTAGTCCAAACGGAATAAAACTTTCGCGGTGATTTTTCTTGGACCAGAAGATACCCAGGAGACTTGGAGAGGAGGCCAGAAGACCTATGGGGTGGCCACAAGCCCAAGGGATGAGCCCCAGGGGGGCGTCCCCTAGGCTCGTGGGCCCCCCATAGACCTCCTAACCCTAACCTTCGCTCCATAAATACCCTAATATTCCCCCACCATCAGAAGCATCCACCAAAATACTTTTCCGCCGCCGCAAGTCTCTGTTCCCGTGAGATCCCATCTTGGGGCCTTTTTTGTTACCCTTCCGGAGGGGGATTCGATCACGGTGGGCATCTACATCAACTCTATTGCCCTTCCGATGAAGCGTGAGTAGTTTACCACGGACCTACGGGTCCATAGCTAGGATCTAGATGGCTTCTTCTCTCTCTCTCTCTATGATCTTCAATACCATGTTCTCCTCGATGTTCTTGGAGTTCTATCCGATGTAATAGTCTTTTGTGGTGTGTTTGTCGAGATGCGATGAATTGTGGATTTATGATCAGATTATCTATGAATACTACTTGAGTCTTTTCTGAACTCTTTTATGCATGATTAAATATATTTGTATTTCTTTTCGAATTATCGGTTTGGTTTGGCCAACTAGATTGGTTCTTCTTGCAATGGGAGAGGTGCTTAGTTTTGGGTTCAATCTTGTGGTGTCCTCACCCAGTGACAAAGTAGGGGTATCGAGGCACGTATTGTATTGTTGCCATCAAGGGTAAAAAGATGGGGTTTTCATCATGTAGCTTGAGTTTATCCCTCTACATCATGTCATCTTACTTAAGGCGTTACTCCGTTCTTATGAACTTAATACTCTAGATGCATGCTAGATAGCGGTCGATGTGTGGAGTAATAGTAGTAGATGCAGGCAGGAGTCGGTCTACTTGACACGGACGTGATGCCTATATTCCTAATCATCGCCTTGGATATCGTCATGACTTTGCGTTTTTCTATCAATTGCTCGACAGTAATTTGTTCACCCACCATATGTTTTATTTCAATAGAGAAGCCTCTAGTGAAACCTATGGGCCCCGGATCTATTTTCCATCATATATTTTTAGATCTATAAACCAAAAAACCCAAAATACCTTGCTGCAATTTATTTGTTTTTACTTTGTTTTATGTTTAAGTAATCTTTATACATATCTTTATCAGATCTCATCCTTGCAAGAGACCGTGAAGGGATTGACAACCCATTTATCGCGTTGGGTGCAAGTGTTTGATTGTTTGTGCAGGTGCATAGATTGGAGACTTGCTTGTACCTCCTACTGGATTGATACCTTGGTTCTCGACCGAGGAACTACTTATCTCTACTTTCTTTGCATCACCCTTTCCTCTTCAAGGAAAAACCAGCATAAGCTCAAGAAGTAGCGGGAAGAATTTACGGTGCCGTTCGGGAGGTTCTACATCAAGCCTACCAAGTGTCGTGGTTCTAAGTCGGCAAGAGAAGTAGGGGTAGGTTAAGGAGAGGCGATATCCTAGCTATGGAGCAGATTGTGGAGACAAAGGATGTACGAGTTCAGCCCTTCCGGAAGAAGTAACAGCCCTACGTCTCTGAGCCCGAGGCGGTCGAGTGGATTATGAGTATGAGTATTACAAGAGTCTGAACCCTTCTACTGTGGAGGGGGTGGCTTATATAGAGTGCGCCAGACCCCTGACCAGCCCACATAATGGAGGGATTAAAGTACATTAAGCTAGGGGGTTCTTGTAGCGCCCTCATAAGGTGTCTTAACTATCATTAAGTCTATTCAATAGCACACCGTTATTTGTGGAGTGCCTTGACCTTCGGTGGTCGAGTGAGTCTTCATGGTCGAGTGAGTCTTCCATGGTCGAGTGAGTCTTCCATGGTCGAGTGTTTCGGTCAGGTCGAGTGCATTCTTCTTTGGTCATTTGGAAGATGATCTCTTCTGTGAGTACCCTTGGGTAGGGCGATTAGGTCAGGCCTATGACCCTACCCTAGGTACATGAATCCATCATTAGCCCCGAATGGATTGAGGCTTGAGTGAAGGAGGAGTTGACGTTGTTTCCAACGCTTTTGCATTCGGCTACATGTTGTCTTGGATCAAGATCTTCTTTGTTGGTAACAAGAAACTTTCCTTCAATCGACTTGATCCATTCTTGTTCTTGATCAGTGACTTTCTTTGCTATATTTGAGTAACGGATCGCAGGAGATCTCGCGATTGATGATCGATCCGTCGTCCGCGGATCTCGCGGGATCTGAAATTTGGGGAAGCGCTTGAGCGAGCGGAACTGGCGCTTGGATGGGGCGTAACGAGGCGCCTCGATTTTCGCGCCGCTTTCTCCGCCACGTATCGCGAAGTCGGCCGCTCGGGATATGATTGGATCGCTTGGGTCCACATGTCATCCACTCGGAAGGATGCTATAAATGTGACTCCGGAGGCTCGCGTCTGATACCTTGTTCTTTCTCCTCCGTTCTCTCCGTCTCGCTCTCCACCTCCGCTGCTGCTCCTTGCCGTCTCTCCTTGCGCATTCCGCCGGCGGTCATGGGCAAAGAGAAGACGACGATCTTTGGAAGCGTCTGAAGAAGGCGTCGGTGGCGGAGAAAGCGTCGGCGCGAGAAGGCGAAGGGAGATCTACGGTCGCGGTGGTTCTTCGTCGAGATCCAAGCTGCGAAAGGTGGGTCGAGGGGATGGATCCGGTCGACGATCGAGGAGAAGGATCTCCTTGATATGGCCAACGACGGACTGATTCCACAACGCCGCGAGACTTCTGGCGGGAATGGCAGCCTCAACGGAAGAGGGTGAGTGCGTGCTTTTGGCCACCCATGTCGACCGAGGTTTTTCGTTGCCACCGAGTGTGTTCTTCGAGGTTTTCTGAATTTCTTGAGCTCAGCTCCACCATTTCACTCAAACTCCATCGCATACCTTGCAGCGTTTGTATCTATGTGCGAAAACTTCACGGGTTGTCGACCCTGCTGGGGCTTGTTCAAGTACATCTTCACATGTCGCTCTCGACCGTGAAGAAAGCAAGCCCCGGTGACGAGAAGACCCAAGTGGTCCAGATGTGTGGTGGTTTAGGAGTCGGTGAGAACAAAAGCACTTTTCCAGCTATGCATTTTCCCGAGTCGGTTAGAGGTTGGCAGTCGACCTGGTTCTATTGTCGGAACGAGACGACGCCGGGGCAGTCGACCGGGCTCCCAGAATTCACCATGAGTCGAGTGAATAAACCCTCCTCCCTGAAGGTTGTTCCTGAAGAGAGGGCTGAAGTGAAGATGCTGATGGACCGAGTGGTGCAGCTGGTTAGGGACGGAGTGACTGGCATGGATCTCCTGGAAGTTTTCCTTCGAAGGCGAATCCAGCCCCTTGATTCAAGTCATCAGTATGTGGTTGTATTGCGGCACGAAGATGAAACTTCGCGTCCACCGGAGGCGTTCGGCGATGCCGTAGTGGAAAGATGGCTGACCTCAATCACGGAAACAAGGACAATCCTCGCGGATCCCGGAGGATTTCTCCGCTTGATCGTGACAATGTTCCGCATAAAATGCAGCTTGCTCTATTTTTCATTGCATGCATGTCGAGTGTGCTTACGTAATTTGGTCGTGAACTCGCTTTGATATCTCGAGCCCTCACGTAAGCGTACTCAATGCCCAACGGCGCCTGAGTTCCGACCGAGGAAGGGAAGCGGTGGAGGTGAGAGCCGGCAAGAGTGGAATTCAGATGACGAGGAGATGGCGACAACGGCGATGACGATGGCGAGGACGGCGAGGACGACGAGGATGAAGAGGAGGAAGTCGCACCACCGCGCTTGGAAAGGCGGTCAAAGCTTGTGCATGACCCTTGGTGAGCGCGGTAAGGGTCGCGACGCCTCGCGGTCGACCAAACGCCTCGGACCGCTTCTCGGTGCCGGCGAGAAGGCGCCGAAGCAATCAAGGTAGTTCCGCCGAGGACGACCAAGCCTTTGCCAAAAATGAAGGTGTCCATCCCCACCATCTCGGGGTAAACACATTGCTTAAGTCTTCTTGCTTCAAACAAATTTTGCCTCGATTGATATATGAATTGGTCGATTGACTCTTTGGAGTTTGGTGACTGCGACTTGAAACCTCGTTAAAGTTGATGACCATGAGATGGAGGACGCTGCCACCTCAAATCTTGGTATTATATCCTTAATTCCTGTTCTCGGTCGTGACTCAAGATTCCTAATCTCAACTTTTCTTGAAGCTCCCACCGATAACATCATCACTCTCCACGATGACGATGATGAGGATGAGGAGCCTTGAAGGCTAGGAGGAGCAGGAAGGCAACCATTGGCAGAGAAACCCGAGGAGCAGCGGCACTCGAGACCATCATGACGGAAGGGAGGCGGCACTCGACATACCGTGACCTTGCGGTGCGGTGACCGGTGCTCGACCCACTTCGTCGAGTCTTTGGACAACCTCGATCTTCACCACGCACCACGCCCGGAGGACCAAGGCGATCTTTGCTAAGGAGGCGATCCGTCAGCGAGGATCATGATGGAGCGGTGAAGATCGCCGGGATGCGAGCCAAGCGACTTACGATGCCAGCTCGCCCTTGAGCAATGTTGGTCGATCGACCACCACATTACTGTTAGGATATGCTATCGAGACTTTTCTTTACGAAATTTATAGCAATAGCAATCACCCTTTGGGTGTGTCGATAAAAACTCCGTGTGAGCGGGGCACGCTGAGTGCACCCACCGGTGTAATCCCCAAGGCTAAGGTCATTGCTGGCAATCGTCTTAAACTTCATAAGTAAATATTGATCATCACTCGAATGAAGCGAATGTGTTTACGAGACCGGTGGGGAACGCTGAGTGCACCCACCGGGTGTAATCCCGAGGCTGTGATCATTGCTGGCGATTGATTACTGATCTGAGGATTTCTGGTCATTGATCGACACATTTTTTTTTTTTTTGTTGGTCGGTGGTCGATCGCATAGGCTTACTAAGAATGGAACCGGTCGATGGTCGATTCGCTCTTTCATCGGGTCGATTGGTCGACTATGTCTTGAAATAAGACCGGTGGGGGCGCGCTGAGTGCACCCTTGGGTGTAGTCCCGAGACTACGGTTGAATGCTTGCATTCGATTGTAGTCTTAAACGCATCATTTTTCTTGATTCACTCGGAAGTGGATTATCTCGATATTTTACAATCGACTCTTCGCAGAAATCTTGTGATCTTGCGCACGCTACACGAATTGGAGCGAAACATATTCATTTGGAGTTGGACTTGAAGTGGTGCAAGAGAACTGATGAAGGCGAAGGAGGAGACCAAGGTATGTTTGGTGAGATTTGACGACTCTGTCTTCCTCCCACTTGTTTCAAGCTTGACTTTCTTTGTGATTCTGTGCAAGGTGAAGGAGGTTCAAAGGAAGAAGGAGCTCGAGTTGTCCGAGAAGATCAAACTTGCGATGAAAAACTGGCCTCCGTTGCCAAGCTTGAACAAGAGAACGCCGATCGAAGGTTGCTCGCCATTGCCGCAAGGATTTGAACGGATGAAAGTGACAAGAAAAATCGACCGAGAAGATCCTTCAACTGGCTGGGAAGAAGAACGAGATGGAAAGCTTCTTGGGCGGCCTTGCTAAGAAATTGTTTCTCGGCTCGAAGGTAACCTTTTCCACTCGACCAATCTCCTCAAGCTGTTATGTTTTCATTTGACTGCTTTTCCGACTCGTAGTTTTGTTTTTGCGAGTTACGCGCAACTTTGAGGAAGAGACCAGCCACCGGAGACGAACCTTGATCCATTAATTCCCGGTGAGCGATGAAAGCGCCATGAGTGTCTTCCATTTCGAGTCAGCGTTCTGCTGTTGTGGATTACCTTGCAAGACTGAAGGTGGCTACGTCTCGCATCGACTCGACGCTCTGGCCCACCGAGACACTCCAAAATGACCTTGAGTCATTGATGGGTCGACTGAACGCCGTCCCTGACCGAGTGCAAGAGTGGAAGAAATCTTCGGCCCGGTGCGGTGCGGACGTTGCCCTATGTCTGGCGCGAGTCCATTGCAAGGAGGCTCGAGAAGATAAGTTGGCGGCTCTCCGAGTGGCCAATACCAAGAAGCACGACTTCAGAACCTTCATGGAGACTTTCATCGCTGCTGCCACGCGAATTGCGGACGGGATTGATCTTGACGAGTTCGTTGCTCCATCCACCCTCCACGGGAGGGTAAAAACTTTCTTTGACCTTAAATTTGCCTCGGTATGTCGAGTGGAGTTATAACCGATAAAACCTTAATGGGCTTGGTGCTGAGCACTCTCGGTTATTTTAGGTATCGACCTAAATTTGGATTGAATGTTTGGGTATGATTGCTCTTGGCTTGAATTGCTCTTTGCGTGGTCAACGGGATCTTGTTGCGATCGACTTATTCCTTAGGCGAGCACGAGCTGCAGCTAAGCCTCCGAGTGAAAGCATGGCTTATCACTCGGTAGGATTTAAATAACTTAGGCGAGCGTGGGCTGCAGCTAAGCCCCAGTGGGAGTTTTGCTCTCCACTCGGTGAGGATTTAAATAACTTAGGCGAGCGGGCTGCAGCTAAGCCCCAGTGGGAGTTTGCTCTCCACTCGGTAGGATTCTTTATCTTAGGCGAGCACTGGGCTGCAGCTAAGCCCGAGTGGAAGGTTTGCTCTCCACTCGGTAGGATTTCTTTATCTTAGGCGAGCAGCGGGCTGCAGCTAAGCCTCCGAGTGGGAGGTTTGCTCTCCACTCGGTAGGATTTCTTTATCTTAGGCGAGCACTGGGCTGCAGCTAAGCCCCAGTGGGAGGTTTGCTCTCCACTCGGTAGGATTTCTTTTATCTTAGGCGAGCACGGGCTGCAGCTAAGCCCCAGTGGGAGGTTTGCTCTCCACTCGGTAGGATTTCGCAATCGACACGTTGTATTTGTGTCGAAGCTCGGAGAAGAGGGTCATGATCGACACGTTGTATTTGTGTCGAAGCTCGGAGAAGAGGGTCGCAGTCGACACGTTGTATTTGTGTCGAAGCTCGGAGAAGAGGGTCGCTTTCCTTGCGAATATACTTCATACTTAGGCGAGTCCTTGGACTGCAGCTAAACCTCCGAGTGAAAGTCTGGCTTACCACTCGGTAGGATTTGTAAAACACTTAGGCGAGCACTGGGCTGCAGCTAAGCCCCCGAGTGGAAGTCTGGCTTACCACTCGGTAGGATTTGTAAAACACTTAGGCGAGCACTGGGCTGCAGCTAAGCCCCCGAGTGGAAGTCGGCTTACCACTCGGTAGGATTTGTAAAACACTTAGGCGAGCACTGGCTGCAGCTAAGCCCCGAGTGGAAGTCGGCTTACCACTCGGTAGGATTTTTAATAACTTAGGCGAACGGATTCGCGACTAAGCCACCCATCGGGGAGGTGAAAATTGTACTTGACTCAAAGTAAAAGTGACAAAAATTATGAAGGAATTATGACACTATTGCTTCAAAACGCTACAAGAGTGCTTTATTACAATTCTTCCGAGTGAAAGACTTTAAGTGTAAAGCAGGCGGAGCAGATCCGCATTCAAGCTCGGGGCTCATCGATATCGTGTTCGACATTGTAGAGACGATATGCCCCATTGTGGAGAACCTTTGTGACGATGAAAGGACCTTCCGGGAGGGAGCAAGCTTATGTTGCTTGGCTGATCTACCGAAGGACCAGATCCCTTCTGGAAGGCTCGACCTCTCACATTTCGGCGTCTGGCGGCGCAAGTCTTCTTTGGTAAATGGTCGAGCGGATCAAAGCCATTTCCTTTCCTCTTCCAGAGGTCGATTGCATCTCGACGCTTGCTCAACTTCGCTTCATTATAAAGTTCAATTAGTGGAGCATTGTGAAGGAGATCACTTGGTAAAACTGCTTCGCCCCATAGACCAGAAAAAGGAGTTCTCCCGATCGACCGATTAGGTGTGGTCCGCAGAACCCCAAAGCGAAGGAAGTTCGTCGACCCAAGCACCAACCGCATGCTTGAGATCTCGCATCAAACGGGCTTCGGACCCTTGAGGATCAATCCATTGGCTCGTTCGCGCTGTCCATTCGATTGTGGATGGCGATCAAGCGTAGTCGACTCGTATGCCTTGGGAGTTGCGAAACCCTTGAATTCCTCCGAGTCAAAATTCGACCCATTATGCGTGATAATACATGCGGGACTCCATATCGAGCGTCGACTTTATGATGAAGGAAACAGCAGTACCGGCGTCAAGTTTTTTGATCGGCTTAGCCTCAATCCACTTGGTGAACTTGTCGACTGCTACCAGTACATGCGTGAAGCCGCTCCGACCCGTTCGCAAGGGACCGATCATGTCCAACCCCCATACTGCAAAAGGCCAGACGAGCGGAATAGTCTTCAAGGTCGGCGCGGGCTTGTGTGACATATTAGAGTAGAACTGACATCCTTCGCACTTATCCACTATTTCTTTCGCCATCTCATTTGCTCTTGGCCAGTAAAATCCTGCTCGGTATGCTTTGGCTACAATGGTCCGAGAGGACGCATGGTGACCACAGGTCCCCGAGTGGATATCATTGAGTATGACTCGACCTTCTTCAGGTGTTATGCATTTTTGTCCGACTCCCGTTGGGCTTTCTCTCAGATAATCGCCCATTGATAACGGTAAAGGCTTTGGATCGACGGACGATCTGCCGAGCCTCTTCCTCATCCTCTGGGAGTTCCTTTCTCAGAATATACGCAATGTATGGAATTGTCCAATCGGGAGTGACTACCAAAACCTCCATGACCAAGTCGACCACTGCAGGGACCTCAACCGATCAGTCTGTGGCACTCTTGGGTTGTGGGACTTCCTCTGTGTAAGGATCTTCCTTGACTGACGGAATGTGTATATGTTCCAAAAACACGCCACTCGGAATGGCTTCCCTCTTGGACCCTATCTTCGCCAGTCATCTGCGGCTGATTTTTCGATCGGGGATGTGATGGAGTTCAACCCTCAAACTTCTTTTCTAGCTTCCTCATTGCATTGCAATATCCGGTCATAGCCGGGCTTCTCACGCCCCACTCCTTCATCACTTGATTGACTACTAAATCTGAGTCGCCATAAACCATCAGAGACGGACGCCGAGTGAGATGGCCATGCGCAATCCATATAAGAGGGCCTCGTACTCGCCTCATTGTTGGAGGAATCAAAGTGAATCTGGAGCACATACTTAAGCTTATCTCCTCTGGGGAAACAGAACAACCCCAAACACTGAACCATTCAGCATCTTGGAGCCGTCAAAGAACATGGTCCAATGCTCGAGTGAACTTGATCGGTTCTTTGTTATTCGATCCACTCGGCAAGGAAATCTGCTATAGCACGGGACTTAATAGCTTTCTTTGCCTCGAATTTGATATCAAGGGAAGAAGTTCAATCGCCCACTTTGCCACTCGACCGGTTGCGTCTCTGTTATGTAAGATCTCGATAAAGGGCGTCGGCGGCGTGATGAGTGATCGGAGAAATAGTGAGCAACCTTCTTCGTGGTCATGTATATGCCATACACAAGCTTCGATAATGAGGGTATCTCTCGCTTGGATGGAGTCAAAACTTCGGATAAATAATACACCGGGCGTTGAACTTTGAAGGCCTTTCCTTCCTCTTCCCGCTCGGCCAGTAAGCCTGAGTGACAACTTGTCCGATGGCTGCAATGTAAAGCAACAGAGGCTCTTTCTTTGGTGGAGCGGCAAGCACCGGCTGGGTGGAGAGCGAGCTTTAGCTCGGCAAGCGCTGCATCGACTTCCGGAGTCCACTCGAACTTGTCGACCTTCTTCATCGATCGGTAAAGAGGCAATGCCTTTTCACCGAGTCGTGAGATGAATCGACTTAAAGCGGCCAAGCATCCAATAAGCTTCGGGCGTCGTGCACTCGCCGTATGCGTTTCATTCGGAGAATAGTGCCGATCTTCTGCGGGTTAGCGTCGATTCCTCGTTCGGAACGCGAAAACCGAGTAGTTTCCACGGGAACCCCGAATGTGCACTTTGACGGATTGAGCTTGATATCGTGCCGTCGGAGGTTGGCAAATGTTTGGCGAGGTCGTGAGCAGGTCGGAACCTTTTCGCGACTTAACGGCGATATCATCCATATCGCTTCCACATTCCGTGATCTGAGTGAGAAGACACTTCGAATCATTCGCATAAATGTGGCTCCGGCATTCTTGAGGCGAATGGCATGGTGATATAGCGAAGCACCGAATGGAGTGATGAAAGCTGTTTTATTTCGTCAGTCCATACTGAGCGGATCGATGATACCGGAATATGCATCCAAAAGACAATCTCACACCCGCGGTCGAGTCGACAATTTGGTCGATGCGGGGAGAGAAAATGATCCTTCGGCAGGCCCGATTAATGTGCTTAAAATCAATGCACATGCGGAGGAGTTATCCTTCTTGGGGACCATGACAACATTGGCGAGCCACTCGGGTGGTAAATCTCTGATAAATCCTGCTGTCAACAATCGAGCCACTTCTTCTCCAATAGCCTTTCTCTTACGACGGCGGACGCCAAGATGCTCTTTCACCGGTTTCGCTGATTTGTCGACTCGGCGATGCTCGGCCAGTTCCACGAACACTGGCATGTCGGTGGCTTCCATGCAAAAATGTCCCGATTCTCACGGAGGAACCGGATGGCGCTTCTTCCTATTTGAGTCGAGTGTTGCCGATATGTGAGTCGGGCTGCATCGGGTCGGTCGGGTGAATATGGACGGGCTTTGTCTCACCGACGACTTGAATGCGATTCCGTGGTGGCCTCTTAGACTTTAGCAAATCACTTTCGGATCTGCGTTTTGCATATACTCTTGAATTGACCACGACACTTGGGAGTCGGCAATCTTTGAGCCCTTCGAAGCACTCTTACGCCTTCTTCCTATCGCCATGATGATGATCACTCCTTTGGGTCTGGCATTTTCAGTTTGAGGTACACGTAGCATGGTCGAGCCATGAATCGTGCATAGGCGGCCTCCCAAAATGGCATGATATGCACTCGAAAATCTACAACCTCAAAGGTCAACTTTTCTTTCTTGGAAGTGCTTGGAATCACCAAAACCACGTCAAGGGCTATTTGGCCGAGTGAGTTGGCCTTCTTCCCGGTATGACTCGTGGAAACTCATATTGTTGGCGCTCAATCGGGACATCGGAATGCCCATCCCTTTCAATGTATCCGCATCTGACAAATTCAGCCCGCTACCGCCATCCATCAACACTTTTGTCGATCGAGTGCCTTCGACAACCGGATCGACCACCGGCGCTTGCCGCCCGGGGTGGCAATGTGAGTCGGGTGATCGGTGGTCGAATGTGATGGGTGTGCGGGACCATTTCACATAACTTGGCTTAGCGGGGCAACCATATTCACCTCTCGATTGATGACTTTCAGTCGACTTTTGCTTTCCACATCCGCGAAGATCATCAGAGTGGAGTTGACATGCGGATATTCCTCCTCACTGTCCTCTTTGTCTCCGGCCTTGTCTGGCTCCTTCTCCTTGTCCTTAGACTGTTTGCCCTGAAACTGCTGGATCAGGAGTCGACACTGGCGTGTGGTGGGCGCCAACTGTCGTGGTTCTAAGTCTGACAGTAGAAGTAGGGGTAGGTTAAGGAGAGGCGATATCCTAGCTATGGAGCATTGTGGAGACAAAGGATGTCTGAGTTCAGCCCTTCCGGAAGAAGTAATGCCCTACGTCTCGGAGCCCCGAGGCGGTCGAGTGGATTATGAGTATGAGTATTACAAGAGTCGAACCCTTCTACTGTGGGGGGGTGGCTTATATAAGTGCGCCAGACCCCAGCCAGCCCACATAATGGAGGGATTAAAGTACATTAAGCTAGGGGGTTCTTGTGCGCCCTCATAAGGTGTCTTAACTATCATTAAGTCTATTCAATAGCACACCGTTATGCTGTGGAGTGCCTTCTGACCTTCTGGTGGTCGAGTGAGTCTTCATGGTCGAGTGAGTCTTCCATGGTCGAGTGAGTCTTCCATGGTCGAGTGTTTCCAGTCTGGTCGAGTGCATTCTTCTTTGGTCGACTGGAAGATGATCTCTTCTGTGAGTACCCTTGGGTAGGACGATTAGGTCAGGCCTATGACCCTACCCTAGGTACATGAATCCATCACCAAGTACCCACCATAAACTCTCATCTCTTGCATTACATTATTTGCCATTTTCCTCTTGCTTTCCTCTCCCCCACATCTAAAACGTTTTCAGAAAAATACCAAAACATTTGCCTTTTTATTTGCCTTCTCTTTCGTTTTCCCTTATGTCTTACTTGGTTTGTTTGATCGTTTGCTTGGTATAATTGTGTATTTGTTCAAAATCAGAAAGCAAAAGGTTAATGGATCCACTTAAACTTTTCTACTTGGATCATCTTCAAACCATATGTGCTCGTGCTGAAACTCCAACTAGTTTAGTTGAAGGAAAATCCTTAGATGAGCATGCTCATTTTGTGCGTCATCGTTTGTCTCAAAAAGGGGGACTCTTATTGAATCAAATAAATTGTTTGCTATGCTATGCTTGGAATCTTTGTGAAATTTATGATTTTACTTGTTGCTCGGAGAACCCTAAGAAACACTTCCCTACCTATGTGAGTTTAATGATAATGAAATCCTATCTTCTTATGCCAAGGGTGTTTATAGTTACTATGATATCGAACAAATTGAAGAATTTGTTGCTTTTAAGGGTGCTTATGAAGTTGATTCTTTGATTGAAAAGTATGATATTACTCTTGACAAATCTAAATTTTTTGACATACATAAATATTGCTATGAAAACTATGCTTCTAATGCCTATGTTAAAGAATTTTGAGGGAATGCCCACTGTTTTGGAAGAAAATAATGATATGCATGAATCTATAGATAATTATGATTTCGTTGATTTGATAGAAAAGTTTCCCCTTGATGAATGTGATGCTTGCTATTCTTGTGGCCATGATGCCAATATTAATGATGTTTATGGAGATGAATTTGCTAAAGTTCCTTATGTTAAACATGAGATTATTGCTATTGCACCCATACTTGATAGTTCCTTGGATCAAAAGCATGATTGCAATGATATTATTATTAATTCTATTAATGTGAATTGTGCTAATGATATGCAAACCCCCAAGCTTGGGGATGCTAGTTTTGCTATGTTCGCTACTTATTACAATGATCATGATCGGGGTGATAATGCTTTTTATGATCTTGAAAAATTATTTAAAACTTATGATGAATATGTTTGTGATAATATTGAAAGTGGGTTTGGAAGAGTGTCAACTTTAGGAAATAATGATCCCACTACTTTGGAGATTGATCGATTTTATGAAATTTTTTATAAAAGTTGGCTTGGAGAAGTAAAGACTTTATTTTATGTTAATCCAACTATTTTGGAACAGTGTCAACTTTGCATGCATGTGGATCGTGAAGAGAAAATTTTATGTGATAGCTATATTGTTGATTTTGATTATGATCCTACATGTAATTATTATGAGAGAGGAAAATATGGTTGTAGAAATTTTCATGTTACTAAATTACCACTAGTGGAAATAGTGCTAGCCACAACTTATGTTGGTGGCGTGCCATTTACAACCAACGCCACCACTATTTTTTTCAAATAGTGGTGGTGTTGGCTTATTTGGAACGACATTAGTAGGGGTATAGTGGTGGCGTTTGAAAAGAGGGTAGCGTCAGAAGTATATGGGATCAACAATTTGTACTAGGCGTAATATAGTGTTGTCATGGAATAGCAAGGAACACCAGTACTATTATATTTAGTTGTGGCGTGCTGTTGGTTCCGACGCCAGTATTGTTATTTTGTCAATGCCACTATTCTTATATTTTTTATAGTATATTATAGTTTACTTTTATTAAATTTCTATTATTTTTAAATGGAAATAATGACATTTTTTAAAATATGTACTTTGAGACTTTAAATTTACTTTTTTTTCTTTTTACTTTAAGACTAGAAATATATAGTTTTGGGCCTTCAAATATGTGGTTTGACACTTCCAAAAAAATAGTTTTTTATTTGGTGATCTTTTTTATAGTACATTATAGTTACTTTTATTAAATTTATATTATTTTTAAATGGAAATAATGACATTTTTTCAAATATGTACTTCGAGACCTTAAATTTCCTCTTTTTTTCTTTTTAGTTTAAGACTTGAAATATATAGTTTTGAGCCTTCAAATATGTGGTTTGACACTTCCAAGTTTTTTCTTTTTAGTTTTTATGTGGTGATCTTTTTATAGTATATTATAGTTTACTTTTATTAAATTTATATTTTTTTTTAAATGGAAATAATGACATTTTTAAAATATGTACTTTGAGACTTTAAATTTACTTTTTTTCCTTTTTAGTTTAAGACTTGAAATATATAGTTTTGACCCTTCAAATATCTGGTTTGACACTTCCAATTTTTTTTCTTTTTAGTTCTTTATGTGGTGATCTTTTTTATAGCATTGGGCCAAGCCCAAGTATTAGGAGGCCGTGGGGTGAAATCCAGGCAACGACACCCTCACCCCACTCCATCTCTCTCGTTCCCCTTCCTCTCCATCTCTCTCCGCTCGTCGTCTCCGTCCGCTCTCCCTCTCTTGCCGCTCTCTTCCTCTCTCGCCAGTGGTTAGGTAATCTTCCTCTCTCTCCCCCTCTCTCCCTCTCTCGCCGCTCATTGCCTTCCAATTAGATTGGAGTTCATTTCGTTTTGAGCTAGGGTTTCTTCGATGGCGGCAGCGGAAGCGACGGACTGCTAGGGTTTATCACCTCCATCTTCGTCCCTCGGTGAGTTCATCGCCTCCATCTTCGCAGTGGCAGTGGCATTTTTTAAAATTATAGTGTTCCTAATGTAGTATTCCTAATTCCAAATTGTACGGTCTTTGGTATTTGTAGTATATACAATTTCTTTGCTTTTTTATCACTTTCATGTGGCAGTGGCATTTTGTATCTGCATTTTGCATCAATGAACATATGATAGTGGCAGTGGCAGTGGCATTTTGTATCTACATTTTGCATCAATGACAATGGCCTAATGCTAAATATGTATCTTGTTCATTATATGAAAGTGGCAGTGGCATTTTGTATCTGCATTTTGCATCAATGATCATCATGTGGATGTTTAGATCAGGGTTCCATTGTTTACTCCCATAAAAGAACATAATTTCCTTTGTTTACTTGACAAGTTGACATGCCTCTTTATAGATCAGTTAGGTTGTAGAATTTGTGTAAGTGTATAAGATCACTTGCCATACTTTGATTGACATTATTATCAACTTGCTTGTTATTATTGTTATGATTGGCATTAGATCACTTGCCATACTTGCCATACTTTGATTGGCATTATTATCAACTTACTTGTTATTCTTGTTTGATCAGGAAGGCAATATTATCAACTTACAAATCAGTTTCCAACTTGCAACACATAGCAAAGATGGGCATGGATGCAACTTACTTGTAACTTACTTGTTATTCTTGTTTGACATGTGTGTTTGGTTCTTGTCAGAACTAAGGAAATTTTTTGTTAGCACTAAGGAAATTCTTGTTTGACATTGTGATGTTATATATTTTTTTTTGTAGTGATTGGCATTACATTGCCATGTGTGTTTGGTTCTTGTCATAATAACCTATACTTATCATTATTTTGAAGCTCCAGCCATGACTAGCTGGAACAGCCACTACCAGTCCTCATGCAACTTCGCGGCCTATGATGAAGTTGACAAAGGCAAAATGAGCACCAACCAGGTAAGATTACAAAAACATCCATGAGCATTGCAAACGCATGCATATATACATATATCATCTAACCATTCTTCATTGATGATTTCAAATATTTGACTTGCCAGGCGTATGTACGAGACCCATCTCCAGAACCGGTCCAGCAGCAGCTACCGGTACATGACATGGACATGCTCAGCCATGAGCTTGTCGCATCAAAGAAGACTACAATGAAGTCACCTAACGAGTCGAATAACTCCCTGAAGAAAGAGAAGGACGACATGATCGACGAGATCTCCGATCTCTATGATAAGAAATTGAAGCTCATAGACCGGAAGTAGCTACTGGTCACCGAGATCGAGTCTATGAAGGAGATACGGCTCCTGAAGGCCGAGAAGGAGGAGCTGAAGACCCGCAAAGTCTATTTCAGGAAGGAGGGAGAGAGCAACAGGAACAAGTTGCGTGAGATGAGGATCATTCTTCATCGTAGCTAGTTAGCGCGCGGATAACAAGTTGCATGAGATCGATGACGATACTCTTGCCTGTATATAGAGCTAGCCACCGGATAACTTTTGCTTATAGGTAGTAGCAAGCTAGTTACTAAAAACTGTAGTAATAGCTAGGTATATTTTGTGGATTTGAGACTTACCACTACAAGTTTAAATGGTTGCACATATACTAATCACTGGGTATTTTTTTTATTGTTGAAAAATACAAATTGCTGGCATTGCCTCACAATAAACGCCATAGATAACACAATATATTATTGGCGTTAGCCAGGTGGTACACCATAAGTACTAAAATACTGCTGACGTGTCTGCCGACACCACCACTAAACTGTTTTCATTGGCGCCATATTGGTGGCGTTGGGTCTCTACGCCAGCAAGACACTTTTTGCCACACCATAGCTAGGATTTTTTCCACTAGTGTACCTCTCTTTATGTTGAGATTGTTATTGTTTCTTTCTTCTTCCTTGCATATGCTAGTTTTTGCTTGCTATGATACTTTGTTTACTTATAAATTCTTATGCATAGGAAGTATGTTAGACATAAATATGTTTGTCACATGTTTCATGATGCTCTCTTTGTTTTTCAATTGCTATCTTTCATGTGAGCATCATTAAAATTACCAATGCCTAGCTAAAAGGCTTTAAAGAAAAGCACTTGTTGGGAGACAACCCAATATTTTTATTTTCTGTTTTTATGAGTTTACACATTATTACCTCTATAGTAATTGTGTTTTGGTGTTTTAGTTTAGTGTTTGAGCCAAGTAAAGCCTTTGGGATACTTTGGTATATTGTTGATTTGATCTTGCTGAAAACATAAACTTTTGCGCACATTGCCAGAATTGTTAAAAATCACAGAAGCGTGATAAAATCCTGATTTTTCTACACAAGATTGACATATGAATTTCCTCTGTTGTCCTAATTTTTTTAGAATATTTGGAGGTACAGAAGTATACGAAATTGTCAGATTACTAGAGACTGTTCTGTTTTTGACAGATTCTATTTTCTATGTGTTGTTTGCTTATTTTGATGAATCTATGGGTAGTATCTGAAGGAAATATGCCCTAGAGGCAATAATAAAGTTATTATTTATTTCCTCATCTCTACTCCTAATGTCTCAGTTGGTAGGTTGCGTTCCGGGTTTTATTTTCGTCCCACCTCACCCGGTCTTTTTTGGTACTTCCTCCCATCTTTCTCTCAGCCGCAAAAAACCAAGAAAAACCCCGCGATCGAGTCCCGCACCCGCCCCACGCGCCCTATCTCCCGTTGCATCGAACTGACACGAATGAAAATTAAGCAGCGAAAAAAACCCGGCGAAAATTAACCAGCGAAAAAAAATCGGAGAACGAATCGCACGAGCGAGGCCTTCTGCCCTCGAGCGAGCAGTCGCACGCACCAGTCGCACACCAGATCCCTTCGCCTCCGCCCTCCATCCTTCGCCATCGCAGATCCATCCCGCCGCCGCCGCCGCTCCATCCCTCTCTTCCCTCAAGCTTGTCGCCGGCGACGAAGCGTACAGTGCTCCATCCCTTCGCCTCCAGGAACCTACCACACGCGCCGAGGCGAGGGCCTCGTGGACTCCATCCGTCGCCGCTTGGCCGACGACCCCGCCGCCGGGAAGGAGGAGTGTTCCACGCCGTGGGGAACCCGCCACGCGCGTCAAGGCGAGGCGCCTCCTGGGCTCCGTCCGTTTCCAGAGCGAGCGCCCGCGAATACCTTGCTAGCCGCCGCCGTCGTGACCGTTCCAGCCACCGCCAAGGTAAGGTGCTTTCTCCATCTCAATTTCCTTCCTTCCCCATCAAGGTTAATTTGGATGCGTTCTTAAGTGATTTTGGTGTTGCTCATCGGATTTGTATATGTAAGTATGTGTGTCTTCGATCTGCTTACATGTCCGGGTGGAGAAACTCTTGGATTGTGTCTTCAGAAATAGTTTACTGTTGTTGTGTTTCTCTCTGGTGGTACGTCAAGGTCTATTCAGATGCTGATTACTGTGTTGGAATCTATCAATCCTTCTGATCACTGTGTTTTGCGGGTCTGGAGGTCTGCACCAAGCCCCAGGGCAGGGCGGTTTGAACACCAGTGCAGTACGGGCTGGGACGATCATCATCTTGTCTCTGTCTCTACTAATTCAAATTACATGTAATTTGTTCCCTCAAAAAAATTACATGTAATTTATACAGTTCTACAACAGCCAAGGACGGGGCATCGCACCGACGAGAGTGACTGCAATGAAGGCGAGATGCCGATGTCCGCGCCGGCGCCGGAGACCGTGACCACAACTCTGGTGCGAGGTGTCGGTGTCAGCGGCATCACCCGTGTTGGCCCCTTGAGTTTTGGACCTGCCGCGCTCTGGTTCTGGAAGTTGCCATTCCCATTGAGCCCCTCCAGCAGCCTTCAGGTGAGCGCACAACTTCTGCTCCATTAACGCAGGCATCCAGGGGTTTGACTGCGTGGGAAAGAGCTCGACTTGATTCACTTGCATATGTATTCTTTTTCCTTTGTGGGCAGGAGCTTAGTTGAATCACTTGCATCCAGATGTTCATGCATGTTAATCCTCTATTGGATATGGTTTAGCTCATAATGTAGGCCATGAATATAGGCTTCCTTTTTCTGCTTATAAGCAACTAATTAATATATAAATCTGGGCACGGTTCTACCATTTTCGCACTCAGTTATGGGGCATCTATTCTTATATTTAATAATAATAAGTATGTGTGTTCTGCAGTTCTTCAAACTGTCAAAATTATCTTCATCTTTGTGATTTCAGTTTGGATCTGGGTGCTTCTAGCTGTTTCTGGAGTTCAGGTTCAAGTTAACCATGGAGGTGACTGGTCCTTTATTTCCATGAGGTTATTTGTGTCACATGTTACCGTTGCTTTAATCTTTGAGACACTGTGCAAGTTGTTGAATTTCCCGAGTTTGTTTTCTGCTCCTGAGTTTGAGTTTCCCAGAAATGCGCCCCCGTGGTTGCTGCCACACCGTGCCGTTGCTCGATCCATTGATGCGGTTACGGGTTAAATAGTCATGGATTTTATCATTGTAGTTTGACGCCCTGTAGTTTCACACGCCTCCCTTTTTCTGTTTGCAGTATACAGTTGCAGAGAATTTATAAGCGAGTGGATCATATGTACTCTTTTCATGATGCATCTCTGACCATGCAGTTTCTGGGCGTCATAGAGAAGGCCAAGAAGGATGAGATTGTCAAGTTGGCGTTCGAGGTGCAGACAGGTTGCTCATTTAGTTTAGCAATTGTGCGGGTGTATTTTTTTTGGAATCATATGCCAACACCTCAGTGTTTAACGTGGTGCTTGTTGTGTATGGTGATTTTTTGTCCCATACTGTACACTATAGAGCTAGAGAAAAGCAACCTAATAAGCTGAGATTGTCAAGAAAATGTTGCTATCAAATAGAATTCAGTAGCCGGCTCGAAAAGGAGGCAACTACTCTTGTGGCTTTCCAAAATCTGGAAAACTAAAACAATTAAACAAGTACTGCTAATCCAGATTGCTATAATGCCAATGTTTTTCTAATTCAAGCAGTAAGAGTAGGCCTTTAGATACTCACCTGGACGTTTGACGTCATGTGCATTACATTGGACTGTCTTTATTTGCATGATTTACATTTTGTTCGTACTTAATAAAATCAGTAACTTTGATGAGCTTGTTCCATGCGCTTGCAGTGAGTTATTCCTTTGATTATAATCACTTGTTTCAGTACTAAGCTATCATAGAACGGATAGTTGTTGATGGCTTCCTAAATATTTTAGAGTACATATGGGCAGAATACCTGATATCTCTCTACTTTTAGAAAAAACAATTGCATTACGGAAACTTCTATTATATCTCTACATTCGAGTTGTTCTTCCCTTTCTACAAATGATGCATGATCCTTGGGTTTAGATTGAGATGCTAGATGGGAAACTGGTGTTATTATCATCTGCTTAGGTTTTTTGGGGGTATCATATGGTGTTATTTTAACATGTAGATTGATGTTGTTTGTGGTTACATTGAGGTACATACCTGATACTCCCTCCGTCCCAAAATAAGTTTCTTAACTTTATACTAAATTTAGTACAAAGTTGTACTAAGGTCGAGACACTTATTTTAGGACGGAGGGAGTATGTGTTTATTATCTTTAAGATTGTTCTTTTGTATTTCATTTGCTAGGCTCACATCAATTCTTCTAAGTTATAGGAAAGCATAGTTGCATACGTATTTCATTTGGCAGGCTCACATTAATTTCTGCCAAGTTACAGGAAAGCATATTTGCAGATGTTTTCATCTGGTGGGCTAACATCAATTTCTTCTAAGTTAAATGATAATATAGTTGCATATGTATTTCATTTGCCGGGCACACATCAATGTCTTCCAAGTTACAGGAAAACATAGTTGCATTTGTGAAGTGACTAATTAGGGATTTCACGGGAAAAGATAGTTTCACAAATCATTTGATTGTATTTGCGAGTGACCCATTCTAAATAGTCATCCATTGTGGTTTTCATAGGACTGTGTACATGCTTTGTGACTTTAAATCTTATGACGGATTTGTTTTGTTTTGTTTTCATGACCTATCTTTACACCCAGGATGATAGGAATAGCTCATCACACAAGAAAGGTATGAGGTGAATTATACCACTGCAAGTTGTACTCCATGGTTGCACCTCATATTTTTCTGCAGATCCTATATTGTTGTGTAGTTATGACTCGATACCTATCGGCTTACCGAAGGAATCTTATTTATTTTTCTGTGTGGATTTCTATAGGCTTACTGAAGTACAACTTATTTTTTTTGGAAAATTAATTTCTGCTTGTTCGAACATGTTTGATGTACTTACACATCAAGAAGAGTGCATGGAACCCTTTACAAAGCCATTTGTATCCAGTATCCTATAGTAAAAATTCTACTGCATGCTGGTGGAGTTGAGAATTGGTGTTAATCTTTTAGAAGTGGTAGCAGATATTCATTCCAAAATAATTGGATTTGGTCCTTGGCTTTTTTACTGTTTATTTAGTGATGAAGATATCAGATATTCTTGCTTTTAAATACATAGAGCAGGGAATGACAAAGAGATCCCAGTGGCTGAGAGATGTTTGGCAAAAAAGAGAGTAAGAGAGAGACGAGATGAGATTCTTCACTGTAGTGTTGTTGCCGCTTCTATTCGCTTTTACTGGTAAAGGAGGAAGGGAGGGAGCTCATCAATTGTCCTGAAGCCTTAACTACTGATTGTTACCGACGAAAAAGATATTCATTATGCTTTGCACAAAAGTTGAAGCTACTGATCCACCTGTTTGATGTCAAAAACACCCGGACATATGAGGGAGAAATGAGCTTCGATTTTGAAGACGACCTTAATCATTTGTTTAATTTATTTATATGCATTGTGGCCCGTAGCAAAGCGACTGGTCAGCGTGTTTCTGTACTATGCCCAAATGCCCTTACATGTTTCACCTTTCGTTTTTGTAGTCTTAATATATGGGTCTCATCTATTTTTGGTTGCAGATGTTTGAGAGGGGCAGCATAGACATAAGAGGGGTTCAATATTGTTAACTCACATCATCCAGACCAGGTTAGCACACATGCCATGCAGATTCTACTACTTGATGTAGCCTTTCTCTTAGATGCAAGTAGTATTTTTACTGTGCTACTCTTTGATCTCGAGTAGTTTGTTCATGTATTGTTTAAGATGCCAAATAGAATTAAATGGAATATAAGTTTCAAAGTTTCATTATGACAGATGAAAAGTACACGAAGGTATACTAATATGTCTCCTTCCACTCGTGTAGTCGTGGTTGTCCTTGACTATAGTGTACTTAGGAGGAGGAGATGAACATGAAGAATGAGTTCGTAATGTGGTTGTCGTTGATTAATGGCACCCCCAGCAGCGGTGATAACGACCATGGGGAGGAGAGCACGAACATCAACAACCTCTTGGCCTTGTTGGCTTCTCCGACATCAATAACGATGACCAGCTCGCCATACAGTTGCTAGAGTGCTAAAGAATGGTCGAGAAGAACAATGGATTGTTGATGGAATCAACAAGGACGATAAGGACGGCCACACCAGTGAGAATAAGAAGGCGGAGCTCATCGCCGTCGGCCGCCAGCTCTGCAGGGAGAAGAAGAACGACAATGCGTTAATGATAAAGAAGTCAACAATGCCACCTGGTGTGCAAAGGGTCCTCAAGGTGTATGTTATCCACCATTGGTATTGACCCATTAGAATATGTAAGCCCCCGATGCAACATACGGGCAATTTATATACATCATAGCCCATAGCAACGTTGCCTGCAGCATTGGAGTTGTATATATTAGAACTGAGTTATGATGGCATAATTTTTTCCGTTACAAGTTAAATGAGCATTGTCTAAAAGTCTAATTAAGTTTTGTTTCGCATTCTTCTATAAATTGGAAGTCCAATATAATATAGATTTCTCAATGTATCATTTTGGGATTATTTGACCATCGAACAGTATTACCATGCTGACCATTTCTCTTGTCTTTGCAATATCTATAGGATCTAATGTAAAAGTATAATGTGCTTCACAGATTTTTTTTATTTCTTTTGATTTTGCCTTGCTTGTTATTTATGCTTATAGCTTTATATGTGAGATTCTATTTAGTGACACCTTTTTCAATTGTTAGTTGAGGTGCTTCTGAGTTTATCAATCAGGTGAGGCATGTGGTGCCTTTTCGGAATGTCGTTTTTTTCTTCCTTGCATCTCAAATGCAAGCAACCATGCTTCTACCGAGGCTTAGAAGAAACGAAGATGTATGTTCCAGAACCTCTTTTATATTATTTCATCACAAAAATTTACTGCAATATTTGCTCTGTTTCGTAAATACACATGATAGACTTGAACGATCTTCTGTTATATTGCATGATGCCCAATTGATATGGTACGAGAAAAAAATTCTAATTGTAAGGTTTATCTTCATATAGCAACTAACATGAAATATGTTGCAACTTCAGAAATCTAAAATGATGGTTTTAATATTAATGCCCGGGATGAGGCGGTTTTTTTGATCCGTATCTAATTTTCCAAAGGTTGAAGATGACTTTACTGTCAACTTTATAGTCATCAAATGGTCCTTCATTACCTGATTGCAGGCTGTTGTCAAGAATTTCACCCCACCCATTGCATTGGATATCACCTCTGGCTGCAGCAGTAGTGTGTCAATCTAGCTCACGTGAATTGAGCTACGCAATGTCCTATTATTACTCTGTTACTCAAAGAGTTGGTATCCCTAAATAGTAAGAACAGAGAAGATTCTTATTGAGTTATTACACGTATTTTATTCTGATCTCCTATAAAAATCTTTTGTGGTTTAAGCACAACCCATATTATGGTTCTTTTATACCAATTAAGTTCACTATTCAACGAAATTCCTTTTCACTGAAATAAGAACCACGTAATGCTTACAATTGATCTGGTCAGCTAGATAATTAAATGAGTTAAAATTATGCGTACTATCTTTTGACATATGTAATGTGGGGTAGAAGACGAGTGTCTCTCGCTAGGGATTTCTGGAGGCAACATCCCTCTGATTGTATGCACTTAACTATTTTGCTTCTGGCTTCCTGCTATTGTATTTTATGTTGTCTGCAGATGCAAATTCTTTTACGACGAATCAGTCTCGGATAATACTTCAACCCAGACATCAACGGAGCAAAGAACTTGATTAAAAGGTACATTCCTGATTACCAATGCCTAGCTATTTTTCGATCTTGACTAACACAAAGGGTGCAATATGTAGGTTCAAGGAGCTCCGGCGCTTTCTATGACCAAAGAATTCATTCAAGCCGGATTTTCTTTCAAGATAACAATAATGCCTAGGAGCATCCCTATCCATTGAACAATACCGGAGAGATAGAGCGCTACTGCCTTACACTTTTCAATATCCCTAGCTTTATTTTCATTATTGTGATAATTGTGGTATTTAAAAATTTAGAATGCCTTGTGCGATTATCTATGGATTTTGCAACCCATGTAATCTCCTATTAGACTGGATATGATCAAAATGATTCAGCTTTTCATTATTGGTTGTCATCAAGTAGAGCTTATTTTGTGGATGGATGCATTGGTTTATGTTTCCAGGCTTTTAGTTTTTCCCTTATAATATTCAGTTGATTCCCGTGAGGGGCGGCGACCCATGTTTGACATGTGATGAGGCAAGTGTTGTTGATGTGTTATGGGAGATGTCTCGCGGAGAGAGGGGAGGGCGAAAAAGTGGTGGATCGCAAATGTTTGGATGTGCTCGATCTAACGATTGGTATGCATGCGTCAACAATAGTACTTACTTATGTTATGTGAGGAGTAATGTAAGATGCAGTGAAACATGGTGGGCATGGCTTCATGACAGACCTGGCGGACAGATATCAAGGGTGATGTTGAGGCCGGCGGCGAAAGAAATGGCCAAATGGGGCTCCTCAATGCAAGTGAGAAGGCTGATCGATTCCCGTGGAGCAATGCAATGTTGCATCAGAATGTATTGGGTTCCATTTTCGGGCGGAGAAGAAGTGATTAAGGCATGTGCATGATTCATTTGTTCATTGATTTAATTCTTCCTTATTTCACTCAACTTAGATTCATTAACTGTTGCACTTGCTCATGATTGATGGATTGAGAAATTTAGTGACATTAATTGCAATGAGGAGCCCCATATATCCATAAAACTCAGATTTTTTTTCAATAGAACATGATCATGATGAGCCAGTAAGATTTTTTAGTTTTTTTAAATGCCCGTGGCAACGCGGTGGGGATAAGGGATGTGTGATGTGCTTGTGTGGTGAGAGGCGAGGAGTGGCTTTTCCTTTTTTGGAAGGCTGTTCATATTTGTCTATTCTATTTTTAAATTCAAGATACATACAATTATTTATCATCATTATAATCGAGATAATACATATTTATTTATTCCAGTATGTGTTGAGTTATTTTGTTTTTGATTTTAATATGCTCTGATGGAATGGTAAAAAAGTGGTTCATCCAATTTACAAGTGGAGTACTCTATGTTTGCACGTTCTTACATTTTCATGTGAAATCTTCATGCTAACTGTATGAAGTACTCATGCAGGATGGTTACAAGTCAATGAAGATTTTTTTATTATAATTGCTCAAGTAGTGTGCGAAGGAAGCTTACGACAATATTCCTGATATTTTAGGAGATGCAAGTGAAGTGGAATAATGAAAATACATTGCACCAAGTACATTTTTCGATTGTTACTGTAAATTTTTTCTATACATGTGAAATTGGAAGTGCATTATACTTATGTATGCAAAAAAATTAAAAGGCCCGTGGCAACGCACGGGCATTGTACTAGTATCATGATAAATGTTTATTATTCATGCTAGAATTGTATTAACCGGAAACATGATACATGTGTGAATACATAGACAAACATATAGTCACTAGTATGCCTCTACTTGACTACCTCATTAATCAAAGATGGTTATGTTTCCTAACCATAGACATGTGTTGTCATTTGATTAATGAGATCACATCATTAGGAGAATGATGTGATTGACATGACCCATCCGTTAGCTTAGCACTTGATCGCTTAGTATTCTCGCTATTGCTTCCTTCATGACTTATACATGTTCCTCGTAACTATGAGAATTGTGTAATTCCGTTTACGAAAGAACACTTTGGGTACTACCAAACGTCACAACGAATCGGGTGATTATAAAGGAGTACCACAGGTGTTTCGAAGGTACATGTTGAGTTAGCATAATTCGAGATTAGGTTTTGTCACTCCGATTGTCGGAGAGGTATCTCTGGCCCTCTCGGTAATACTCATCACCTAAGCCTTGCAAGCATGTAACTAATGAGTTAGTTATGAGATGACGTATTCGGAACGAGTAAAGAGACTTGCCGTAACGAGATTGAACTAGGTATTGGATACCGACGATCAAATCTCGGACAAGTAACATACCGATGACAAAGGGAACAACGTATCTTTGTTATGCGGTTTGACCGATAAAGATCTTCGTAGAATATGTAGGAACCAATATGGGCATCCAGGTCCCGCTATTGGTTATTGACCAGAGACATGTCTTGGTCATGTCTACATCGTTCTCGAACCGTAGGGTCCGCACGCTTAAGGTTTCGATGATGGTTATATTATGAGTTTATGTATTTTGATGTGCGAAGTTTGTTCGAGTCCGGATGTGATCACGAACATGACGAGGAGTCTCAAATGGTCGAGACATAAAGATTGATATATTGGACGGATATATTTGGACACCGGAAAGGTTAGGAAGAGTTTGGAGCTCCGGAGGTTCTGGAACCCCGGAGGTATATGGGCCTTATTGGGCCCATGTAGGAGGAAGGGAGAAGGAGCAAGGGAGGGAGGCGCGCCCCCCCAAGCCCAATCCGAATTGAGGAGGGGGGCCGGCCCCCCCTTTCCTTTCTCCTTCCCCCTCTTCCTTTCCTACTACTAGTACTACTTCCTAATACTAGTACTCCTTCCTTCCCTCCAAATAAGATAAGGAAAAGAGGAAACCTACTTGGAGTAGGTTTCCCTCCCTATGGCGCCCCCTTGGGTCGGCCACCTCCTCCCTCCCTCCTTTATATACGGGGTAGGGGCACCCTAGAACACACAAGTTGATCATTGATCGTTCCTTAGCCGTGTGCGGTGCCCCCTCCACGATATTACACCTCGGTCATATTGTAGCGGTGCTTAGGCGAAGCCTGCGACAGAGAACATCAAGATAGTCACCACGCCGTCAGGTTGACGGAACTCCCCTCGGAGCCTCTCTTGGATTGGAGATCGAGGTGCGCCATCGAGCTGTGCGTGTGTCAAGAACTCGGAGGTGCCGAGTAACGGTGCTTGGATCGGTTGAACCGGAAGACGACGACTACTTCCACTACGCTGTGTCAACGCTTCGCTTGGTCACGAGGGTACATAGACAACACTCTCCCTCGTTGCTATGTCATCACCATGATCTTGCGTGTGCGTAGGAAAATTTTGAAATTGCTACGTTCCCCAACAAAGTGGCATCCGAGCCTAGGTTTTTATGGTTTGATGTTATATGCACGAGTAGAACACAAGTGAGTTGTGGACGATATAAGTCATCCGCCTACCAGCATGTCATACTTTGGTTCGATGGTATTGTTGGATGAAGCGGCCGGACCGACATTACATATACGCCACGCGAGACTGGTTTTACCGCCGTGCTTTGCACACGGTGACTAGCGGTGTCGGTTTCTCCAACTTTAGTTGAACCGAGTGTGGCTACGCCGGTCCTTGTGAAGGTTAAAACGGAGTCTTTTGACAAACTATCGTTGTGGTTTTGATGCGAGGTGAGATTGGTTCTTGCTTAAGCCCGTAGCAGCCACGTAAAATTTGCAACAACAAAGTAGAGGACGTCTAACTTGTTTTTGCAGGGCATGTTGTGATGTGATATGGCTAAGACATGATGCTATATTTTATTGTATGAGATGATCATGTTTTGTAACCGGTTATCGGCAATCGGCAGAGCCATATGGTTGTCGCTTTATTGTATGAAATACAACATACAGTAATTGCTTTACTTTATCACTAAGCGGTAGCGATAGTCGAGAAGCAATAGATGGCGAACGACAACGATGCTACGATGAAGATCAAGGTGTCGCGCGGTGGCGATGGTGATCACGACGGTGCTTGAAGATGGAGATCACAAGCACAAGATGATGATGGCCATATCATATCACTTATATTGATTGCATGTGATGTTTATCCTTTATGCATCTTATCTTGCTTTGATTGACGGTAGCATTTTAAGATGATCTCTCACTAATTATCAAGAAGTGTTCTCCCTGAGTATGCACCGTTGCGAAAGTTCTTCGTGCTGATACACCACGTGATGATCGGGTGTGATAGGCTCTACGTTCAAATACAACGGGTGCAAAACAGTTGCACACGCGGAATACTCAAGTCATACTTGACGAGCCTAGCATATCTGATATGGCCTCGGAACACGAGACCGAAAGGTCGGCGTGAATCATATAGTAGATATGATCAACATAGAGATGTTCACCATTGAAACTACTCCATCTCACGTGATGATCGGACATGGTTTAGTTGATTTGGATCACGTAATCACTTAGATGACTAGAGAGATGTCTGTCTAAGTGGGAGTTCTTTAGTAATATGATTAATTGAACTTAAATTTATCATGAACTTAGTACCTAATAGTATTTTGCTTGTCTATGTTTGTTTGTAGATAGATGGCTCGTGCTGTTGTTCCGTTGAATTTTAATGCGTTCCTTGAGAAAGCAAAGTTCAAAGATGATGGTAGCAATTACACGGATCGGGTCCGTAACTCGAGGATTATCCTCATTCTTTGCCTGAAGAGTTACGTCTGGAAGCACCGCTGGGTGCGAACCTGCTGCTGATGTAACCGACGACGTTAGAACGTCTGGCGAGCAAAGTCGATGACTACTCTATAGTTCGGTGTGCCATGCTTTACGGCTTAGAACCGGGTCTTCAACGATGTTTTGAGCGTCATGGAGCATATGAGATGTTCCAGAGTTGAAGTTAATATTTCAAGAAAATGCCGGATTGAGAGATATGAAGTCTCCAATAAGTTCTACACTGCAAGATGGAGGAGAACAGATTACTGTCGGTGAGCATATACTCAAAATGTCCGGGTATAATAATCACTTGATTCAAGCGGGAGTTAATCTTCCGGATGATAGCGTCATTGATGAATTCTCCAATCACGCCACCAAGCTACAAGAGCTTTGTGATGAACTATAATATGCAAGGGATGAACAAGACTATTCCCGAGCTCTTCGCGATCTTTGAAAGCAGCGGAGGTAGAAATCAAAAGGAGCATCAAATGTTGATGGTCAACAAGATCACTGGTTTCAAGAAAAGGGCCAAAGGGAAGAACAAGGGAACTTCAAAAGAACAGCAAACAAGTTCTTTGCTCAAGAGAAGAAACCCAAGTCTGGACCTAAGCACGAAATCGAGTGCTTCTATCGCAAGCGCATCGACTTTGGAAGCGGAACTGCCCCAAGTATTTGGCGGATAAGAAGGATGGCAAAGTGAACAAAGGTATATGTGATATACATGTTATTGATGTGTACCTTACTAATGCTCGCAGTAGCACCTGGGTATTTGATACTGGTTTTGTTGCTAACATTTGCAACTCGAAACAGGGACTACGGATTAAGCGAAGATTAGCTAAGGACAAGGTGACGATGCGCGTGGGAAATGGTTCCAAAGTCGATGTGATCGCGGTCGGCACGCTACCTCTACATCTACCATCGGGATTAGTTTTAGACCTGAATAATTGTTATTTGGTGCCTGCATTGAGCATGAACATTATATCTGGATCTTGTTTGATGCGAGACGGTTATTCATTTAAATCAGGGAATAATGGTTGTTCTATTTATATGAGTAATATCTTTTATGGTCATGCACCCTTGAATAGTGGTCTATTTTTAATGAATCTCGATAGTAGTGATACACATATTCATAATGTTGAAGCCAAAAGATGCAGAGTTGATAATGATAGTGCAACATATTTGTGGCACTGCCGTTTAGGTCATATCGGTGTAAAACGCATGAAGAAATTCCATACTGATGGATTTCTGGAATCACTTGATTATGAATCACTTGGTACTTGCGAACCGTGCCTCATGGGCAAGATGACCAAAACACCGTTCTCCGGATCTATGGAGAGAGCAACAGATTTGTTGGAAATCATACATACAGATGTATGTGGCCCGATGAATGTTGAGGCTCGTGGCGGATATCGTTATTTTCTCACCTTCACAGATGATTTGAGCAGATATGGGTATATCTACTTGATGAAGCACAAGTCTGAAACATTTGAAAAGTTCAAAGAATTTCAGAGTGAAGTAGAAAATCATCGTAACAAGAAAATAAAGTTTCTACGATCGATCGTGGAGGAGAATATTTGAGTTACGAGTTTGGTTTACATTTGAAACAATGTGGAATAGTTTAGCAACTCACGCCACCGAACACCACAACGAAATGGTGTGTCCGAGCGTCGAATCGTACTTTACTTGATATGGTGCGATCTATGATGTCTCTTACCGATTTACCGCTATCGTTTTGGGGTTATGCTTTAGAGACGGCGCATTCACGTTAAATAGGGCACCATCAAAATCCGTTGAGACGACGCCTTATGAACTGTGGTTTGGCAAGAAACCAAAGTTGTCGTTTCTCAAAGTTTGGGGCTGCGATGCTTATGTGAAGAAACTTCAACCGGATAAGCTCGAACCCAAATCGAGAAATGTGTCTTCATAGGATACCCAAAGGAGACTATTGGGTACACCTTCTATCATGGATCTGAGGGCAAGATTTTCGTTGCTAAATTCGGATCCTTTCTAGAGAAGGAGTTTCTCTCGAAAGAAGTGAGTGGGAGGAAAGTAGAACTTGATGAGATAACTGTATCTACTCCCTTATTGGAAAGTAGTTCATCACAAGAACCGGTTCTGTGATAACTACACCAATTAGTGAGGAAGCAAATGATATTGATCATGAAACTTCAGATCAAGTTTCTATGAACCTCGTGGGTCTACAGAGTAAGATCCGCACTGAGTGGTACGGAAATCCTATTCGAAGTCATGTTACTTGACCATGATGAACCTATGAACTATGAGGAAGCGATGATGAGCCCAGATTCATAAAATGGCTAGAGGCCATGAAATCGAGATAGGATCCATGTATCAAAACAAAGTATGGACTTTGGTTGACTTGCCCGATGATCGGCAAGCCATTGAGAATAAATGGATCTTTAAGAAGAAGACTGACGCTGATGGTAATGTTACTATCTACAAAGCTCGACTTGTTGCAAAAGGTTTTTGACAAGTTCAAGGGGTTGACTACGATGAGACTTTCTCACCCGTAGCGATGCTTAAGTCTGTCCGAATCATGTTGGCTATTGCTGCATTTCATGATTATGAAATTTGGCAAATGGATGTCAAGACGCATTCTTGAATGGATTTCTAGAAGAAGAGTTGTATATGATGCAGCTGAAGGTTTTGTTGATCCAAAAGGTCTTGACAAAGTGTGCAAACTCCAGCGTTCCATTTATGGACTGGTGCAAGCATCTCGGAGTTGGAATAAACGCTTTGACAGTATGATCAAAGCATATGGTTTTATCTGAGACTTTTGGAGAAGCTTTGTATTTACAAGAAAGTGAGTGGGAGCTCTGTAGCATTTCTAGTTTTATATGTTGATGACATATTATTAATTGGAAATGATATAGAATTTCTGGATAGCATAAAGGGATACTTGAATAAAAGTTTTCAATGAAAGACCTCGGTGAAGCTGCCTACATATTGGGCATCAAGATCTATAGAGATAGATCAAGGCGCTTAATAGGACTTTCACAAAGCACATACCTTGACAAAATTTTGAAAAAGTTCAAAATGGATCGACAAAGAAAGGATTCTTGCCTGTGCTACAAGGTGTGAAGTTGAGTCGAACTCAATGCCCGACCACAGCAGAAGATAGAGAGAAAATGAAAGATGTTCCTATGCTTCACCATAGGCTCTATCATGTATGCAATGCTGTGTACCGGACTGACGTATGCTTAGCAATAAGCTTGGCGGTAGGTACCAAAGTTATCCAGAGTGGATCATCGACAGCGTCAAGAACATCTGAAATACCGAAAAGGACTAAGGATATGTTTCTCGTATATGGAGGTGACAAAGAGCTAGTCGTAAATGGTTACGTCGATGCAAGCTTTGACACTGATCCGGACGATTCTAAATCGCAAACCGGATACGTGTTTATATTAAACGGTGGAGCTGTAAGTTGGTGCAGTTCAAAACAAAGCGTCGTAGCGGGATCTACATGTGAAGCGGAGTACATAGCTGCTTGTGAAGCAGCAAATGAAGGAGTCTGGATGAAGGAGTTCATTTCCGATCTAGGTGTCATACCTAGTGCATCGGGACCAATGAAGATCTTCGTGACAATCTTGGTGCAATTGCCTTGGCAAAGGAATCCAGATTTCACAAGAGGACCAAGCACATCAAGAGACGCTTCAATTCCATTCGGGATCAAGTCCAAGTGGGAGACATAGAGATTTGCAAGATACATACGGATCTGAATGTTGCGAGACCGTTGACTAAGCCTCTCTCACGAGCAAAACATGATCAACAACAAGACTCCATGGGTGTTAGAATCATTCTTGTGTAATCTAGATTATTGACTCTAGTGCAAGTGGGAGGCTGAAGGAAATATGCCCTAGAGGCAATAATAAAGTTATTATTTATTTCCTCATATCATGATAAATGTTTATTATTCATGCTAGAATTGTATTAACCGGAAACATGATACATGTGTGAATACATAGACAAACATATAGTCACTAGTATGCCTCTACTTGACTAGCTCATTAATCAAAGATGGTTATGTTTCCTAACCATAGACATGTGTTGTCATTTGATTAATGAGATCACATCATTAGGAGAATGATGTGATTGACATGACCCATCCGTTAGCTTAGCACTTGATCGCTTAGTATCTCGCTATTGCTTCCTTCATGACTTATACATGTTCCTGTAACTATGAGAATTGTGTAACTCCGTTTACGGAAGAACACTTTGGTACTACCAAACGTCACAACGAATCGGGTGATTATAAAGGAGTACTATAGGTGTTTCCGAAGGTACATGTTGAGTTAGCATAATTGAGATTAGGTTTTGTCACTCCGATTGTCGGAGAGGTATCTCTGGCCCTCTCGGTAATACTCATCACCTAAGCCTTGCAAGCATGTAACTAATGAGTTAGTTATGAGATGACGACACGGAACGAGTAGAGAGACTTGCGATGTGAGATCGAACTAGGTATTGGATACCGACGATCAAATCTCGGACAAGTAACATACCGATGACAAAGGAACAACGTATGTTTGTTATGCGGTTTGACCGATAAAGATCTTCGTAGAATATGTAGGAACCAATATGGGCATCCAGGTCCCGCTATTGGTTATTGACCGAGACATGTCTCGGTCATGTCTACATCGTTCTCGAACCGTAGGGTCCGCACGCTAAGGTTTCGATGATGCTTATATTATGAGTTTATGTATTTTGATGTCTTGAAGTTTGTTCGAGTCCGGATGTGATCACGGACATGACGAGGAGTCTCGAAATGGTCGAGACATAAAGATTGATATATTGGACGGATATATTTGGACACGGAAAGGTTCCATAAGAGTTTGGAGCTCCGGAGGTTCTGGAACCCCGGGAGGTATATGGGCCTTATTGGGCCCATGTAGGAGGAAGGAGAAGGAGCAAGGGAGGCGCGCCCCAAGCCCAATCCGAATTGGGAGGGCCCCCTTTCCTTTCTCCTTCCCCTCTTCCTTTCCTACTACTAGTACTACTTCCTAATACTAGTACTCCTTCCTTCCCTCCAAATAAGATAAGGAAAAGAGGAAACCTACTTGGAGTAGGTTTCCCCTCCCTATGGCGTGCTCCCCTTGGGCCGCCACCTCCTCCTCCCTCCTTTATATACGGGGTAGGGGCACCCTAGAACACACAAGTTGATCATTCATCGTTCCTTAGCCGTGTGCGGTGCCCCCTCCACGATATTACACCTCGGTCATATTGTAGCGGTGCTTAGGCGAAGCCTGCGACAGAGAACATCAAGATAGTCACCACGCCATCGTCTTGTGGAACTCCCCTCGGGCCTCTCTGGATTGGAGATCGAGGTGCGCCATCGAGCTGTGCGTGTGTCAAGAACTCGGAGGTGCCGAGTAACGGTGCTTGGATCGGTTGAACCGGGAAGACGTACGACTACTTACACTACGCTATGTCAACGCTTCCGCTTCGGTCTACGAGGGTACGTAGACAACACTCTCCCCTCGTTGCTATGTCATCACCATGATCTTGCGTGTGCGTAGGAAAATTTTGAAATTACTACGTTCCCCAACAGTATCAGGGGGTATGGACCATGGAGAAGTTGAAATACAGTAGATATTACACTAATATAAATAAATAATGAGTTCACAATAGTACCTAAAGTGGTAATTTATTTTATTACGCTAACGGGTCTCATGAGTTTTCTGTTGAGTTTTGTGTTGTGAAGTTTTCAAGTTTTGGGTAAAGATTTGATGGACTATGGAATAAGGAGTGGCAAGAGCCTATGCTTGGGGATGCCCAAGGCACCCCAAGGTAATATTCAAGGACAACCAAGCATCTAAGCTTGGGGATGCCCCGGATGGCATCCCCTCTTTTGCCTTCAATCCATCAGTAAATTTACATGAGGCTATATTTTTATTCACCACATGATATGTGTTTTGCTTGGAGCGTATTGTATGATATGAGTCTTTGCTTTTTAGTTTGCCACAATCATCCTTGTTGTACACACCTTTTGAGAGGGACACATACGAATCATGAATTTATTAGAATACTCTATGTGCTTCACTTATATCTTTTGAGCTAGGCAATTTGCTCTAGTGCTTCACTTATATCTTTTTTTAGCATGGTGGTGGTTTTATTTTATAGAAATTGTTGAACTCTCATGATTCACTTATATTATTTTGAGAGTCTCTAAACCGCATGGTAATTTTCTTAGGTTATGAATTTAGTCCTAATACGATGGGTATCGAAGAGGGATATAATAAAAACTTTCATATAAAGAGCATAGAATACTATGAGAAGTTTGATTTCTTGCATATTGTTTTGAGATATAAAGATGGTGAAATTAGATTCATGCTAGTGACTAATTGTGGATTGATAAAAATACTTGTGTTAAAGTTTGTGATTCCCGTAGCATGCACGTATGGTGAACCGTTATGTAATGAAGCCGGAGCATGATTTATTTTTTGATTGTCTTCCTTATGGGTGGCGGTCTGGGACGAGCGATGGTCTTTTCCTACCAATCTATCCCCTAGGAGCATGCATGTAGTACTTTGTTTCAATGAATAATAATTTTTTGCAATAAGTATGTGAGTTCTTTATGACTAATGTTAAGTCCATAGATTATACGCACTCTCACCCTTCCACTATTGCTAGCCTCTCTAGTACCACGCAACTTTCATCCGTGCATTACACCCACCATATACCCTTCCTCAAAACAGCCACCATACCTACCTATCATGGCATTTCCATAGCCATTCTGAGATATATTGCCATGCAACTTCCACTGTTCCATTTATTATGACACACTTCATCATTGTTATATTGCTTTGGATGATCGTAAGATAGCTAGCATGATGTTTTCATGGCTTGTCCATTTTTTTATATCATTTCTACGCTAGATCATTGCACATCCCGGTACACCGCCGGAGGCATTCATATAGAGTCATATTTTGTTCTAGTATCAAGTTGTAATTCTTGAGTTGTAAGTAAATAAAAGTGTGATGATCATCATTTTTAGAGTATTATCCCATGTGAGGAAAGGATGATGGAAGCTATGATTCCCTCACAAGTTGGGATGAGTCTCCGGACTTTACAAAAAATAAAAGAGGCCAAAGAAGCCCAAAAAATAAGAGAAAAGAGAGAAGGGACAATGTTACTATCCTTTTTCCACACTTGTGCTTCAAAGTAGCACCATGATCTTCATGATAGAGAGTCTCCTATTTTGTCACTTTCATATACTAGTGGGGATTTTTCATTATAGAACTTGGCTTGTATATTCCAATGATGGGCTTCCTCAAATTTTCCTAGGTCTTCGTGAGCAAGCGAGTTGGATGCACACCCACTTAGTTTCTTTTTGAGATTTCATACACTTATAGCTCTAGTGCATCTGTTGCATGGCAATCCCAACTCACTCACATCGATGTCTATTGATGGGTATCTCCATAGCCCATTAATACGCCTAGTGTTGGGGAACGTTACATAAAATAAAAAAAATTCCTACGTTCATCAAGATCAATCTATGAGTTCATCCAGCAACGAGAGAGAGGAGTGCATCTACATACCCTTGTAGATCGCGAGCGGAAGCGTTCAAGAGAACAGGGTTGAGGGAGTCGTACACGTCGTGATCCAAATCACCGGAGATCCTAGTGCCAAACGGACGGCACCTCCGCGTTCAACACACGTACGGTCAGCGTGACGTCTCCTCCTTCTTGATCCAGCAAGGGGGAAGGAGAGGTTGATGAAGATCCAAGAAGACGACGGTGTGGTGGTGGATCTGTGAGGATCCGGCAGGCTTCGCCAAGCGTCTGCGGGAGGAGAGGTGTAGCAAGGGGAAGGGAGGCGCCAAGATGCAGGGTGCGGCTGCCCTCCCTCCCCCCTCTTTATATAGGGTCCCCAGGGGGGCGCTGGCCCTAGGAGATGGGATCTCCTAGGGGGGCGGCGGCCAAGGGGGGAAACTTGCCCCCCAAGGCAAGTGGAGGCTCCCCCTCCCCTAGGGTTCCCAACCAAAGGCGCAGGGGGCCCAAGGGGGGGTGCACCAGCCCACCAGGGGATGGTTCCCCTCCCACTTCAGCCCATGGGGCCCTCCGGGATAGGTGGCCCCACCCGGTGGACCCCCGGGACCCTTCCGGTGGTCCCGGTACAATACCGGTGACCCCCGAAACTTTCCCGATGACCAAAACAGCACTTCCTATATATAATTCTTCACCTACGGACCATTCCGGAACTCCTCGTGACGTCCGGGATCTAATCCGGGACTCCAAACAACTTTCGGTTTGCTGCATACTAATATCTCTACAACCCTAGCGTCACTGAACCTTAAGTGTGTAGACCCTACGGGTTTGGGAGATATGCAGACATGACCGAGATGCCTCTCCGGTCAATAACCAACAGCGGGATCTGGATACCCATATTGGCTCCCACATACTCCTCGATGATCTCATCAGATGAACCACGATGTCGAGGATTCAATTAACCCTATATTCAATTCCCTTTGTCAATCGGTATGTTACTTGCCCGAGACTCGATCGTCGGTATCCCAATACCTCGTTTAGTCTCGTTACCAGCAAATCACTTTACTCGTACCGTAATGCATGATCCCGTGACCAGACACTTGGTCACATTGAGCTCATTATGATGATGCATTACCGAGTGGGCCCAGAGATACCTCTCCGTCATACGGAGTGACATATCCCAGTCTCGATTCGTGCCAACCCAACAGACACTTTCGGAGATACCCGTAGTGTACCTTTATAGTCACCCAGTTACGTTGTGATGTTTGGCACACCCAGAGCACTCCTACGGTATCCGGGAGTTACACAATCTCATGGTCTAAGGAAATGATACTCGACAATTGGAAAAGCTCTAGCTAAACAAACTACACGATCTTTGAGCTATGCTTAGAATTGGGTCTTGTCCATCACATCATTCTCCTAATGATGTGATCCCGTTATCAATGACATCCTATGCCCATAGTCAGGAAACCATGACTATCTGTTGATCAGCGAGCTAGTCAACTAGAGGCTCACTAGGGACTTGTTGTGGTCTATGTATTCACACATGTATTACGATTTCCGGATAACACAGTTATAGCATGAATAATAGACAATTATCATGAACAAAGAAATATAATAATAACCATTTTATTATTGCCTCTAAGGCATATTTCCAACAGTCTCCCACTTGCACTAGAGTCAATATTCTAGTTACATTGTGATGAATCGAACACCCGTTGCATTCTGGTGTTGATCATGTTTTGCCCTAGGGAGAGGTTTAGTCAACGGATCTGCTACATTCAGGTCCGTATGTACTTTACAAATATCTATGTCTCCATCTTGAACATTTTCACGTATGGAGTTGAAGCGGCGCTTGATGTGCACGGTCTTCTTGTGAAACACAGGCTCCTTGGCAAGTGCAATAGCTCCATTGTTGTCACAGAAGAGTGCGATTGGCCCCGACGCATTGGGTATGACTCCTAGGTCGGTGATGAACTCCTTCACCCAGATAGCTTCATGCGCTGCCTCCGAGGCTGCCATGTACTCCTCTTCACATGTAGATCCTGCCACGACGCTCTGCTTGCAACTGCACCAGCTTACTACCCCACCATTCAAAATATACATGTATCCGGTTTGTGACTTAGAGTCATCCAGATCTGTGTCGAAGCTAGCGTCGATGTAACCCTTTACGATGAGCTCTTCGTCACCTCCATATACGAGAAACATGTCCTTAGTCCTTTTCAGGTACTTAAGGATGTTCTTGACCGCTGTCCAGTGTTCCTTGCCGGGATTACTTTGGTACCTTCCTACCAAACTTACGGCAAGGTTTATATCAGTGCAGTACAGGTCATGGCATACATGATAGACCCTATGGCTGAGGCATAGGGGATGACACTCATCTCTTCTTTATCTTCTGCCGTGGTCGGGCATTGAGCCGAGCTCAATCTCACACCTTGCAATACAGGCAAGAACCCTTTCTTGGACTAATCCATATTGAACTTCTTCAATATCTTATCAAGGTATGTGCTTTGTGAAGACCTATGAGGCGTCTTGATCTATCTCTATAGATTTTGATGCCTAATATGTAAGCAGCTTCTCCAAGGTCCTTCATTGAAAAACACTTATTCAAGTAGGCCTTTATGCTGTCCAAGAGTTCTATATCATTTCCCATCAAAAGTATGTCATCCACATATAATATGAGAAATGATACAGAGCTCCCACTCACTTTCTTGTAAACACAGGCTTCTCCATAAGTTTGCATAAACCCAAACGCTTTAATCATCTCAGTAAAGCGAATGTTCCAACTCCGAGATGCTTGCACCAGCCCATAGATGGAGTGGTGGAGCTTGCATACCTTGTTAGCATTCTTAGGGTCGACAAAACCTTTCGGCTGCATCATATACTGTTCTTCCTTAAGGTGACCGTTAAGGAATGTCGTTTTGACGTCCATTTGCCATATCTCATAATCATAGTATGCGGCAATTGCTAACATGATTCGGACGGACTTCAGCTTCGCTACGGGAGAGAATGTCTCATCGTAGTCAATCCCTTGAACTTTTCGATAACCCTTAGCGACAAGTCGAGCCTTATATATGGTAACATTACCATCCGCGTCCATCTTCTTCTTAAAGATTCATTTGTTTTCTATTGCTCGCCGATCATCGGGCAAGTCTGTCAAAGTCCACACTTTGTTTTCATACATGGATCCTATCTCGGATTGCATGGCTTCAAGCCATTTGTTGGAATCTGGGCCCGCCATCGCTTCTTCATAGTTCAAGGTTCACCGTTGTCCAACAACATGATTTCCAAGACAGGATTACCGTACCACTCACAGTGCGTAACGTGTCCTTGTGGACCTTGAAGTTGAAGAGGAGCTTGATCCAAGTATCTTGATCATCATCATTAACTTCCTCTCTTGTCAATGCCGCACCACAGAACATTTTCTGAGTTGCGCTACTCACCGTTTCAAGAGGTAGTACTTCATCAAGCTCTACTTTCCTCCCACTTAATTCTTTCGAGAGAAATTCTTTCTCTAGAAAGGACCCGTTCTTGGCAACAAAGATCTTGCCTTCGGATCTTAAGTAGAAAGTATACCCTATGGTTTCCTTAGGGTATCCTATGAATACACATTTTTCCGACTTGGGTTCGAGCTTCTCAGGTTGAAGTTTCTTGACATAAGCATCGCATCCCCAAACTTTCAGAAACGACAGCTTAGGTTTCTTCCCAAACCATAATTCATACGGTGTCGTCTCAACGGATTTAGATGGTGCCCTATTTAAAGTGAATGTAGCTGTCTCTAGAGCGTATCCCCAAAATGATAGCAGTAAATCGGTAAGAGACATCATAGACCGCACCATATCCAATAAAGTGCGATTACGACGTTCGGACACACCGTTTCGCTGAGGTGTTCCAGGCGGCATGAGTTGTGAAACGATTGCACATTTCCTTAAGTGTGTACCAAATTCATGACTTAAATATTCTCCTCCACGATCTGATCGTAGGAACTTTATCTTTCGGTCACGTTGATTCTCTACCTCATTCTGAAACTCCTTGAACTTTTCAAAGGTCTCAGACTTGTGTTTCATTAAGTAGACATACCCATATCTACTTAAGTCATCAGTGAGAGTGAGAACATAACGATATCCTCCGCGAGCCTCGACGCTCATTGGACCGCACACATCGGTATGTATGATTTCCAACAAGTTGGTTGCTTGCTCCATTGTTCCGGAGAACAGAGTCTTGGTCATTTTGCCCATGAGGCATGGTTCGCATGTGTCAAATGATTCGTAATCTAGAGACTCTAAAAATCCATCAGCATGGAGCTTCTTCATGCGCTTGACACCAATGTGACCAAGGCGGCAGTGCCACAAGTATGTGGGACTATCGTTATCAACTTTACATCTTTTGGTATTCACACTATGAATATGCGTAACATTATGCTCGAGATTCATTAAGAACAAACCATTAACCAGCGGGGCACCATAAAACATATCACTCATATAAATAGAACAACCATTATTCTCGGATTTAAATGAGTAGCCATCTCGAATTAAACGAGATCCTGATACAATGTTCATGCTCAAAGATGGTACAAAATAACAATTATTGAGGTTCAAAACTAACCCCGTAGGTAAATGTACAGGCAGCGTGCTGACGGCGATCACATCGACCTTGGAACCATTCCCGACGCGCATCGTCACCTCGTCCTTCGCCAGTCTCCACTTATTCCGCAGCTCCGCTTTGAGTTACAAATGTGAGCAACCGACTTCGGTATCAAATACCCGGGAGCTACTATGAGCACCGGTAAGGTACACATCAATTACATGTATATCACATATACCTTTGGTTTTGCGGCCTTCTTGTCCGCTAAGTACTTGGCGTTCCACTTCCGGTGACCACTTCCTTGCAATAAAAGCACTCGATCTCGTGCTTGGGTCCATTGCTTGACTTCTTCACGGCAACTGGCTTACCAGGCGCGGCAACTTCCTTGCCATCCTTCTTGAAGTTCTTATTACCCTTGCCCTTCTTGAACTTAGTGGTTTTATTCACCATCAACACTTGATGTTCCTTTTTGATCTCCACCTCCGCTGATTTCAGCATTGAATATACCACAGGAATGGTCTTTTCCATCCCCTGCATATTGAAGTTCATCACAAAGCTCTTGTAGCTTGGTGGGAGCGACTGGAGGATTCTGTCAATGACCGCGTCATCCGGGAGATTAACTCCCAGCTGAGTCAAGCGGTTGTGCAACCCAGACATCTTGAGTATGTGCTCACTAATAGAACTGTTTTCCTCCATCTTACAGCTAAAGAACTTCTCGGAGACTTCATATCTCTCGACCCGGGCATGAGCTTGGAAAACCATTTTCAGCTCCTCAAACATCTCATATGCTCCGTGTTGCTCAAAACGCTTTTGGAGCCCCGGTTCTAAGCTGTAAAGCATGCCGCACTAAACGAGGGAGTAATCATCAGCACGAGACTGCCAAGCATTCATAACGTCTTGGTTCTCTGGGATTGGCGCTTCACCTAGCGGTGCTTCTAGGACATAGTCTTTCTTGGCAGCTATGAGGATGATCCTCGGGTTCAACCCAATCCGTATAGTTCTTGCCATCGTCTTTCGACTTGGTTTTCTAGGAAGCGTTGAAGTTCGGTGGACATGGCGTTGGCCATTTGGTCTACAAGACATATTGTAAAGATTTTAGACTAAGTTCATGATAATTAAGTTCATCTTAATCAAATTATTTAATGAACTCCCACTTAGACAGACATCCCTCTAGTCATCTAAGTGAAACATGATCCGAGTCAACTAGGCCGTGTCCGATCATCACGTGAGACGGACTAGCTAACATCAGTGAACATCTTCATGTTGATCGTATCTACTATGCGACTCATGCTCGACCTTTCGGTCTTTCGTGTTCCGAGGCCATGTCTGTACATGCAAGGCTCGTCAAGTCAACCTAAGTGTATTGTGTGTGTAAATCTGGCTTACACCCGTTGTATTCGAAAGTTAGGATCTATCACACCCGATCATCACGTGGTGCTTCGAAACAACGAACCTTCGCAATGGTGCACAGTTAGGGGGAACACTTTTCTTGAAATTATTATGAGGGATCATCTTACTTACTACCGTCGTTCTAAGTAAACAAGATGAAAAACATGATAAACATCACATGCAATCATAATAGTGACATGATATGGCCAATATCATATAGCTCCTTTGATCTCCATCTTCGGGGCTCCATGATCATCTTCGTCACCGGCATGACACCATGATCTCCATCATCATGATCTCCATCATCGTGTCTCCATGAAGTTGCTCGCAACCTATTACTTCTACTTCTATGGCTAACGCCTTTAGCAATAAAGTAAAGTAATTTACATGGCGTTTCTCAATGACACGCAGGTCATACAAAAATAAAGACAACTCCTATGGCTCCTGCCGGTTGTCATACTCAACGACATGCAAGTCGTGATTCCTATTACAAGAACATGATCTCATACATCACATATATATCATTCATCATTCATCACAACTTTGGCCATATCACATCATAAGACACTTGCTGCAAAAACAAGTTAGACGTCCTCTAATTGTTGTTGCAAGTTTTTACGTGGCTTCTATAGGTGATCTAGCAAGGACGTTTTCTTACCTACGTTAAAGCCACAACGTGATTTGCCAACTTATATTTACCCTTCATAAGGACCCTTTTCATTGAATCCTCTCCAACTAAAGTGGGAGAGACAGACACCCGCTAGCCACCTTATGCAACTAGTGCATGTCAGTCGGTGGAACCTGTCTCACGTAAGCGTACGTGTAAGGTCGGTCCGGGCCGCTTCATCCCACAATACCGCTGAAGCAAAATAAGACTAGTAGTGGCAAGAAAGTTGACAACATCTACGCCCACAACAAATTGTGTTCTACTCGTGCAAAGAGAACTACGCATACACCTAGCTCATGATGCCACTGTTGGGGAACGTTGCATAAAATAAAAAATTTCCTACGTTCACCAAGATCAATCTATGAGTTCATCTAGCAACGAGAGAGAGGAGTGCATCTACATACCCTTGTAGATCGCGAGCAGAAGCGTTCAAGAGAACGGGGTTGAGGGAGTCGTACACGTCGTGATCCAAATCACCGGAGATCCTATCGCCGAACGGACAGCACCTCCACGTTCAACACACGTACGGTCAGCGTGACGTCTCCTCCTTCTTGATCCAGCAAGGGGGAAGGAGAGGTTGTTGAAGATCCAGCAACACGACGACGTGGTGGTGGATGCAGCAGGGATCCGGCGGGGCTTCGCCAAGCGTCTGCAGGAGGGAGAGGTGTAGCAAGGGGGAAGGGAGGCGCCAAGATGCAGGGTGCGGCTGCCCTCCCTCCCCCCTCTTTATATAGGGTCCCCAGGAGGGCGCCGGCCCTAGGAGATGGGATCTCCTAGGGGGGCGCCGGCCAAGGGGGGAAACTTGCCCCCCAAGGCAAGTGGAGATGCCCCCTCCCTAGGGTTCCCAACCCTAGGCGCAGGGGGGGCCAAGGGGGGTGCACCAGCCCACCAGGGGCTGGTTCCCCTCCCACTTCAGCCCATGGGGCCCTCCGGGATAGGTGGCCCCACCCGGTGGACCCCCGGGACCCTTCCGGTGGTCCCGGTACAATACCGGTGACCCTCGAAACTTTCCCGATGACCGAAACAGCACTTCCTATATATAATTCTTCACCTCCGGACCATTCCAGAACTCCTCGTGACGTCCGGGATCTCATCCGGGACTCCGAACAACTTTTGGTTTGCTGCATACTAATATCTCTACAACCCTAGCGTCACCGAACCTTAAGTGTGTAGACCCTACGGGTTCGAGAGATATGCAGACATGACCGAGATGCCTCTCCGGTCAATAACCAACAGAGGGATCTGGAAACCCATGTTGGCTCCCACATACTCCTCGATGATCTCATCGGATGAACCACGATGTCGAGGATTCAATTAACCCCGTATTCAATTCCCTTTGTCAATCGGTATGTTACTTGCCCGAGACTCGATCGTCGGTATCCCAATACCTCGTTTAGTCTCGTTACCGGCAAGTCACTTTACTCGTACCGTAATGCATGATCCCGTGACCAGACACTTGGTCACATTGAGCTCATTATGATGATGCATTCTTGAGTGGGCCCGAGATACCTCTCCATCATACGGAGTGACAAATCCCGATCTCGATTCATGCCAACCCAATGAGACACTTTCGGAGATACCGTAGTGTACCTTTATAGTCACCCAGTTACGTTGTGACGTTTGGCACACCCAAAGCACTCCTACGGTATCCGGGAGTTGCACAATCTCATGATCTAAGGAAATGATACTCGACAATTGGAAAAGCTCTAGCTAAACGAACTACACGATCTTTGAGCTATGCTTAGAATTGGGTCTTGTCCATCACATCATTCTCCTAATGATGTGATCCCGTTATCAATGACATCCTATGCCCATAGTCAGGAAACCATGACTATCTGTTGATCAACGAGCTAGTCAACTAGAGGCTCACTAGGGACTTGTTGTGGTCTATGTATTCACACGTGCATTACGATTTCCGGATAACACAGTTATAGCATGAATAATAGACAATTATCATGAACAAAGAAATATAATAATAACCATTTTATTATTGCCTCTAGGGCATATTTCCAACACCTAGTTGATGTGAGACTTTCTCCTTCTTTTTGTCTTCTCCATAACCACCATATTCTATTCCACCTATAGTGCTATATCAACGGCTCACGCTCATGTATTGCGTGAAAGTTGAAAAGGTTTGAGAACATCAAAAGTATGAAACAATTGCTTGGCTTGTCATTGGGGTTGTGCATGATAAAATACATTGTGTGATGAAGATGGAGCATAGTCAGACTATATGATTTTGTAGGGACAACTTTCTTTGGCCATGTTATTTTGAGAAGACATGATTGCTTTCTTAGTATGCTTGAAATATTATTGTTTTTATGTCAATATTAAAATTTTGTTTTGAATCTTATGGATCTGAATATTCATGCCACAATAAAGAAAATTACATGGATAAATATGTTAGGTAGCATTCCACATCAAAAAATGTGTTTTATAATTTACCTACTTGAGGACGAGCAGGAATTAAGCTTGGGGATGCTTGATACGTCTCCAATGTATCTATAATTTTTATTGTTCCATGCTATTATATCATCTGTTTTGGATGTTTTATATGCATTAATATGCGATTTTATATTATTTTTGGGACTAACTTATTAACCCAGAGCCAAGTGCTAGTTTCTGTTTTTTCCTTGTTTTTTAATTTTAAAAGGAATATCAAACGGTGTCCAAACGGAATAAAACTTTCACGATGATTTTTCTTGGACCAGAAGACACCCAGGAGACTTGGAGAGGAGGACGAAGACCTACGGGGTGGCCACAAGCCCTAGGGGCACACCGCTAGGCTTGTGGGGCCCCCATAGACCTCCTAACCCTAATCTTTGCTCCATAAATACCCAAATATTCCACCAACATTAGAAGCATCCACCAAAATACTTTTCTGCAACTGCAAGCCTCTGTTCCCGTGAGATCCCATCCTGAGGCCTTTTCCGGCACCCTGCCGGAGGGGGATTTGATCACGGAGGGCATCTACATCAACTCTATTGCCCTTCCGATGAAGCGTGAGTAGTTTACCACGGACCTACGGGTCCATAGCTAGTAGCTAGATGGCTTCTTCTCTCTCTATGATCTTCAATACCATGTTCTCCTTGATGTTCTTGGAGTTCTATCTGATGTAATATTCTTTTGCCTTGTGTTTGTCGAGATCCGATGGATTGTGGATTTATGATCAGATTATCTATGAATATTATTTGAGTCTTCTCTGAACTCCTTTATGCATGATTAAATATCTTTGTATTTCTCTTCAAATTATCGGTTTGGTTTGGCCAACTAGATTGGTTCTTCTTGCAATGGGAGAGGTGCTTAGTTTTGGATTCAATCTTGGGATGTCCTCACCAAGTGACAAAGTAGGGGTAGCGAGGTACGTATTGTATTGTTGCCATCAAGGGTAAAAAGATGGGGTTTTCATCATATTGCTTGAGTTTATCCCTCTACATCATGTCATCTTACTTAAGGCGTTACTCTGTTCTTATGAATTTAATACTCTAGATGCATGCTGGAATAGCGGTCGATGTGTGGAGTAATACTAGTAGATGCAGGCAGGAGTCGCTCTACTTGACACGAACGTGATGCCTATATTCATAATCATCGCCTTGGATATCGTCACAACTTTGATACCTTGGTTCTCAAACTGAGGGAAATATTTATCTCTACTTTGCTACATCACCCTTTCCTCTTCAAGAGAAAAACCAATGCAAGCTCAAGAAGTAGCAGCAACCCAGCTTCGGCATCCTTGTGATTAAATCACACTGTGTCTGGCCTGGCGATGATGGATACCGTAACATCGAGAGGGCCCTAAGACTATTTCTCCATCGTCAGAGGATAAAATCCCAATCTTGAGCTATCTAGTTCCTTATCCTACTTTTCCATGAACCCATAAGCCACCGTAATAGCCACCCAGTTACGAATGACGTAGAACAAACCCCAAAGTTCATGAAGCAAGCATGAAGGAACTTGATACTCTCGTGGTCTAAGGAATTATGCAAGCATTAACTTTCTCTGTGATATTTACCATTAAGTTGTGACGAATGGATCTCATAGCATAACATCAATTTGGGTCGATTCAATACAAGTGTTCTTCTAATATTGTGTCCTCAAAGTTGTCGACGTAGACATGCCCATGATCAAGAAAAAGGTGATCATCATGCAATACGTGAGCTAGTCTTAGAGGCACGACTAAGATACATTTTATTGTTTATTTTCCACACATGCATATGGGTTTTCCTCTGAGGATTTATGGATATACTGACTCAAGTACCATTGCAATTATAGCATGATATATAAGCATAATTATGAACTTGAAGATAAATAATAACTGTTATTATTGTCTCTAAGGCATATCTCCTACAGTATTGTCATCACACCAAAATACCATTCGAGGAAAGGAGGGAACCGCAAAATTTGGAGTCGCACCCCCATTGGGGGCAGAAGGCAAGTTTGGCGGAGGAGCGGTGCAACTTTCTCTAGAAAATCATAGGGGAAGGGAGTTGTGGTTGTGGGGCATGGAAGCAGTAGGGGGTTAGAGGGTAGGGGTGCGAGCATATCTATGTTTGCAGTGGAGAAAGCAACCATTATCCCTAGCGTCACTACCGAGACTCCATTAACAGGTGTGTGAAGAGAAGTCGGATTGGGTGAGGAGGAGGGATGTAGGGGTCGTTGTGTTCTTAAGGCTGAGGGAGTGAGAGGAGCGGGACGCATGCCGTGTAAGGACAAGGCAATGTGCTTGCTCTTTTTTCCTTTTTTGGCCTGACGACATGTGGGGAGATGAAGACTAGTCGAATGTGCTCATGCCAGACATAGGGGGAATGAGGGACTAGGGTTTATTTTTCGAGTATCAGCTGGTATAATTATTTTTCCTTTTAGAGTGTGGGGAATGAGGGACTAGGGTTTATTTTTCGAGTATCAGCTGGTATAACTATTTTCCCTTTTAGAGTGTACGCCGTGAAGCGCTAGCCAACAAACCTTCGTTAGTTAGGCGTGTCTTTATTTTATAGATAGATATAATTACATCAAATTAAATGCGCCGGTATCCAGAAAACCTTGCGTGTTGGGGCAGCTTGGGTCCCAAGGATCGTCCCAACCGCGTGGACGCCCTAAAACGGCATCCACCCGTCCATCCACCGCCACCAACCGCCCAGATCGACGCGCTCTCTCTGGAAACAAGGAAGACCAGCGCAACCCTCCACGCGGCCGCCGCCTCAGCCTCAGCGGAGCCGTGCCTTATATTCCGTCCCCTCACGATTCGATCCGTTCACAAACGAAACAGACCCCGTCTCCTCCTCCTTCCCCTCGCCGCCGGGAGCCCAGATCTCTTTCTCCGCCGCGCCGCCAAGACGAGTTCCGCCCCCTCGTGAATGGTGGGAACCCACACGATCTCCGCCTCCCCCTCCTCGCCGCCGCAGACGGAGAGGGACTCCTCCGCCTCCTTCCGCTGCTTCGGCGCTTGCATGCAGGGCTGGTACCACCGCTGCATCGGCCTCGACCCCTGAGCGGCCCTCCCTCCGTCACCGACCAACCTTCTTTTGATTCCCCCCTGAACCGTTCCTGGTTATTTTGATCTTGAGTTTTTCCCTGCCGAGAAGAGAATTCATCAGAAAAGAAAAGAGAGGAAGCGATTTTGATTGATAGGTTTCGTTTGATTTGATTTGATTGACCGTCGCTATGGCTGTTGCTGTGCCGTCGACGCTGCCGATGAAGCTTAGGAAGGTTGAGCTCCGTGGCAAGGCGGCGGCGGCGACAGGGGTTGCCGGCCGCGCGCGCGTGCTGGTGACGGTTACCGTCCTCGGGAGCGCCGGCCCGCTACGGTTCTTGGTCGACGAGGGCGAGTCGGTCGACGGACTAATCCGTGCTGCGCTCCGCTGCTATGCCCGCGAGGGCCGCATGCCGCTGCTCGGCTCCGACGCTGCCAACTTCCTCCTCTACACAGCCAATGGCAGATCCGACGGTAAACATGGTTTCATCATAGATAAATAATTTGCTTTATTTCTTGGCTACCGCGTCCCTGAATTCCATCTTCGTTCATCGCAGCTCTCAAGGCCGATGAGAGGATCAGCTTCAATGGATGCAGGAGCTTCATGCTGTGGCAGAAGACTGTTGCCGACAACAATGGGTCTGAGCCTAATTCTAGCCCAGGCAGAAAGGGGATCAGCGGCTGGAAATTTGGCCTAAACAAGATCCTTCTCAACTTCAGCTTCAAGGTGTGAGCCATCGATGAGTTCGAATAGAATAAATGTGCTCGATTCAGCGAATCATTGCTGTAATCGGCCATCAATTTTACTTTATTGGGAAGTCTGTTGCTTCGTTTTTTTGTTTGGTTCAGTTGCTGTTTCATCGTCCTCTACATGTAATGAGATTATAGTAAGAATCGTACAATCAGAATTGTCCAATGTGAAACTTATATGCATTGAAGTTACATTTTACTCTGGTTCGATGTTTATGCTGTGTTTGTGTGCCATAAAAATTGCGTATCTAACAAAGAAATCTGCTCATGGTAATCTCAAAACTACCCGAAGGAAACCAGGTTGTTATTTCCAATTTTTTGTGATGATCCAGTGCTAATAATATGCTGCCATTTTTGTTTGGTACATCTAGATACATCTAATATGCTGCCATTTGTGACAATTCAGTATTTACTGCATGTTGCCATCTGTGTTCTGAATCATTTACTCCTCGGCCCGTAAGAAAACGTCTGAGGGAGTAGTTCTCAAATCATGCATTGTGGGACGGAGGGAGTAGTTCTCAAATCATTCCTTCGGGTAGAATGCCACGCATCACTTTACTCCCATCTACTCCGTTCCTAAATATAAGTCTTTGTAGTTATTTCACTATGGACCACATACGGATGTATATAGATGCATTTTGTGTGTAGATTCACTCATTTTGCTCCGTATGTGGTTCATAGTGAAATCTCTCCAAAGACTTATATTTAGGAACGGAGGGAGTAGTTCTCAAATCATGACATGTGAATTTCCAGACACCTCAATGTTCCTTTGAAATTTTTATATTGTCCTATCTTGGTTGTTTGATAGTCCCTCTGTGCCAAAATAAGTGTCTTAACTTTGTACTAACTTTAATACAAAGTTGTACTAGAGTTGAGACACTTTTTTGGGACGGAGGGAGTACATAGGAATTTTGTCTAACGACTTCTTTACTATACCCTGCATCCAATCAAACCTCTTTGAACGAAGCCTTTGTTTTTAGAATCTTGTGAATCAAAGAGGCCCTAACCAATATGTTTAAGAATATTAACAATCATGTGTTTTGCGTCAAGGTTGTGGCTTGAGAAAACCACAAATAAAAAACAATCATGTGTTGTGCGTTAAGGTCGTGGCTTCAGAAAACCACAAATAAAAAACAATCGTGTGCTGTGCGTTAAGGCCGTGGCTTCAGAAAACCACAAATTCAGATAGTGACATGGATCGCCAGAAGTTGACGCAAGCAGAGTTGTACTGGTTCTGTTTGGGACGTAAAAGGAGAACTTGTGCAGCTCATCTTGGCAGGCATACCATAAAAATGGCTGACAACGACGTGTAGCTGTTGCTGTTGTGCTGTCAGCTGGATATTGGCCCCTTCTGAACTATGACTGTCATATGTACTCCCTCCATTCCGAATTACTTGTCATGTATTTTAGTTCTAGATACATCCATTTCAGCGACGAGTAATTTGGAACGGAGGAGGGAGTAATAGCCGGCGAATGCATACCAAAGGGTTGCACCTTGTTTATGGCATGCCAAGCGTGGTTTGCTTGTGGGAGTTACGGAATTCGGTAATCCTGATCCAGCTAGTTGAATAAACCGTGTGCGTGGCACCAAACGTTTTCTACTCCCACAAGCGACGAGGGTATCTCTGCCTCCCGTAGATCTTTCTAGATTTCTAGTTTGTTTATAGTTTGTATCCTACTCAGGTAGGAAGACGAGATGTTGGCTTCTCCTCGAAGATGGAATAACGTTCTTCTTGCCTAGTCTCTCTCCTAGCAATGCGTTTAGCGTCATCGGAGGATATTTGCGGATCTTGCAAGATTTGATCGTTTCTCTTCATCGGCGATGGATGTTGTGGTACTGTCATGGGTATGGTTAATATTTCCCAAAAAGGGAACTCGTTGAAAGAAAATAGTCACATTATTGTTCCGAAAAATATTTTGATGGTTTTTTGGTCGTTGCTAGGTGGTCTACCGATGGGGTTTTAGTCGGTTTTATTTGAATATTTTTTGAAAATGTAAATATTTTTCCAAAACATAAACAATTTTTAAAATTTCCACTTTAGCAAAAAAGCAACATTTTATGAAAATTCTGAACATTTGTTTTGAATTCGTGAACAAATTTTGAGAATGAGAATATTTCTTGAATTTCCAACCTTTTTGAATTCCTAAAGAAATTTAAAATAGAAACTTTACAAATTCTAAACAATATTTGAAAATCCCAAACAATTTTCTACTCCCACGATCCTGATCCAGCTAGTTGAATAAACCGTGTGCGTGGCATCAAACGTTTTCTACTCCCATGAGCGACAAGGGTTTCTCTGCCTCCCGTAGATGTTTTTAGTTTGTTTAGAGTTCATGCCTCACTAAGGAAGGCTAGATGTCGGCAACTACTCGAAGATGAAGTAAGGTTCTTCTTGCCTAGACTCTGTCCTAGCGATGCGATTACTCGAAGATGAAGTAAGATTCTTGTTGTCTAGCCTCTGTCATAGCGATGCGTTTAGTGTCGCCGGAGGGCGTGCGGAAGTGTGTCGACTGCAGACCTTGTAGGATTTGATTGCTTCTCTTCATCGGCGACCGATATTTCTTTTTGTGGTGGTCCTTTGAGACGCTTTTGGCCCATCCTAGTGAAGTCATTGATAGGTCTACGGGCATTAATGTAATTTCTATTACTTCTGACGTTCTTGGCACTGTCATGGTGTATGGATAATGGATTGGAAGTTTTTTCTCGAAAAGAACTTGTTGGAAAAAAATAGTCACTTCATTGTTCTGAAAAATATTTTAGATGGTTTTTTAGTTGCAGGTAGATGGTCTACCGATAGGGGTTCAAAATGTTTTTCATTTTGAATATGTTTTGAAAATATTCATATTTTTCAAAAACGGGATCAATTTTCAAAATATGTATTTTTTTAATAAAAATAACATTTTTCGAAAATTCTGAACATTTTTTGAAAATTCTGAATATTTTTCGAATTCCTGAACAAATTTTGCGAATGAGATTATTTCTTAAAATTCTAAGCTTTTTGAATTCCTAAGAAATTTAAAAAATATTTTTAAAAATTCTATTCAATATTTGAAAATCCCGAATAATTTCCGTGAACACAATCATTCTTCAAGTTCCAAATAATCCTTAAAAAATTTGAGCATTTTTTTAAGAAGGGAACTTTTGAAAAAAAAAGGAAAAAAAATAAAAAACGAAGAAACCCAGTAAAAGGAAAACCATAATAAGAAACAAAAACAGAAAATCAAACCCAAACCGGTGCCCAAAACTAGGATCTATCGAACGCTAAACGGGTCAACCAGTTAACCTACTCTAAGCCAGCTCTGTAGGCAGGCCGACAAGTTGCTGCACATAGCGGCAAATAGATTTGCCATACATATCATGACCCAATTTTTCTCCCAAAAAAGAAAGATCACGACCCAATTTAAATTTTCTAGGGAAAGAACCCGAGCTTTACTATGGAGATACAAAGCCCGGGGGCTCCAGGAGCCAAACATGGCGGCTTGGATGTAAAAGTAGAGACATTCTAGCAATATTATGAGCATCCACACTGTACACCCTCATTTCATGTTTAAACGAAACATCTCGTAGCACCTTCAAGAGAGTGCTTAAGGCGCCCGACTGTGCTCCAACATTTGGCATACGTTTTAGTGCTTGTGTTTTCTTCACATTGACATGTATGAGGCGCACTCTCGCAAAAGAAAAGACATGTATGAGGCGCACACTCCTGCAAAGGCTCGGATTGACCATCATAGTACTGCATCTGTTTCGTTCATGTATATTTTTTCATCTCCTCTAGAAAAACCAGTAATGTTGTTGGAAATATGCCCTAGAGGCAATAATAAAAGGATTATTATATTTCAATGTTCATGATAATTGTCTTTTGTTCATGCTATAAATGTATTATCCGGAAATCGTAATACACGTGTGAACACTTAGACCCAATGAGTCCCTAGTGAGCCTCTAGTTGACTAGCTCGTTGTGATCGATAGATAGTCATGGTTTCCTGACTATGGACATTGGATGTCGTTGATAACGGGATCACATCATTAGGAGAATGATGTGATGGACAAGACCCAATCATAAGCATAGCATAAAAGATCGGATAGTTCGTTTGCTAGAAGCTTTGCCAATGTCAAGTATCTATTCCTTCGACCATGAGATCGTGTAACTCCGGTTACCGTAGGAGTGCTTTTGGTGTATCAAACGTCACAACGAATCGGGTGACTATAAAGGTGCATTACGGTATCTCCGAAAGTATCTGTTGGGTTGACATGGATCGAGCGGGATTTGTCACTCCGCATGATGGCGGAGAGGTATCTCTGGGCCCACTCGGTAATGCATCATCATAATGAGCTCAATGTGACCAAGGTGTTGCCACGGATCATGCATTACAGATGCGAGTAAAGTGACTTGCCGAGGAACGAGACCGAACAAGGTATTGGGATACCGACGATCGAGTCTCGGGCAAGTAACGCATCGATTGACAAAGGAATTGCATGAGGTTTGATCGAATCCTCGACATCGTGGTTCAACCGATGAAATCATCGAGGAGCATGTGGGAGCCAAGATGGATATCCAGACCCGCTGTTGGTTATTGCCCGAGAGTCGTCTCGGTCATGTCTGCGTGTCTCCGAACCCGTAGGGTCTACACTTAAGGTTCGGTGGACGCTAGGGTTAGTAGGAAGTCAAGTATGTGACCACCGAATGTTGTTCGAGTCCGGATGAGATCCCGGACGTCACGAGGAGTTCGGAAGGGTCCGGAGGTAAAGAATAATATATAGGAAGTGGTGTTTGCCATCGGGAAAGTTTGGGGTTTCGGTAAAATCTGGGACCACCGGAAGGGTCCCGAGGTCCACCGGTGGGGCCACCTATCCGGAGGGCCCCATGGGCTGAGAGGGAAGGAACCAGCCCACAAGGGGCTGGTGCGCCCCTAGGGTCCACCTGCGCCTAGGGTTGAAACCCTAGGGGTGGGGCGCCCACCGGCTTGGGGGTACTCCACCCCTTGGCGCCGCCCCCGGAGATTGGATCTCAGGGGCCGCCCCACTGGGGCCTATATAAAGGGGAGGAGGAGGCTGCTGTACACAACTCCCAAGGCGCAGCCCTCCCCCCAACACATCTCCTCCTCCGTAGAGCTTAGCGAAGCCACTGCTTGAGTCTTGCATCTCCACCATCATCACGCCGTCGTCTTTGCCGGTGGAGCTATCTTCCTCAACTTCTCCTTCCCCTTGCTGGATCAAGAAGGAGGAGACGTCGATCGTCCCGCACGTGTGTGAACGCGGAGGTGCTGTCCGTTCAAGACTTGGCATCGGTGATCTGAATCACGTTCGAGTACGACTCCATCATCACCTTGCAAGCTTCCGCACGCGATCTACAAGTGGTATGTAGATGTTATCTCTCTCCGTTACTCGTTGCTTAGATGAAATCATAGATGGATCTTGGTGAAGCCGTAGGAAAATTTTAATTTTCCGCAACGTTCCCCAACGGTGGCATCATGAGCTAGGTCTATCGTAGTTCTCTAATGCACGAGTAGAACACAATTTGTTGTGGGCGTTGATCTTGTCATCTTACTTGCCTCTACTAGTCTTTTCTTGCTCAACGGTATTGTGGGATGAAGCGGCCGGACCAACCTTACACGTGCGCTTACGTGAGACCGGTTCCACCGATCGACATGCACTAGTTGCATAAGGTGGTGGCGGGTGTCTGCTCTCCCACTTTAGTTGGAGCGGAATCGATGAACAGGGCCCTTATGAAGGGTAAATAGAAGTTGACAAAATCACGTTGTGGTGATTCGTAGGTAAGAAAATGTTCTTGCTAGAACCCAATCGCAGCCACGTAAAAGATGCAACAACAACTAGAGGACGTCTAACTTGTTTTTGCAGCGATTGATCATGTGATGTGATATGGCCAGAAGTTGTGATGAATGTTGAATTGTGATGTATGAGATCATGTTCTTGTAATAGGATTCACGACTTGCATGTCGATGAGTATGACAACCGCAGGAGCCATAGGAGTTGTCTTTATTTTTTGTATGACTGCGTGTCATTGAAGAACGCCATGTAAACTACTTTACTTCATTACTAAACGTTAGTCATAGAAGTAGAAGTAGTCGTTGGCGTGACAACTTCATGAAGACACGATGATGGAGATCATGATGATGGAGATCATGGTGTCAAGCCGGTGACAAGATGATCATGGAGCCCCGAAGATGGAGATCAATGGAGCTTGATGATATTGGCCATATCATGTCACAACTATATAATTGCATGTGATGTTTATTATGCTTTTACATCTTGTTTACTTAGGACGACGGTAGTAAATAAGATGATCCTTACAAAATTTCAAGAAGTGTTCCCCCTAACGTGCACCGTTGCTACGGTTCGTCGTTTCTAAGCACCACGTGATGATCGGGTGTGATGGATCCTTACGTTCACATACAACGGGTGTAAGACAGGTTTTACAGCGAAAACACTTAGGGTTAACTTGACGAGCCTAGCATGTGCGGACATGGCCTCGGAACACGGAGACCGAAAGGTCGAACACGAGTCGTATGGAAGATACGATCAACATGAAGATGTTCACCGACGATGACTAGTCCGTCTCACGTGATGATCGGACACGGGCTAGTCGACTCGGATCGTGTAACACTTAGATGACTAGAGGATGTCTAATCTAAGTGGGAGTTCATAATTTTGATTAAGAACTTTATTATCATGAACTTAGTCTAAAACCTTTGCAAATATGTCTTGTAGATCAATGGCCAACGCTAATGTCAACATGAACTTCAACGCGTTCCTAGAAAACCAAGTCGAAAGATGATGGCAAGAACTATACGGATCGGGTCCGGAACACGAGGATCATCCTCATAGCTGCGAGAAGCAATATGTCCTAGAAGGACCGCTAGGTGCCGCTCCGTCGAAGAACCAAGGCGTTATGAGCGCTTGGCAAACTCGTCCGATGATTACTCCCTCGTTCAATGCGGCATGCTCTGACTTAGAACCGGGCTCCAAAAGCGTTTTGAGCATCACGGAGCATATGAGATGTTCAAGAGCTGAAACTAGTTTTCCAAGCTCATGCCCGGTCGAGAGATATGATGTCTCCGACAAGTTCTACATTGTAAGATGGAGGAGAACAGTTACATCGGTGAGCACATCCCGAAGATGTCCGGGTTGCACGCTTCGTATGACCCAGCTTGAACATTAACCTCCCGGATGAGGCGGTCATTGACAGAATCCTCCGATCGCTCCCACCAAGCTACAAGAGCTTTGTGATGAACTACAACATGCGGGGATGGTAAAGACCATTCTGAAGTGTTCTCGATCTTTGAAGTCAGCAGAGGCTGAAATCAAGAAAGAACATCAAGTGTTGATGGTCAATAAGACCACTAAGTTCAAGAAGGGCAAGGGTAAGAAGAACTTCAAGAAGGACGGCAAAGATGTTGCCGCGCCGTAAGCTTGTTGCGGGAAGAAGTCAAAGAATGGACCCAAGCACGAGACCGAGTGCTTTTATTGCAAGGGAAGGGCACCGAAGCGGAACGCCCCAAATACTTAGCGGATAAGAAGGCCGCAACACCAAAGGTATATTTGATATACATATAATTGATGTGTACCTTACCGAAGACTGTAGTAACTCACCGGTATTTGATACGGTGCCGTTGCTCACATATGTAACTCACAGCGGGAGCTGCGGAATAAACGGAGACTGGCGAAGGACGAGGTGACGATCGCGCGTCGGGAATGGTTCGAGGTCGATGTGATCGCCGTCGACACGCTGCCTCTACATTTACCTACGGATTAGTTTTAAACCTCAATAATTGTTATTTAGTGCCAAGTTTGAGCATGAACATTGTATCCGGATCTCGTTTGATACGAGATGGCTACTCATTTAAGTCTCGAGAATAATGGTTGTTCGATTTATATGAGAGATATGTTTTATGGTCATGCTCCGATGGTCAATGGTTTATTCTTAATGAATCTCGGCGTAATATTACACATGTTCATAGTGTGGATGCAAAAGATGTAAAGTTGATAACGATAGTCCCACATATTTGTGGTACTCGCCACCTTGGTCACATTGGTGTCAAGCGCATGAAGAAGCTCCATCTTGATGGACTTTTAGAGTCTCTTGATTATGAATCGTTTGACACATGCGAACCTTGCCTCTTGGGCAAGATGACCAAGACTCCGTTCTCGGAACAATGGAGCGAGCAACCAACTTGTTGGAAATCATACATACCGATGTGTGCGGTCCAATGAGCGTTGAGGCTCATGGAGGATATCGTTATGTTCTCACTCTCACGGATGACTTAAGTAGATATGGGTATGTCTACTTAATGAAACACAAGTCTGAGACCTTTGAAAAGTTCAAGGAATTTCAGAGTGAGGTAGAGAATCAACGTGACCGAAAGATAAAATTCTTACGATCGATCGTGGAGGAGAATACTTAAGTCACGAATTTGGTACACACTTAAGGAAATGTGGAATCGTTTCACAACTCACGCCGCTGGAACACCTCGGTAAACGGTGTGTCCGAACGTCGTGTCGCACTCTATTGGATATGGTGCGGTCTATGATGTCTCTTACCGATTTACCGCTATCATTTTGGGGATACGCTCTAGAGACAGCTACATTCACTTTAAATAGGGCACCGTCTAAATCCGTTGAGACGACACCGTATGAATTATGGTTTGGGAAGAAACCTAAGCCTATCGTTTCTAAAAGTTTGGGGATGCGATGCTTATGTCAAGAAACTTCAACCTGAAAAGCTCGAACCCAAGTCGAAAAATGCGTATTCATAGGATACCCTAAGGAAACCGTCGGGTATACCTTCTACTTAAGATCCAAAGGCAAGATCTTTGTTGCTAAGAACGGATGCTTTCTAGAGAAAGAGTTTCTCTCGAAAGAAGTAAGTGGGAGGAAAGTAGAACTCGATGAAGTACTACCTCTCGAGCGGGAAAGTGGTGCAAAGACAGAAACCGTTCTGTGATGCCCACACCAACCAAGAGGAAAACGTTGATGATGATGAAGGTACTTCGGATCAAGTTACTCTTGAACTTCGAAGGTCCACGAGGACGCGTTCCGCACTGCAGTGGTACGGCAACCTGTCATGGAAATCATGTTGCTAGACAACAATGAACCTTGAACTATGAAGAAGCAATGGCGGCCCAGATTCCAACAAATGGCTTGAGGCCATGAAACCGAGATAGAATCCATGTATGAAAACAAAGTATGGACTTTGACAGACTTGCCCGATGATCGCGGCGATAGAAAATAAATGGATTTTTAAGAAGAAGACGGACGCGGATGGTAATGTTACCATCTATAAAGCTCGACTTGTCGCTAAGGGTTATCGACAAGTTCAAGGGATTGACTACGACGAGACTTTCTCTCCGTAGCGAAGCTTAAGTCCGTCCGAATCATGTTAGCAATTGCCGCATACTATGATTATGAGATATGGCGATGGACGTCAAAACGGCATTCCTTAATGGACATCTTAAGGAAGAGCTGTATATGATGCAGCGGAAGGTTTTGTCGATCCTCGTAACGCTAACAAGGTATGCAAGCTCCAAGCGATCCATTTATGGACTGGTGCAAGCATCTCGGAGTTGGAACATTCGCTTTGATGAGATGATCAAAGCGTTTGGGTTTATGAGACTTATGGAGAAGCCTGCGTTTACAAGAAAGTGAGTGGGAGCTCCGTAGCATTTCTCTGTTATATGTAGATGACATACTCTTGATGGGAAATGATACGACACTCTGGACAGCATTAAGGCCTACTTGAACAAGTGTTTTTCAATGAAGGACCTTGGAGAAGCTGCTTATATATTAGGGATCAAGATCTATAGAGATAGATCGAGGCGCCTCATAGGTCTTTCACAAAGCACATACCTTGATAAGATTTTGAAGAGGTTCAAAATGGATCACCCAAGAAGGGTTCTTGCCTATGTTACAAGGTGTGAAACCGAGCTCGGCTCACCACCGACCACGGCAAAAGATAAAGAAGAGATGAGTGTCATCCCTATGCTTCAGCCATAGGATCTATTATGTATGCCATCTTGTGTACTGCAGACCGATGTAAACCTTGCCGTAAGTTTGGTTGCAAGATACCAAAGTAACCCGGCAAGGAACACCTGACAGCGGTCAAGAATATCTGAAGTACCGAAAAGGACAAAGGACATGTTTCTCGTTTATGGAGGAGACGAAGAGCTCGTCGTAAAGGGTTACGCCGACGCTAGCTTCGACTCAGATCCGATGATTCTAAGTCACAAACCGGATCGTGTACATGTTGAATGGTGGAGCGATGGTAGTGCGCCGCAAGCGAAGCGTCGTGGCGGGATCTACGTGTGAAGCGGAGTACATGGCAGCCTCGGAGGCGGCGATGAAGCGATTTGGGTGAAGGAGTTCATCACCGACCTAGGAGTCATACCCAATGCGTCGGGCCGATCAAACTCTTCTGTGACAACACCGGAGCTATTGCCCTTGCCAAGGAGCCTGGTTTCACAAGAAGACCGAGCACATCAAGCGTCGTTTCAACTCCATCCGTGAAAATGTTCAAGATGGAGACATAGAGATTTGCAAAGTGCACACGGATCTGAATGTCGCAGATCCGTTGACTAAACCTCTCTCGCGTGCAAAACATGATCAACACCGTAACTCTATGGGTGTTCGATTCATCACAATGTAACTAGATTGGTGACTCTAGTGCAAGTGGGAGCTGTTGGAAATATGCCCTAGAGGCAATAATAAAAGGATTATTATATTTCAATGTTCATGATAATTGTCTTTTGTTCATGCTATAAATGTATTATCCGGAAATCGTAATACACGTGTGAACACTTAGACCCAATGAGTCCCTAGTGAGCCTCTAGTTGACTAGCTCGTTGTGATCGATAGATAGTCATGGTTTTCGACTATGGACATTGGATGTCGTTGATAACGGGATCACATCATTAGGAGAATGATGTGATGGACAAGACCCAATCATAAGCATAGCATAAAAGATCGGATAGTTCGTTTGCTAGAAGCTTTGCCAATGTCAAGTATCTATTCCTTCGACCATGAGATCGTGTAACTCCGGTTACCGTAGGAGTGCTTTGGTGTATCAAACGTCACAACGAATCGGGTGACTATAAAGGTGCATTACGGTATCTCCGAAAGTATCATTGGGTTGACATGGATCGAGCGGGATTTGTCACTCCGTATGACGGAGAGGTATCTCTGGGCCCACTCGGTAATGCATCATCATAATGAGCTCAATGTGACCAAGGTGTTGGCCACGGGATCATGCATTCTGATGCGAGTAAAGTGACTTGCCGAGGAACGAGACCGAACAAGGTATTGGGATACCGACGATCGAGTCTCGGGCAAGTAACGCATCGATTGACAAAGGAATTGCATACGAGGTTTGATCGAATCCTCGACATCGTGGTTCAACCGATGAAATCATCGAGGAGCATGTGGGAGCCAACATGGATATCCGACCCGCTGTTGGTTATTGCCCGAGAGTCGTCTCGGTCATGTCTGCGTGTCTCCGAACCCGTAGGGTCTACACACTTAAGGTTCGGTGGCGCTAGGGTTAGTAGGAAGTCAAGTATGTGACCACCGAATGTTGTTCGAGTCCGGATGAGATCCCGGACGTCACGAGGAGTTCGGAAGGGTCCGGAGGTAAAGAATAATATATAGGAAGTGGTGTTTCGCCATCGGGAAAGTTTGGGGTTTAGGTAAAAGCTGGGACCACCGGAAGGGTCGAGGTCCACCGGTGGGGCCACCTATCCGGAGGGCCCCATGGGCTGAGAGGGAAGGAACCAGCCCACAAGGGGCTGGTGCGCCCCCCTAGGGTCCACCCCCTGCGCCTAGGGTTGAAACCCTAGGGGTGGGGGGCGCCCCACCTGGCTTGGGGGGTACTCCACCCTTGCCGCCGCCCACGGAGATTGGATCTCGGGGCCGGCCACAGGGGCCTATATAAAGGGGGAGGAGGAGGCTGCTGTACACAACTCCCAAGGCGCAGCCCCTTCCCTCCCCAACACATCTCCTCCTCCGTAGAGCTTAGCGAAGCCCTGCTTGAGATCTTGATCTCCACCATCATCACGCCGTCGTCTTTGCCGGTGGAGCTATCTTCCTCAACTTCTCCTTCCCCTTGCTGGATCAAGAAGGAGGAGACGTCGATCGTCCCGCACGTGTGTTGAGCGCGGAGGTGCTGTTCGTTCAAAGACTTGGCATCGGTGATCTGAATCACGTTCGAGTACGACTCCATCATCACCTTGCAAGCTTCCGCACGTGATCTACAAGTGGTATGTAGATGTTATCTCTCTCCCGTTACTCGTTGCTTAGATGAACTCATAGATGGATCTTGGTGAAGCCGTAGGAAAATTTTTAATTTTCTGCAACGTTCCCCAACAAATGTATGGTTACAAAAAGTGGATATCCCTTTTTTGAAAGATTTAAAAAGTTTATGAAATAACAAAATATTAACTAGTTTTAAAAAAGTTCATGAATTTTAAAAAAGTTCAGGACTCATTTTTTTTGTCAATTCAAAAAAGGCACATGAATTCCAAATAAGTTTAGGAATTGGAAACGAATCTTGAATTTGAAAATGTTCATGGTTTTGAAAAATGATTGCAAATTTGAAAAATGTTAACATTCTCGAAAAAATATTGTGCGTTTGAAAAGCTTCACAAATATATTTTTAGAAAATATTGATTTAAAAAATCTCAAGAATTGGAAAGAATCAAGCATTCAAAAAGTGTTCAAGGATCTGAAGAAAGTTAGAGGATCTGAAAAAATATCAACAAACTCGAAAAAAGTTCACAAATTTGAAAAATCAATTGTGAATCTAGAAAAAGTCTGTGATATGAAAATATTCATAAATTTAAATTGATGAATTTTAAATTAAAAATAAAAATAAAAGCCATAATAAAAAAACATAAAAAGTAAAAAGGTGTAATACAAAAACAAAAAACAAAACGGATGAAAAAACAAAAGAAACCAGTCCAACAAACAGGTGAGAACCTTCTATAAAACCAGCGCATGAATTGGAGACCAACATAGGCTGGCCTGGTTAGGAGGTAGCCGAAAAAGTTCATTTTACATTGCGTACACATAGCACAGTATCTGGTGCATTTTTGCTCAAAACAAAAATCTAGTGCGTTAAGCGCCAAATAACATTTGCACTCCTTCTGCTTGCACGCACCTTCGAAATCACTAATTAAGGAGTATTTTTTGTAAAGGTCATTCTCATCTCTTCAGATTGTGACAAGTGGCGCACTCCTGCGAGTTTTCCTTTTTTCGTATATTCATTTGTTTGAAATGTTTTAAATCATGCGTCCAAATCTTCAACCATTTTCATCATTTGATTCCTTCCGTCGAGATGATCAAAACTAGATCCCATGTTGACAGATTTTGAGAAACTTTTTTTTTTTACAAAAAAATGAACCGGGAACATGCATTTTTTTTCTTTCTAAAGAGACACAACTGTGTCTCTCGCGGAAGCAAATTTGTGCCTTCACGAGAAGCAAATATGTGCCTCTTGCGAAAGAAAAATAAAATACGAACTCATTTTCCCCTTATTTGCGAGAGGCACGATCATGCCTCTCGCGAAAGCAAATCCGTGCCTCCACGAGAAGTAAATCTGTGCCTCTTGCGGAAGAAAAAACACATTTTTCTTTTTCGAAAGGGACGACTGTGCCCTCGCGGAAGTAAATCTGCGCTTCCACGAGAAGTAAATTTGTGCCTCTCGTGGAAGAAAAAAAATGCATTTTTTCCTTTATCAAAAGGCATGACTATATTTCTCGCGGAAGCAAATCCCTGCCTTCACTAGAAATAAATTTGAGCCTCTCGCGGAAGGAATTTTTTTGCTTTTGCACGATTGTGCCTCTCAGGGAATCAAATTTGTGTCTCCACGAGAAGTAAATTTGTGCCTCTCGCGGAAGGAAAAAACGGTGTGTTCTTTTCCTTTTCCGAGAGGCACAACTGTGCCTCTTGCGGAAGCAAATCCATGCCTCCATGAGAAGTAAATATGTGCCTCTCGTAGAAAGAATAACATGTTTCTTCGTGCAATTTTTTATTGTTCAACTGTTTGGTCCAAGACCTAAGAAAACCCGGGGGAACTGAAAGCCGAAAAAATAAAAAAAATCATCTAAAAGTTGAAAACGAGTACAGAAAATTAGAAACATAAGGAGGGGGCGTCCAGAGCGCGACAAGTGGTGACGGCTGAAAGCGCGTCTGGTGGCGCGCTCCTAACCCACGAAAAGTGTCCCTTGCGGGTGCTCCCAAAGGAGTACTCGTTGATTAGTTGATGTCACGGGTCTTGGGTTAAGATAAGCGGAAAATAGTGAGGCAAATCAAGCACATGAGGCCTCTTGTGGGCTGGCAATATCGTGTTCTTTTTAATTTTGAAAATAAATGTGGTTTTTATTAATTAAATTTGTTTCAAGGCAAAAATATTATAGTTTGAAAAAGGTAAACAATGTATATTCCGGTTTCCGGACAAAATTCCAAAATATTTTTTAGAAAAATGTTCAATGACTAGAAAAGTGTTTTCCAAGTTTCAAATTATGATCTAGAAGTTTTTTAGGAGTCTTTAAAATATATAAAATTTCAACAACAAAGATTTTTAGAAAAATATTAAAAAAAATTAAATGTATTTTAAATTTCAAAAATCTTGAATAAAATATTCATGTATTACAAAAACAATGAGAAAATAACAAGGGGAAAAGGAAAAGGAAAAGGGAAAGCAACAGAAAAATTGGTCAAAAAACTAGATGAAAAACATGAAAGAGAAGAAACAAAAGAGAAGAGAAAACGATGATGCAATCACCAAATCGCTTAAAAAATCCCGAGGAAAGGTTGCGAAATAGGCCGATATAACACTCCCCATGTGCGATTACGGGTTCTATTCAATGCTCTGTCGTGAGATAAGATGATTCATATTTGTCGACCATTGCCAATGTTAAGGAACCTAGGTGTACCCTCCCACGACAAGGGGCTCAACCCACTTAGCTAGTTCGTCGGTGGTGACCCGGTAACATATCCGGTGCACCGAGCATTTGGTGCTACAAGTCACCTGGTCTGGAAAAATGAAATATTTAAAGTTTATGAAATTCATTAGGATGCGATTAAAATTCATATTTACCATTGTATGAAATTTTAAATCCAATTTAAAATATATATCAATAAATAAAAAGATAAATCACAGTTTGAACATTACAATGTGAATTGGGCCTTCGCTTTGGCCCATTTTATTTATCACTAATGGAATTCTTCATTTTGTTTCTCATGTTATGGTTTCACTTTGGATGTCAAGGATTCTAGTTGCTACTACATTATACAAAATTAGAAATTTTGAACATTTGTGTGGGAGCTTAATCTAGCAGATCCCTTGGTAGGGTGTCCTAGCTAGGCACTTGGAATGATGGTAATAGGTGGGAGAGAAGGTGAGTAGCGGTGATGATGTCTAGTGTGCTCGGCCGATGATGGTGCGCTCCAGGTGGGAGTGACGTAATAGACGGTGAAGACGGTGAATAGTAGCTCTTGGGAAACAGCCTCAGGGTATCAATGAGTAGGATTTCCTCTCCAAGGTGAGACATCAAAATCCAGAAGAAAAAACAGATCTCATACTGCACGGAAGTATAAACCTATAAAATTTGGTGAACAATAGGTTGCTGAGAAGGTTTTCTTTGTACAGGAAAAAAATTGGCATATTTTATATAAATACTTTGCTAGGGCGTGGCATGTCTAATGATGTACCACAAGATGCATCTACACTTTGCTTTCTTCAAATACACTTGGCGCTTGTTTTTATGAGGACTCAAATGCACCGTAATTAAGTTGTTCGAAAAGGCGGATTATCCCCTACCTCTGCACCAATTGATGCACGCGGTCATATTATTAAGCAAAGCATCTAAAAAGTACGTAGTTTGATACAAGTTCACAAACGAAACCGAATATAAAAGAGTAAACTGCCACAACCGGTAAAAAATAGAACTAGATGACCAGACATCCATCCTATTGTTGGACCGTCGTTTAAACTGGTCGTAAGTATCTCGTACTACTCTCCTACATGCCATAATCTTTTTAATCTCTGTAAAATAAACATTGCTTTCTATTTTACTTCAATATATAGGCACGTGATCTGCTTGTTCGCCTAAAATATGGAATATAACTAGGAGTACGAATAATCATCCCATCTAATACCACACCATCTCAAACGTGATTTATTTTATCTGCTGAACACCCGGGGACCAAATTGATCGGTTCTTGATAGATTGTTGCTTGTGTTTTTTTTAAACAGTACAGATGTAGACGCCGATACATAAGCAAATACACTGATCCTATGAACGTGCATGCGCATATCCTATCCTATGATCATACTCCCTCCTTTCCTTTATATAAGGTGTATTTGTTTTTTGATAAAATTTCAGAATGTAAGGTGCATTTCTTCTAATTTCTCATAATTCCCTTGTTAGCCCTTAAAAAAAAAAAAGAATCTCTCTCCTGATTTTCTGTATCTATCCTTGTAGCAAAAGAAGGAAACTATCCCTATGTCGATTGCATGTATCTCTTACTTTTTTGGATTAACAAATTTACTTGCCACTAACCAATAAATTTGCCAAGGGTAAATTTGTCCTAACGCGTATATAGTATTTGAGAGACTTAATCGATACATCATCTTTAGATCAACAGACGTAGTCGACTGGACGTATCCTCCCACTAAACACACATCGTTGTAAGGTCTGAAATCAATCCAAAAAAATACAAACACCAATATAAATCTAGAACTTGAACTTTAGTAGCCTGAGGGTACCATTTTCCTCCTAAACATGTAACCACATATTGGTTTGCGTTGTTCGCGTTTCAAATGTTCAATAGAGGACAAACAACGCTTTCCTTTGGAACAACATGTGCATGCAGGAGTGGAACTGGAGCCGCATAATAATATGGCTCACCTCGTGTCGATGAGGATGAGTGCAGCTCGAGTGCCGTTCAATGGACTGATTGAGATCTCACCAGATCCGATTTTTTTTCTACACGTAGATTTGGGCCGTTTTCCTTTGCAAGGAGATGGGGAATGAGGCTTAGAAGATTCTTCCGTATTCGACAGAGCAACGCGCGAGGAATACAATAGCCTGGCTTTGTATGGGCGCTGTAAAAATGAGCAGGTTCTAGAATCGGCGGTATTTTTTTTAGTTTAGCAGCGTAGGGTATGAGATTCTTCTTGTCTACTCCCTCCGTTTCTAAATATAAGTCTTTTTAGAGATTTTAAATGGACTACAACATACGGATGTATATAGACATATTTTAAAGTGTAGATTCACTCATTTTGCTACGTATGTGGTCGCTTGTTGAAATCTCTAAAGAGACTTACATTTGGGAACAGAGGGAGTATAATAACTGCAGTAGCCGATACATACATTCCACAAGACCACAAACACATGCCGGACCTAGATTTCAGAGGAACAAGGCAATTCCGAATTCTGAATTTTGTTTCTTGTATCCATGCATAAAAGCAAACACAAAAGTGCCCCTAAAGTCAATATCCAAGAAGAAAAATATACAGCGAGAAATCAAAGGTAGAAGGCATGGTCCATGGATGTCCATCACCCTTTGGTGGCTCAAATATTCTCTTAACTTCACGCGAGATTCTCGCGGAAAGCAGCAGACCGAAAGGAATTTCTTCTTTCTTCTTTTCTGATTCCAGCAGTTGAGCTTAGACGCGCATATTTCTGGTGCTAGCTATCTTTCCCTTGGGTGCTACTAGTACCATGTTACATCAATCTAGCGGTTACTAAAGAAAGCATAGGATTGAAAATGAGTTGGTGTTGGTAGAAAAATGACGATGGGCTCAACCTATTTCGCTGGTTTTGCGATGTTGAGCAGGTAACATATCCGATGCATCGGGCATTTGGTACTACCGGTGCACCCGATCTCTAGAAGAAAAGAGTAACATTGAAAATTTGTGAAAATGTATTAGGATGCAATTACAATTCATATCTACCATTGTAAATCCAAATCTAAAATATATATTGATAAATAAAAAAGACAAATCAAAGTTTGAATAGTACTAATGTGACTTGGCTTCAGTTCGGCCCATTTTATTTATCATCAATGAAAATTGTCATTTTTGTTTCTCATGTTGTGGTTTGACTTTGGATCTCAAGGATCCTTCTTGCTACTACATTATAGAAAATTTAAAAAAATCAACATTTTTAAATGGCTAAATTAGACTGTATGCACTAAATATTCCGCATGGTGGTCGAGACAAAAACAACACGGCTTGTCGCGAGCTGATGGCGGAGGCGAGACAGGGATGGGGTCATAGTTGGAGATGCCCCAACCAGCCATGGCGTTGCCAACGGAAGCGAGCCGCAGATAGAGGTGATGTGGTTGGTCATGGAATCTCTCATGAAGGCGTGGCGGTTACGGGCTACTAAAGTTTGAGGTGGCTCTGAGGAGGTTATGGTTGGGGTGCGGGGATTCGGGAGAAGGTGTATTGGTGTTGTGAGGTTTTGAGGATGTGCAGGCGGCAGTAGACCGATAGAGGTGGCGACTCGAGCGAGACAACGTGACATGGCAAGAGAGGCGATTGGGGCAAATGTTTGTGCGTGCGTCAATAAGTGTGAGAGAAGGTGAGTGGTGACAATGATGTATTGTAGTGCTCGGCTGATGAGGGTGCACTTCAGCCAGGAGTGACCGTAGCACACACTGAAGGCGGTGAATAGTAGATCTTGAGAGATAATCTTATGATATCAACAAGTAGAATTTCTTCTCGAAAGCCGCACATTAAAGTCCATAAAAAGGGGCTAGTCCCATATGATACACTATGGGTAGTATAAACCTACAAATTTTGGGCCGACAATAGGGTGATGAGAAGTTTTCGCTTGTACATGCACCTATATTTTGCTTTGTTCAAAAACACTAGTCGCTTTTCTATGGGAAGGGCTGAAATGCTCTATGTATTGTCCTTCCAACGTGCCATATTCCTCCGTAAAATCAACATTACTTTCTACCTTAATATATAGGCATGTGAATCTTCGTATTCTCGAAATAGATGGAACAGAGCTAGGAGTATAAATAGTCTTCCCATCTAATTCAACACCCATCTCAAATGTGATCTATTTTATCGAATAAACCCCGTGGGGACCAAATTGTTCTGGATAGATTGTTCTCTGTGTTTCAATAGATGACGTTTTCGTTTAGAACTGTGCATGTAGGCGCAAAACAAAATGGGAATTGGAGTCGCATAATAGTATGGCTCACGGGTGTGGATGAGGATGAGTGCAGCTCGAGTGCCGTCCAATAGACTGATTGAGATCTTACCCAATCCGATCATGGCCAACATCTTTCTTTTTGCACGAAGATTGGGCTGTTTTCCTTTGAAAGGAGATGGGGAATGAGACTTTAGAAGATTCTTCCATCTTCGACAAAGCAACGTGCAAGTAATACAATAATAGCCTGGCCTTGTATGGGCGCCGTAAAAATGAGCGGTTCTAGAATCGGCGATATTTTGCCTAGTCAAGTTACCTATCCTGAATCTCAAGTGTTCTTTTTTTTTGAAACATGAATCTTTACAAATGTTGTATCTTCTTATGGAGGCACATGCGTTTGATTCTTCTCTATAGCTGCAGTAGCCGATCCATACATACAGTCCACAGGACATATATTTTGGCGGAACAAGGCAATTCCGAATTCTGAATTTTGTTTCTTGTATCTATGCATAAAAGCAAACACAACAGTGCCCCTAAAGTCAATATCCAAGAAAAAATATACAACGAGAAATCAAAGGTAGAAGGCATGGTCCATGGATGTCCATCACCCTTTGGTGGCTCAAATATTCTCTAACTTCACACGAGATTCTCGCGGAAAGCAGCAGATCAAAAGGAATTTCTTCTTTCTTCTTTTCTGATTCTGGCAGCTGAGCTTGACGCGCATATTTCTAGTGCTAGCCGTCTTTCCTTGGGTGCTACTAGTACCATGTTACATCAATCTAACAGTTGCCAAGAAAAGCATAGGATTGAAAATGAGTTGGTGTTGGTGGAAAAATGGGGATGGTATCTTTCTATCTAGTCGGAAGCCACAATTACAACTGAGTTCGAGTTAGGGTTATCAAGACACTGTAAATCGAAAAAGGAAACTGCAAGGATTTTTCGAAAATTTTAGCATAGGACATCGATCACTTGGAGCCGCTACAGGATTTACTTTTTTTTCTCGGAACGAAAATCTAGTAAAATGAAATCTCAGATAAACAGAGAATCTAGTACTAGTAAAATTCCCAGGCCAGGCCTCGCTTTTGTTCCTAGGGAATTTGGGTGCAGCTGAATCCAGTGCATGCGGACGGTCACAAACTGCCGCATATACAGCCACATCCGTGCTCCGTTTTCCTTTGCATCTGGCCAAGCACTGACCTGTGGATATATTCCTCTTTTAACCAAGTGGCGGGTCCAGCTATGCGGCGATTCGATGCGCCTGTCTCACTGACAGACGGCCACGTTAGCACGGTGCCACAGAGAAGCCGACAGAAGCAACATGCGAGTCCACCTCGTCGATTCCCTCCTCCTTTTCCCCGCGGAAACAAGAATCTCTATAGCTCTTTGTTTTCTTCTCCAACCAAAACAGTCCAGAACGTGTCGAGAACCTGAGTATTTACAAAAAAACAAATTATGATTTAGTAGTAGAAATGAAGCCTCTGCCCTCAAATTTTCCGTGCGAGCAAAGTCACAGCACAGACTGCAGAGTCTCCTGGGCCGGTGCAACTACTACAACTTTGCTTTTTATGCTTCCTGTATGCAATTCCTTGGCATTGTCTTCTTTAGGACTTCACACCGATTAAGAAAGGATGGATGAGACAGACTCACACAATCTTTTCACTTAATTGGTACAGTAATGGATTCATTGGGTGGTGCCCTGTCACAATCCTGTGAAAGAATCTTGAGTGAGTGCTCCATGGCAGCACCTTCACACCACAAAAAGGATATATATTACTCCTTCCTATGGATGGCATGCACCTCCAAGCTTCTATGGTCCAACCACAAGGAAGGGATCAGGATCTGATCTCACCTCATCCTCACTAATAAATTAGGTTTTAGGATGAGATAGGATAACATATAAGAATCTCTGGCGCCATGTTTGTTTAAAGGATCCTAATCTCCGGCGCATAATTCAACGGGTAGAGAAAGAAGACAAGATGTACAAGTCCTTGGAGTAAAATTCAGGATCTCAAAGATTCTTCTTTTGCCCTTGAGAATGGTCTTGGTCTTTCTTGTTCTTTGCAGGCCTTGGGGCTGGCTCTTGGGACCTGGAAGGGCCAAAATTTCCAATTAATCAATCACCGGTCCACATGTTCAGCTTTCAGATGTGCTACCAGGACTTTAAGTGCTTGGATTTGGACCCTGGTCACTGGCATGGGACAGTGCTACTATTAACAGAAAATAAAATATTTATCCATGTGTTTTCTAGCTAGGTACCTTCAATAAAAATGTTGTGGTGTACATATCCCATAAACAACAGATAATGCGCAATTATACTCCGTCTGTTTCATATCATATGTGTCATCATCCTACCACGAGTGACATGAAGTACGGTAAAATATAATCGAAAAAATACACATGGAAAATTCCACTTGTTACTTAGTACTAGTTTGTACCACTACAACCTACAAGGAGAAGGGAGTGGCATATAGTGCTGGGTAATGTGGCCAAGCTTTAAGGGGACATCTAAAGGGGTTTCAAAGGGCACTTAGCATGACATTGACAAACACCATTGCAAAAGTTAGCCGGTATATATTGCTAGTGGTCTATGCTTGCAGCCACATTTGACTTGGAGATACGATAAGGATCTTGATAGGTGCAGAACCCTTTGCTGATCATAGCTAAAGGGTACCAGTGGGAGGTCAAAGGGGAAAACAATGTTGGGATGTAGTACTTTCTTTTTAATTTAAACTAGTGATGCATGCGGCTAGCTATTTGAACGCATGTACCCTTTGCATGCGGCTACTTGATCGTGCGGACTTAAAAAAATGAGGAAGACCGGATGTATGTGGCTACGGTTGGATGGTACCCTCCCGCATCTGTGTCCGCGGACGAATGCGGGAGGAAATTTGGGGGTTGCCGTTGGAGATGCCCTAAGAGCATCTACAGCCACATATGACAAACATGGCCCCTCAAACGCCCGCGGACGTGCCCGGGTGCGTCCGCGTGCAGTGATCGGGCACGGCTCAGATTTCACTTGTTGCATCCGGACATATCATACTAGATTCGTAAATCCATATAAAGACATGCAAAAGGAAGTAGAACCTACGTACTACGTCGATCCTGGCGACTCGTCGGAGATCACGACGATCTCCGTGCCCGGCTCCAGCAGCATGGGCGGCGGCTGCAGCTCCGATTGGGTAACGTAGCATGCAATTTCAAAAAATTCCAACGATCACGCAAGATCTATCTAGGAGATGCATAGCAACGAGAGGGGAGAATGTGTCCACTTACCCTCGTAGACCGAAAGCGGAAGCGTTAGGTTAACGCGGTTGATGTAGTCGAACGTCTTCACGATCCAACCGATCTAACACTGAACGTACGACACCTCCGAGTTCAGCACACATTCAGCTCGATGACGTCCCTTGAACTCTTGATCCAGCAGAGGGTCGAGGGAGAGTTCCGTCAGCACGGTGGCGTGGTGACGGTGATGGTGATGCGATCCGTGCAGGGCTTTGCCTAAGCACTACGATGCTATGATCGGAGGAGTAAACTATGGAGGGGGGCACCGCACACGGCTAAGAGAAAAACTGATGTGCCTTTGTGGTGCCCCCTGCCCCCGTATATAAAGGAGGAGAGGGGAGGCCGGCCGGCCCTAGGGGCGCGCCAAGTGGGGGGAGTCTGATGTCTACTATGCAACTTTATTCTTGAAGACACGTGTTGGGCCTCCAAGCGCAGAGTTTGTAGGACAGTAACAATTTTCTCTCAAGTGGATGACCTAAGCTTTATCAATCCATGGGAGATGTAGGATGAAGATGGTCTCTCTCAAATGACCCTGCAGCCAAATACAAGAAATCTCTTGTGTCCCCAACACGCCCAATACAATGGCAAATTATATAGGTGCACTAGTTCGGCGAAGAGATGATGATAAATGTGTAATATTGATGGTAGAAATATATTTTTATAATCTGAATAAATAAAAACAGCAAGGTAGCAAATAGTAAACTGGCACAAAAACGGTATTGTAATGCTTGAAAATGAGGCCTAGGGTCCGTACTTTCGCTAGTGCAACCTCTCAACAATGGTAATATAAATGGATTATATAACCATCCCTCAAAGTGCGATAAAGAGTCACTCCAAAGTTCCTATCTAGCGGAGAACATAAGAATAAATTGTTTGTAGGGTAAGAAACCACCTCAAAGCTATTCTTTCCGTTCGATCTATTCAAGAGTCCGTACTAAAATAACACAAAGCTATTCTTTCCGTTCAATCTATCTTAGAGTTCTGTAACACCCCGGATCCGATGCGCCAGGTGTCCGCTAGTTATTCGTTGTTGTTGTCTTGTCATTTGCTTGCGTGTTGCATTTGCCATGTCATCACATGCATTTCATATCATGTCATCATGTGCATTTCATTTGCATACGTGTTCGTTTCATGCATCCGAGCCTTTTCCCCGTTGTCCGTTTTGCAATCCGGCGCTCCTATGTCCTCCAGCGTCTCCCTCTTCTCCCTTCTCTTGTGTGGGTATTAAACTTTCTCGGAATGGCCTGAGGTTTGCCAAGCGGCCCTGGTATAGCACCGGTAGAGCGCCTGTCAAGTTTCGTGCCATTTGGAGGTCGTTTGTTACTCCAACGGTTAACGAATGTAGTAAAGCCCCTTTGTTGCAGCCCAACACCCTTCCAAAGTGGCCCAAAACCCACCAAACTCCCCTCCATGCTCTCGGTCGTTCGATCACGATCGCGTGGCCGAAAACCGCTCCTCATTTGGACTCTCCTAGCTCCCTCTACCTATAAATAAGTGATCCCCCTCCAAATTCGCGGTCTATTCCTCCCGAAACCCTAGCCCCCTCCATCTCGCGACGCCGGACATGTCCATCCAGCCGCCGGACGTGTCCAGCCGCCACCTCACTCCGGCGAATCGCGTCGTGACACGTCGCTCGTCGTCGCCTCCCCAACCAACCACACGCCGCCACCTCAGCCCGCCGGCTCCCCTCCGCCGTGTGGCCCTTCCTGGCCCAGATCGGGGCCCGCCCGAGCCCATCGGGGCCCGAAGGCCGTCGCCGCTTGCGCTTCGCCGGGACCTCGCCGGACTTCATCGGCCGTCACGGAGTTCCCTGTCGCCCCGCCTCTCTCTCTCTCTCCGCCGCCGCCCGCCATGGAGCAAATCCCTAGACCAGCGGGCGGATCCGCTTCGCGCGGTTCCTCCTGCGCCGCCGAATAAGTGCCGCCGCCTTCGCCCGTGCGCCTCGCGCGCCTCGCCATGGGCGACCTCGCGCCGCCGCCCGCCGCGTCGCGCGCGACGCGCTTCGCCCGCGCCGTCCGCTCAGACGCGGCCCGCTTCACCGCAGAGCGCCGCGCCGCCTCGCCTCCTCGCGCGCCAACCTCGCCGGAGTAGCCTTGCCGTCGTCGGCTCTCGTCGCCGGGCCCTCTCCCAAGACACGCCAGATCGGGGTCTCCCTGACTGGATCTGCCGTTCTCGCTTCCTCGCCGTTCCGGCCACCGGAGCTGCAGCGCCCTCGGCGGACCTCCACCGCCGCCGCCATGTCCCTGCGTGGGGACGAGCAGAGGAGCCGCTCGTCCCGCTCGCGCTCGCCCACCTGGGCCACGTGGGGCTCCTCGGCCCATCTCCCCTCCGGCCCGATCTGCCTCCCCCCTCTGCGTACTGCGTATTTGAGCTCATCTTGATGCCCGAAATGCTGTTGGAAGAGTGCTTCATGTTGTTAATCTGCTGAAACTGTTATAACTTGCTGTTTTAACATTTTTGCCATGATTTATGTGTGCATCCTATGAGTATGAGCTCTACATGAATGTTGGACTATGCCATGCCATCTTTCCAGAGGGGTTGACCTTGTATTTTTGTGATTTGTGTGCTGAGTGCATCGAGCTTGTAAAGTAGGGTAGTTGCTGTTGTTGTTTTCCGGGCAGATTCTGTTATATTTTGATGCCATGTTAACATGCTTCTAGTAATCATTCTATGCATAATCTGAAGATGCTCTATAAACATGTTTTGATATACATGTCATGCTCTATCCATTCATGTCTTTGGTTGCAATTATAGCCTGCGGGAACATGTTCATTTCTTTCTCCAAAGTTGCTTGAAAATGTTTCCTGACAGATTGTTTGCATGAGATTCAATTTTCACGAGGTCGTTGTAGTTGATCCGTGTATGCTATGACCTTGCTCTTGCCATGCTTAGCTTCATAAACATGCCTTCTTACTGTTGGTTGCCTTGCCATGCCATGTATTGCTCTGTAGTGAGTGTTTCGAGCTCACGAACATGCCTACTTATTGTTGTATCTGCCATGTTCAAATCTGTAATATAACTTGCCATGTTTACATGGGTGCCATCATATTTTCCGTGCCTTTTGGCTCATGGTCAGATAAGGGTCTTTTGATATATGCTTTGAGTAGAATCATGCCATGCCTTTGTTTGCCATGATAAGTTCCTGTAACATGTTGTTTGATAGCTCTAAACATTGCAACTTTGATGTTATTTACGCTAAAGTCTGAAATTGTTATTACTTGCAATATCTCCATGTCATTTTGAGCATGTTCTAGTTGTTTCGGAGATAGCTCAGTGTTCATGTTTTGTTATGCTTTACGTGTACTTCATGCCCATGCCTTTTGTTATTATGTTGGGATGCTGTAGCATGTTGTTTTGATGCTTGTAAGATGCCTAGTTGCTGTTTTGGACAGATTGTTGCTATGACTTGTATAGTGTGTGTGTGTTGCACCGTTGCTCCGTTTTGAGTGTGCTATATATGAAACTTGATTGATTTTGCATGTAGTATCATATTATCATGTTGCATCCTTGTTTTGGTGTGTTTGCTTGATGTTTGGGTGCATTTTGCATCGATGCCATGTTTGCCTTGTTTTGCTCATATCTTCTAGGCCGTAGCTCCGAATCTAATGAACTTTATATGTAACTTGACTAGAATTTCGTGTAGATCATCTTGGTGCATCTTAACTTGCTGTTTAACAACTTGAACATAATGTTTATTCAGTTCTGGACCAATTTCGAAATTTGCATATGAGGACTTCTAGGAATTGTTATATGTTGTTCGGCCTCATTTAAACTTGCCTTGATGTGTTGTTCTTGGTTGCATCATCTTTTGCCATGAGTAGCTTCATGTAGCTTGGTCATGCATCATGCTTCTTGTGCATCATGTCTTGTCCATGTGTGGTGTGTTTACTTTGTTGTGTGCTTCTTCTCGATAGTTCCCGTTTCGTTGCGATCGTGAGGATTCGTTCGTCTACGTTTGGTTCGGCTTCATCCGTTCATCTTCTTCATGGACTCGTTCTTCTTCCTTGCGGGATCTCAGGCAAGATAACCGCTACCCTGGATCTCACTACTATCATTGCTATGCTAGTTGCCTCGTTCTTTCGCTATGCTGCGCTACCTATTACCTGTTTATCAAGCCATCCCATATTGCCATGAACCTCTAACCTTTGACACCTTTCCTATGCAAACCGTTGTTTGGCTATGTTACCGCTTTGCTCAGCCCCTCTTATAGCGTTGCTAGTTGCAGGTGAAGTTGAAGATTGCTCCATGGTGGACAGGGTTTATGTTGGGATATCACAATATCTCTTATATTATTAATGCATCTATATACTTGGTTAAGGGTGGAAGGCTCGGCCTTATGCCTGGTGTTTTGTTCCACTCTTGCCGCCCTAGTTTCCGTCATACCGGTGTTATGTTCCCGGATTTTGCGTTCCTTACGCGATCGGGTGATTTATGGGACCCCCCTGACAGTTCGCTTTGAATAAAACTTGTCCAACAAGGCCCAACATTGCCTTTTACCATTTGCCTCACCACCACCTACTTTTCCCTTGGGAGTCGCTCTCTCGAGGGTCATCTTTTATAGCCCCCGGGCGATTGCTTGTCTAGCGTTGGTCCAAACTAGAGCACCGTGCGGGACCATCTCTTGGCAACTTGGGTTACGTCGGTTCCTGTACGCTTCGCTTATCCGGTGTTGCCCTGAGAACGAGATATGTGCAGCTCCTATCGGGATTGTCGGCACGCCGGGTGGCTTTGCTGGTCTTGTTTTACCATTGTCGAAATGTCTTGATGTACCGGGATACCGAGTCTGATCGGAGTGTCTCAGGTGAAGGTCTATTCCTTCGTTGATCGCGAGAGCTTGTCATGAGCTAAGTTGGGACACCCCTGCAGGGTATAAACTTTCGAGAGCCGTGCCCGCGGTTATGTGGCAGATGGGAATTTGTTAATGTCCGGTTGTAGAAAACCTGAAGTTGACCTTAACTAAAATACATCAACCGTGTGTGTTACCGTGATGGTCTCTTTCCGTGAGTCCGGAAGTGAACACGATGTTGGAGTTATGCTTGGCGTAGGTTGCTATAGGATCACTTCTTGATCATACTTTTATCGACCGTGCTTTGCCTTCTCTTCTCACTCTCTTTTGCGATTGTAGCCACCATATATGCTAGTCGCTTGCTGCAGCTCCACCTCATTACTACATCCTTCCCACAAGCTTAAATAGTCTTGATCTCATGGTGCGAGATTGCTGAGTCCCCATGGCTCACGGATACTTCAAAACCAGTTTGCGGTGCCTATGTTACCAAAGCGGTGGCGCAACCAAGCTCAAGGAGGAGCTCGATGAAGATCTTGCCCTTTGTGTTGTTTCGTTCTAGTTGATCAGTAGTGGAGCCCAGTTGGGGTCGATCGTGGACCTTAGTCGCATTTGGGGTTCTTCTTTTATTTTGGTTCCGTAGTCGGACCTTGATTGTATCTGGATGATGTAATGCTTTATTCATGTAATTGTGTGAAGTGGCGATTGTAAGCCAACTATGTATCTCTTTCCTTATGTATTACATGGGTTGTGTGAAGATTACCTCACTTGCGACATTGCTTTCAATGCGGTTATGCCTCTAAGTCGTGCTTCGACACGTGGGAGATATAGCCGCATCGAGGCGCTATAAGTTGGTAATCGAGCCATCCCGACCTTAGAGCCCCTTTGCTTGATCGTTTTTAGTGGCGAGTTGTGTCTAGAAAAATGTTTTGAGTCATTTAGGATTATATATATCGGAGAGTTAGGAATTCTTTTACTCCCGGTCCTTCGACCTTACGGTGAGGTATCTGACGTAGAGTTTTGACTCTTCTCTTCTCAAATTTCACTAAATTTTTTTTAGGATCACGCGGGTATCTTGGAATCGTTCGATATTCTTATGGCGAGAACATTGTTCTTGGTGCCTCGACATTAGGGGTTGTGGCGGTGTCCCGGGAGTTGAGCTCCGAGGTGTTGTCGTCATAATTTTATCGTTGCAGATTCTGGAATACCGAGTTTAATACGCCGACATCGAAAATCTCTTTTATGCGTTGTTGGTGAGATAACCCGCTAACCCGATCTTGAGGTGAGTACGGAGTATTGCCATGACTTGTATAACGGATGCTTTTGAAGGTTGAGGTAGACGATTTCCGAAGGTTTCTTGGTTATGTGTTGACGGATGGATACAGCTTGGATGTAGGTATTGTTAGTTTGGGTGAGATATATATTGCTTCCCCTGTATCCCCAACACCAGATTGCATAACCAGAAAGTTTCGGGAGTTTTATAGGTGGGAATTCAAGTAGCTCTTAGGATATCTTTCCGACGGATGTATGATGTGAAATTGGGGTTCGACGTCTAGTGGTCCGCCTATTCACGGTTGGTTTTATAGTGGTCTCGTTGTGTCTTAAAGAGTCCTTGGCTATGCCGACTCGGGGACGCTTCGTATGTCATGTGCACTGCCTTGTACATGATGGTGCTGTACGATTGAGCCCGTGTAGGCCCCACCACGAAAACTTCGGACGAAATCTCTATCATATGTTTGTTCCGGCTTATTCTGCAAGCCAGTCCTTCGTTTTTTTCAATTGTGGTATTCGAGTTGCTTCGAAGTCAAATGTTGAATCCATACCTTTCCTAAACGGTGTTCTCATATTGCTATGTGAATACTAATCCTTTTGATCATTGATTTTGTCATGTTAATTCTTTTCCAACCGGCGTGCTTCTCTTCGAGATGATCCCATCATTCTCCCCATCCGCAAGATCAATTCTAAGTTTTCTCAACGGTGTTTGTTTCATCCGTCCCAAGTTGCCTTTGTTTTCCCGCCCTCCCACCCCTTTTTTCTTCAAGGACACAGATTTCTTAATCAAGTATCCATTTATTCATGAGAAGTCTCTTCACTCTTTTCAATCAATGTTCTTATCCGGTGATTCCCCATGAAGATGCTCAACAGTTTCAAGTTCATCATTTTTCTTTTTTTTTAATTGTCCGGTGGATCCATATCAAGCTTTTGATATTCATCATATCCCTATACTTGATTCGAATGCTTTTAATACCGGTGCACCTCTTAATCTTTCACTTCTTCCTATTCATTTGTTCTGGAGTACTGAAGATATCTTGGAAGATGTGTGTTTCCATTCTCAATCCGTTCAAGAGATTTCGAGGTTCCTATCTCATTCAAGCCATTTAATTCAACCGGTGCAATATCTCTTTAAATAATTTCAACGGTGTTCTTTTGAGTGGGCCCTAACCCACAGGTCTTTTCCCAGGATCTTACCTGACTCTTCTATTTTCCCAGATCTATCCTAAATTCTTCTCCAAGTTTGACGTCAGAATGAGTTATCATCAGTCAAATGCTTTTCTCCTAGGCCGCTTTCAAATTCTATTCATAGTTGGCTCAACCTCTTCGCTTTTGATTCTTCCGGTGTGTCTCAACAATTCTTGGTGTTTCTCGTTGTCATTCTCATCATTTGAAGACCGAAGAAGAGTTTTTCATCTAAATCTTGTCCGTTCTTCCGAAGATTCATGGTGCTAGCTTGTTGCCATCCTCTCATAATTGTTTTCGATTGTGAGAATCTTTTTCACCCATCAGGAGATATTCAAGAGTCTTCTCAGTTTGTCATCCGGAGTTCATTAATTCAGGTTTATTCATTCTCAGCTGTCAGTTATCATTCTCCTATCTTGCCGGTGCATCAATCGAATATCCTCTAGTCAGCTCAGGATCTCTTTGTTCTCTTGTTTCTAAATTCTGTCAAGTACCTTCGTTCATTTGCTAATTCTCACCGGTGATGCACCCCTACTTCGATCATTTTCAATTCTTACGGTGGTTCTTTCAAGATCTCTCTTCCTTGTTCATCATATCAATTCATTTGTTCTTCCAATCCTACCGGTGGTTCGTTGAAGACCTTCTCAAGTTTTGATATACCTCTTTTAATCCTTTCTACGAGAATAAGTAGTATGCCAAATCCGTTGATTGTCATCAATTTAATTGGTGAAGGATAAGCATAACATAATTCTTATTCTTGTTCATCCAAGTGATTAATTATTTATTCCGGAGGGCCTTAAAATTCTCGGTTTCATTTGTTTCATCTTCTCTTTTTTCCCGGAGTTCCAAGCTCTAATTATCACGGAGATCCATCTAAATAATTGCAAGGCTTCACCTTGTGTTTTCAACTTCTCTTTCTTTCTATCACCCTTTTGTTTACCGGAGTTTTTCATGGAGGCTCTACATCATGGTTCGTCAATGATTCTTTTCATTCTTCAATTGTTCATCAAGATTTCTCTTGAAGTTAAGATCCGTCAAGCCATACTTCAAAATAAACATGGTGCTCAACACATGTTTTGTCTTGAGGAGTTCAAGTATTCTTCATCTTGCATTCCAAAGTGCAATTCTTTCTACCTTATCTCTTGAGATGGTGTTATGTCATTCTTGACAATTTCCATTCATGTTTCGTGATTCACAGGTTGTCAGGAATGGGATATTTAAATCCATCCTTTTCTCTTTGTTTAAGAGATCTTTTCTACCGTCAATCTTTTCATTGGAGTTATCTTGGTATAGACTTCACCTAAAGCCTTCCCTAAGGAATGTTGCTATTTTGGTGCTTATTAATGACCCAAGTTATCTCTTTTCCATCTTGATGGAACAAGTTTTCATCTCTTCGTTGATCTCAAGCAAGCAATAGTTTTTTTTCGTTAGTGGCAGAATTTCACCTCAAGTGTTGAGATGTTTCCATAAGCCCACTATAAGTTTATTCCTTTCGTTGTTGGTGTTCCAACAACTCCGTTCTAGCATTTCTTGTAAGCGTGCTCTTTCAAGATATTGTTTCCCTCCGTCCATTCCTTTCTTTCATTTCTTCCGGAGGCATTGTGATGTCGCTCTTTCCTCTCCTCATCTCGTATTGTGAGCATCGTGTTCTTTTCATGCTTATCCAGGTAACCGGAGTGTTGTGTTATCTCTTCAAGTTATTTCATCTCATCAAGTTTTACCTCCCTTCTCAACCGGAGTGCGGTTTGTAATGTTTCTTACCCCTTGTGCCATTCTTTCAATTCCGGAGACAGTGTGTTGTTGATTTCATCATGTATCCTCTCATCTTGTCAAGTTCTTGTTCAACTCCTTCCATTTACAGTCGGAGTGCTGCCCAAATTATATCAATCTTATTCCTCCTCTATCTAGTTTTAACCGGAGTGGTTTCAATATCTAACTTATCACTGAACCTCTTGGTTTCTCATCATATTCATTGTTCCTCTTGTCCAACGAATTGTTTGCAATCTTGGTCATCTCCGTTGTTTTGTTTCTTTCAATTTGTTCAACCTCCCAAGGTCCGTGGTTTCACTCGTTTGCCGAAGAAGCAACTTAGTTTTACCTCTCCTCTTCCTCTTCCTTTTCCCTCCGGTGCCATTCTAGATCTCGGGACGAGATCCTCTCGTAGTGGTGGAGTGTTGTAACACCCCGGATCCGATGCGCCAGGTGTCCGCTAGTTATTCATTGTTGTTGTCTTGTCATTTTCTTGCGTGTTGCATTTCATCATGTGCATCTCATTTTGCATACATGTTCGTTTCATGCATCCGAGCCTTTTCCCCGTTGTCCGTTTTGCAATCCGGCGCTCCTATGTCCTCCAGCGTCTCCCTCTTCTCCCTTCTCTTGTGCGGGTATTAAACTTTCTCGGAATGGCCTGAGGTTTGCCAAGCGGCCCTGGTATAGCACCGGTAGAGCGCCTGTCAAGTTTCGTGCCATTTGGAGGTCGTTTGGTACTCCAACGGTTAACCAGGTAACCGTAAAGCCCCCTTTTGTTGCAGCCCAACACCCCTTCCAAAGTGGCCCAAAACCCACCAAACTCCCCTCCATGCTCTCGGTCGTTCGATCACGATCGCGTGGCCGAAAACCGCTCCTCATTTGGACTCTCCTAGCTCCCTCTACCTATAAATAAGTGATCCCCCTCCAAATTCGCGGTCTATTCCTCCCAAACCCTAGCCCTCCATCTCGCGACCGGACATGTCCGTCCAGCCCCGGACGTGTCGGCCGCCACCTCGCTCCGGCGAATCGCGTCGTGACACGTCGCTCGTCGTCGCCTCCCCAACCAACCACACGCCGCCACCTCAGCCCGCTGCTCCTCTGCCGCGTGCCCTTCTCGCCCAGATCGGGGCCCGCCGAGCCCATCGGGGCCCGCGCGCCGTCGCCATGGCCGCTTCGCGGGACCTCGCCGGACTTCGTCGGCCGTCGCCGGAGTTCCCTGTCGCCCCGCCGCCTCTCTCTCTCCTCCGCCGCCGCCCATGGAGTTTGCGTCCTGAACCAGCGGGCGGATCCGCTCGCGCCGGTTTCTCCTTGCGCCGCCCGGAAGCGGTGCCCGCCGCCTTCGCCCGGCGCCTCGCCGCGCCTCGCCGCATGGCGACCTCCCGCCGCCGCCCGCCGTCGCGCGCGCTTCGCCCGCGCCGTCCGCTCCGACGGCCCGCTTCCACCGCAGAGCGCCGCGCCGCCTCGCCTCCTCGCGCGCCAACCTCGCCGGAGTAGCCTTGCCGCCGTCGTCGGCTCGTCGCCGGGCCCTCTCTCAAGACACGCCCGATCCGGGTCTCGCAGCTGGATCTGCCCGTTTCGCTTCCCTCGCCGTTCCGGCCACCGGAGCAGCGGCGCCCTCGGCGGACCTCCACCGCCGCCATGTCCTGCGTGGGGGCGAGAGAGAGCCGCTTCGTCCTTCGCGCTTCGCCCACTGGGCCACGTGGGGCTCCTCGGCCCATCTCCCCTCCGGCCCGATCTGCCTCCCCCCTCTGCGTACTGGGCCGAAGCCCGTGGGTGAGCAGCCTCTAAACCCCGCCCAGAGCACGTTATAGCTATCTAGCGCTCGTGGTTTTTTTTTCAGAAAAACTGCAAAGTCCCAGATTTCAGTAATTTTCATGCCATGTTCATGCCATCACATCTCTGCACTCGTAGCTCCGTTTTGCACGTGTAATATGTCAAATTGTTCGTCTCGATGAGTACATCATTCCATTACATTGCATCATTTGCATTTGAGCTCATCTTGATGCCCGAAATGCTGTTGGAAGAGTGCTTCATGTTGTTAATCTGCTGAAACTGTTATAACTTGCTGTTTTAACATTTTTGCCATGATTTATGTGTGCATCCTATGAGTATGAGCTCTACATGAATGTTGGACTATGCCATGCCATCTTTCCAGAGGTGTTGACCTTGTATTTTTGTGATTTGTGTGCTGAGTGCATCGAGCTTGTAAAGTAGGGTAGTTGCTGTTGTTGTTTTCCGGGCAGATTCTGTTATATTTTGATGCCATGTTAACATGCTTCTAGTAATCATTCTATGCATAATCTGAAGATGCTCTATAAACATGTTTTGATATACATGTCATGCTCTATCCATTCATGTTTTTGGTTGCAATTATAGCCTGCGGGAACATGTTCATTTCTTGCTCCAAAGTTGCTTGAAAATGTTTCCTGACAGATTGTTTGCATGAGATTCAATTTTCACAAGGTCGTTGTAGTTGATCCGTGTATGCTATGACCTTGCTCTTGCCATGCTTAGCTTCATAAACATGCCTTCTTACTGTTGGTTGCCTTGCCATGCCATGTATTGCTCTGTAGTGAGTGTTTCGAGCTCACGAACATGCCTACTTATTGTTGTATCTGCCATGTTCAAATCTGTAATATAACTTGCCATGTTTACATGGGTGCCATCATATTTTCCGTGCCTTTTTGGCTCATGGTCAGTAAGGGTCTTTTGATATATGCTTTGAGTAGAATCATGCCATGCCTTTGTTTGCCATGATAAGTTCCTGTAACATGTTGTTTGATAGCTCTAAACATTGCAACCTGATGTTATTTCTGCTAAAGTCTGAAATTGTTATTACTTGCAATATCTCCATGTCATTTTGAGCATGTTCTAGTTGTTTCTGGAGATAGCTCAGTGTTCATGTTTTGTTATGCTTTACGTGTACTTCATGCCCATGCCTTTTGTTATTATGTTGGGATGCTGTAGCATGTTGTTTTGATGCTTGTAAGATGCCTAGTTGCTGTTTTGGACAGATTGTTGCTATGACTTGTATAGTGTGTGTGTGTTGCACCGTTGCTCCGTTTTGAGTGTGCTATATATGAAACTTGCTTGATTTTGCATGTAGTATCATATTATCATGTTGCATCCTTGTTTTGGTGTGTTTGCTTGATGTTTGGGTGCATTTTGCATCGATGCCATGTTTGCCTTGTTTTGCTCATATCTTCTAGGCCGTAGCTCCGAATCTAATGAACTTTATATGTAACTTGACTAGAATTTCGTGTAGATCATCTTGGTGCATCTTAACTTGCTGTTTAACAACTTGAACATAATGTTTATTCAGTTCTGGACCAATTTCGAAATTTGCATATGAGGACTTACCGGAATTGTTATATGTTGTTCCCGGCCTCATTTAAACTTGCCTTGATGTGTTGTTCTTGGTTGCATCATCTTTTGCCATGAGTAGCTTCATGTAGCTTGGTCATGCATCATGCTTCTTGTGCATCATGTCTTGTCCATGTGTGGTGTGTTTACTTTGTTGTGTGCTTCTTCTCGATAGTTCCCGTTTCGTTGCGATCGTGAGGATTCGTTCGTCTACGTTTGGTTCGGCTTCATCCGTTCATCTTCTTCATGGACTCGTTCTTCTTCCTTGCGGGATCTCAGGCAAGATGACCGCTACCCTGGATCTCACTACTATCATTGCTATGCTAGTTGCCTCGTTCTTTCGCTATGCTGCGCTACCTATTACCTGTTTATCAAGCCATCCCATATTGCCATGAACCTCTAACCTTTGACACCTTTCCTATGCAAACCGTTGTTTGGCTATGTTACCACTTTGCTCAGCCCCTCTTATAGCGTTGCTAGTTGCAGGTGAAGTTGAAGATTGCTCCATGGTGGACAGGGTTTATGTTGGGATATCACAATATCTCTTATATTATTAATGCATCTATATACTTGGTTAAGGGTGGAAGGCTCGGCCTTATGCCTGGTGTTTTGTTCCACTCTTGCCGCCCTAGTTTCCGTCATACCGGTGTTATGTTCCCGGATTTTGCGTTCCTTACGCGATCGGGTGATTTATAGGACCCCCCGACAGTTCGCTTTGAATAAAACTTGTCCAAAGAAGGCCCAACATTGCCTTTTACCATTTGCCTCACCACCACCTACTTTTCCCTTGGGAGTCGCTCTCTCGAGGTCATCTTTTATAGCCCCCGGGCGAGTGCTTGTCTAAGCGTTGGTCCAAACTAGAGCACCGTCTTGGGACCATCCCTTAGCAACTTGGGTTACGTCGGTTCTGACGCTTCGCTTATCCGGTGTTGCCACGAGCGAGATATGTGCAGCTCCTATCGGGATTGTCGGCACGCCGGGTGGCTTTGCTGGTCTTGTTTTACCATTGTCGAAATGTCTTGATGTACCGGGATACCGAGTCTGATCGGAGTGTCTCGGGTGAAGGTCTATTCCTTCGTTGATCGCGAGAGCTTGTCATGAGCTAAGTTGGGACACCCTGCAGGTATAAACTTTCGAGAGCCGTGCCGCGGTTATGTGGCAGATGGGAATTTGTTAATGTCCGGTTGTAGAAAACCTGAAGTTGACCTTAATTAAAATACATCAACCGTGTGTGTTACCGTGATGGTCTCTTTCCGTGAGTCCGGAAGCGAACACTGATGTTGGAGTTATGCTTGACGTAGGTTGCTATAGGATCACTTCTTGATCATACTTTTATCGACCGTGCTTTGCCTTCTCTTCTCGCTCTCTTTTGCGATTGTAGCCACCATATATGCTAGTCGCTTGCTGCAGCTCCACCTCATTACTACATCCTTCCCATAAGCTTAAATAGTCTTGATCTCGTGGGTGCGAGATTGCTGAGTCCCCGTGGCTCACCGGATACTTCCAAAACCAGTTTGCAGGTGCCTATGTTACCCAGCAGGTGACGCAACCAAGCTCAAGGAGGAGCTCGATGAAGATCTTGCCCTTTGTGTTGTTTCGTTCTAGTTGATCAGTAGTGGAGCCCAGTTGGGGTCGATCGTGGACCTTAGTCGCATTTGGGGTTCTTCTTTTATTTTGGTTCCGTAGTCGGACCTTGATTGTATCTGGATGATGTAATGCTTTATTCATGTAATTGTGTGAAGTGGCGATTGTAAGCCAACTATGTATCTCTTTCCCTTATGTATTACATGTGTTGTGTGAAGATTACCTCACTTGCGACATTGCTTTCAATGCGGTTATGCCTCTAAGTCGTGCTTCGACACGTGGGAGATATAGCCGCATCGAGGGCGTTACAAGTTCATGCTAAAATAACACCAAAGCAAATTCATATTCATAATACTCAATCCAACACAAAGAACTTCAAAGAGCGTCCCAAGATTTCTACCAGAGAAACAAAGACAAGAACGTGCATCAACCCCTATGCATAGATTACCCCAATGTCACCTTGGGAATCCGCGAGTTGAGTGCCAAAACATATACCAAGTGAATCAATACGATACCCCATTGTCACCACGAGTATTCAATTGCAAGACATATATCAAGTGTTCTCAAATCCATAAAAGCATTCAATCCGATAACAACGAAATCTCAAAGGGAAAAACTCAATTCATCACAACAAGATAGAGAGGGGAAAACATCATATGATCTGACTATATTAACAAAGCCCGCGATACATCAAGATCATGACATCTCAAGAACACGAGAGAGAGAGTGAGAGATTAAACACATAGCTACTGGTACAAACCCTGGGCCCCGAGGATGGACTACTCCCTCCTCATCGTGGTGGCTGAGGGAGTCCTGGATTAAGGGGTTCTCGGATAGCCGGACTATATACTTTGGCCGGACTGTTGGGATATGAAGATACAAGATTGAAGACTTCGTCCCGTGTCCGGATGGGACTCTCCTTGGTGTGGAAGGCAAGCTTGGAAATTCGGATATGTAGATTTCCTTCTCTGTAACCAACTCTGTGTAACCCTAGCCCCCTCCGGTGTCTATATAAACCGGAGGGTTTGGTCCGTAGGACAACAATCATAATCATAGGCTAGCTTCTAGGGTTTAGCCTTTGCGATCTCGTGGTAGATCAACTCTTGTAGTACTCATATCATCAAGATCAATCAAGCAGGAAGTAGGGTATTACCTCCATCGAGAGGGCCCGAACCTGGGTAAACATCGTGTCCCCTGTCTCCTGTTACCATTAGCCTTAGACGCACAGTTCGGGACCCCCTACCCGAGGTCCGCCGATTTTGACACCAACATTGATGCTTTCATTGAGAGTTCCACTGTGCCGTCGCGATAAGGCTTGATGGCTCGCCTTGTTGTCAAGGACAACATCACCTCTAGAGGATCTCTGGCTGTAGGCCAGACTCTCCGGCTGGGCGGATTCGTCATGACCACCCGTTCGGCTGCCACGCCACCGACGACTTCTCAGGTCATCAAGAACAGCCTGCACGTCAGCTCAGAATTCACTGAGCAGATGGATCCAATGGAGCTCTCCTCCCTGAACGAGCTCTTGGATCGCATCGCCGCCCTGGGAGTCGCTACGGACTATGATTGGATCGGGCTTAAACCCGACCAAAGGGAGATTAACTCTCCGCTGGTCACCCATCAGATAGCGGTGGTGGAGGAACAAAACTACGATTCTCCCTCTATTTTGAGGACGAACTATGTCCGGATTCCCGAGCTCTCTGAGCCGGATACCCGTCTACGGGAGGACGTGGCCTAGGCTCCGAACTTAGAATCGAGCAACGGGCCACAAATATTGGGCAACATCCTGGGGCCCGAGCTACCAAGTGAAGGAAATATGCCCTAGAGGCAATAATAAAGTTATTATTTATTTCCTTATTTCATGATAAATGTTTATCATTCATGCTAGAATTGTATTAACCGGAAACATGATACATGTGTGAATGCATAGACAAAACAAGATGTCACTAGTATGCCTCTACTAGACTAGCTTGTTAATCAAAGATGGTTATGTTTCCTGACCATGAACAAAGAGTTGTTATTTGATTAACAAGGTCACATCATTAGTAGAATGATCTGATTGACATGACCCATTCCATTAGCTTAGCACACGATCGTTTAGTATGTTGCTCTGCTTTTATCCATGACTTATACATGTTCACGTAACTATGAGATTATGCAACTCCGTTTACGGAGGAACACTTTGGGTGCTACCAAGCGTCACAGCGTAATCGGGTGATTATAAAGGAGTACTACAGGTGTCTCCAAAGGCAGATGTTGGGTTGGCGTATTTGAGATTAGGTTTTGTCACTCCGATTGTCGGAGAGGTATCTCTGGGCCCTCTCGGTAATGCACATCATCAAGCTCGGCAAGCACTACAACTAATGAGTTAGTTGTGAGATGATGTATTACGGAACGAGTAAAGAGACTTGCCGTAACGAGATTGAACTAGGTATTGGATACCGACGATCGAATCTCGGGCAAGTAACATACCGATGACAAAGGAACAACGTATGTTGTTATGCGGTCCGACCGATAAAGATCTTCGTAGAATATGTAGGAACCAATATGGGCATCCAGGTCCCGCTGTTGGTTATTGACCTTGAATAGTTCTAGGTCATGTCTACATTGTTCTCGAACCGTAGGGTCCGCACGCTTAAGGTTTCGATGGCGGTTATTATGAGTTTATGAGTTTTGATGTACGAAGAAGTTCGAGTCCGGATGTGATCACGGACATGACGAGGAGTCTCGGAATGGTCGAGACATAAAGATTGATATATTGGAAGCCTATGTTTGGAGTTCGAATGGTTCGGTAAAGCGGAATTTCGGGAAAACCGGGAGGTTACCGGAACCCCCCGGGAGGTAAATGGGCCTCGGTGGGCCTCGAGGGAGAAGAGGAGGGGCCGGCCAGGAGGTGGCCGCGCGCCCTCTCCCCCAGTCCGAATAGGACAAGGGGGCGGCCCTCTCCTCTTCCCCTCCCCCAAACCTAATCCAACTAGGAAGGGGGAGTCCTACTCCCGGTGGGAGTAGGACTCCTCCCGGCGCGCCCTAGCTAGGCCGGCCGGCCTCCCCCCTCCCTCCTTTATATACGGGGCAGGGGGGCACCCTAGAGGACACAAGTTTGATCTTTGGATCGTTCCTTAGCCGCAGCGGTGCCCCTCCACCATATTCCACCTCGGTTATACTGTCATGAAGCTTAAGCGAAAGCCTCGCGCGGTGAAACATCAAGATCGTCCTGCGCCGTCGTCTTGTGAAACTCTCCCTCGACACTCGGCTGGATCGAGTCGAGGGGCGTCATCGAGCTGTACGTGTGTCAAGAACTCGGGGCGCCGAGTAACGGCGCCGGGATCGGTCGGATCGCGAGGAGAACGTCGACTACTTCCTCTACGTTGTGATCGCTTCGCTTGGTCTCACGAGGGTGCGTAGACAACACTCTCCCTCTCGTTGCTATACATCACCATGATCTTGCGTGTGCGTAGGAAATTTTTGAAATTACTCGTTCCCCAACGATGGCATCCGAGCCTAGGTTTTTTCTATGGTTTGATGTTTTGCACGAGTAGAACACAAGTGAGTTGTGGGCGATACAAGTCATACTACCTACCAGCATGTCATTCTTTGGTTCAGCGGTATTGTGAGATGAAGCGGCCCAGACCGACATTACGCGTACGCTTACGCGAGACTGGTTTCACCGCTACGAGCACTCGTTGCTTAAAGGTGACTGGTGGGTGCTGTCTCTCTCACTTTAGTTGAACCGAGTGTGGCTCGCCCGGTCCTTGAGAAGGTTAAACGGAGTCTATTTGACGAAGTATCGTTGTGGTTTTGATCGAGGTGAGATTGGTTCTTGCTTAAGCCCGTAGCAGCCACGTAAAATTTGCAACAACAAAGTAGAGGGCGTCTAACTTGTTTTTGCAGGGCATGTTGTGATGTGATATGGTCAAGGCGTGATGCTATATTTTATTGTATGAGATGATCATGTTTTGTAACGAAGTTATCGGCAATGGCAGGAGCCATATAGTTGTCGCTTTATTGTATGAAATGCAATCGCATCTGTAATGCTTTACTTTATCACTAAGCGGTAGCGATAGTCGTAGAAGCATAAGATTGGCGAAACGACAACGATGCTACGATGGAGATCAAGGTGTCGCGCCGGTGACGATGGTGATCATGGTGGTGCTGCAAAGATGGAGATCACGAAGCACAAGATGATGATGACCATATCATATCACTTATATTGATTTGCATGTGATGTTTATCTTTTATGCATCTTATCTTGCTTTGATTGACGATAGCATTATAAGATGATCTCTCACTAAATTATCAAGAAGTGTTCTCCCGAGTATGCACCGTTGCCAAAGTTCGTCGTGCCCGGACACCACGTGATGATCGGGTGTGATAAGCTCTCGTCCATCTACAACGGGTGCAAGCCAGTTTTGCACACGCGAATACTCAAGTTAAACTTGACGAGCCTAGCATATGCAGATATGGCCTCGGAACACGGAGACCGAAAGGTCGGCGTGAATCATATAGTAGATATGATCAACATAAGATGTTCACCATTGAAAACTACTCCATTTCACGTGATGATCGGTTATGGTTTAGTTGATTTGGGTCACGTGATCACTTAGATGACTAGAGATGTCTATCTAAGTGGGAGTTCTTAAGTAATATGATTAATTGAACTTAAATTTATCATGAACTTAGTCCTGGTAGTATTTTGCAAATTATGTTGTAGATCAATAGCTCGCGTTGTTGCTTTCATATGTTTGTTTTTGATATGTTCCTAGAAAATTGTGTTGAAAAATGTTAGTAGCAATGATGCGGATTTGATCCGTGATCCGAGGTTTATCCTCATTCTTTGCCTGAAGAATTATGTCCTTGATGCACGCTAGTTGATGAGACCTATTGCGGAGCAGATGCGGCGTTATGAGCGTTTGGCTAGCTCAATATGATGACTACTTGATAGTTTAAGTGCACCATGCTTACGGCTTGAATCGGGACTTCAAAGATGTTTTGAGCGTCATGGACCATATGAGATGTTCCAGAGTTGAAGTTAATATTTCAAGCAAATACCGAGTTGAGAGATATGAAGTCTCCAACAAGTTCTATAGCTAAAAGATGGAGGAGAATCGCTCAACTAGTGAGCATGTGCTCAGATTATGCAGGTACTACAATCGCTTGAATCAAGTGGGAGTTAATCTTCGAGATAAGATAGTGATTGATGAATTCTCTAGTCACCATCACCAAGTTAGTAGAAGTTCGTGATGAACTATAGTATACAAGGGATGATGAAAATGATTCGAGTTTTTCATGATGATGAAATCGATGAAGGTAGAAATCAAGAAAGAACATCAAGTGTTGATGGTTAACAAGACCGCTAGTTTCAAGAAAAGGGCAAAGGGATAGAAGGGAACTTCAAGAAGGACGACAAGCAAGTTGTTGCTCAAGTGAAGAAGCCCAAGTCGGACCTAAGCACGAGACTAAGTGCTTCTACTGCAAAGGGACTGGTCCTTTGGAAGCAGAACTACCCCAAGTATTTGGCGGATAAGAAGGATGGCATAGTGAACAAAGGTATATTTGATATACATGTTATTGATGTATACTTTACTAGTGTTTATAGCAACCCCTCGGTATTTGGTACTGGTTCAGTTGCTAAGAGTAGTAACTCGAAACGGGAGTTGCAGAATAAACAGAAACTAGTTAAGGGTGAAGTGACGATGTGTGTTGAAAGTAGTTTCAAGATTGATATGATCATCATCGCACACTCTCTATACCTTCGGGATTAGTTTTAGACCTAAATAATTGTTATTTGGTGCCTGCGTTGAGCATGAACATTATATCTGGATCTTGTTTGATGCGAGACGGTTATTCATTTAAATCAGAGAATAACGGTTGTTCTATTTATATGAGTAATATCTTTTATGGTCATGCACCCTTGAGGAGTGGTCTATTTTTGATGAATCTCGATAGTAGTGATACACATATTCATAATGTTGAAACCAAAAGATGCAGAGTTGATAACGAAAGTGCAACTTATTTGTGGCACTGCCGTTTAGGTCATATCGGTGTAAAGCGCATGAAGAAACTCCATAATGATGGACTTTTGGAGTCACTTGATTATGAATCACTTGGCACTTGCGAACCGTGCCTCATGGGCAAGATGACTAAAACCCCGTTCTCCGGTACTATGGAGAAAGCAACAGATTTGTTGGAGATCATACATACAGATGTATGTGGCCCGATGAATGTTGAGGCTCGTGGCGGATATCGTTATTTTCTCACCTTCACAGATGACTTAAGCAGATATGGGTATATCTACTTAATGAAACATAAGTCTGAAACGTTTGAAAAGTTCAAAGAATTTGAGTGAAGTTGAAAATCATCGTAACAAGAAAATTAAATTTCTACGATCGATCGTGGAGGTGAATATTTGAGTTCGAGTTTGGTCTACATTTGAAACAATGCGGAATAGTTTAGCAACTCACGCCACCGGAACACCACAGCGTAATGGTGTGTCCGAGCGTCGAATCGTGCTTTACTAGATATGGTGCGATCAATGATGTCTCTTCTGATTTACCGCTATCGTTTTGGGGTTATGCTCTAGAGGCGGCCGCATTCACAATTGAATAGAACACCGTCGAAATCCGTTGAGACGACACCTTATGAACTGTGGTTTGGCAAGAAACCAAAGTTGTCGTTTCTTAAAGTTTGGGGATGCGATGCTTATGTGAAAAAGCTTCAACTGATAAGCTCGAACCCAAATCGGAGAATGTGTCTTCATAGGATACCCAAAGGAGACAGTTGGGTACACCTTCTATCACAGATCCGAAGGCAAGACATTTGTTGCTAAGAATGGATCCTTTCTAGAGAAGGAGTTTCTCTCGAAAGAAGTGAGTGGGAGGAAAGTGGAACTTGATGAGGTAATTGTACCTTCTCCCTTACTTGAAAGTAGTCCGTCGCAGAAACCGGTTTCTGAGACACCTACACCAAGTAGTGAGGAAGTTGATGATGTTGATCATGAAACTTGAGATCAAGTTACTCTGAGAACCACGTAGATCAACAGAGTAAGATCCGCTGAGTGAGTGGTACGGTAATCCTGTTCGGAAATCATGCTACTAGATCATGATGAACCTATGAACTATGAAGAAGCGATGGTGAGCCCAGATTCATAAAATGGCTTGAGGCCATGAAATCGAGATGGGATCCATGTATGAAAACAAAGTATGGACTTTGGTTGACTTGCCGAGGGTCGGCAAGCAATAGAAAACAAGTGGATCTTCAAGAAGAAGACCGACGCCGACGGTAATATTATCGTCTATAAAGCTCGACTTGTGCAAAAGGTTTTCGGCAAGTTCAAGGGATTGACTACGATGAGACCTTCTCACCCGTAGCGATGCTTAAGTCCGTCCGAATCATGTTAGCAATTGCCGCATTTTATGATTATGAAATTTGGCAAATGGATGTAAAGACTGCATTCTGAATGGATTTACGGAAGAAGAGTTGTATATGATGCAACCGAAGGTTTTATCGATCCAAAGGAGCTAACAAAGTGTGCAAGCTCCAGCGATCCATCTATGGACTGGTGCAAGCATCTCGGAGTTGGAATAAGCGCTTTGATAGTGTGATCAAAGCATTTGGGTTTGTCTGAGACTTTTGGAGAAGCCTGTATTTACAAGAAAGTGAGTGGGAGCTCAGTAGCATTTACGATATTATATGTAGATGACATATTGCTGATCGGAAATGATATAGAATTCTGGATAGCATAAAGGGATACTTGAATAAGAGTTTTTCAATGAAAGACCTCGGTGAAGCTGCTTACATATTGGGCATCAAGATCTATAGAGATAGATCAAGGCGCTTAATTGGACTTTCACAAAGCACATACCTTGACAAAATTTTGAAGAAATTCAAAATGGATCAAGCAAAGAAAGGGTTCTTGCTGTGTTACAAGGTGTGAAGTTGAGTAAGACTCAATGCCCGACCACTGCAGAAGATAGAGAGAAAATGAAAGATGTTCCTATGCTTTAGCCATAGGCTCTATCATGTATGCAATCTTGTGTACCGGACTGATGTGTGCCTTGCTATAAGTTTAGCGAGGAGGTACCAAAGTAATCCAGAGTGGATCATTTGGACAGCGGTCAAGAACATCTGAAATACGAAAAGGACTAAGGATATGTTTCTCGTATATGGAGGTGACAAAGAGCTCATCGTAACAGTTACGTTGATGCAAGCTTTGACACCGATCCGGACGATTCTAAATCGCAGACGGATCGTATTTACACTAAGCGGAGGAGCTGTCGGTTGGTGCAGTTCTAAACAAAGCGTCAGAAAGGGATCTACATGTGAAGCGGAATACATAGCAGCCGGAAGCAGCTAATGAAGGAGTGCGGATGAAGGAGTTCATATCCGATCTAGGTGTCATACCTAGTGCATCGGGTCCAATGAAAATCTTCTCGTGACAATCTTTGGAGCAATTGCCTTAGCGAAGGAATCCAGATTTCACAAGAGGACCAAGCACATCAAGAGACGCTTCAATTCCATCCGGGACTTAGTCGGTGGGAGACATAGAGATTTGCAAGATACATACGGATCTGAATGTTGCAGACCGTTGACTAAGCCTCTTCCACGAGCAAAACATGATCAGCACCAAGACTCCATGGGTGTTAGAATCATTACTATGTAATCTAGATTATTGACTCTAGTGCAAGTGGGAGATCTGAAGGAAATATGCCCTAGAGGCAATAATAAAGTTATTATTTATTTCCTTATTTCATGATAAATGTTTATCATTCATGCTAGAATTGTATTAACCGGAAACATGATACATGTGTGAATGCATAGACAAAACAAGATGTCACTAGTATGCCTCTACTAGACTAGCTTGTTAATCAAAGATGGTTATGTTTCCGACCATGAACAAAGAGTTGTTATTTGATTAACAAGGTCACATCATTAGTAGAATGATCGATTGACATGACCCATTCCATTAGCTTAGCACACGATCGTTTAGTATGTTGCTACTGCTTTTATCCATGACTTATACATGTTCCTGTAACTATGAGATTATGCAACTCCGTTTACGGAGGAACACTTTGGTGCTACCAAGCGTCACAGCGTAATCGGGTGATTATAAAGGAGTACTACAGGTGTCTCCAAAGGCGAGATGTTGGGTTGGCGTATTTGAGATTAGGTTTTGTCACTCCGATTGTCGGAGAGGTATCTCTGGGCCCTCTCGGTAATGCACATCATGAAGCTCGGCAAGCACTACAACTAATGAGTTAGTTGTGAGATGATGTATTACGGAGCGAGTAAAGAGACTTGCGATAAGCGAGATTGAACTAGGTATTGGATACCGACGATCGAATCTCGGGCAAGTAACATACCGATGACAAAGGAACAACGTATGTTGTTATGCGGTCCGACCGATAAAGATCTTCAGTAGAATATGTAGGAACCAATATGGGCATCCAGGTCCCGCTGTTGGTTATTGACCTTGAATAGTTCTAGGTCATGTCTACATTGTTCTCGAACCGTAGGGTCCGCACGCTTAAGGTTTCGATGGCGGTTATTATGAGTTTATGAGTTTTGATGTACCGAAGAAGTTGAGTCCGGATGTGATCACGGACATGACGAGGAGTCTCGGAATGGTCGAGACATAAAGATTGATATATTGGAAGCCTATGTTTGGAGTTGAATGGTTCAAGAAAGCGGAAATTCTGGGAAACCGGAGGTTACTGGAACCCCGGGAGGTAAATGGGCCTCGGTGGGCCTCGAGGGAGAAGAGGAGGGGCGGCCAGGAGGTGGCGCGCCGCTCTCCCCCAGTCCGAATAGGACAAGGAGGGGGCGCCCTCTCTCTTCCCCCCCCAAACCTAATCCAACTAGGAAAGGGGGAGTCCTACTCGTGGTAGGAGTAGGACTCTCCGGCGCTTCTAGCTAGGCCGGCCGGCCTCCCCCTCCCTCCTTTATATATCACGGGGCAGGGGGCACCCTAGAGGACACAAGTTTGATCTTTGGATCGTTCCTTAGCCGTGTCGGTGCCCCTCCACCATATTCCACCTCGGTTATACTGTCGCGAAGCTTAAGCGAAGCCCCGCGCAGTGAAACATCAAGATCGCCACCACGCCGTCGTCTTGTGAAACTCTCCCTCGACACTCGGCTGGATCGAGTCTGAGGGGCGTCATCGAGCTGTACGTGTGTCAAGAACTCGGGGCGCCGAGTAACGGCGCCGGATCGGTCGGATCGTGAGGAGAACTTCGACTACTTCCTCTACGTTGTGATCGCTTCGCTCGGGTCTACGAGGGTGCGTAGACAACACTCTCCCCTCTCGTTGCTATACATCACCATGATCTTGCGTGTGCGTAGGAAAATTTTTGAAATTACTACGTTCCCCAACACCAAGATCGGGAACTTCTTTGCCCCTGGGTCTCAGATCGGATCAGGATGTGGACTTAAGTCTACCCACCCACCCAGACACAAGTGATCTTTCCCACATTAGACAAGAGCCCAAAGAGACAGTACACCACTTCTGGGCCAGATTCCTCCTTGTAATGAGCAAGGTTAAGGACTGTCACGAGGAAGACGCAATCTCATTCTTTTGCAAAAATTGCACGGACAAGGGAATTATTAACGCCATAAGTCGCCATGACATAACACACTTCACCGACTTGGCGTCCATAGTACGGAAGTACTGCGCGATGGAAAGCGCCTGGAAAACCCAAACAAAATTCTGGGATCCCCCGGCTCTAACTAAACCCCTCATCTGAACTAAAAGGGTGCGCTCTCGCAAGTCACTCAAGCCAATGGCAAAGAAGCCAAAGCCCTCTACAGGGCATGGAACCGTACTGGAGGGATGGCTCAACAGGCCCTGCAAAATTCACAGCACACCGGGCATCATACCAACACACAGCCTCAGAGCATGCTAGATACTCCGGCAGGTGGCCAAGAGCGGCGAGGACCTTCTCATCAACAATACCGCAGAGCACCATCCCGCAGAGAATAACAATACAGTACTGACAGTCTTCGAGACTTTCGCCTCAAACAATAGGCGCAAACGAACGCTCCGCTGCCTCACCGAAGTCTGCCATGTCGCAGCAATAAACATGTGGAACGATACGGCCATAACCTTCAATGCCAGTGACGAACCTCAATTCCGAACAGTCCGAGCACCAACCGATTTGGTCCTTAGTCCAATTGTGGACGGCTTCCGGCTTACTAAAGTGCTCATGGACGACGGCAGCGGATTAAACCTCATCTATGAGGAAACTCTTAACAAAATGGAAATAGATAAGAGCCCCATTGAGCAAAGCAGCACGACCTTTCGAGGAATCATCCCTAGTCGGGAGGCACGATGCGCGGGAAAAATAACACTGGATGTGGTATTCGGCACGCCAGAGAATTATAGGTCTGAAGAAATCACATTCCAAGTGGCCCCGTTTAACAGTGGATACCACGCCCTTTTAGGGCGGGACACATTCACAAGCTTCCAAGCTATACCCCATTATGGGTACATGAAGCTTAAGATGTCGGGGCCCAATGGAATCATCACTCTAGCCAGTGATCCGAACATAGCACTCCGTGCCGAAAATAAGACGGCCGCACTAGCCCTGGAGGCATTATCCGAAGCCCTCGCGGCCGAAGAGCTAACTGCGCTGCGCTCCACAGTGGACAGGGACGACGTGATACTCGACAAACGACCCAAGTCCACCTCTTTTAAACCAGCAGACGAAATAGTGAAATTCTAGGTCCACCCAACGGATCCTACAAAAACAACGTCAATTGGGGCACAGCTGAACCCCACAATAGACGCCGCACTACGAGAGTTCTTGCGCGAGAATTGGGACATCTTCGCCTGGCATCCTTCAGACATGCCAGGTATCCCACGCAGGCTGGCCGAGCATAGCCTAAACATACTAAAGGGATACAAGCCGGTCAAGCAGACTCTTCGGCGCTTTTCAGAACCCAAGCGACAGGCCATGGGAGAAGAGCTAGCCAAGCTACTCGAGGCTGGATTCATCAGAGAAATTAAACACCCGGATTGGCTAGCAAACCTGGTGATGGTACCAAAAAAGGACAAATCCTGGCGCCTATGCGTCGATTTCAAGGACCTCAATAAGGCTTGCCCCAAGGATCCCTTCCCCCTCCCCCGTATCGATCAAATCATCGACGCTACCGCAGGACACGACTCATTGTGTTTCCTCGACGCATACTCCGGATACTATCAAGTCAAGATGATGGAGTCCGGTCAAGCCGCAATGGCATTTATCACTCTATACGGCCCCTTCTGTTTTAACACCATGCCTTTCGGGCTCAAAAACGCCGGTGCAACCTATCAACGAATGATTCAGACATGCCTGGAAACACAAATCGGCAAAACTGTGGAGGCATACGTAGACGACGTGGTCATCAAAACCAGACGCGTCGAATCTTTAATCGACGACTTGAGGCTTACGTTCGACAATCTCCGAACATATGACATCAAGCTCAACCCGGAAAAATGCGTTTTTGGTGTACCTGCCGGAAAACTCTTGGGCTTCATCGTTTCCAATAGAGGAATCAAAGCAAACCCGGCTAAAATCCAAGATCTGTCACAGTTGGCTACCCCAACAGACCTCAAGCAAATCCAGAAATTAACTAGATGCGTGGCTGCCTTAAGCCGCTTTATCTCCCGATTAGGAGAAAAGGCACTACCTCTTTATCGCCTTCTTCGACGCACCGAACACTTCGAGTGGACAGATGCGGCTATGGCCGGACTAGAGGAAATAAAATCCCTCTTGGCCACCAACCCAATCTTGGCCGCGCCAAATATCGTCGAACCAATGCTACTATATATAGCTGCAACACATTAGGTTGTAAGTGCAGTGCTCGTCGTTGAACGAGAGACAGATGGACAAAAGTTCCCACTTCAAAAGTCGGTATACTACGTATCCACTGTCCTCACTCCATGCAAGTCACGGTACCCACATTATCAAAAGATAGCATATGCCATGGCATCCCGAAAACTACGACACTATTTTCAAGAGTGTTCAATCACGGTGGCCTCCGAAGTACCACTCAATGACATAATAAATAATCGCGATGCTACGGGCCGGATTGCTAAATGGGCTATCGAACTCCTCCCGTTCGACATAACATACAAACTGCGGCGAGCCATTGTCATAATCTTGGCTGACAAATCGCCGAATGGAATGACCGAACTCCCTAAAGAATACGGCGCGTACTCCAATTGGATCATGCACTTTGACGGCTCTAAGATGCTAGCTGATCTAGGGGCAGGCGTTGTCCTGACATCCCCCACCGGAGATACAGTCCAATACGTGCTCCAAATACTTTACACAGATTCCAACAATGCAGCCAAATATGAGTCCTTGTTGCACGGTCTTTGAATGGCAGCCTCCATGGGCATTCAACGCCTAGAAGTGTGTGGGGATTCAAATCTCGCAATATCTCAAACAAATGGAGACTTTGACGCCAAGGACCCAAAAATGGCAGCCTACCGCAATGCCGTCCTCAAAATGTCAGCTCGGTTCGAGGGGCTCGAATTTCACCATGTGGTTCGAGAAAACAAACAAGCGGCAGATATTCCTGCCCGCATCGGCGCTAAACGCGACCCCGTCCCACCTAATATCTTTTTGGAAAGACTGTTCAAGCCATCCGTGATATGGGAATGGAGACCGGCAATACCAGTCCGGATCCGAATACAACCCCAGATCCCGAACACTCTGACTTAATCGGAGGCTCAGCCACCGAAATAACACCTTCGGCCCACGTGATTATGGTTGTCATCGCCCCGTGGATAGAACCATTCTTAGCCTACTTAAATAGGCAAGAACTCCCTGAGGACCAAAAGGAGGCACGTTGCATTGTGCGGCGTTCTAAAGCCTACAATGTCCACGAGGGCGAGCTTTATAAGAAAAGCGCGACCGGAGTGCTCCAAAGGTGCATCTCCAAAGAGGAAGGGCGGCAGCTCTTGGCTGAAATCCATGCCGGACTCGGCGGCCACCACGCCGCAGCCCGGGCGCTCGTAAGCAAGGCCTTCCGTACAGGTTTTTACTGGACTACAGCCCGGGAAGACGCATAGGACCTCATCCAACATTGCGTCGGTTGCCAACTTTTTGCAAATAAAAGCCATATGCCACCTACCGCCTTCCAAACAATCCTCATAACTTGGCCCTTTGCGGTCTGGGGCTCAATATGGTTGGAACCCTTAAAGGAGGAAGCCATAAGAAGAAATACTTGTTGGTCATGGTCGATAAATTCACCAAATGGATACAAGCCAAGCCAGTTAAAACGGTCGAGTCTAGACCCGTGATAGACTTTATATCTGGGGTCGTACACTGTTACGGTGTCCCCCACAGCATCATCACCGATAACGGCTCAAACTTCACAGCCGACGAGGTGAAAGCCTAGTGCGGCAAAATGGGCATAAAACTCGATTATGCCTCCGTCTACCACCCCCAAACAAACGGTCAAGTCGAACGGGCGAATGGTCTTATCATGAGCGGCATTAAACCCAGACTAGTGCGATCCTTGAAGGAATCAGATGCGCACTGGGTCGAGGAGCTCGACTCCGTACTATGGGGGCTGCGGACCACGCCAAATCGCACAACCGGATACACACCATTTTTTATGGTGTACGGCGCAGAGGCAGTGCTACCCTGCGATATCATCCATGACTCACCTAGGGTGCGCATGTTCGCAAAGGCCCGTTCCGCATTCTATCAACACCAGGCTCGAAGGTATCAAAGCAGAGAAGTACGGGCCAAAACTTATAACATTGGCGAACTCGTTCTACGCCTACCAGAGAAGAAGAAGGACAAGCTCAAGCCCAAATGGGAGGGTCCCTTCATCATTGATAAAGTTCTCACCGGAGGAGCGTACTGTCTGCGTGATGCATCAGAAAATCGACTCGAGCCGAACTCATGGAACGCGGCCAGACTCCGAAGATTCTACGCCTAGTGCCGAACTCTGTATTTGTCTCCTTACCTCCGTCTCCCCTTTTAATTACATCATTTCTTTCTCTCCCCTTTATATGTATATAGCTTTAAAAGCTTCAAGTATGTTTTGACCGCACACTCATGATGCGCTATGCGCGCTTAATATACCTGGGGGCTTCTTATATAGAAGCATAATGTAATTATCTTGTGGGCTTTATACCCACCACATATGCGTAATTTCCCCATATGTGCCTTTCTTCACCACTATATGCATCGATATGACTTAAGTTTTGGCCAAGCTGGGTTGCCTGGCCCTTGTGTTTATGCCCTACGTTCCCGTTAATTCGGCTAGGGCATAAGGGGAGCACCTCTATGATTGTTACTGCTGGTAGCCGGATGTGTACCTCAGACTGGGTGAAGCCGAAAGCTAGCGTTCTTAAGGAAATATTCGGTCGGTGAACAAAAGATGTCTTTTACCTATTTTAAAACATGCCCCCAGATGATTACACCCTGCGTCATTTTTTTCGCAGTTCGGACATGCACGTTGATGCATGCACACCCAGGGAAAGGAACCCTTAACGGAACTATTCTCCCTGGAAGATGTTTCTTACTACCCATGTAATATAACATAGCTAGTCGGGTACTTGTCTGTTCAAGCACTTATGACCCCTACGCCTCGTTCCCACGCGTGCCCCGGTTTTTACATAACCGAGCGGGTATTCGGATACACTCCGGACTGTCGAGTCCAGAGGTTGAAGTGAAAAGGTCCGCCAAGACAAATGATTTACAATCTGGCTAGGGACAATGTGTCCTTAGAAGTACAAATGTCACTTAGGCTGACTAAATTCTTCTTCTATGTCATCCAACAAGCTGTCTAGCCTACAGTCCTGTTGGGAATACTTAGCAGCTAATGCTACCTGGTCATATACCAGACTTACAGGGATCTCTTTCCCATCTGATCCTACAAGTCCGACCTCGGCCATGTGGTTCGGGTCAGCCTTGGTATATCGCGTCTTCACCATGGCCCAAGCTTCCCTCGCACCTTGTCGGTAGGCCGATATCTTCCATAATCAGAAGCGCCGCCGCGCTCCCTTGAGCATCTCCACAAGCTCCCACATGCCTCCTGGCAGGGAGGCGGATGGCCACAAGGCTTGGGCAATACCCTGCATCACCTGCTGAACTTGTTCGTGCAGTTGTGAGAGCTCTTGCAGAAGATCGCCTGCAGATCCGGGCATCTCCTCTTCGGGATGACCTGTCAGCATGCCTACAGACATAATTCTGTTAGCACGCTTCCTCGCCAAACTTTACAGTGGTTCGTTAGAGCACTTACTTAATATGCCGCGTTGAAGCCTCTTATTCTCCTTACTGAGTCGAGACGCTGGGCGAACATCCTTTAATTCGGCGTCGATCGGTGTTCGCGTCTGGAGAGTATTTTTCTCCTTTATAACCTTTGTGAGCACCGCTTCGCTTGACCTTGTTGTCGCCGAACATGTTGCTCATCCTCTGGTACGATCTCCGGATTGCTTCCGGGATTGTCCGTAGAATCTATTGTTAGATTCGCATTCACGCCGAATACTAAATTGGTACATGCAATGACATTATTTCCGATCAAAACAAATATTACCAGATGGGGCCTTTGTAGACTCCTCCATTATGGCAGTTGCGGCCCGCAGTTGGGCTTTGCACTCCTCCAGCTCTTTAGACAGCTGGATATTCTTCTCTGTCAGAACCTATGCACACGAGGATCCTTAAATCAGTTGTGCCAACTGTTTCAAGTCTCAGGGGCTACTGATATACATACTTATCACATTTTCTTACCCGTATATCCTTTACGTACTGGTCCGCGGCTCTGGCACGGCCACCTTGAGCAGTCCGGATGTATGCATCCCCTGAGTTGAAGGTGTTGAACGCCTCTTCGGAGAAATGATGGTCACGTAGTGTGGCCCGTCGGCGCCTATGATTCATGGTGCTCCCCACTTTGGAATTTCTAGCGGAGAATCTATCTGCATCCTCTATAGGAGGATCGTCCGCGTTGACCTCCGCCATTGAGTCCGGCCTCGGAGTCAGGCTGGTGGAGGCGTGGCCGGCAGGCTCTCCGGATATAGTCCGGCAGGCGCTTTTTCTGCCAGAGGACAACAAACATTGTTATATTTTAATGATGATAGTTACGTAGCAGGTTTTTAAACATGCCTTTGCAATGGCGTCTCGGTCCTGACCGCCTTCCTTTTAAGCCTACCCGGCTTCGGTGCCCCTTGTTGACGAGTCACCGCGGGTTCGGCATGGCGTCCCGATGGCCTTCCCTGTAAAGCGCAATACATTTGCGGAGGGTAAGGCATGAAGAGGGATTCCTTTTTGGAAGTTGGGACTCTGGTCTTACTTACCTGTGATACAGGGAGCAAGCCAGGATAATCAGTTATGATGGCCACCAACGCACCATCACAGCTTAACTGATAAAATGGCCGGTCGATGAGCTCTACAAATGTGTCCGGATCTTCTTCGAGTCCGGGGTCGATGGACCGGTTGGGGTCCTCTGGCTATGGAGATGGGCTATGAACCTCCCTCATAGCTTTTCGCGGTTCCTGCTATGAATTGGCAACGTAAATATTTATGCTAAAGAATGCGGAAAAGACTGGAATAAAAGACAGCCGCTCACCCAGCTTGGGGGGTTGTACATGGAGAATCCATCCCATGGCTTGATACGGATGAACTCCTCTTCTTCTCCTTTGTACAAATCGGACAATATCTTCGCCAGAGCGGCAGGGGAGTCCGGACCTTTGTGGCCGCAACGGGTGGCATCATCTTCTCCATTGAAGTGCCACATGGGTTTCCCCCGGTATTGAAGTGGCTGCACTCCCTGCATTATACATATGGACATAACCTCAATTATTGTCAGTCCTGATTTGGCCAGCGTCTTAATCCTGTCCATCCGGAAAAGGATCTCTCTGTTATCTTCCTCCTGGGGGCTCCGAGGGCGCCAGCTGTGGCGTTTCTTCAACAAGGCATTTACAAACTCGGGAAGGCCCTTCCGAATAGGGTCCGGAAGAGGGACATCCTCCATGTAGAACTGAAAGTGCAACTATCCCTAGGTGGTTTTGGTAATTCATAACAACATATAGCTCATTGAGCTAATGCTATTCCAAGACTATTATTTCAGGAAATCTCAATGAATGGCATGGCATGGATGATGAAAGTGGATCCCTCAAAATACTAAGGACAAAGGATTGGCTCAAGCTCAAAAGCTCAAGACTCTTCATTTTATATTTTAGTGATCCAAGATCACATTGAGTCTATAGGAAAAGCCAATACTATCAAGGAGGGATGAGGTGTTGCTTAATGAGCCTCTTGCTTCATGTGCTTAGTGATATGCTCCAAAACCCTCAGCTACTTTCTCACATCCACAAATGACCTAAACCTAAAGCCAAATTCGGTCACACCAATTCTTCCTATCCGGCGCCACCGAGTTTGAACGTCATAGCCACTGCCACAAACCCTAAGCAAATTGGTTCTACCAATAGGGATCTCGGTCTCACCGAGATCGGATTGTAATCTCTCTGTTTCCCTTCGTAACATTTCGGTCTAACCGAAGTGAGCGATCGGTCCCACCGAGATTGCAATGTAAACTCACTCTTTCCCTTTTGTAACATTTCGGTCTCACCGAAAAGAGCAAATCGGTCCCACCGAGTTTACGACCAACTCTCCGAAAGCTTATTACCAAAATCGGTCTCACCGAGTTTGTATGTCGGTCTTACCGAGATTACGTTATGCCCTAACCCTAACCGAATCGGACTCACCGAGTTGCATGTCAGTCCCACCGAAAATCCTAACGATCACTAGGTTTGCTAAATCGGTCCGACCGAGTTTGTTGAATCGGTCCCACCGAGTTTGGTAAATTGTGTGTAACGGTTAGTTTTTGTGTGGAGGCTATATATACCCCTCCACATCCTCTTCATTCGTGGAGAGAGCCATCAGACTAAACCTACACTTCCAACTTACCATTTCTGAGAGAGAACCACCTACTCTTGTGTTGAGGCCAAGATATTCCATTCCTACCATATGAATCTTGATCTCTAGCCTTCCCCAAGTTGCTTTCCACTCAAATCTTCTTTCCACCAGATCCAAATCCTATGAGAGAGAGTTGAGTGTTGGGGAGACTATCATTTGAAGCACAAGAGCAAGGAGTTCATCATCAACGCACCATTTGTTACTTCTTGGAGAGTGGTGTCTCCTAGATTGGCTAGGTGTCACTTGGGAGCCTCCGACAAGATTGTGGAGTTGAACCAAGGAGTTTGTAAGGGCAAGGAGATCGCCTACTTCGTGAAGATCTACCGCTAGTGAGGCAAGTCCTTCGTGGGCGACAGCCATGGTGGGATAGACAAGGTTGCTTCTTCGTGGACCCTTCGTGGGTGGAGCCCTCCGTGGACTCGCGCAACTGTTACCCTTCGTGGGTTGAAGTCTCCATCAACGTGGATGTACGATAGCACAACCTATCGGAACCATGCCAAAAACATTCGTGTCTCCAATTGCGTTTGAATCCTCCAAACCCTTTCCTTTACTTTCTTGCAAGTTGCATGCTTTAATTTCCGCTGCCTATATACTCTTTGCATGCTTGCTTGAATTGTGTGATGATTGCTTGACTTGTCCTAAGATAGCTAAAATCTGTCAAACTCTAAAATTGGGAAAAGGTTAAGTTTTTAATTGGTCAAGTAGTCTAATCACCCCCCCCTCTAGACATACTTCAAGGTCCTACAAGTGGTATCAGAGCTTTGGTCTCCATTTGCTTTGATTTCCATAGCTTTTGGTGGTCATAGCCTTGGTTTCACAACCTAGGAGAGTATGGCATCTAGCGAGGGAAATTATCACCGTAGAGGTCCTTACTTTGATGGTACTAATTTTGCTAGTTGGAAGCATAAGATGAAAATGCATATTCTCGGACATAACCCCGCCGTTTGGGCAATTATTTGTATTGGCTTGCAAGGTGAATTCTTTGATGGGAGAGAGCCGAACCGTGAAGCTAATGCGGAAGAATTGAAGATGCTGCAATACAACGCTCAAGCTTGTGATATCATCTTCAACGGATTATGCCCCGAAGAATTCAACAAAATCATCCATCTTGAGAATGCAAAGGAAATTTGGGATACTTTGATTGATATGCATGAAGGTATCAAATCCGTCAAGGAATCCAAGTTGGATGTGCTCCAAAGTCAGCTTGACAAGTTCAAAATGAAGGATGGTGAAGGTGTCGCTGAAATGTACTCTAGGCTTGCACTTATCACACATGAGATTGCCGGCTTAGGGAGTGAAGAGATGATCGACAAATTCATCATCAAGAAGATCCTAAGATCATTGGATGGAAAGTATGATACCGTGTGCACATTGATCCAAATGATGCCAAACTACAAAGATCTCAAGCCAACGGAAGTCATTGGAAGAATTGTTGCTCATGAGATGTCACTCAAGGATAAGGAGGAACTTCACAACAAGTCAAGTGGTGCTTACAAAGCCTCAAGTGAAGCCCCCACATCATCAAATGAGAAACAAACCTTCAATGAAGAATTGAGCTTAATGGTGAAGAACTTCAACAAATTCTACAAGAGTAGAAGAAAAAAAAGAAGCTCCAAGTCAAGGCTTACAATGACAAAAGATCTTCTAGTCGAGAGCAAAATTGCTACAATTGTGGGAGACCCGGACACTATTCCAATGAGTGTACGGCACCCTACAAAAGAAGAGAAGATTCTCCAAGAAGAAGAAGCAAAAGAGAAGAATCACCATCGAGAGAGAGGAGGAGTAGAGATGATCGTTATGAACGAAGACCCTCATGGAGAAGCAAGGATTCGGAAAGGAGGGACAAGTCATCAAGGAGCTACACAAAACGAAGACATCAAGCTCATGTTGGTGAATGGGTATCCGGCTCCGACTCCGACAATGACTCCGAGAGAAGCTATCACTCCGACTCCGAATATACTCAAGATGAAGGTGTTGCCGTGTAGCACTTGTGTCAACCAACTCCTACGACATATTTGATTCACCAAATGAAGGAATTGGAAGATGCTTCATGGCCAAAGGTCCAAAGGTAACACATCCTGAGTATGTTGATTTCGATAGTGATGAAGATGACTTGCTTGTGGATGATGATTTACTTGTTGACAAATCTAGTGATGGATGCTATGATGAAACGTCAATTAATCATGCTAATCAAGATAAAATGAATGACGATGATAAGGAGAAGATTGAGCTTCTAACTAAAGAACTAAACACTCTTAAGTTAGCTCATGAAACTATCTTCGAAGATCATCGAGAACTTTTAAGGGCTCATGAGAAGTTATGCTTTGAAAAGCTCAATCTTGAGCAAGAGCATGAGTTCTTAAAAGCAATCAATGATGATCTCCGTAAGAAAAGTTCTTCTTACATTGCCAAGTGTTTACTCTTATCTACTTACATGCCTCAAGTCAAGTCTAGTAACAAGTACAAGAAAGATCCTTCCTCTAGTAGTAACAATAACAATGTCAAATCCAATATTGTTGCTTCTAGTAGTTCTCTTGATTCCACTAATGATTCTCTTAGCCAAGTTACACTTGAGCAAGAAAATAGCTTATTGAAGGGAATTATAGAGAAAGGTGTTTACAAGAGCCTTGCCGGGAGTAAGCAATTCGAGGAAATTGTACGCAAGCAAGGAATGCAACGGAAGAATCAAGGTGTTGGTTTTGAACGAAAGTTCAATGCCCATGGAGTTGAGTGGGAAGAAGATCAATACCCCAAGACGAAGTTTGTTCCTCAACAAGAAAATTATGATCCTACTTCCTTCAAGGGAACACAAGCACAAGATGATCTTCCACCACAAGACCACAAGAACAAAGGCAAGGACAAGCTTCAAGAAGAGATTGATGCATTTGAAGAAGCACCTAAGGCCTCGTTCAAGTGGGTTCCCAAGACTACGTCAAGTTCTACTTCATCAAGTACAACTACAACTCCAAGGATTCCCATCAAGATGATGTGGATCCCGAAGAAGAAGAACTAGAGAGTTCTTGAGGGTGAGTGACTCCGCCAACATTCTTCACTCATATCATTATGGCAAGAACAAGTGCAATCAACTTCCACATCTTGCACTAGTTCAAGGAGTCACAAACCCTCATGTTGGTAAGGCAAGGGACAAGGTAACCTAATGATTTCATGGACATCATCTTGAAAGTGCTTCACTCTATGTCTATGGATATTCTTGTTTGTTCCTTGTGGGACTAACCCATGTAGGTAAGTTGAAAGTGCAACTCACTCCAAAGGATTGCTCCAAATGATCTACATCAACATTGAGCATCCACATCGTCAACACCTACATGAAGTCATCATCGACAAAACCCAAGGTTAGTTCATCCCTCTAAGGGGGGATCTCACATCTAGGGGGAGCTTAACTCTATGAATTGAGTCAAAGCAACTCTAAGGGTGTGAACACATTAATGCATTATGTAAAAGTGGTAACCCCACTTGAGCTTAAACGATGAGTATGACCTATGATCAAATGTTTTTCATTTGACTCCTAAGTCAATATACTCATATATAGATGACCTAGTCATCGTCAATTGTTTGATAGATGCTAGAATTGGTTGTGCATGCTTCGCCACATATTTCATTTGCCATCTTATTGTGTGAGCATGTTGGTGCATATTTAACTCATTCAAGGACATCCACTTGTTGTGTTGATTGATTGGCTTCTTTTTCTTTTTGCCAAGTGGATGGACAAGAATGCCTAAGAACCTTCTCTAGCTATCTATGCTTTTCTCGTCTCAAACTCTATTCATTCTACATCACAAAATTTGATCAAGTCAGATTCGAACCACTCTATGTGAGGAGCACTCGGAGTCCCCGATTCGTCATAGACTTAAACTTCCAAAACTTCTTTGTGATTCTCGGTCTGACCGATTTCCCCATTTCGGTCCCACCGAGATCATTAAGTCGATCTAAGTTTTCAATCTAGGTGCAACCGATTTGAACTTTTCGGTCACACCGAGTTGCTGTAACTGCTTGCAGTTATGCATCTCGGTGCCACCGAGTTGTTCCACTCGGTCACACCGACAGGCTCGGGCTATATATAGTCACGGGCAAAAATTTGGAAATTCCTCCGAACCCCTTCGCCCGTGCAATAGCTCGCTCTGCCTCCAAGGTCTCCGGATCGTCTCCTCGTCGCCAGCCGCCTCCTGTCGCTGGTCTCTGCCACCGTCAACGGATTTCAACCCCGCCGTTGCCGCCGTAGCGGGTTCATCGCCAAGTTAGGGTATGGACTCGATCACTGTGTTATCCTCGTCCGATTCCTAGCACATTGTGTTCTTATTGATTCTTGCCACGATTGAAACACTCCTATCCAGTCAATGCAGCCCGTATATTAGATGAGATTCAAAATTTTAGGGTTAGGTTTCCGCCGAAACCATCTCGGACCCACCGAGTTGAAAAACTCGGTCCCACTGATTTGGCTAATGCCATTGCACTAGTAACTCTCGGTCTGACCGAGAATTACTAATCGGTGAGACCGATTTTAGGACTTTGTGAAACCCTAGCAGTCTCGGTGCCACCGAACTGTGACTGGGTCCAACCGAGTTCATCAGTTTAGGTTCCAAAAACTGCTTCGGTATCACTGAGTTTGAAAATCGGTTGATCCGAAATGCTTTCTGTGGAAAACTAAAACTGAATTTTTGAATCATTCTTTTGCAAAAATCTCTGCATCTTGTGATGCTCACCCACTCTATCTCATCTATAACTCTTCACAGGGTCAGCAATCAGTGTTTGCAGCATGTCAGACCAGAGTGATAGCCAGAACAGGTCAGAAGAGCAGATTGACATGAGTAAGGGCACTAGTCCCTCTAGCACATCAGATGAAGGCAGCAGAAGCACTCCAAGTAATCTGCCTAAGGCTGCTACCAGGCAAAGGAGGAAGAGTACTTCAGACTCTGAAGATGAGGATTATAGAGCTGAAGAAGATGAGGCTACTTCCAAGAAGGTAGTACTCAAAAAGGAGTATGGCTCAGCAAAGAATACAAAGCCTGGCCTCAATAGGAAGATTCCTGCCAAGAGGACACCTATGCCAAAGGTCAGAAGATCCACTCAAGTTCCTGAAGAGACTGAACCCAAAGAGGCATCTGAAAAGAAAGTCACATCTTCCAAACCCAAGAAAGTTCCTACTGGAGAAACAATGAAGTTTACCATTGAATCAGAGGATGAAGCTGCTCAGGATAAGAAGAAGAAGAGAGCAAGAACCACAACTGCCCAGATTCTTGGAAAGCCCTCAATGAGAAGAGACTCTGAAGAGGGAGAAGAGGTTGCTGCACCAGCACCAAAGGCACCAAAGCTTATGAGTGATGCTATTAGTGAAGGAAATATGCCCTAGAGGCAATAATAAAGTTATTATTTATTTCCTCATATCATGATAAATGTTTATTATTCATGCTAGAATTGTATTAACCGGAAACATGATACATGTGTGAATACATAGACAAAACTATAGTCACTAGTATGGCTCTACTTGACTAGCTCATTAATCAAAGATGGTTATGTTTCCTAACCATAGACATGTGTTGTCATTTGATTAGTGGGATCACATCATTAGGAGAATGATGTGATTGACATGACCCATTCCGTTAGCCTAGCACTTGATTGTTTAGTATACTGCTATTGCTTTCTTCATGACTTATACAAAGTTCCTGTAACTATGAGATTGTGCAACTCCTGTTTACCGGAAGAACACTTTGTGTGCTACCAAAGCGTCACAACATAAGCTGGGTGATTATAAAGGTGCTCTCTGGTGTTTCGAAGGTACATGTTGGGTTGGCATAATTCGAGACTAGGTTTTGTCACTCCGATTGTCGGAGAGGTATCTCTGGGCCCTCTCGGTAATACTCATCACCTAAGCCTTGCAAGCATGTAACTAATGAGTTAGTTATGAGATGATGTATTATGGAGCGAGTAAAGAGACTTGCGTAACGAGATTGAACTAGGTATTGGATACCGACGATCAAATCTCGGCAAGTAACATATCGATGACAAAGGAACAACGTATGTTGTTATGCGGTTTGACCGATAAAGATCTTCATAGAATATGTAGGAACCAATATGGGCATCCAGGTCCCGCTATTGGTTATTGACCGAGAATGGTTCTAGGTCATGTCTACATAGTTCTCGAACCAGTAGGGTCCGCACGCTTAACGTTACGATGACAGTTTTATTATGAGTTTATAAGTTTTGATGTACCGAAGTTTGTTCGGCGTCCCGGATGTGATCACGGACATGACGAGGAGTCTCAAAATGGTCGAGACATAAAGATTGATATATTGGAAGCCTATATTTGGACATCGGAATGGTTCCGGGTGAAATCGGGATTTTACCGGAACACCGGGGGGTTACCGGAACCCTCCCGGGGGATATTAGGCCTTAGTGGGCCAAGAGGGAGAAGAGGAAGGGCCGGCCAGGGCAGGCCGCGCGCCCCCTCCCCCCCCCTAGTCCGAATAGGACAAGGAAGGGGGGGCGCCCCCCTTTCCTCTTTCCCCTCCCCCCTTTCCTTCTCCAACAAGGCAAGAGGGGGGGTCCTACTCCCGGTGGGAGTAGGACTCCTCCAAGCGCACCCCTAGGGGGCCGGCCGCACCTCCCCCCTCCCTCCTTTATATAAAGGGGCAGGGGGCACCCCATAGACACACAAGTTGATCTACGGATCATTCCTTAGCCGTGTGCGGTGCCCCCTTCCACCATATTCCACCTCGATCATATCGTCGCGGAGTTTAGGCGAAGCCCTGCGTCGGTAGAACATCATCATCATCACCACGCCGTCGTGCTGACGGAACTCATCTCCAGAGCTCGGCTGGATCGGAGGTCAGAGATCGTCATCGAGCTGAACGTGTGCTGAACTCGGAGGCTCCGTACGTTCGGTGCTTAGATCGGTCAGATTGTGAAGACGTACGACTACATCAACCACGTTGTGCTAACACTTCCGCTTACGGTCTACGAGGGTACGTGGACGAACACTCTCCCCTCTCGTTGCTATGCCATCACCATGATCTTGCGTGTGCGTAGGAATTTTTTTGAAATTACTACGTAACCCAACAGTGGCATCCGAGCTAGGTTTTATGCGTTGATGTTATATGCACGAGTAGAACACAAGTGAGTTGTGGGCGATACAAGTCATACTGCTTACCAGCATGTCATACTTTGGTTCGGCGTTATTGTGAGATGAAGCGGCCGGACCAACATTACGCCAGACGCTTACGCGAGACTGGTTTCACCGTTACGAGCACTCGTGCTTAAAGGTGGCTGGCGGGTGTCTGTCTCTGTCACTTTAGTTGAATCGAGTGTGGCTACGCCCGGTCCTTGCGAAGGTTAAAACAGCACCAACTTGACGAACTATCGTTGTGGTTTTGATGCGTAGGTAAGAACGGTTCTTGCTAAGCCCGTAGCAGCCACGTAAAATTTGCAACAACAAAGTAGAGGATGTCTAACTTGTTTTTGCAGGGCATGTTGTGATGTGATATGGTCAAGACGTGATGCTATATTTTATTGTATGAGATGATCATGTTTTGTAACCGAAGTTATCGGCAACTGGCAGGAGCCATATGGTTGTCGCTTTATTGTATGAAATGCAAATGCCCTGTAATTGCTTTACTTTATCACTAAGCGGTAGTGATAGTCGTAGAAGCAATAGATGGCGTAAACGACAACGATGCTATGATGGAGATCAAGGTGTCGCGCGGTGGCGATGGTGATCACGACGGTGCTTCGGACATGGAGATCACAAGCACAAGATGATGATGGCCATATCATATCACTTATATTGATTGCATGTGATGTTTATCCTTTATGCATCTTATCTTGCTTTGATTGACGGTAGCATTTTAAGATGATCTCTCACTAAAATTATCAAGAAGTGTTCTCCACGAGTATGCACCGTTGCCAAAGTTAAATCGTGCCGAGACACCACGTGATGATCGGGTGTGATAAGCTCTCGTCCATTACAACGGGTGCAAGCCAGTTTTGCACACGCAGAATACTCGAGTTAAACTGGCGAGCCTAGCATATGCAGATATGGCCTCGGAACACGGAGACCGAAAGGTCGGCGTGAATCATATAGTAGATATGATCAACATAGTGATGTTCACCATTGAAAACTACTCCATCTCACGTGATGATCGGTTATGGTTTAGTTGATTTGGATCACGTGATCACTTAGATGACTAGAGAGATGTACATCTAAGTGGGAGTTCTTAAGTAATATGATTAATTGAACTTAAATTTATCATGAACTTAGTACCGATAGTATCTTGCTTGTCTATGTTTGTTTGTAGATAGATGGCTCGTCTTTGTTGTTCCGTTGAATTTTAATGCGTTCCTTGAGAAAGCAAAGTTGAAAGATGATGGTAGCAATTACGGATTGGGTCCGTAACTCGAGGATTATCCTCATTCTGCCATGAAAAGTTACGCCTGGAAGCACCGCTGGGTGCCGAGCCTGCTTCTTGATCTGTTGACGACGTTAAGAACGTCTAGTAGAGCAAAGCTGATGACTACTCTATAGTTCGATGTGCCATGCTTTACGGCTTAGAACCGGATCTTCAACGGCGTTTTGAACATCATGGAGCATATGAGATGTTCCAGAGTTGAAGTTAATATTTCAAGCAAATGCCCAGATTGAGAGATATGAAGTCTCCAATAAGTTCTATAGCTGCAAGATGGAGGAGAATAGTTACGTCGGTGAACACATACTCGAATGTCGGGTATATTAATCACTTGATTCAAGCGGGAGTTAATCTTCACGATGATAGTGTATTGACAAATTCTCCAATCACGCCACCAAGCTACAAGAGCTTTGTGATGAACTATAATATGCAAGGGATGAACAAGACTATTCCCGAGCTCTTCGCAATGCTAAAAGCAGCGGAGGTAGAAATCAAGAAGGAGCATCAAGTGTTGATGGTCAACAAGACCACTAGTTTCAAGAAAAAGGGCAAAGGGAAGAAGAAGGGAACTTCAAAAGAACGGCAAGCAAGTTCTGCTCAAGAGAAGAAACCCAAGTGCGGACCTAAGCACTGGCCGAGTGCTTCTCCGCAAGCGGATGGACCTTTGAAGCGGAACTGCCCCAAGTATTTGGCGGATAAGAAGGATGGCAAAGTGAACAAAGGTATATGTGATATACATGTTATTGATGTGTACCTAACTAGAGCTCGTAGTAGCACTGGGTATTTGATATTGGTTACATTGCTAATATTTGCAACTCAAAGCAGGACTATGGATTAGCGAAGATTGGCTAAGAACGAGGTGACGATCGGCGTGGGAAATGGTTCCAAAGTCGATGTGATCGCAGTCGGCACGCTACCTCTACATCTACCATCGGGATTAGTTTTAGACCTAAATAATTGTTATTTGGTGCCAGCGTTGAGCATGAACATTATATCTGGATCTTGTTTGATGCGAGACAGTTATTCATTTAAATAAGAGAATAATGGTTGCTCTATTTATATGAGTAATATCTTCTATGGTCATGCACCCTTGAAGAGTGGTCTATTTTTATTAAATCTCGATAGTAGTGATACACATATTCATAGTGTTGAAACCAAAAGATGCAGAGTTGATAACGATAGTGCAACTTACTTGTGGCACTGCCGTTTGGGTCATATTGGTGTAAAACGCATGAAGAAACTCCATACTGATGGGCTGTTGGAATCACTTGATTATGAATCACTTGGTACTTGCGAACCATGCCTTATGGGCAAGATGACTAAAACGCCGTTCTCCGGAACTATGGAGCGAGCAACTGATTTGTTGGAAATCATACATACTGATGTTTGTGGTCCAATGAATGTTGAGGCTCGCAGCGGGTATCGTTATTTTCTCACCTTCACAGATGATTTGACCAGATATGGGTATATCTACTCGATGAAACACAAGTCTGAAACATTTGAAAAGTTCAAAGAATTTCAGAGTGAAGTGGAAAATCATCGTAACAAGAAAATAAAGTTTCTACGATCTGATCGTGGAGGAGAATATTTGAGTTACAAGTTTGGCCTACACTTGAAACAATGTGGAATAGTTTCACAACTCACGCCACCCGGAACACCACAACGAAATGGTGTGTCCGAACGTCGTAATCGTACTTCACTTGATATGGTGCGATCTATGATGTCTCTTACCGATTTACCGCTATCGTTTTGGGGTTATGCTTTAGAGACGGCCGCATTCACGTTAAATAGGGCACCATCAAAATCCGTTGAGACGACACCTTATGAACTGTGGTTTGGCAAGAAACCAAAGTTGTCGTTTCTTAAAGTTTGGGGCTGCGATGCTTATGTGAAGAAACATCAACCAGATAAGCTCGAACCCAAATCGGAGAAATGTGTCTTCATAGGATACCCAAAAGAGACTGTTGGGTACACCTTCTATCACAAATCCGAAGGCAAGACATTCGTTGCTAAGAATGGATCCTTTCTAGAGAAGGAGTTTCTTTCGAAAGAAGTGAGTGGGAGGAAAGTAGAACTTGATGAGATAACTGTATCTACTCCCTTATTGGAAAGTAGTTCATCACGAGAACCGGTTCCTGTGACGACTACACCAATTAGTGAGGAAGCTGATGATATTGATCATGAAACTTCAGATCAAGTTTCTCTTGAACCTCGTAGGTCTACGAGTAAGATCCGCACTAGAGTGGTACGGTAATCCTATTCGGAAGTCATGTTACTTGACCATGATGAACCTACAAACTATGAGGAAGCGATGATGAGCCCAGATTCCATAAAATGGCTAGAGGCCATGAAATCGAGATGGGATCCATGTATGAAAACAAAGTATGGACTTTGGTTGACTTGCCGATGATCGGCAAGCCATTGAGAATAAATGGATCTTTAAGAAGAAGACTGACGCCGATGGTAATGTAATCGTCTATAAAGCTCGACTTGTTGCGAAAGGTTTTCGACAAGTTCAAGGGTTGACTACGATGAGACTTTCTCACCCGTAGCGATGCTTAAGTCTGTCGAATCATGTTAGCTATTGCTGCATTTCATGATTATGAAATTTGGCAAATGGATGTCAAGACTGCATTCTTGAATGGATTTCTAGAAGAAGAGTTGTATATGATGCAGCGGAAGGTTTTGTTGATCCAAAAGGGGCTAACAAAGTATGCAAGCTCCAGCGTTCCATTTATGGACTGGTGCAAGCATCTCGGAGTTGGAATAAGCGCTTTGATAGTGTGATCAAAGCATATGGTTTTATCTGAGACTTTTGGAGAAGCTTGTATTTACAAGAAAGTGAGTGGGAGCTCTGTAGCATTTCTAGTTTTATATGTAGATGACATATTATTAATTGGAAATGATATAGCATTTCTGGATAGCATAAAGGGATACTTGAATAAAAGTTTTTCAATGAAAGACCTCGGTGAAGATGCTTACATATTGGGCATCAAGATCTATAGAGATAGATCAAGATGCTTAATAGGACTTTCACAAAGCACATACCTTGACAAAATTTTGAAAAAGTTCAAAATGGATCGAGCAAAGAAAGGATTCTTGCACGTGCTACAAGGTGTGAAGTTGAGTCAAACTCAATGCCCGACCACAGCAGAAGATAGAGAGAAAATGAAAAATGTTCCCTATGCTTCAGCCATAGTCTCTATCATGTATGCAATGTTGTGTACCAGACCTAACGTATGCTTAGCAATAAGCTTGGTAGGAAGGTACCAAAGTAATCCGAGTGGATCAACGGACAACGGTCAAGAACATCTGAAATACGAAAAGGACTAAGGATATGTTTCTCGATATGGAGGTGACAAAGAGCTAGTCGTAAATGGTTACGTCGATGCAAGCTTTGACATCGATCCGGACGATTCTAAATCGCAAACCGGATCGTGTTTTTATTACGGTGGAGCTGTAAGTTGGTGCAGTTCTAAACAAAGCGTCGTGGCGGGATCTACATGTGAAGCGGAGTACATAGCTGCTTCAAGCAGCGAATGAAGGAGTGCGGATGAAGGAGTTCATTTCCGATCTAGGTGTCATACCTAGTGCATCGGGACCAATGAAGATCTTCGTGACAATCTTGGTGCAATTGCCTTGGCAAAGGAATCCAGATTTCACAAGAAGACCAAGCACATCAAGAGACGCTTCAATTCCATTCGGGACCAAGTCCAAGTGGGAGACATAGAGATTTGCAAGATACATACGGATCTGAATGTTGCGAGACCGTTGACTAAGCCTCTCTCACGAGCAAAACATGATCAGCACCAAGACTCCATGGGTGTTAGAATCATTACTTTGTAATCTAGATTATTGACTCTAGTGCAAGTGGGAGACTGAAGGAAATATGCCCTAGAGGCAATAATAAAGTTATTATTTATTTCCTCATATCATGATAAATGTTTATTATTCATGCTAGAATTGTATCAACCGGAAACATGATACATGTGTGAATACATAGACAAAACTATAGTCACTAGTATGCCTCTACTTGACTAGCTCATTAATCAAAGATGGTTATGTTTCCTAACCATAGACATGTGTTGTCATTTGATTAGTGGGATCACATCATTAGGAGAATGATGTGATTGACATGACCCATTCCGTTAGCCTAGCACTTGATCGTTTAGTATCTTGCTATTGCTTTCTTCATGACTTATACAAAGTTCCGCAACTATGAGATTGTGCAACTACCATTTACGGAAGAACACTTTGTGTGCTACCAAACGTCACAGCATAATCGGGTGATTATAAAGGTGCTCTCTGGTGTTTCCGAAGGTACATGTTGGGTTGGCATAATTCGAGATTAGGTTTTGTCACTCCGATTGTCGGAGAGGTATCTCTGGGCCCTCTCGGTAATACTCATCACCTAAGCCTTGCAAGCATGTAACTAATGAGTTAGTTATGAGATGATGTATTACGGAACGAGTAAAGAGACTTGCGAGTAACGAGATTGAACTAGGTATTGGATACCGAGGATCAAATCTCGGACAAGTAACATACCGATGACAAAGGGAACAACGTATGTTGTTATGCGGTTTGACCGATAAAGATCTTCGTAGAATATGTAGGAACCAATATGGGCATCCAGGTCCCGCTATTGGTTATTGACCGAGAATGGTTCTAGGTCATGTCTACATAGTTCTCGAACCCGTAGGGTCCGCACGCTTAACGTTACGATGACAGTTTTATTATGAGTTTATAAGTTTTGATGTACCGAAGTTTGTTCGGAGTCCCGGATGTGATCACGGACATGACGAGGAATCTCGAAATTGTCGAGACATAAAGATTGATATATTGAAGCCTATATTTGGACATCGGAATGGTTCCGGGTGAAATCGGGATTTTACCGGAACACCGGGGGGTTACCGGTACCCTCCCGGGGGATATTGGGCCTTAGTGGGCCAAGAGGGAGAAGAGGAAGGGCCGTCCAGGGCAGGCCGCGCGCCCCCTCCCCCCTAGTCCAAATAGGACAAGGAAGGAAGGCGGCGCCCCTTTCCTCTTTCCTCCCCTTTCCTTCTCCAACAAGGCAAGAGGGGGAGTCCTACTCGGTGGGAGTAGGACTCCTCCAGCGCACCCTAGGGGCGGCCGCACCTCCCCTCCCTCCTTTATATACGGGGGGGGCACCCCATAGACACACAAGTTGATCTACGGATCGTTCCTTAGCCGTGTGCGGTGCCCCCTTCCACCATATTCCACCTCGGTCATATCGTCGCGGAGTTTAGGCGAAGCCCTGTGTCGGTAGAACATCATCATCGTCACCACGCCGTCGTGCTGACGGGACTCATCTCCGGAGCTCGGCTGGATCAGAGGCCGGAGATCGTCATCGAGCTTAACGTGTGCTGAACTCGGAGGCTCCATACGTTCGGTGCTTGGATCGGTCAGATCATGAAGACGTACGACTACATCAACCGCGTTGTGCTAACGCTTCCACTTACGGTCTACGAGGGTACGTGGATGAACACTCTCCCCTCTCGTTGCTATGCCATCACCATGATCTTGCGTGTGCGTAGGAAATTTTTTGAAATTACTACGTTCCCCAACAATTAGATCAGGGGCTGCAACATCTAAGCCCAAGGAAGCACCCAAAGCTGCCCCCAAGGCCAAGCTTTCACCAAAGAGGAATACTAGGAGTATTCCAGCTGCTGAGAAGAACAAGGCCCCAGTGCCTAATGTTGCTGATGAGGAAGATGAAGAAGGACAGGTCCTAAGAAAGCTCAAGCCAAAGATATCAGACCACAATGATGCCCATCCTGTGGCTGAGGACATGAGGATCAGAAGAGATTCAGGGTTGAGGATATGGAGGATGACAGATCCATATGCCTCAAGGAGAAGAACTGCTGTTGATTACAGGTTCCATACAAAGGAACAACACGACTTCTATGAGACAATCTTGTTGGATAAGAAGCCCATAGTATGTGATATGAGGTGGGTCGACTGGACCTACATGAAGGATAATGAAGAGCACTATCCTGGAGTGCAAGACAGCTTTGTTGCTTGTGGAGTTGCAGATTATGTTGGGCAAAAGCTCACCAACTGGAATGATGAACTTATCATGCAATTCTACTCCACAGCACACTTCTATCCAGATGGGAGGATAGTCTGGATGTCTGAAGGTACAAGGTACCAGTCAACAGTTGAGGAGTGGGCAAGTCTGATCAATGCCCCAAAGGAAAGTGAAGATGACTTGGATATTTATGCCAAGAAGAAGATGGACCACAATTCCATGGCACACATGTACAAGGAGATCCCAGACAAAGCTGTTGAGACACATAAGTTTGGATCAGTCCACTTTCTTCTTTAAGGGCTGCCAACTATCAACTGGATCCTAAGGCACACTCTATTGCCTAAGTCTGGTGACCACAACATGATCAGAGGGCATGCAATCAACATGTTGCATGTGTTTGATGTGCCACAGAAGTTCAAAGTCATGAGCCTTATGGTTGAAACCATTAAGAGGACTGCAGCAGATCAGAAGAGGAGTTGTGGATATGCTCCTCAGATTCAGGAGTTGATTAACTCAAAGAAGGGAACAGGCAAATATCTATTGGATAAGGAACATTTTCCACTTTATCCAGACTTTGACGACAATCAGGTTGTCATGAATGAGAATGATCCATCATCAGTACATGCTCAAGAGAAGAAGGAGAAGGCAAGGAAGGAGAAGGCTGCCAAGATGCCAACTCAAGAGGAGGCATCTGAGTATTTCTTGAAGAACAAGCAGGAGCAGCTTGGTTACTTGATAGCATCAACTCTGAGGATTGAGAACGGATTGGCCACCCTCACTCGAAATCAGGAGAGCTTGGAAAGAATCATGGAACTCAAATTCCATGATCTAGATGTCAAGGTGGCGAGATTGATCGGTTGTGGAGCATTGCAGGATGACATGCAGAGAGGCAGGCAAGACGCCACTAATGTGTTTGCAGAGTGCCTAGAGCCCAGAGGTCGATTGCAAAGTGCCTATGACAGACACTAGAGCTACATCATCTGCACCAGCTACAACTCCTACAGCTCCAAAGGCAACCAGCTCCAAGATCAACTCCAGCACCTCTACTTCAACTGAAGCCTTCGTTCTTGGAGTTATCCGGACACCACCACCTGAAGATCAAGCCTGAGAGTCGATCTAGCACTATGCATTTTCTATGAACTTTTTGGTAACTTGTTGCCAAAGGGGGAGAAAAATGTATAGATCATAGGCTTCGAGAGAGAGAGTGTTGCTTTTATTCTCTCTTGATTTGGTGGTTAAAACTTGTTTGCTTTTGATTGCTTGAGTTACTATGCTATTCTTGTGAGACATTGATGATCATGTGTTTGATCATAAGCTACACTTATGCATGTTTGATGATATTATCTTATCTATCCTATGTGATCATTCACTTTGCTTGGTGATGAGTGCATGTATTCAATCTTTATCATTTTGAGCGCTCCACCAAGATGTATGTGACATGGAAGAGTAACCCATGAGCCTAATTCCTTGTGCATTTGCAGTCCAAAGCAAATCTTAAACTGTGCACAAATTTAGGTGGGAGCTCTTGCTTATCACATACTTCTCAAAGCGACGATGTTTTAATCTTATTATCTTTTGTCAAAGCTTTGATCTATATTTTGTCATCAATTACCAAAAAGGGGGAGATTGAAAGTGCAACTATCCCTAGGTGGTTTTGGTAATTCATAACAACATATAGCTCATTGAGCTAATGCTACTCCAAGACTATTATTTCAGGAAAGCTCAATGAATGGCATGGCATGGATGATGAAAGTGGATCCCTCAAAATACTAAGGACAAAGGATTGGCTCAAGCTCAAAAGCTCAAGACTCTTCATTTTATATTTTTAGTGATCCAAGATCACATTGAGTCTATAGGAAAAGCCAATACTATCAAGGAGGGATGAGGTGTTGCTTAATGAGCCTCTTGCTTCATGTGCTTAGTGATATGCTCCAAAACCCTCAGCTACTTTCTCACATCCACAAATGACCTAAACCTAAAGCCAAAATCGGTCACACCGATTCTTCCTATCCGGCGCCACCGAGTTTGAATGTCATAGCCACTGCCACAAACCCTAAGCAAATCGGTTCTACCGATAGGGATCTCGGTCTCACCGAGATGGGATTGTAATCTCTGTTTCCCTTCAGAACGCGTTTGGTCTAACCGAAGTGAGCGACCGGTCCCACCGAGATTGCAATGTAAACTCACTATTTCCCTTTTGTAACATTTCGGTCTCACCGAAAAGAGCAAATCGGTCCCACCGAGTACCTGACCTACTCTCTGGAAAGCTTATTACCAAAATCGGACTCACCGAGTTTGTGTAATCGGTCTTACCGAGATTACGTTATGCCCTAACCCTAACCGAATCAGTCTCACCGAGTTGCATGCCAGTCCCACCGAAAATCCTAACGGTCACTAGGTTTGCTAAATCGGTCCGACCGAGTCTGTTGAATCGGTCCCACCAAATTTGGTAAATTGTGTGTAACGGTTAGTTTTTTGTGGAGGCTATATATACCCCTCCACCTCCTCTTCATTCGTGGAGAGAGCCATCAGACTAAACCTACACTTCCAACTTACCATTTCTGAGAGAGAACCACCTACTCATGTGTTGAGGCCAAGATATTCCATTCCTACCATATGAATCTTGATCTCTAGCCTTCCCCAAGTTGCTTTCCACTCAAATCTTCTTTCCACCAGATCCAAATCCTATGAGAGAGAGTTGAGTGTTGGGGAGACTATCATTTGAAGCACAAGAGCAAGGAGTTCATCATCAACGCACCATTTGTTACTTCTTGGAGAGTGGTGTCTCCTAGATTGGCTAGGTGTCACTTGGGAGCCTCCGACAAGATTGTGGAGTTGAACCAAGGAGTTTGTAAGGGCAAGGATATCGCCTACTTCGTGAAGATCTACCGCTAGTGAGGCAAGTCCTTCGTGGGCGACAGCCATGGTGGGATAGACAAGGTTGCTTCTTCGTGGACCCTTCGTGGGTGGAGCCTCCGTGGACTCATGCAAGAACTGCTACCCTTCGTGGGTTGAAGTCTCCATCAACGTGGATGTACGATAGCACCACCTATCGGAACCACGCCAAAAACATCTGTGTCTCCAATTGCGTTTGAATCCTCCAAACCCTTCCCTTTACTTTCTTGCAAGTTGCATGCTTTAATTTCCGCTGCCTATATACTCTTTGCATGCTTGCTTGAATTGTGTGATGATTGCTTGACTTGTCCTAAGATAGCTAAAATCTGCCAAACTCTAAAATTGGGAAAAGGTTAAGTTTTTAATTGGTCAAGTAGTCTAATCACCCCCCTCTAGACATACTTCAAGGTCCTACAAGAACCACTCCGAAGGCCAGTCTTTGGATGTCTTCTTCGGGGTACCGGACAGGTATCCGGTCCCGGCGATGCGCCATATTTCGGCTCCGTCCACTTGATATCGACCCCTCCTGGGTGCGGGGCACGAGGCAGAATAGCCTCTTCCACAGCTCGAAATGAGCTTCGCAACCCAGAAATAGTTCGCAGAAGGTGACGTAGCCTGCGATATGCAGTATGGAGGCTGGGGTAAAATTATGCAGCTGGAGGCCGTAGAACTCCAGGAGCCCGCAGAGGAAAGGATGGATTGAAAACCCGAGTCCCCTCATCAAATATGGGACAAAGCATACCCGCTCCCCCTTGGATGGATTTGGAGAGCTCTCTACTTGCTCCCCGCCATTATAAGTGGCTAGTCCCGCTCGGACGGGGACCATGTACGCAGGTGGGAGAAACCCCTTGGTCTGCAACTCTACTAGTCGGCTGTGGGGGACAGAACACTTCTCCCAATCACCTAGCCTAGTGCTACGGGAGCAAGAGGTGGAGCCGCGACGGCTGACCATGGTGGTATGGATTTTTCCGATCGCGCTCTGATGCATACTCGCTGGGAGGAGATGGTGTGATTTGGATCTAAGGATTCCCGTCTCTTTAAATAGACAATTTACTCACATGGTCGGGGTGGCAAATGTAAAAATACCCCGACTTCTCGCATTCGCTCGACACGTGGAAGACTGCCATTATTAAAGCATAGAAGCCGAGGAGCGCAACATTAATGGGAAGCCGGACACTGCTCGTTACAATAGGTACCCTGGAGAGCTTGGAGAAGAACCCACCTTGCAATGCCGAAGACAATCTGCGCGCCGGACTCATCGTCATTGAAGCCTGGTTCGAGGGCTACTGAGGGAGTCCTGGATTAAGGGGTTCTCGGACAGCCGGACTATATACTTTGGTCGGACTGTTGGGCTATGAAGATACAAGATTGAAGACTTCGTCCCGTGTCCGGATGGGACTCTCCTTGGCGTGGAAGGCAAGCTTGGCAATTCGGATATGTAGATTTCCTTCTCTATAACTGACTCTGTGTAACCCTATCCCCCTCCGGTGTCTATATTAAACCAGAGGGTTTGGTCCGTAGGACAACAATCATAATCATAGGCTAGCTTCTAGGGTTTAGCCTCTATGATCTCGTGGTAGATCAACTCTTGTAATACTCATATCTTCAAGATCAATCAAGCAGGAAGTAGGGTATTACCTCCATCGAGAGGGCCCGAACCTGGATAAATATCGTGTCCCCTGTCTCTTGTTACCATTAGCCTTAGACGCGCAGTTCGGGACCCCCTACGTGAAATCCGCCGGTTTTGACACCGACAGGGGCCGCCGGGATGATGAAGACGGCCACCAGAGATGATTCCCCCTTCGGGAGGGTGCCGGAACGGGGTCTAGACTGGTTTTCGGTGCCTACAGAGGCCTGCGGTGGCAGAACTTATGATCTAGGGTTATTTCTGATGGTTTCTCTATTTATAGGATTTTTGGCGTTGGTTTCACGCTAAGATAGGCTTCGAGGTGAGCACAACCTACCGGGGCAAGCCAGGCTCACCAGGCGCGCCCTGGTGGGTTGTGCCCTCCTCGTGGCTCTTCTGGCCCTCTCACGAAGCTTCGGGGGTCTCTTTTGTTCCAAACAAAATCGTCAAAAAGTTTCAACTCATTTGGAGAACTTTCATTTTTGCACAAAAAACAACACCATAGTAGTTCTACTGAAAAGAACGTCAGTCCGGGTTAGTTCCATGCAAATCATATCAAAACCATATAAAATTGTTGTAAACATGGCATAAATACTTCATAAATTATAGATATGTTGAAGACGTATCAGAGTCCCACTAGGACTCCTAGTCCTAGTCGGCTCCCCCCTTCCTTCCAACGGAGAGGGGGAAAGGGGAAAGAGGGGGAGAGGGAGAAGGAAAGGGGGGCCGCGCCCCACCCCTTGTCCAATTCGGACTGCTATGGGGGGCGCCACCTCTTGTGGCCTGCCTCCTTCTCTCCACTATGGCCCATGAGGCCCATTAACTTTCCCAGGGGGTTCCTGTAACCTCCCGGTACTCCGAAAAATCCCCGAACCTCTTCGGAACCATTCCGGTGTCCGTACATAACCTTACAATATATCAATCTTTACCTCTCGACCATTTCAAGACTCCTCGTCATGTCCGTGATCTCATCCGAGAGTCCGAGACACATCTCCGGTCAATAACCAATAGCGGAACCTGGATGCTCATACTGGTTCCTACATATTCTACGAAGATCTTTATCGGTCAAACCGCAATAACAACATACATTATTCCCTTCGTCATCGGTATGTTACTTGCCTAAGATTGGATCATTGGTATCAACATACCTAGTTCAATCTCGTTACCGGCAAGTCTCTTTACTCATTCCGTAGTGCATCGTCCCGTAACTAACTCATTAGTCACATTGCTTCCAAGGCTTATAGTGATGTGCATTACCGAGAGGGCCAGAGATACCTCTCCAATACTCGGAGTGACAAATCTTAATCTTGATCTATGCCAACCCAACAAACACCTTGGGAGACACCTGTAGAGCATCTTTATAATCACCAAGTTACGTTGTGACGTTTGATAGCACACAAGGTGTTCCTCCGGTATTCGGGAGTTGCATAATCTCATAGTCAGAGGAATATGTATAAGTCATGAAGAAAGCAATAGCAATAAAACTTAATGATCATTATGCTAAGCTAACGGATGGGTCTTGTCCATCACATCATTCTCCTAATGATGTGATCCCGTTCATCAAATGACAACACATGTCTATGGTCAGGAAACTTAACCATCTTTGATTAACGAGCAAGTCAAGTATAGACATACTAGGGACACTCTGTTTTGTCTATGTATTCACACATGTACTAAGTTTCCGGTTAATACAATTCTAGAATGAATAATAAACATTTATCATGATATAAGGAAATAAAATAACAACTTTATTATTGCCTCTAGGGCATATTTCCTTCAAGCTCCTTCGGCTGCTCCGCTTCGGCCTCCTCCGCCTCTATCTCTCCGTCGAGTTCGACGAAAAGCGCGTCGGACTCCGCCTGCTCCCGCCGGAGGAACGTCCGGTTGGCCTACACATAGGCTTCATCCTGGATGGACTCCAGGATGGCCTGCTGCTCCGCCATCTCCTCTGGCAGGGCGACGGCGAACTCCGCCTCTGCCTGCTCCATGTTGAAGCCCGACAGCTGCTGCTTCCGCTGCTCCGCCTACTACACCTTCGTTGGAGTCATCTCCTCCTCCTCTTCCCCCGGCTGCTCCTCCTCCTCCGGCTTCGGCGAGTCAGGAGGCAACCCGGCAGCGATGCGGGCGGCGCGCGCAGCTTGTCTTGCCCGGATCTCCTGCTGGATCTCGTAGCGGCGCTCCGGCGTCAGCATGGCGTAGTAGGTGATCTTGCTCCGGACCATGGCGGAGTGCTGGAGCGTGGGCGGAGCATCGGACCGTGGGCCGAGCGCCGGAGCGGGAGAGGCAGATGGTGGATGGGCTTGGACTGGCGGCCCGGAGAGGGGGTGGGGATGGGTTAGGGTTGCGGGACGCTGACCGGCTTAATAGCCGGATTTGGTCTTGGACGGCGAGCCAAAGCGGCGCCACGCGGCGTTCACACCGCGGCGACGGACGTGGCATCCGTCGGACCGCCGGGTTTCGGGGCGTTTTCGCGTGGAACCCCGTCGTCAGAACGTTGTGGCGGGCGCGCCCGGGCGCCCCATATTCATCCTATATTTGGGCTGGATATGGGGGTGCCGGTCAGTCTAGGTGTTTGAGGCCTGTTGAGGAGCCCATCTAGGTAAAAAAAAACGTGACCGGACAGTGACCAGGCGGCCCGCCTGGGCGTACAAAGGCGGGTTTGAGAGATCCAGCTGTAGATGCTCTAAGCACAACACAACTAATACCGGCTCAAGTTGAAACACATTTTCAGTTTATTTCTTATACTAACGTTGTGGCAAAGCAAGTGAGAATGTGATATCTTGCTCTCTACAATTAGCTTCTTGCTCTGGTCCCCTTTCATCCATGAAATAGAAGGGAAGAGAAGGTAATGGAATGGAATCTCAGAATGTGACGGATGGATCGATCGATCGTTGTTTGGAGCGCGCAATCCACGCGTGCGTGCCCCTTGGAGCTCTTTCCGCCAAAAGCCCCGGTTCCTGCAAAGGGTGGCAGCATCATGCATTATCTTGACGTACAGGCCCATCAACAAATGGACTCCACCACTACTTATCCATGCACGACCCATCCACGGAGGAGAGAGAGACATTTTAGCTTGCTAGCTACTCCTCTACTCTACAAGAGGATTTGGGGCTATCATCCATCAACACCCAACAATTCGATGTAAGTATGACTGTGTACCAATAATATAAGAGCAACTCCAACGGGTCGACCTAAACGGATGACGATTTTGTCCTTTTTTTCATTTGGATCGGCCAGACGGACACGAGCTTCCGCTTCCGCGTTTGGGTTGGTGTGTGCGCCCAACGCTGACGCGACCCATTTCGACGGCGTAAAAAAAAGCTGAATGCATGCATATTTAACATAAAACTAAATTAATTAAACATTAAAGCCGGCCACGAAGGCCGGCGGGAGTCCACACGTCCACATTAGCATTTAATAAAAATAAAAACAAACTAAAAAACTAGGCGCCGGCGCGCTACCCTAGGTGTCGTCGTCGTCGTCCTCGGGGTCCGTGAGGTCGATGAGCGTCGGCGCCGGACCGTCGGTTAACGCCGTGTTCGAGAGCAGCGCCATGTCGGCGTGGGTGTGCCACCGTCTGGGCCGCCGCGCTCTGGCGCGCCTCTTCCTCAGCCTCGAGCCGCTCGGCCTCGGCGTCGCGCTCGAGCATCTCGTGGTACTCGTCGTCGCGGCGCTCCTCCGCCACCCGGATCTGCCGCCAGTGCTCGAGGTACGCCGCATCTTGCTCCGGCATGGCCCCAACTAGACTGGCGGCGCCCTCAACCGCTCGCGCACTACTCCCGTCCAGGAGTAGCGCTCGATGGGCTCCGGCTGCTGCTGCGGCTCGGCTTTGGCAAGGCGGCGGGGAGGGGACGACGGGGCCACCGGCGGCACCACGCAGATCGGCGGCGCGGAGAGGCCATGGCTGCGCCATGGCCGCCTCATCGAAACTTCTTCTTCTTCGCCGCCCGCTTCGCGCGCTTCGTCCTCCTCGCTCTCCCGATGAAGCGGCGGCAAGGGCCGCTGGTCTTCCTCTCGAGCGATGAGAGGCGTCGGCGGCAAGCGTGGTTGACCTCACACGCCCGCGCCGCCGCCTCCTCGTGCTCGGCGAACCAGTAGCGTCGGTTAGGCGAAGTCGGCGAGGTCTCGTCGCGATCTTTGCTCGCCAGACGTCGAGGCGCCCGCTAGCGACACACCTCCTCCGCGTGTGCCCTAGCCGACCGCGGCGCCGCCGGCACTGGGATCCTCTCCGGATCTAGATGCCAGTCGTGCGGCAGGGTCACGTCGGGGTACGGCAGAGGCACGCGATGGCGCCAGTGCCACTCCGCCTGGTGCATGGGCACGTTCACCCGCTGCCTCTGCCGCGGGCGAGCCAAGACAAAGTGAGGCGGGCTGAACTCCATGATGAAGGGACGGCGGGGCCTTGCCTTCGACTTCTTTATTCTGCCGCCGGCCGGAGCAGAGCCCCATTTGGACGACTGGGGTGGCTAGGGTTGGCTAGGGTTTGCTTGTCGGCGACGGGGGAGCGATTGCGGCCTAGATGGGGACGGGAACTGGATGAGGACGGGCCCGCTACATGGTCGGCTTAAAAAAGGACGACCGTTGTCGCTGATGCGCGGGCCCGGGATCATAAATTAAGCTGACCGGCGAGGTGGCGGTTGTTGGGCGACCGCCAGGTGGGCCCGCGGCGGACATCGAGAAGGCGCGTGTGGTGTCCGTTCCGCTCTGCGTCCGCGCCGACGCATTTGGGGTGCAAATTCGGGCCGCAAATGCGTCGGCGCGGACCCGTTTTGGGTTTAGGTCGGCGCGTTGGGGAGGGGGGGCAGGATTGGGCCACGCCCAGGGCCCAGGATGCTACAGTGGTCTCTACAGTGTCGCTACAGTGTGCAGTGGTCTACAGTAGACGAAGTAGTTCATCCTCACGCCTCAGGCCCAGGCCCCCCCGGCCTAGGTCCTGGATCCGCCTCTGGCGTTGGGCCTCCTCTGTTGTCCGCGCGGATCTAAACGGACGGCGGCGGACGAAATGGGTCGCCCCGTTGGAGTTGCTCTATTCGCAAAAAAAAGTGTACCAATAATATAACTAATTAGTTGTGCTGCTGTATGGTTTAGCGTGTTTGGAATTGGATGCGAGGTCATTATTATTTGACTAACACGAGATCTACGTGCTGATCTTTCGACATTGACAAATCGGACGGGGCGGCTGATGGTGCCGAACCTTTTGGAACTTGGTCAACTGCAGGAGATGTATTTTTAACGCAATCAAAGAAGGCCTAACTCGATTGGACAAACACTTAGAATGATCGCCCATACAATGGCCTGAACTCGGTAATAGTGGCCATGAATTGAGCTAGTAAAACAATTGAAAACGGCCGCCCCGACAATGTCCACTATCATAGACAAAAAAAAAAAAAAAATTGACACTGTCTAGGACTTAAGCCTGTCATCACTATTGGTTCGTGCACAAATCTTGCATTAGATATGATGCTCGGTAGTACCACATGACTGCCCTGTGGAGCATGCAGTAGTGCAGGTGCACCGACGGAACCTCTCAAGATTCGTTGGCGCGACAAGCTGTCGATCGACGAGATAAGCTGCTGTACCTGTACTAGTACTGCCGAAGCAAGGAATCCAGATCCAGGGCATCTGATCGGAAGTCCCATGCTTGCGTCCAAAGGGACGTGGGGGCACCACCAGAATCTCCAAGGATCCAAACCCAATCATGCTCATGCCCACCCACCCTTGGGGTTAACGAGTAGTAAGCCGGTGCATGCATGCGTGCGCGTCTCTTACTCACTCTGCTTAGTCTGCCCTTTCGTGCCGCCAAAAGTCCATGGCAGAAATTATGTTTTCTGCATATGATAATAGGATTTAGGTTATCTCAGCTTATCTCTTTGGCGGAGTCCCGAATTAGGTGAGGATGCACGACTGTGCTTATCTCCCTGTCTGGCTTCAAGGTCAGATAGACTCAACATTGTTTTTTTTAATCTATTGCCGTATCATGTTTTCTTTTTGCCTTTTTAGTTTTTTTTTTTTTTTGAAAAACATGGTGTGGGCGCTCACATACACACGGGGTCTCCATATGTCTTATGAGTCAATAGAAGCACGTTTCATCATAGAGGAGAAAAAGATAGAAGCAATTGGGGGTGCAACAATCTGAATCAAAGCCATGCCTGCTTGGGCAAAAACGGTGCATGAATCTCTGGCAAAATGAGCTCTATGACAGAAAACCCGGATAAACTTCTCCCGCCAAGCAAACCTAGCACGGAGCCGATCAGTGCACCGTCCGTGACTTCACTTTGCTTCAATCAGAGGGTCACTGGACGGCAAATTCAAGTTGATACGAAATATACTTTGGACCTGTTTAACGTTAGCTAAATCAATCTGAAAAACGAACTAGTGTTGGCACCAAACGGAGGACCTGCACATATGTGGTAGGAAGTGGAATCTTTGTGGTGGTTCACCCTCGTCTTCCAGCCAACAAAGAGAGGAATCTTTGCAGCTCGAGAAATGTGACGCTAGCTTGTCTCCATGTTTCTAGAGAGAGAGAGAGAGAGAGAGAGAGAGAGAGAAGACGACATGATCTCTCTCTTCGCCGTGCCCTCTCAGCAATGGCAGCAACAATATGCCCGTTGATATCTCTCTCCCTCTTTCTCTCGGCTGGCCCACTCATACAAGGAATCCTTATCCTTTTGCCAACAGCTTCTCCGCGTCTTTAAACAGCCAAGACCACCCAATCCACCCTCGTGCTCGATTATGGGGTCTTGCTTGGAGGTGCATTCTGATCCATTCAAAATGCACATCTTGTTCATCGACGTAATTAAAGCAACGAGTTTCCTCTAATACACACACAAATTTGCAAACGAAATTGTTGTACACACGACATGCTCTTGCACGATTTGCGGCCGATGTGATTAGAAGCCATCCAGATTTAAAAAATGAGATAGTACTTAGCTTGTCGTGTGTGCATCGTGCATGGATTAATCGTGTGCATAGCAGTGTTCATTTGCGAATTACTGGATACTAGCATCTGGAGTAGACACTTAAGAAGTTACCAGAGCTACGGGCGAGCCTTGGGCTTACAACCAGGCGCCGTCGAGGCATAGACATGTGCTGCTAGCCATCTGATCGGTCATATCACATACAAATGTGATGAAATTGTTTAGATTCTGTATTTTTAACAAGAAGATCACTAACTAACCGAAGATAACAAGTTTTACTCGGACTATAAGATTTTTTTAGAAACACAATACAACGCAGGCGCTCACAAACATATACATATGGCTGGTCTTAAAGTTGACGAAGTCATCACATACACCTCACAATTGATGGGAACATCGCCTCTCACTGAAAGAATATTTTGCCTTTATGAGACCGCAAAGCGCCATACCTAGAATTTTATCCCTCCTAAGCTGCGTAGCACTGTCCTCCTAATCATCCAATCATAGTTTGGTTCTTTGGTCGGACGATAAAATATATTAACTCTCATTGCACCATTTTAGCATTGCATGTGGCTACCCGGATTGGCGAAGCTCTACCTCCCCATCTTGTCGTTTGTCGGACGTTGCAGCGGCAGCAACGAGGTTCGCCCCTAGTGTTGTGCTCTACACAAAAGTCCCTAGCCTCTGCTCGCGGCGGCAGTTGATGGCACATCACATCAATAGAGTTGTGATGGCCGGTCCTCCTACACTGTTCTCCTTAACTGTCCCGCAGTTGCCGTTGCCGCGGCATCGAGGAAGGGGTGCTTTGTCCTCGATCATTTCGGGTGGCTGCAAGTTGATTTATGGGTGATGCGGTATCTTCGACAGTTCGCAAATCACAATTGTTGTGTCTTCGGCACCATCTACGGTTCCTCGGTGGAGCTTTGACGAACAAAAATTGTAATTACACTTTATGCGCTCAATTTTACTTTTGCCAAGGATATTACACACACAATCATTTTGAAGTAGCAGAGAAGCGAAAGGCATAACACGCTTGCTAGCACATCCACCTTGCTAGGCAATAATCGACGAAATTGAGCAAAATCGTAGACATGTTTATAGCCCATCCTAAACCAATCTGTGGTTGAATGGTTAGAAGGACATTGATATCCCAGCCTATCAGGGTTCAAGTCCTAGACTTGACACCGGTGGTCGCAATTTTCTGAATTTGTTTCAGGCCTTTCGCTGATGTGCGTTCAGTGCGAGGAGGCTTCCTGTTACCTACGAAGGCTTCTGTGATGACTTCGTCAATCTCAAAAAGATGTGCCGGCTCGGTCTCTTGAAGGTGCTCATAGAGGCGGGATGTGAGGGTGTTTATAGGAACGAGTGTATGCGCGTATGTAGGAGCATGTGTGCCTGTGTTGTGTAAAAAACACATAAAGTCCGTCTATAAGGGAAAACATATATGGTACAATTTTTTGAAAGAAAAAAATGGACCATGAGAACTTTTGGGAGGTTCAGGGCATGTACAATGCATAGTCTCAAGGTGATGCCTCGCATGCCATGTAGGATCGGATATGACGTAAAGTAGGTTCGGATAGGGAAGCGGGATCCTCTCCAGGAGGCGGGTGCTTGAAGAGAAAAAGTGCGGTCCGGTGACAAAAGCTGAAAAGGTTGGAGTGAAAAGTAGAGATGCATGTGTATTAGAGTCTTTATTTTTTATTTCTTAATGAGGCTCACTAGTGGTAGCTTGCATTGAGCAGAAAAAATAAATATAGATGCCTCAAATTACTTTTTGTCATGGGGCATATGTATCCATATGCCACCATTGTACATGCCCTCATGCAGCGGGCCAGCACCAACAAGTCTAGCTAGCTCGGATAGTAGTAGCTACAATGGCGGTAGCCACGTGGCCCTGCGTTCATCCCGTTGGTTATTCCGACTGGGAGATGCCTACGTCTCACCTACTCCACCAGCCGGATCTTCAACACAGCAGCCGAGCCGAGACACCGCGATTCCTTGGCGGAATGGACCACGGAATACGCATGACAGCCAAAGGGAATCTTCCACCCATCAACCGTCATCCGGCCCCTCCATCTTTTCCAATATCGCACGCCGCTTAGGATTGAAGATAAGAAAGTTTTTTTTCCTTTCAATAACGCGTCGTGCTTCCCAAAAAAGAAGAGGAAAAGATTCCGGGGTGCAGGAGGGCCTTGTGTGGTATTACGGGGATCTAGATGGGGTGCGGCGTAAAAGTGCGGGAAAAGATTCCGTGGGACGGGGCACCGCGGGCGCGTGGGAGGAGGCGGTATCTGGACGCCTCTTCTGTGTTACGCGACGAAACGCCTCTGCCTCTGCCCCCGCCTGCCAACCACACCGCATGCGGGCAGCATCTTCTTTTCTCCGACTCCCACCTCCCCCTCCACTTTACCGTCCTGCCCCTGCCACCCTCCCATAAATGCAAACCATCCATGTAAAAATAATAATTATTTCTTCACCTAAAAATTGTATATATTGTATACCCTCTTGCGTATATAAGGATTTTTTTTCTAATACTCAGGATTTTTATTCCCGCAAAAAATTGTTTCTTAGAATCTTGTAAAATCTTCAGTACCGCGTGGTACACTGGTGTGATAGCTAAGTGTTGCTACAATTCCCAAATAAACCAACTTCTACAATTAGCTAGAAGAGCTCTGGGCAGCTTGGTAATAAACCCTGTGAATTGTTTCTAGTAGAGTAACAAAAACCAGTGAGTTTCAACAAAGATTTTTTCCTTACTTTAATTTATTTATTACAAGGATAAGTAGGAGAGTAGTAGGGAGCAAGAAAGAAGACAGGAGTATCTTCCGTGGACGATTCCATGCTGTTCCTTTCCGAAATGACCATTCTGCCCTCCGCCCCGGCCACCTGAACCGTCTCCTCCTCCGGTATAAACGCGGCACCAGCACGCAAACGGCACCACCATCTCCATTCCCACTCCTACCAGTACCTCCTCTCCGTCGTTGTGGATCTGTCCGGGCGAGGCCGGGGTCGATCGTGCGTGCTGCATCGCGTGCGGTGAGAGGGACCTCTGGACTGGCGGCGGCGATGGGGTCGTCTGCGGTGCAGAAGGAGGCCGTCGTCCTCAACGGCGGCGGAAGCGGAGCGGGGGAGGACCACCTGTTGCGGGCGCTGGCGGCCAGGACGGTGACGGACTCGCTCAGGGCGGCCGTGGCCAGGTCCAGCTCGGCGGACAAGGCGGCCAGGCTCGAGGAGTGCGCCCGGAGCCTCGAGGCCGAGAAGGCCAAGATGGAGGTCTTCCGCCGCGAGCTCCCCATCAGCGTCCACCTCATCGCCGACGGTGCGTCCCCGCTCTCGCAAGTCGCAAACGGTTCCAGGTTTATTGAATTGTTTGGCTGAGTTTTAGTATCTTTCTGCCGTGTTGTGTGCAGTGATCGAGTGGCTGAAAGATGAGGTGGCGCAGCACCGGAGACCCGCGCCGGATCAGGTGCTCGCACCGGTGCCGTCGCCGTCGCCGTCACCTGCACCGCCGGCTAAGAGGAAGGCGGAGGTCGTCAAGACGGAAGCAGACGCGAGCGACAAGCGGAGCTGGATGAGCTCCGCGCAGCTCTGGACCTGCGGGAGCCACAGCAGCACCAGCAACAGCAATGGCGACAGCGTCAAGAAACACGCCCAAAAGGTAGGGCCATGAAATGGGAACTATGGAACACCGAAAGGAGATGTGGCCAGTTCAAATTATCAAATGTAAAAACGAGGTGGAATTTTTGAGGGTTTATTTATAACCTGTGCTTAATTAATCATGCTAACTAGATAATTTAATTAAGATTGTTTTGCAAAGGGTGAAAAGTATAGTATAATGTCATCAAGAACTAAAAATACTAAAAAGTTGCACTATAATGTTCAAGAATGATGGCGAATTGTTAAACTATGTGACACTGAAAAACTGGGAAACTTTACAACTCGTCTCGTCAGTGAAAAGTGGGGAATTTTTGTGCTAGCAAGCTAGAAAAAGGAAGGATAAGTAGCTCTTTCAGCTCATTTGCAATGTTCATTTTGGAGATTTTTGCACCGCAAATATTCCAAGATGGCTTGTCTTGCTATCTTCAGATCATACTGCTTTTTTGGGGCGGTTTTGAGGTGTCAATGTTTTCTTAAAAAAGATGTCAATTTATCCTACAGATTTTGCATCCCATTCCCATGACAACAACAATCCCAATCTCATTAGCTCATATTCTGAAGAAGTCAATTTCAGATGGCGTATCTGTCTTTTTCTTGTTTCTAACCTGTGTTGTTAATCTCAATTGCATCAGGTGTCCAATGCATTCATGCCACTGAATGGCTTGCCAACCTTAGCAAAATCATCGGAGAGACCAGAGGCGGCGGCCATGGCAGTCCCGGAGCTGTCCCTCTCATCTCCAGCGATCGACGCCCCCTGCCCGGCCGCCCCGAGTGCCGACAGCAGCGCCGTCACGGACGCTGGCGCTCAACGCGAGCAGCAGTCGGCGCAGCGGAAGGCCAGGAGGTGCTGGTCGCCGGAGCTGCACCGCCGGTTCGTCGCCGCGCTCCAGCGCCTCGGAGGCCCGCAAGGTGGGGGTTGAACAATTTGTAGATCACATTGTTTGTTAGAGAATTAAGATGTGTTTCTCGTGGTTGGTGTGCTGAAATTTTGCTTTGCTGTTGATGCAGTGGCCACTCCTAAGCAAATCAGGGAGATGATGAAGGTGGATGGGCTCACGAATGATGAGGTCAAGAGCCACCTGCAGGTTTGTTCCTATTAACTTCTTTCTGTTCATCAATCTAATCTAGTACTCCCTCCGTTCCGAATTACTTGTCTGAGATTTGTCTAGATACGGATGTATCTAGTCCAAGACAAGGAATTTAGAACGGAGGGAGTAGTAGAGTACAAATTTTCCATGTTTCCGACCACATGTGCATCAGAACATTTACCAGAAATACAATTCTCTTCGTGCAGAAATACAGGCTGCACACACGGCGAGCATCCGACGGCGACCAGCAGCAGTCGGCGTCGGCCGGACAGTGGCCACGGCCGGAGCAGTACACCACGTCGCAGCACAGCTCGTCGCAGTCTGGCTCGCCTCAGGGGCCGCTGCAGCTCACCGTGTCGAGCCGGGGGATGTCGGTGACCGTCGGAGACAGCTGCGATGGCGGCGAGGAGAACGAAGAGGAGGACGGCAAGTCGGCGAGCTACAGCTGGGAGATGCAGCAGAACGGCACGAAGGCTTCGTTGTCGTCTTGAACGCAAAAGAACATGTGTAGAATTTCAGAGGCACGCTGCACAGCAACACACCGCTGAGGGTTCAGGGTTGAGGCTTTTCTTCTTCTTTGTGTACAGTGGGTGAGAGATTCTGAGATTGAGAGGTGTGTTCTTTTTGAGGTGGAATGTGCCGAGAGTTAACTGAACTGACGTGAGTCGTTGGGTCATACTGTATGAGCTATGTTATTAACATTCTATAGAACTTTTGGTTAACATTGGGTGACGATCTGTCGTGCGTGCACTCCATGGCATCCACCAGGAGGAGCTCACTGCCAATTTTCCGTGTGGCAGCAGAGCCTTCGATCTTCATCCTATGCTAAAACACTAATATGTAAGTTTGGAAAATCCATATATTGGTGGCGCGATAAAAAGGGTAATATCACTAGAGGGGGCGTGCCAAAGGTATGGAGTCCTACTAGGACTTGGGACTTCCAAGTCCTAGTAGGAATCCCTTTCCTTTTTTCGGAGTAGGAGAGAAGTAAAGAGGGAAAGAGGGAAAGAGAGAGGGAGTAGGAAAAGGCAAGGGGGGCGCCGCCCCCTTCCCCTAGTCCAATTCGGACCCATGGGGGAGGGGGCGCCACCTCCCTTTGGTCTGCCTCCTCCTTTCCCGTATGGCCCAATAAGGCCCATTACTTTCCCAATGAATCCCCGTAATTCCCCGGTACTCCGAAAAATAGCCGAATCACTCGAAACCTTTCTGATGTTTGAATACAGCCTTCCAATATATCAATCTTTATGTCTCGGCCATTTTGAGACTCCTCGACATGTCCTTTATCTCATCCGGGACTCCAAACAAACTTCAGTCATCAAAACACATAACTCATAATACAAATCGTCATCAAACGTTAAGCGTGCAGACCCTATGGGTTCGAGAACTATGTAGACATGATCGAGACACATCTCCGATCAATAACCAATAGCAGAACCTGGATGCTCATATTGGCTCCTACATATTCTATGAAGATCTTTATCGGTCAAACCGCATAACAACATACGTTGTTCCCTTTGTCATCGGTATGTTACTTGCCCGAGATTCGATCGTCGATATCATCATACCTAGTTCAATCTCGTCACCGGCAAGTCTCTTTACTCGTTCCGTAATGCTTCATCCGGCAACTAACTCATTAATCACATTGCTTGTAAGGCTTATAGTGATGAGCATTACCGAGAGGGCCCAGAGATACCTCTCCAATACACGGAGTGACAAATTCTAATCTTGATCTATACCAACCCAACAAACACCTTCGGAGACACCTATAGAGCATCTTTATAATCACCCAGTTACGTTGTGACGTTTGATAGCGCACAAGGTGTTCCTCCGGTATTCGGGAGTTGCATAATCTCATAGTCCGAGGAACATGTATAAGTCATGAAGAAAGCAGTCGCAATGAAACTATAACTATCATAATGCTAAGCTAACGGATGGTCTTGTCCATCACATCATTCTTCTAATGATGTGACCCCGTTCATCAAATGACAACACATGTCTATGGTCAGGAAACATAACCATCTTTGATTAACGAGCTAGTCAAGTAGAGGCGTACTAGGGACACTATGTTTTGTCTATGTATTCACACATGTACTAAGCTTCCGATTAATACAATTCTAGCATAAATAATAATCATTTATCATGATATAAGGAAATATAAATAACAACTTTATTATTGCTTTTAGGGCATATTTTCTTGAGCGGATGCAATGCGCATGATGCTATTATGAATGCAACACACAAATAAATCACACGGAGACAACAAAATAACTGGAAGGCTTCTGGAGCGTCGGTCTTGGGGCGTTACAAATGGCGCCTCCCACGCTCGTCGCTCTGGCCGCCGGCGCTCGGCCCCCGTACGCTCTCGCCCTTCAATAGGTCTCCGTCGTCGCTAGCAGCCCCTGCTGCATCCGATGCAGCACAGAAAACATCGCCGTCCTCGAGCATCGCCTAACGTCGTAGTGCCGCCGGCGTGGTCATCACAACCTAGGTCGCCGGTTGCAGCACCCGAGCTGCTCGTGGAAGCAAGTCTGGTGGCGTCATGTGGCCGTCCGGTGATTGTGCTGGTTCCAGCAAAAATCAGTGCCGGATGTAGCAAATTATGCCGCTAGATGCAGCTCCTCCGCTACGACTCTCGAGTGGTTCCAGCAAAAAAATGCCGGCCGTATCAATTTGACGCACCAGTTGTAGCATTTTCCCACTCTGGTTGTAGCTCCGCCACGTCGACGGGTAGTAGCCCACGCTCGTGTTGGTTCCAACAATAACTGATGTCGGATGTAGCAAAAAAAAAATCCCTGAATGCAGCTTATTCCCAGCATGTAGTCTTCTCCGATGTAGCAAAATAAAATGTTAGTTCCAGCAAAAGAGTTTGCTAGTTGTAGCAAGAAAGTAAAAAAGAACAAAAATTATGGCGGCCATGTCGTTCGCCTCCGAGCACATCACCTGCCCGTTACAGCAAAAAAGCAAGCAGTTCCAGCAAAAGTCGAACATGCTTCCAGCAAAAAAATAAAACTGGAAATAAAAGCAACTTATTCTCCGCCATCGTCACCATCGTTGCCAACCACCACCATCGCCGGCTGAAGCAAAACCCCCCTGGTCAGGTTTCAGCACCTTACCTCATCGGTTTCCAACATAACCGCACTGGATGCGTGATGTGGTGATGTCGCAGCGTTGCGGTGGTGGTTGGTCTGTAGGTGCGCCGGTGCTGGGGAGGTCTGAAGAGAGAGGAGGTGAGCTTAGTCGAGAAACCAGCAGCCCTGAGGAAGACGAAAGGGGAACGAGTGGATAAGGTCGTGACTTAGTGATAAGGAAAGAAGAAGAAAAGGAAGTGGTGCGGATGGGCCGGGGCTACGTGGCTTGTGTGCTCGAGCCCAACGTTAACGTTTCCCAATAGGAAAAGCCGCCGGTCTGGATTCGAACCCGCGACCTCCCCAAGCAAATTACATGTGCAACCACCACGCCACCCGTGTGGGTCCTGTTAGAAATGAACTTTCTACCTTTCTTATTCTTTCTTTTCCCTTTTCCCTTTTTTTTCCTTTTTTCTTTTCTCATTTTTCGTTTTCTATTTTTCTTTTTTCTGTTTTAAATGCGTGATTGTAAATCGGTGAACTTTTTCTTCAAAATACGGACGTTTTTCAAAAATGCATGGCCTATTTTCAATTTTTGTGAAATTTTCTAAAAAAATCATGAACTTGTTTTTTCAAATTCAATGAACTTTTTAAAAAATCGATGAACTTTCTTTGAAAATTCATGAACTTTTTCTAAAATTTTGTAAACTTTTCTAGAAAATTGATGATTTTGTTTTTGAAAATCCGTGAACCTTTTCAATTTCAATGAACTTTTTGCAAATTCGATAAATTTTTTTCAAAACCGATGAACTTTTTGTTTGAAAATTGATGAACCTTTTCTAAATTTTTTTAAACTTTTCTAGAAAATTGATGATTTTGTTTTTGAAAATCCTTGAACCTTTTCAATTTCAATGAACTTTTTCAAATTCGATAATTTTTTTCAAAACCGATGAACTTTTTGTTTGAAAATTGATGAACTTTTTTCAAGTTTGTGAACTTTTCTTGAAAATTGATGAACTACTTTTGAAAATCCATGAACTTTTTTCAATTTCAATGAACTTTTTTCAAATTTGATGAACTTTTTCAAAATCGATGAACTTTTTGTTAGAAAAATGATGAAAGTTTTTTCAAGTTTGTGAACTTTTCTTGAAAATTGATGAACTTTCATCGAAATCTATGAACCTTTTCAAATTCATGATTTTTTCATCGAATAATTCAGAAAATTAATTGGTATAGTTTTGTGCAATAAAATAGCGAGGCAGCTTTGTTATTATTTAATTTTGCGCTGTTACCTAACAGTAGTGGCAAGTAGTTCGAGTGTCTAGCAGAACTCGTACGCTACTGAAACTACATGAGTTTGAAACCTGTCCATAGCATTTATTTTTGCGATTTTTTGAACGCACGCTATGATTTTTCGATGTTGTACACGTCAGTTGGGCCGGCCCAACTCGGCGGTGTAGTAGGCGCCAGGGACGACTTCTGGCGCCTGTGGCGCCCAATAGGAGCTCCCGGAAAAGCCGCCCTAGTCGCCTAGTCAGAACTTGGTGGCAGAGAGGCTGGTGGTGGACTGGAGGCCTATGGTATAGCACGGGGCCCATGTATCCTAAAAAAAAAACACGGGGCCCATGTTCAGCCTGACAACAGACTGAACCGTGTGGCGCTCCCCGTACAGCAGTCCACGCCCCCCCCCACCCCCCTTCCGCCGCCTCACCCCGCCGACGAGCTCACTGCCGCCGCCGCCGCCGCCGCCGCCAACGAGCCCATCATCTAAAAGTCGTTACAGAGCGAGCGAGCCGCTTCTTCATCTTCTTCTTCTCCGGCTGCGGCGACAGCAACTGGTTGCTCCGTCACGCAGTCCCCGTGAGGCGACGGGAGAGATGAGGGAGGTCGTGACGGTGCAGGTCGGCGGCTTCGCCAACTTCGTCGGCTCCCACTTTTGGAACTTCCAGGTACCGCCTTCGCGACACCCTAAACCCTACCTTCTTCGTGACGACAAGCACTCAATCCCCGTCTCTTTGCTTGCTCTTCAGGATGAGCTCCTCGGGCTCGCCGACGACCCCGGTGCAGACGCCGCCTTCAGGACCGCGCCGCTCGACATGGACGTCCTGTACCGCACCGGCGAGACGCTCCAGGTAGAGCCAGGCCAAGAGCTTATCTTAAATCCTGCATCATTTCTTCCATCGGTTCGTCTTAGTCACACTGCTTAATTTCGTCAGGGCGTCTCCACCTACTGCCCCCGTTTGGTATCTGTTGGTTCTCGAGGTAATTTACTTGTGCTCTTAATTTTCGTATGCGCTTTTGTGCTGAATTCCCTCCAACTATAGCAATGTGTGACAAGCTGGCTACTCTTTTTAAGTCTGCTCGGTATCAGGATGCCTTTGTGGGAATGTGTAACTTACCTGTTATTTTGTCAGTGGTTGTGTACATTACATTTTATAATTATACCATCTGCAGGGTCTCTTGGTTCTTTAAGTTCCTCCGGTGCTCCGAGCCTGAGTAGCGCTGCCTCCGATCAGCTCAATGTCACTACATGGCAAGTGACACTCTTAACTTCTCCTGAATTTGTGTCCGTGCCTCGTTTGCCTACTATGCCCCTCATGCATAGTTGGTTGTTTTCGTGGTCTTTTATACGTCATGAGCTAAAGAGAAACAGGAGGGTTTTGTCAATGTTGTTTTGGATTGTTTGTGCAACTGGGCCAGAAATGCACTAGATTCAGACTAACTGAAAGTAACTTTGGATATCCATGACTTGTTGTACAAACTGAGGGAGCATATTTAAATTGCCAAAGCAAGAACATATCACTATATCAGGATATAACCTACTGTATATATGTTTGCTTGATACTAATTTTTTGCAACCTGTAGGAGCAGTGAATTAGACTTAGCCTCTTACCCTCATAATATGGTTATTTTGGAGATTGTGATGATGCATGCACTTATCCAACTGCTCTCACAATTTCTGCATGGTATCTGCATACTCTTTTCATAGAGTAACATTCAGCCTAGGAATGAGCCGCTGATAACTGTGCTTTTGTGCAAATCATACTATTAGTGGGTAATTGCAGGCTAATATTGTCGATCATTAACTCAAGTTAGAGAGCACCCATCTGTGAAAAGTTTATCAAGCTCAGAAAGTACCTTGATGAGTCCATTCTAAATGTTGTAGGTCTGGAAATGTAACAAGATCGGTAGAAAAGCCTCATGGGCGGAACTTGTTTCTGCAAAGCTTAACTGAACAAGAGCCGAACCCAAGCACTAGCAATGGTGGGAACAACTCCCAGAAAAGTGTAGAAGATAAGGACTTAGTTGAATGCTTAGAGAAGGATGTCAACTTTTGGACTGATTATACGAAGGTTCAGTATCACCCTCAGAGCTTGTATGAAATGTATGGGTCATGGACAGACTTTGACAAGTTTGACAACTTTGGAACTGCAAGGGAGGTAGTTTCAGAATGGTCTCTAATGGAGGAGATGAATGAGAAGCTAAGGTTCTTCGTTGAAGAATGTGATCACATCCAGGTCCTATATTTTCCCCAATAAACTATCAGTGAATACTCTATTTGTAGTTATACTATGGTTTATGTTTACTAGCGCAACGCACGATTTTGTATGGTTTCCCCCTTATGCATTTTGTTGAGGTCTTGCATTAATCCGTAATTAACTACAGGGTATCCAGTTTATTGTGGACGATTCGGGAGGGTTTTCCAGCATAGCTGCAACTTATTTGGAAAACATTGCTGATGACTACACAAACACACCTGTATTGCTTTATTGTGTGAGGGATCCAGTTACTCATGGATCATCCAGAAATCAAAGGGATACCATTACAAGATCTTTGCATGACGCTGTTTCACTTTCAAAGCTTTCATCCTTTTGCAGTTTGATGGTTCCAATAGGACTGCCTTCTCTCAGTCAAAGTATGCTTTCATCCAGACCTCCGCATTTGTTTTTGTGCTTTATTCTAGTACGATTAGATGTATGAATTCTTATGTATTTGCTAAACAGGCAGGAACATATTCCGTGCCACCATTTTTTTTATTGCATCACACTTTTTCCAGTAGCTTGGCTGTTGTTTAATTTCCTGTGCATTTTGATCTTATGCTGAAAGCATTGCACTTAATCACACTTACTGTCTTAATGAAAAAGCAGAACACCTGCCGGTTAGCCTTAAAAAAACCACACTTGCTGTGAAATATCAACTCATTCACTCAGCTTTTAAAGTATCGTGTATTTTTTATTGGTCAACTCAGTACACATCACACCCTACTATAAAGTACTCCCTCCGTCCCGAATTACTTGTCTTAGATTTGTCTAGATACGGATGTATCTAGACACTAATCTAAGACAAACTTTTTGGGATGGAGGTAATACTCAGTACATTACTAAGCATATGTCAACTTATTTATTTTTCACATTATCCAAATCGAATTATTTCATGAGCATAGGAAATAATTGTTATTTAATTTCTTCTCATCAGGTTCTCTGTCACCCTTCCTTTCTATACAAGATGCAAAACCATTCCACTCCAGTGCAATTTCTGCAGCAGCGATACATTCAGTAACTGTGCCGTTTAGACTACAAAATGATGGCCCGGCTTCGAACATAGCACATTCATCTGGTAATATTGATATGCGCGAACTTGTGCACATAATATCTGATCAGGGTAGGCAGAACATGGTTACTGCTCTGGACGTAGCAATGCCTGCCCCTTCTTTGAAAGGTACACATTGTATGTTCCCTGTTTGGTCCGACATGGGCGGCAACTTAATCTTTCTTGCTAACTGCATACTCTTAATTGCTAGATGGAAATGATATGTGGGACATGAAAAGCCTGCACACACTGACCCCTGAAATCAGTGACGAAGAAGAAGACCCTTACTCTGTTGAATCGTTGGTGGTTCATGGAGTTCTGCGTGCAGGTTATTGTTGAATCGTTAAGCCTAGTAGTCCATTTAATTCTCACTGCCTGCCATGCTAAATTGTTGCTTGAGTTCTTTCTTTGTCTGTTGTCACTTACTAATAGCTACATTGATACTTGAATTGTACATTTACATGTAGAAATTACAATTACTTAGTGTAAATTTGTTGACACAGGTGGGCATCGGGCATCAATATCACAAGTGAAGGGCTCTGTGTGCTCAGCTTACGAAGGCAGAGCCACAAAACCAAAGTTCTCGCATCTGTCAGTGTCACCCTGCCCGCTCCCCATACCCCTCCCGTTCCCGTCGATCTTCAGGAGCAACATCGGCCAGCACGGCGAGATCCTCAGTAACCACGCAGAGGGAACCCAGCCAAAGGGTTCACTCGATGTCGAGTCGATACCGATGGCTGCACGCCTAAGGTCGAGCAACGCGGTCCTGCCCTTCATAGAGAGGCGCTCGCTGAGCCTCCAGAAGTTCGGCGTTGCCAGGGGCGCTCTGGGGACGCAGATACTCCGCGACTGGGGCTTCGGGAGGGAGGAGATGGAGGACATGGGCGAGCACCTGTCCAAGATGGTCCTCGCGCTTCACCCCGACGGCGGACTAACATCGGATTCTGACTAAAACCTGACTCGGCTTTGTTTTGACATACAGTCGAGCTGCTGTAGGATGTTTTTGCTGGGCCAAAACTTCCGTGATACGTGTACGGTGGATGTGGGTGCAGCAGCTGTGGAATATTCTCATGCATGTAGTAGTACCCGCTTTGCTTTGCAATTGAACTGAAGATGCGATCTGGCGTGCGAGGGTGGGTTTTGTGATGCATATGCCCGTGGCCGTTGGTATTATCTCAGCACGGGCGTATGCAATGCCCACACATGCAGTTGTTGTGACATTCTGGCCATGTTGAGCTTGGATCCAGATCTCCGTTTTAATTTCCGTTTTTTTTTAAGGTAAGTTGCCAATGCGGTTTCTGCATCGCACTAGCGGGGGCTTAGCAGAGAAGGGAAACTGATGTGGACGGAGACCTGACTGACTGACCTGTCAAATTTCAGAGGGCTTTGGCGTATGAGTGTTGCGAATTTTGACTGTTGTGGAGCATGGAATTCAACGTGGCACGGTACGAGTTTCGCCCCTGTATGATTAAATTGGCCCGTGAAACCTGGTACTAGTACTAGCTTGGTTTTCTTGACTTGTTGTGCCTTTGTTTCACTTCACCATGTCTCATTTTCCACGGGGTTATAATATTGTCCTTGACACTAGTAGTGGATCTGTCTGCGTACAAGAACATGGCACCTAGCACTTGGCATGAATGAGTGAATGAATGATTGGTGGCGAGGCTCACGTGGCCGGCATGTGCAGATAGCGCGTGAGGCGAGACATACAAGACAGTCTCGAAAAGAGAAAATAAAGCACCTCCTGTCATGGGTGGGTGAGTGGATTAGCTAGTCATCGTTAGAGGTTAGGCATGAGACACGGGGAAGAGGGCAGGAGCTCGAGAGTTTTCTTAATCGATCGCCAGTGTGAGCATGTACTTCAGTTCATCACAGAGAATTGAGCCGGCGAATGAATTCAGCCCGACGACTCCGCCAAGGGGTGTTTTTCTACAACTAAAATATATCTAGATACATTCATTTTTTGGACGAGTAATTCCGAACGGAGGGAGTAGTAACGAACAATAGGCGGCCCTTTCAAAAACAAACTAAAATCAATACGATAGGTGGAGTGATCTTTTCGTTTATCGAGACTAATAGGTGGAGTGACCCGGAGTTTTTTTTTCTTAGTCGAGTGACCAAGAGGTTAAGCATGTGATTCTCACGATCCCATCAGTGCGTCCGTGTTCCACGCCGTGTAAAGCGTGCAGCAGTTTATGCTCCTCCTCTGTATTTTTGTTCCGGAACAAAAGAATCTCTCGCTTCGTTTTGTCTCATCGCGCGTCCGTGCCTGCGCAAAATATACTTCGTGTTGCTATGCTACCTTCGCCTTTTCTTTTTCATGCTGCCAAACACATTCTACGTACTAGTACAACGAGATTTTTATGCGCGGGTCGTCTTCTCATTTATACCTCTCCATCTATCTATACCCTCTCTAGGTATATATATCTATCTCTATCTCTACAGTATTTATACACGCGCATTGATTTATATAAACGCGCCGTATCCGGCGCCTCTATTCTAAAAGGCACCTTCCTTGCATCTTCGTTTTTGTTGTCAGTTGCATTGGCAGCACTAGTGACGTTGCCGGGAAAAGAAACGCATCAGTGACGTTAACGAAAAGATTTTCTTTTGTTCGCGCAAAAAAAAAAGAAAAAGAAAAAGATTTCCCTCGGTACGTATACTTGAGCGCCCTCCGGCTACCGTGACTTCGGGTACTTCTACTCGTTTGACCTGACGACTCCGCGAGCGAGCGCGCGATCTCATTGGCCAGGGTCAGGTCGCCACGCCCACACACACACTCCCCATCCTCCCCACAGACCCAACCAACGCGTCAATCCCGGCTCATGCGCGCCGGGGCAGGGATTTTTTGAGCCCGGCGAGCGAGCGAGCGAGGAGTCCGCCGGCGGCGGCGGGCGAGGGAGGATGGAGAGCTACCTGGAGGAGAACTTCGGGGGCGTCAAGGGCAAGAACTCGTCCGAGGAGGCGCTGCGGCGCTGGCGCAAGCTCTGCAGCGTCGTCAAGAACCCCAAGCGACGCTTCCGCTTCACCGCCAACCTCGACAAGCGCGGCGAGGCGCAGGCCATCAAGCACGCCAACCACGTACGCACCTCCTTTCCGCCCCCCTCTCTCCCACTTCTGCTGCTGGCTAACTAAATTGGTCCTCTGCGCGGCATCGCCTGGTGGGTTCGGGCGGGGTTTCCCGCCGGGATCTGCGGCGGCTCTGGGATCTGGATGCTGGAGCTGGGTCGGCCTGGCTGCCGTGACCGGAGCTCGTAGGGATTCACGCCGGCCGGCCGCATCCTCCACCAAGATTTAGCTTCGAGCACAGAGTGCTGCTGCTCGCTTAGCTCAGCTTAGCTTAGGAGGGTTGGTAGGATTGTAGCCCAGGGACCGGCTGGTTTAGCTACACACCTCGTGGAGTTCTCAAGTGAATTAACCAACTCTACGGTGTTTTGTTGGAGCATTTTGGGGCCTATGTGATCTGCTTCTGAGATCGGTGGATGGGGGACAGAGCTAGTGCCAATTTGGGAGTACCTGCCTAGTTTGCTGCAACGACAGCATATGACTTCTTTGCACTGTTTTTTAGTAAAACAGTGCTATCCTAGTGCACGGCCATAATGGGTGTTGGGAGTGGCTAGTTTGAAATCCTATTCTAGAATAATCACTGTACCAAATTCGATCCTTAAGTGGTTTATAATTAGTTTCTGCTCTTATTTTATGAGGTTACTGAAGTTCATGCTGTTGATGTGTGACAGGAGAAGCTGCGGGTTGCCGTGCTGGTGTCGAAAGCTGCACTGCAGTTTATACATGGTGATAATTGATTGCACAACTTCATGTTTTCTCGGTAGCTTTGGACATTTCCTATATACTAGTAGTATCTAACCGTGCCACTGACAAACAAATATCCCCAGGCCTCAAACTTCGAAGTGAGTATGTTGTCCCTGAAGAAGTCAAGGCTGCAGGGTTTCAGATTTGCGCTGATGAACTGGGGTCCATTGTTGAGGGCCATGACAGTAAAAAGTTGATCATCCACGGCGGAGTTGCCGGAATAGCAGCCAAGCTTGCAACTTCGCCGACGGATGGGCTTGATACAGCTGAGGACAGCATGCAGCGTAGGCAGGACATATATGGAATAAACAAATTCACAGAAAGCGAGACCCGCAGTTTCTGGGTGTTTGTGTGGGAAGCTCTTCAAGATACAACTCTTATAATTCTTGCTATTTGCGCCTTTGTCTCGTTAGTTGTTGGCATTACGATGGAAGGATGGCCAAAAGGTGCTCATGATGGTCTAGGAATTGTTGCAAGTATCCTCTTGGTTGTTTTCGTTACCGCGACAAGTGACTATCGGCAGTCGCTGCAATTCAAGGACCTGGACAAGGAGAAAAGAAAAATTCAAGTGCAAGTTACAAGGAAAGGTTTCAGGCAAAGAATATCGATATATGATCTTCTTCCTGGAGATGTCGTCAATCTGGCAATCGGAGATCAGGTTCCTGCTGATGGGCTCTTCATTTCTGGGTTTTCTCTTTTGATTAATGAGTCCAGCCTAACCGGCGAGAGTGAACCTGTTGTTGTAAATGAAGAAAACCCTTTTCTTTTGTCGGGTACCAAGGTCCAAGATGGGTCCTGCAAGATGCTTGTTACAACAGTTGGTATGCGAACCCAGTGGGGAAAACTAATGGCTACTCTCAGCGAAGGCGGGGACGATGAAACCCCACTGCAGGTCAAACTTAATGGAGTGGCAACTATCATTGGTCAGATCGGACTATTTTTCGCTGTCATAACTTTCATCGTCTTGTCTCAAGGGTTAATCAGCAAAAAGTATCACGATGGTCTGCTCTTAAGCTGGTCAGGGGATGATGCACTGGCAATGTTGGAGCATTTTGCTATTGCAGTTACCATTGTTGTGGTTGCTGTTCCTGAGGGATTGCCCTTAGCAGTCACACTGAGTCTGGCATTTGCAATGAAGAAAATGATGAATGACAAGGCACTGGTTCGCAACTTAGCTGCATGTGAAACTATGGGCTCAGCTACTACCATCTGCAGTGACAAGACAGGGACACTAACAACTAATCATATGACTGTTGTCAAGACCTGCATTTGTGGAAATATCAGAGAGGTTAACAGTCCTCAGAATGCGTCTAAGTTGTGTTCAGAACTTCCAGAAAATGTTGTCAAAACACTTCTCGAGTCTATATTTAACAATACAGGTGGTGAGGTTGTTATTAACCAAGATGGGAAACACCAGATCCTTGGTACCCCAACAGAGACAGCCATATTGGAGTTTGCAATGTCCATAGGTGGAAACTTTAAGGCAAAGCGTGCTGAAACTAAGATTGCGAAAGTGGAGCCTTTCAATTCAACAAAAAAGAGGATGTGTGTCCTTCTTGAGCTTGCTGAAGGAGGATACCGTGCACATTGTAAAGGTGCTTCAGAAATAGTCTTGGCTGCATGTGATAAGTTCATAGATGAGACAGGTGCTGTTACCCCTCTTGATAAAGCAACTGCTGGCAAGCTCAATGGTATTATTGATGGTTTTGCTAATGAAGCTCTTAGGACATTGTGCCTTGCTTACAGGGAAATGGAAGAAGGCTTTTCCATTGAAGAGCAATTACCACAGAAAGGGTACACATGCATTGCTATCGTAGGTATTAAAGATCCTGTTCGCCCAGGTGTGAGAGAGTCTGTTGCAATTTGCCGCTCTGCTGGAGTTACGGTGAGAATGGTCACAGGTGACAACATAAATACAGCAAAGGCGATTGCCCGTGAATGTGGTATACTCACTGAAGATGGCCTGGCTATCGAGGGACCGGATTTCAGGGAGAAAACTCTTGAGGAACTCCTTGTGCTTGTTCCAAAAATTCAGGTTTGATGTGTTTATAATGTCCTGTTGACTTCTAATAGTGCTTACCATCTATCTGCAAGTCTCATCTCGTAATTCCGTGTATTGAAGGTAATGGCCCGATCATCACCGCTGGATAAGCATACACTTGTAAAGCATTTGCGCACAACATTCAATGAAGTTGTTGCTGTTACTGGTGACGGCACAAATGATGCTCCTGCTCTGCATGAAGCAGATATTGGACTTGCAATGGGCATTGCCGGGACTGAGGTGAGAAGGCTTGATCATTAAAGAGACCAAGCCAATGAATGCTAATCTACTAGAAGATGTATCATACCGTATTGTTTTTAATGGAGTTATGCAAATTTATTCAGCCTTTCAGGACCTGAATATTGCAAGTCCACATTGTATCCTGGTATTATTAACTTTCCACTCATGTTATTCACTAGCCTAATGCACTCTTATTCAGGTGGCGAAAGAGAGTGCCGATGTCATCATTCTGGACGACAATTTCTCTACAATTGTAACTGTTGCCAGATGGGGGCGCTCTGTTTACGTCAACATTCAGAAATTTGTGCAGTTTCAGTTAACTGTTAATGTTGTGGCTTTACTAGTTAACTTCTCCTCAGCTTGTTTTACAGGTATACCTCCTAGTCTTGATGGTTCTTGTTACTTCCTATAACATACCCTCCTATTGATAATTTGCACTTGCAATGATAGGAAATGCGCCACTGACGGCTGTTCAACTTCTTTGGGTCAACATGATTATGGACACACTTGGCGCACTTGCATTGGCCACTGAACCACCCAATGATGACTTGATGAAGAGAGAGCCAGTAGGAAGAACAGGGAAGTTCATCACAAATGTAATGTGGAGGAACATTTTTGGGCAATCTCTATACCAATTTGTTGTTATGTGGTATCTCCAGACGCAAGGAAAAACCTTTTTTGGGCTTGGAGGCTCTGATGCTGATATAGTGCTGAATACAATTATTTTCAACTCATTCGTCTTCTGTCAGGTATGTCTACTGCTGTAAATCCCCTCTTTTCCACTGTGATGTGTTTACCAGGACCTTGGTGATAACCTATAGAAGACAAGGCAATTTGTGATGGTTTCGAGAACCCCTAGGCCGCGAACTTAAAAAAAAAATAACGCAATAGTTTAATGCTCTGATAGTTAGGTAAATAAACACAGCTGGTAGAGGGTTAATATGAATTTGGTGGAAGCAAAGGTGCATAGTTCGACATGCAGACCTGTCGGGTCAAAGTTCTGAAATAAGATTGCGCATTATTTTTAACGGCGAACTTGGACTCTCACTAGATTTGCGTATGCTATCTCTCAGGTGTTCAATGAGATAAGTTCGAGGGAGATGGAGAAGCTCAATGTGCTCAAGGGCATGCTGAAGAACTATGTCTTCATGTGTGTCCTCAGCAGCACGGTCGTCTTCCAGTTCATCATGGTTCAGTTCCTCGGCGAGTTTGCCAACACGACGCCTCTCACCAGCCTGCAGTGGCTCGCCAGCGTGCTCCTTGGCCTCGTCGGAATGCCGATCGCCGTGGTCGTCAAGCTCATTCCTGTTGGGTCTTCCTGATGAAAAGGCAACCCACCATGCAAAGGAGGTGTGGCGAAAAGACCGATTCCATAGTGTGTGGACCTGAATCCTCCATGCAGGGTCTTTTGGGATGCATGGAGAACAAGCCTGAGAAGAGCTGCACTAGACAAATTTTAAAGCCTACGAGTGTGGCAGATTTGCATCATATTGTTGTGTAAGAGGCATTTGTATCTGGTGCTGTGCTGGGGCTTAGGGCCTGCTCATCAGCAGATCTGTAAGATTGATGTCTGGCTGTGATTCAGACCAGAAAAGATGTATATTCTGTGGATCGATAAACAGAAACCTGATCATTTCGACCCCTTTATTCCCGTATCGGCATATGACCGAGACCTTCCAGGAATGGGGCGCATGTAGTCCAGAGAGAACAAGTGTCTTATGTTGGATTTCAAGTGTTTACCGTGAAATTCTTGAGCTCTTCTAAGATGGTCCCAAATCGATATGAGATATTTTATGATGTTATATTCTGTGATTAACCAACATGCATAATATGTAAAGAAAATGTAAGAAGTGAGCATTAAATATGTCAACAATATTTCTGTTCAATCTTGTATACTATACCGTATTTATACTCCCTCTGTCCCAAAATAAGTGTCTCAACTTTGTACTAGCTCTAATACAAATTTGTATTAAGCTCAAGACACTTATTTTGGGACAGAGGGGGTATACATAAATATTACCATTGATCAACCAACAGTTTTGAGCAAACACTCCTCTTACCTCTTCGAAGGTAAAAGGGAGTGTCTTGGAAATTTTGCGTTCTTAGTTATTACTTCCGTTCACTGCTATAAGATGTTCATTCTCATTTATTTCAGTCTATATGTAGCCCATATTAAAATATCCAAAACATCTTGGTTTCCCATGCAAAAGAAGTTTACCACTCCATCCATTCCTAAATATAAGTCTTTTTAGAGATTTCAATACGGACTACATACGGATTTATATAGATGTATTTCAAAGTGTAGATTCATTCACTTTGCTCTGTACGTAGTCCATGTTGGAATATCTAAAATGACTTATATTTAGGAACGGAGGGAGTATTTGGTTTGGTTCTTAATCAATTGCATAATAAGATATTACCTATGTCCCAAATTAGTTGTTTTGGATTTGTCTAGAAATAGATGTATCCGTATCCGTATCTAGACAAATCTGAGTTAACTAATTTGGGAAGGAGGGAGTATAAGGTAAGTTTGAGAAAAAGTGGCTCTCGTGCCTCCGATGAAGTGGTGGTGTGCCACAGATTCATCGCAAACACACATTTAGATTAGATCAATTGCGTAATTACACAATACTAGCACATTAAACATAACCATAAGATAACTAAACACTAAATTACCGCTACATTGATCTAAAGCGAATTAAATGAGATAAATACATAAACTATCCCTACTCCTTGTCGGAGGAGAGCTCGATCGCCCCCGCGCCGGAGCCACCGTCTTGTGCTAGTTGGCGGTAGTGCGAGTCCACAACATGTCATCGTCGTCGGAGTCATTGTCGTCGAGCTCGGTGACCATTTGTTTCCACTCGGCATCGCAGATGAGAAGTTTTGGTAGTTCACCGCTGCCACGTGCTCGATGAGGGGTTGGTGAGGCGCTCGGCCATGGGTGGCGACGCTCAACTTTGAGCCACGCCTTCACCGCATGGTGCTCTGCCTCCTCGGCTAGTGCGCCATGATATTGCGCCTCCTCCTCCTCCCACGAGAGGAGGCCGATGGCGTTGCTTCCTTCTCCGATGCGCTGATTGCTCTATGCTCGCACCAGTGAATTCGACTTCAGTGGTGGCGAGCTCCTCCTACACCTCCATGGCATTGTAGTTCTCCTCCTCCTTCGAGCACGGATCCTTGCTGACTGCTCGTGTCGCGCGTGCTGTCGCATACGTGCGCTCCTCCACGGCGAATTTGGTGTTGGTGTCTAGCTTACTACTAGGTGTGTAGCCTAACAAGAAATTGGGCCCTCAAGTGCAAGGGTTTGTAGGAACTGACAACTTTTTCCTCGGTGAGAAAGCAAGATATCAATCCGTGGAGATACAAGGTTCTTACAACAATGATAAGCTCCGCAAAGCAAACAAAACTTCACTTGTGTCCCCAACAATACCAAGAAGGGTGTCAACCTTGCTAGCCTTGCGAGTTGTACATGATATTAAAAGATAATGTCATAGATAATATTTTTCATTTTCAAAATAAATAGTATCTTTTGTCTCTCGATAAGGGCGCTTTTATTATCTTAGCATCAAGCCGATACAAAGCAATATGAGTAACACCCGACATCTGCATAACTAGGATGCACACAGTAAACCACAAAAAGTCTAGCAAAAAGAAATGAAACTAAACCGACAAAACGACAACATTAGAGTCATATAGACCCACATTATGCCTATATTGAAGTGGTGGTGGATCAATCCGGAGGTATGTTGCCACCCATGTTGGGAAAAAACGTCCGTAGCCACCTGATCCAACTGCGTACAGACCGCCTTGAACAATAGTTGGTACTCTGCTTGTTGTAGCGTAAACCATGTACGAAGAGAGTGCGTACAGTGGAAAATAACATGTAGAGGAGAATCATTTTTGTCATTTAAACGAAATAAATAGTAACTAGAAATAAATGTGTGTAAAATTTGTGGCAAGTGGATTCTTATGCTAAAAAACTAGAGCAGGGTTCATAGGTTCACCAAGTGTCAGGACATCTCCAACGCCATCTGACGGGGTCCTGTACCCAGGGTACCTGTGAAGGAAATATGCCCTAGAGGCAATAATAAAATTATTATTTATTTCCTTATATCATGATAAATGTTTATTATTCATGCTAGAATTGTATTAACCGGAAACATAATACATGTGTGAATACATAGACAAACATAGTGTCACTAGTATGCCTCTACTTGACTAGCTTGTTGATCAAAAGATGGTTGTGTTTCCTGACCATAGACATGAGTTGCCATTTGGTTAATGGGATCACATCATTAGGATAATGATGTGATTGACTTGACCCATTCCGTTAGCTTAGCACTTGATCGTTTAGTATGTTGCTATTGCTTTCTTCATGACTTATACATGTTCCTACAACTATGAGATTATGCAACTCCCGTTTACCGGAGGAACACTTTGTGTGCTACCAAACGTCACAACGAATCGAGTGATTATAAAGGAGCTCTCAGGTGTCTCCAAAGGTACATGTTGAGTTGGCGTATTTCAAGATTAGGTTTTGTCACTCCGATTGTCGGAGAGGTATCTCTGGGCCCTCTCGCTAATGCACATCACTATAAGCCTTGCAAGCAATGCAGCTAATGAGTTAGTTACGGAATGATGCATTACATAACGAGTAAAGAGACTTGCCGGTAACGAGATTGAACTAGGTATTGAGATACCGACGATCAAATCTCGGGCAAGTAACATACCGATGACAAAGGGAACAAGGTATGTTGTTATGCTGTTTGACCGGTAAAGATCTTCATAGAATATGTAGGAGCCAATATGAGCATTCAGGTTCCGCTATTGGTTATTTACTGGAGACGTGTCTCGGTCATGTCTACATAGTTCTCGAACCCGTAGGGTCCGCACGCTTAAAGTTAGATGACAGTTATATTATGAGTTCATGTGTTTTGATGTACCGAAGATAGTTCGGAGTCCCGTATATGATCACGGACATGACGAGGAGTCTCGAAATGGTCGGGACATGAAGATTGATATATTGGACGACTATATTGGGACACGGAAATGGTTTTGGGGGTTATCAGATATATACCGGAGTGCCGGGGGGTTACCGGAACCCCCTGGGGGGTTAATGGGCCTCATGGGCCCAAAGTGGAGAAGAGGAGGGGCGGCCAGGGCAGGCCGCTACCCCTTCCCCTCTAGTCCGAATAGGACAATGAGGGGGGGGGGGGCGCCCCCTTTCCTTCCTCCCCTCTCTCCCTTCCTTCCCCCTCTCCTACTTGGACAAGGAAACGAGGGAGTCCTACTCCCACCGGGAGTAGGACTCCTCCTGGCGCGCCCCCTCCTGGCCGACCGCCCCTCCCCCTTGCTCCATTATATACAGGGGCAGGTGGGCACCTCTAGACACAACAACAATTGATCCTTGAGATCTATTAGCCGTGTGCGGTGCCCCCTCCATCATATTCCACCTCGATAATATCGTAGCGGTGCTTAGGCGGAGCCCTGCGTCGGTAGAACATCATCATCGTCACCACGCCGTCGTGCTGACAGAACTCTCCCTCGACACTCAGCTAGATCGGAGTTCGAGGGACGTCATTGAGCTGAACATGTGCAAGAACTCGGAGGTGCCGTGCTTTCGGTGCTTGATCGGTCGGGCCATGAAGACGTACGACTACATCAACCGCGTTGTGCTAACGCTTCCACTTTCGGTTTACGAGGGTACATGAACAACACTCTCCCCTCGTTGCTATGCATCACCATGATCTTGCGTGTGCGTAGGATTTTTTTTGAAATTACTACGTTCCCCAACAGTGGCATCAGAGCCTGGTTTTATGCGTAGATGTTATATGCACGAGTAGAACACAAGTGAGTTGTGGGCGATACAAGTCATACTGCTTACCAGCATGTCATACTTTGGTTCGGCAGTATTGTTGGATGAAGCGGCCCGGACCGACATTATGCGTATGCTTACGCGAGACTGGTTCTACCGACGTGCTTTGCACATAGGTGGCTGGCGGGTGTCAGTTTCTCCAACTTTAGTTGGACCGAGTGTGGCTACGCCCGGTCCTTGGGAAGGTTAAAACAACACTAACTTGACGAACTATCGTTGTGGTTTTTGATGCGTAGGTAAGAACGGTTCTTGCTCAACCCGTAGCAGCCACGTAAAACTTGCAACAACAAAGTAGATGACGTCTAACTTGTTTTTGCAGGGCATGTTGTGATGTGATATGGTCAAGACGTGATGCTATATTTTATTGTATGAGATGATCATGTTTTGTAACCGAGTTATCGGCAACTGGCAGGAGCCATATGGTTGTCGCTTTATTGTATGCAATGCATTCGCCCTGTAATTGCTTTACTTTATCACTAAGCGGTAGCAATAGTCGTAGAAGCAATAGGTGGCGAAGCGACAACGATGCTACGATGGAGATCAAGGTGTCGCGCCGGTGACGATGGTGATCATGACGGTGCTTCAGAGATGGAGATCACAAGCACAAGATGATGGCCATATCATATCACTTATATTGATTGCATGTGATGTTTATCCTTTATGCATCTTATTTTGCTTTGATTCACGGTAGCATTATAAGATGATCTCTCACTAAATTTCAAGGTATAAGTGTTCTCCCTGAGTATGCACCATTGCGAAAGTTCTTCGTGCTGAGACACCACGTGATGATCGGGTGTGATAGGCTCTACGTTCAAATACAACGGGTGCAAAACAGTTGCACACGCGGAATACTCAGGTTAAACTTGACGAGCCTAGCATATACAGATATGGCCTCGGAACACTGAGACCGAAAGGTCGAGCGTGAATCATATAGTAGATATGATCAACATAGTGATGTTCACCATTGAAAACTACTCCATCTCACGTGATGATCGGACATGGTTTAGTTGATTTGGATCACGTGATCACTTAGATGATTAGAGGGATGTCTATCTAAGTGGGAGTTCTTAAGTAATATGATTAATTGAACTAAAATTTATCATGAACTTAGTACCTGATAGTATTTTGCTTGTCTATGTTTGCTGTAGATAGATGGCTCGTGCTATTATTCCGTTGAATTTTAATGCGTTCCTTGAGAAAGCTAAGTTGAAAGATGATGGTAGCAATTACACGGACTGGGTCCGTAACTTGAGGATTATCCTCATTGATGCACGTAAGAATTACGCCCCGAAGCACCGCTGGGTGCCAGCCTGCCGCAGATGCAATCGACGATGTTAAGAAGGTCCAGCGAGCAAAGGCGATGACTACTCGATAGTTCGATGTGCCATGCTTTACGGCTTAGAACCGGGACTTCAACGACGTTTTGAACGCCATGGATCATATGAGATGTTCCAGAGTTGAAGTTAATATTTCAAGCAAATGCCCGGATTGAGAGATATGAAGTCTCCAATAAGTTCTATAGCTGCAAGATGGAAGAGAATAGTTACGTCGGTGAACATATACTCAAAATGTCCGGGTATAATAATCACTTGATTCAACTGGGAGTTAATCTTCCCGATGATAGTGTCATTGATGAGATTCTTCAATCATCGCCACCAAGCTACAAGAGCTTCGTGATGAACTATAATATGCAAGGGATGGACAAGACTATTCTGAGCTCTTCGCAATGCTAAAAGCTGCGGAGGTAGAAATAAAAAGGAGCATCAAGTGTTGATGGTCAATAAGACCACCAGTTTCAAGAAAAAGGGTAAAGGGAAGAAGAAGGGGAACTTCAAGAAGAACGGCAAACAAGTTGCTGCTCAAGAGAAGAAACCCAAATCGGGACCTAAGCACGAGATCGAGTGCTTCTCCGCAAGCGATCGGTCTTCGGAAGCGGAACTGCCCCAAGTATTTGGCGGATAAGAAGGATGGCAAGGTGAACAAAGGTATATGTGATATACATGTTATTGATGTGTACCTTACTAATGCTCGCAGAGCACTGGTATTTGATCTCGATTCTGTTGCTAATATTTGCAACTCAAGCAGAGACTACGGATTAGCGAAGATTGGCTAAGGACGAGGTGACGATGCGCGTGGGAAATGGTTCCAAAGTCGATGTGATCGCGGTCGGCACACTACCTCTATATCTACCTTCGGGATTGGTTTTAGACCTAAATAATTGTTATTTGGTGCCAACGTTAAGCATGAAACTTATATCTGGATCTTGTTTGATGCGAAACGGATATTCATTTAAATCAGAGAATAATGGTTGTTCTATTTATATGAGTAATATCTTTTATGGTCATGCACCCTTGAGCTATTTTTATTAAATCTCGATAGTAGTGATACACATATTCATAATGTTGAAGCCAAAAGATACAGAGTTGATAATGATAGTGCAACTTATTTGTGGCACTGCCGTTTGGTTCATATTAATGTAAAGCGCATGAAGAAACTCCATACCGATGGACTTCTGGAATCACTTGATTATGAATCACTTGGTACTTGCGAACCGTGCCTCATGGGTAAGATGACTAAAACGCCGTTCTCCGGAACTATGGAGCGAGCAACAGATTTGTTGGAAATCATACATACTGATGTATGTGGTCCAATGAACATTGAGGCTCGCGGTGGATATCGTTATTTTCTCACCTTCACAGATGATTTGAGCAGATATGGGTATATCTACTTAATGAAACATAAGTCTGAAACATTTGAAAAGTTCAAAGAATTTCAGAGTGAAGAGGAAAATCATCGTAACAAGAAAATAAAGTTTCTACGATCCGATCGTGGAGGAGAATATTTGAGTTACAAGTTTGGTTTACATTTGAAACAATGCGGAAAAGTTTCGCAACTCACGCCACCCGGAACACCACAACGTAATGGTGTGTCCGAACGTAATAATCGTACTTTACTAGATATGGTGCTATCTATGATGTCTCTTACTGACTTACCGCTATCGTTTTGGGGTTATGCTTTAGAGACGGCCGCATTCATGTTAAATAGGGCACCATCAAAATCCGTTGAGACGACGCCTTATGAACCGTGGTTTGGCAAGAAACCAAAGTTGTCGTTTCTTAAAGTTTGGGGCTGCGATGCTTATGTGAAGAAACTTCAACCAGATAAGCTCGAACCCAAATCGGAGAAATATGTCTTCATAGGATACCAAAAGAGACTATTGGGTACACCTTCTATCACAGATCTGAAGGCAAGACTTTTGTTGCTAAATTTGGATCCTTTCTAGAGAAAGAGTTTCTCTCGAAAGAAGTGAGTGGGAGGAAAGTAGAACTTGATGAGGTAACTGTACCTGCTCCCTTATTGGAAAATAGTTCATCATAAAAACCGGTTCCTGTGACGACTACACCAATCAGTGAGGAAGCTAATGATATTGATCATGAAACTTCAGATCAAGTTACTACCGAACCTCGTAGGTCAACCAAAGTAAGATCCGCACCAGAGTGGTACGGTAATCCTATTCTGGAAGTCATGTTACTTGACCATGGCGAACCTACAAACTATGAGGAAGCGATGATGAGCTTCCGCAAAATGGCTTGAGGCCATGAAATCTGAGATGGGATCCATGTATGAGAACAAAGTATGGACTTCGGTTGACTTGCCTGATGATCGGCAAGCCATCAAAAATAAATGGATCTTCAAGAAGAAGACTGGCGCTGATGGTATGTTACTGTCTACAAAGCTCGACTTGTTGCAAAAGGTTTTCAACAAGTTCAAGGAGTTGACTACGATGAGACTTTCTCACCCGTAGCGATGCTTAAGTCTATCCGAATCATGTTAGCATTTGCCGCATTTTATGATTATGAAATACGACAAATGGATGTCAAAACTGCATTCCTGAATGGATTTCTGGAAGAAGAGTTGTATATGATGCAACCAGAAGGTTTTGTCGATCCAAAAAGTGCTAACAAAGTGTGCAAGCTCCAGCGATCCATTTATGGACTGGTGCAAGCCTCTCGGAGTTGGAATAAACGCTTTGATAGTGTGATCAAAGCATATGGTTTTAGAAAGACTTTTGGAGAAGCCTGTATTTACAAGAAAGTGAGTGGGAGCTCTGTAGCATTTATGATATTATATGTAGATACCATATTATTGATTGGAAATGATATAGAATTTCTGGATAGCATAAAAGGATACTTGAATAATTTTTTTTCAATGAAAGACCTCGGTGAAGCTGCTTACATATTAGGCATCAAGATCTATAGAGATAGATCAAGATGCTTAATTGGACTTTCACAAAGCACATACCTTGATAAAGTTTTGAAAAAGTTTAAAATGGATCAAGCAAAGAAAGGGTTCTTGCCTATTACAAGGTGTGAAGTTGAGTCGACTCAATGCCGACCATAGCAGAAGATAGAGAGAAAATGAAAGATGTTCCCTATGCTTCAGCCATAGGCTCTATCATGTATGCAATGCTGTGTACCAGACCTAATGTATGCTTAGCAATAAGTTTAGCAGGGAGGTACCAAAGTAATCCAGGAGTCGATCACTAGACAGCGGTCAAGAATATCCTAAAATACCTGAAAAGGACTAAGGATATGTTTCTCGTTTATGGAGGTGACAAAGAGCTAGTCGTAAATGGTTACGTCGATGCAAGCTTTGACACTGATCCGGACGACTCTAAATCGCAAACCGGATACGTGTTTATATTGAACGGTGGAGCTGTCAGTTGGTGCAGTTCTAAACAAAGCGTCGTGGCGGGATCTACATGTGAAGCGGAGTACATAGCTGCTTCGGAAGCAGCAAATGAAGGAGTCTGGATCAAGGAGTTCATATCCGATCTAGGTGTCATACCTAGTGCATCGGGACCAATGAAGATCTTCTGTGACAATACTGGTGCAATTGCCTTGGCAAAGGAATCCAGATTTCACAAGAGGACCAAGCACATCAAGAGACACTTCAATTCCATCCGGGACCAAGTCCAGGTGAGAGACATAGAGATTTCCAAGATACATACGGATCTGAATGTTGCAGACCCGTTGGCTAAGCCTCTTCCACAAGCAAAACATGATCAACACCAAGGCTCCATGGGTGTTAGAATCATTACTGTGTAATCTAGATTATTGACTCTAGTGCAAGTGGGAGACTGAATATGCCCTAGAGGCAATAATAAAGTTATTATTTATTTCCTTATATCATGATAAATGATTATCATTCATGCTAGAATTGTATTAACCGGAAACATAATACATGTGTGAATACATAGACAAACATAGTGTCACTAGTATGCCTCTACTTGACTAGCTTGTTGATCAAAAGATGGTTGTGTTTCCTGACCATAGACATGAGTCGTCATTTGATTAATGGGATCACATCATTAGGAGAATGATGTGATTGACTTGACCCATTCCGTTAGCTTAGCACTTGATCGTTTAGTATGTTGCTATTGCTTTCTTCATGACTTATACATGTTCCTACAACTATGAGATTATGCAACTCCCGTTTACCGGAGGAACACTTTGTGTGCTACCAAACGTCACAACATAAATGGGTGATTATAAAGGAGCTCTACAGGTGTCTCCAAAGGTACATGTTGAGTTGGCTATTTCGAGATTAGGTTTTGTCACTCCGATTGTCGGAGAGGTATCTCTGGGCCCTCTCGGTAATGCACATCACTATAAGCCTTGCAAGCAATGTAGCTAATGAGTTAGTTACGGAATGATGCATTACATAACGAGTAAAGAGACTTGCCGGTAACAAGATTGAACTAGGTATTGAGATACCGACGATCGAATCTCGAGCAAGTAACATACCGATGACAAAGGGAACAACATATGTTGTTATGCGGTTTGACCGATAAAGATCTTCGTAGAATATGTAGGAGCCAATATGAGCATCCAGGTTCCGCTATTGGTCATTGACCGGAGACGTGTCTCGGTCATGTCTACATAGTTCTCGAACCCGTAGGGTCCGCACGCTTAAAGTTAGATGACAGTTATATTATGAGTTCATGTGTTTTGATGTACCGAAGATAGTTTGGAGTCCCAGATATGATCACAGACATGACGAGGAGTCTCGAAATGGTCGAGACATGAAGATTGATATATTGGACGATTATATTCGTACACCGGAATGGTTCCGGGGGTTATCGGATATATATCGGAGTACCGGGGGTTACCGGAACCCCCCGGGGGGTTAATGGGCCTCATGGGCCCAAAGTGGAGAAGAGGAGGGGTGGCCAGGGCATGCCGCACTCCCCCTCCCCCTCTAGTCCGAATAGGACAAGGAGGGCCCCCCCCTTTCCCTTCCTTCCCCCTCTCCTACTTGGACAAGGAAAGGAGGGACTCCTCCTGGCGCGCCCCCTCCTGGCCGGCCGCCCCCTCCCCCTTGCTCGTTTATGTACGGGGGCAGGGGGGCACCTCTAGACACAACAACAATTCATACTTGAGATCTATTAGCCGTGTGCTGTGCCCCCCTCCATCATATTCCACCTTCATAATATCATAGCGGTGCTTAGGCGAAGCCCTGCGTCGGTAGGACATCATCATCGTCACCATGCCGTCCTGCTGACGGAACTCTCCCTCGACACTCGACTGGATTGGAGTTCGAGGGACATCATTGAGCTGAACATGGAGGTGCCGTGCTTTTGGTGCTTGATCGGTCGGGCCGTGAAGACGTACAACTACATCAACCGCATTGTGCTAACGCTTCCACGTTCGGTCTACGAGGGTACATGGACAACACTCTCCCCTCTCGTTGGTATGCATCACCATGATCTTGCATGTGCGTAGGATTTTTTTTGAAATTACTATGTTCCACAACAACCTGATGTAAGGAAGCCCGGCCTCAGCCTCGTATAGGGCCCACCAGGCCCAAGAGACATCTGGGAGCCCTAGTGAGGAAAAGACGATGTGTGGGCTCTCCAAATTTGAGGGTGGCGGCAGAATTAATCTCACCGACCCCATGTGTAAACCCTAGACCTCTACTGCTTATATAAAGGGAGGTCTAGGTCCTCATTGATCCATCCAATCTCATATCTAACTCTCGGTAGACAGCCCGTACATCATTGTAATCCTCTGCACAAGGTATCCCCTCATCATGAATTACAAGAAGAAGCAGGACGTAGGGTATTACTCTTCGGAGGCCCGAACCTGGGTAAACTGTGTGTGCATACTCCATCCCAGTACTTCCGATCTCGTCATGAACCTTACCAAGGAATCTGACGGTATTTTGCTCAGTCACCATCCATCCAAACGCCAGTAAACGTTTGGACCACACGGTTCGGATACTTTGCACCCTCCAACGTCGTGCATCAAACATACGCATACCAGTCTACACGTTCGAATTCCCGCAAACCAGAAGCAAAGCTGGCGGAGGTTTGTGAACGTTTGAACAACCGCCATGCCGGACTTCGATACCCCTGGCCCACACAAAAACCCCACTAGAGCCCCGCTTATCTCACTTCATGCCTCCGTTCTTGTTGTGTATCCGCGTAGTCTAAGACCGCCGCTGTTGTAGCACCCACTCCGCTGCCCAGGCCTTGCCCGATCGCACATGATTCTTTGTATATTTCATCCCCATTTCTTTCCAATACTTCCTTGGCCATAAGGGATGTAGTAGAATTGGATTTGGCTCCCCTAAAGCTCTTGGATGAAGGAAGAGGAGTCATCAATGGAGAACACCCGAGGAGGCCTCCTATATAAACACCTCCAACCCTAGCTATCAAGTGATGGAAATATGCCCTAGAAGCAATAATAAAATGGTTATTATTATAATATTTCCTAAATCATGATAATGTTTTATTATTCATGCTATAATTGTATTGACCGGAAACTTAAATACATGTGTGGATACATAAACAAATACCATGTCCCTAGTGAGCCTCTACTAGACTAGCTCATTGATCAAAGATGGTTAAGGTTTCCTAACCATAGACATGAGTTGTCATTGATAACGGAATCTCATCATTAGGAGAATGATGTGATGGATAAGACCCATCCGTAAGCATAGCGTATGATCATTCAGTTCATTGCTACCGCTTTCTTAATGTCTAATACATATTCCTTTGACCATGAGATCATGCAACTCTAGGATACCAGAGGAATACCTTGTGTGCTATCAAACTTCACAATGTAACTAGGTGATCATAAAGATGCTCTACAGGCATCTCCGAAGGTGATTGTTGAGTTGGCGGGAATCGAGATTGGGATTTGTCACTCCATGTATCAGAGAGGTATCTCTGGGCCCTCTTGGTAATACACATCACAAGAAGCTTGCAAGCAAAGTGAATAAGGAGTTGGTTACGAGATGATGTATTATAGAACGAGTAAAGAGACTTTCCAGTAATAAGATTGAACTTGGTATGAAGATACCAACGATCTAATCTCGGGCAAGTAACATACCGACAGACAAAGGGAATTACGTATGTTGTCATAAGGTTTGACCGATAAAGATCTTCGTAGAATATGTAGGAACCAATATGGGCATCCAGGTTCCGCTATTTGTTATTGACTGGAGAGGCGTCTCGGTCATGTCTACATCATTCTCGAACCCGTAGGGTCCGCACGCTTAACGTTCATTGACAATATAGTATTATATGAGTTATGTGAATTGGTGACCGAATGTTGTTCAGAGTCCTGGATGAGATCACAGACATGACGAGGAGCCCCGGAATGGTCCGGAGGTAAAGATTGATATATAGGACGATGCTATTTGGTCACTGAAAAGGTTTCGAGATGTACCGGGTATTCATCGGGTCACCGGAAGGGGTTTCGGGAGAGCTACGGGGATAGTATGGGCCTAATGGGCCAATGGGAGGCACACACACCAGCCCACAAGGGGCTGCGTGCCCTCTCCCTGGCCGCCGGCCCTAGGGAAGGAAAGGTGGGAGGGCTAGCCCCTCCTGCCTTCCCCTCCTCATGGGAGAAAGGAGGGGGGGGGACCCTCCCCTGCCTTTCCCCGCACGCCTAAGAAGGCTAGAGGGGCGCGGCTAGGGAAAGGCCCAAGGTGTCCGCTGGCCCCTTGGGGGAACCCTAGGCTGCCTCCCCTCCGTGAAATATGCCCTAGAGGCAATAATAAAGTGGTTATTATTATATTTCCTTAATAATGATAAAGGTTTATTATTCATGCTAGAATTGTATTGACCGGAAACTTAAATACATGTGTGGATACATAAACAAATACCGTGTCCCTATTAAGCCTCTACTAGACTAGCTCGTTGATCAAAAGTTGGTTAAAGGTTTCCTAACCATAGACATGCGTTGTCACTTGATAACAGGATCACATCATTAGGAGAATGATGTGATGGACAAGACCCATATGTTAGCTTAGCATATGATCGTTCAGTTTATTGCAATTGCTTTCTTAATGTCAAATACATATTCCTTCAACCATGAGATCATGCAACTCCCGGATACCAGAGGAATACCTTGTGTGCTATCAAACGTCACAACGTAATTGCGTGATCATAAAGATGCTCTACAGGTATCTCCGAAGGTGACTGGTGAGTTGGCATGGATCCAGATTGGAATTTGTCACTCCATGGGACGGAGAGGAATGTCTGGGCCATATCAGTAATACAACATCACAGGAAGCTTGCAAGCAATGTGACTAAGGAGTTAGTTACGAGATGATGTATTATGAAACGAGTAAAGAGACTTGTCGGTAACAAGATTGAACTAGGTATGGAGATACCGACGATCGAATTTCGGGCAAGTAACATACGACAGACAAAGGGAACTACGTATGTTGTCATAAAGGTTCAATCGATAAAGATCTTCGTAGAATATGTGGGAATCAATATGGGCATCCAGGTCCTGCTATTGGTTATTGACCGGAGAAGCATCTCGGTCTCTACATCATCCTCGAACCCGTAGGGTCCGCACGCTTAATGTTCATTGCTGACATAGTATTATATGAGTTATGTATATATGTTGGTGACCGAATGTTGTTCACAGTCCTGGATGAGATCACGGACATGACGAGGAGCTCTAGAATGGTCCAGAGCTAAATATTGATATATGGGATAATAGTGTTTGGTCTACGGAAGGGTTCCAGAATTCACCAAAAGGGGTTTTAGATGTCTCCCGAAATGTTCTGGTGCGAGAACACTTTATTTGGGTCAAGGGGTAAAGCCCACGAGGTTTAAGGAAGGTGCAAAAGGAAGTTTTGTGAAGGCCAGGGGCTAGATGCCGAGGACCCTTGCGTCTGTTCCTGGAGTCCGAGAAGGACTCTCGCCTTGCGTGCCAAACCGACTTTTTGAGGAGGCTCTTTCTCCAAGAAACGACCCCAGGGCTCAACATATGAATAGAGCGGCAGGGCTAGCACCCGGAACAGATCAAGATTCACCAAGCCATGTGCCAGCAACCCCGCCCCCTCTAGTTTATCCCCCGTCATAGTTTCTATTGTGCTTGGCGAAGCCTTGCGGAGATTGTTCTTCACCACCACCGTCACCATGCCTTCATGCTACCGGAACTCGTCTACTACTTCGCCTCTCTTGCTAAATCGAGAAGGTGAGGACATCATCAAGATGAACATGTGCTGATGCAGAGGTGCCGTATGTTCGGTACTTGATCGGGATGGATCATGAAGGTGTACGACCACATCAATCGCGTTGATAAATGCTTCCGCTTAGCGATCTACAAGGGTATGTAGATGCTCTCCCCCTCTCGTAGCTATGCATCTCCATGGATAGATCTTGCGTGTGCGTAGATTTTTTTTGTTTTCCATGCAACATTCTCCAACAGTGGCATCATGAGCCAGGTCTATGCATAGATGATATGCACGAGTAGAACACAAAGGAGTTGTGAGCAGTGATGTTCATACTGCTTACCACCAACATCTTATTTTGATTCGGCAGCATTGTGGGATGAAGCGGCCCGGACCAACCTTACATGTCCACGTACATGAGACCGGTTCCATCGACTGACATGCAAATAGTTTTGCACAAAGGTGGCTGGCAGGTGTCTGTTTCTCCTACTTTAGTTGAATCGAATTTGACTATGGTCGGTCCTTGCAGAAGGTTAAAACAGCAAACTTGATAATCATCGTTGTGATTTTGCGTAGGTAAGAACGGTTCTTGATAGTTGCCCATAGCAGCCATGTAAAACTTGCAACAACAAAGTAGAGGACCTCTAACTTGTTTTTGCAGGGTATGTTGTGATGTGATATTGTCAAGACGTGATTGGATATATGTTGATGTATGAGATGATCATGTTTTGTAATAAGTTCACGACTTGCATGTCGATGAGTTTGACAATCGGTAGTAGCCTTAGGGTTGTCTTTAATTATTGTATGACCTGCGTGTCAATCACTTAAGCGCCATGTAATAGCTTTACTTTATCGCTATGTGTTAGAAATAGTTGTAGAAGCAATAGATGGAGATCATGCCGATGCTTTGGAGATCGAGATCAAAAGCACAAGATGATGATGGCCATATCATGTCACATATTGTCACACCCTAGCTAGTTCATGCATTAGAGTGTTGCATCATGTTATTCATTCAACAGAAACCTGAAATGGGATTGCCAGAACCCCCAGCCCCCTCTAAACAAACTAGGGTTTACTAAAATATTTTCGATGAACCTGAAATGCCCTTCTAAAATGCCCATCATTTTTGCCTTGGTTCAGAACCTTTGCCAAAAGTGGTGCACATTTTCCTAGGTCATCCTAAGGTCTTTGAATTAAATCATAACTATTTGAGTTTGGGCATTTAAAATTTATAAAATATTTCAAATGTCCAAATATTCCCAAACTAAAATGTTTCATGTTGGAAATATTCCAACAATGGACCAGGAGCAGTTTGGTGAATTTTAGAACCTTTTTGGTATTTTAAATAACTCAACAAAGTTGCAGAAAAATAGAAAAAGAAAAACAGAAAGCAAACTTACCTGGCGCCGCTAGCCGGCCCACCAGCCAGCCCACCTGGCCGGCCCAGCCCGGCCACCGCGCCAGCGAGCTGCTTGGCTTGCTAGGCAGGCAGCCAAGGTGCTCGGCGGCGGCACCGCAGCTCGCCACGCAGCTGCTCGCCGCCCTGCTTCGTCCTCTCGCCGCCCCGTCGCCTTGGATGAGCTCCACGTCGCGCCCCGGACCCCCCAGACACCCCCTCTCCTCTCCAGCTCGTCTCCCTCGCTCTCCCACGCCATGGCCGACGCCACCGTCGCCGCACCGCAGCCGTAGCCGCGTTCTCCATCGACCCCACGCCGCGCCACCGTGTCCAGGAGCTCCGCCGTCGTCGACTCCTTCGAGCTAGCCGAGCCCCAAGCGCTCGCGTACCCCGAAGACGCCGCACCAGCCTCGCCCGAGTCCGCCGCCGCCGGAGATCCCTTTCAACGCCGTCGCCGCCTCAGCTCGTCCCCGACCCCGCCGGTGGCCTCTACGTGAGCTCTGTGAGCTCAGCTACCTTCCCCTCTCTTCCTCTCTCACTCCCGTGCACCACAGCGAGCGCACGAAGCTCACCCGCACGCGCCGTCGCGGACCTCGTCGCCGACGTGCTCCCGGCCATTCTCCGGCCACCTCACCGTGTCCATCGCGTTCACCACGACGCGTTGGAGCTAACCACGCACTTCCCGCACCTCACCGCACACCCTACCTCGAGTTCGTCTTCACCCGAGCTCCGGTGGCCGCCAAAGTCGCCGCCGGCGCCAACTCCGGCCACCCCGAGCCCAACCACCACCACCAATAGACGCGGCTCACCCTCAACAACCCGTAGATGCCTTCCGCCGCTCATTTGGTCGCCGGAATGGCAAAAACCACTTTCGCCGCCGCGTCGCTCTTCGCCGCGGCTAAGCGCGATGGGTTTGACCACGGCTTTGACCACGGGTGGGCCCAGTTTGACCCCCCTGGGTCTATGACATGTGGGCCCAGCCCTGCTAATTAACCTAGTTTAGTTTTAATTAAATTCTAACTAAACTAACCCCACTGACATGCGGGACCCACTGGTCAGTTTGACCTGACCAGCCCGTTGACCACTGACGTCATCATGACACAGTGCTGACGCATTAATTTAATTTACTGGAATTATTTTTACACAGGAAATTCCAGAAAATGTTTCAAACTTCAAAAATTCATAGAAATTAATCTGTAACTCCAAATGAAACAAATTATATATGAAAAATGATCAGAAAAATCCAATCTATCCATCTGTACTGGTTTCATGCATGTTTACAGAAGCTAACCCACTGTTTATCACAGAACAAGATATAACACTTTAAATGATCATATATGAGTTTGGAAATTGCATCTTTGGTTCAAAATGCTCCAAACCCATCTGATCTTAGTTGCATTAGCCCAATGCACTCATTTTGCCATGTCTCATTGCATGCATCATATTGTTGCATCTTGTTTGGTAATGCTATGTATCGGTGTTCTCTGCGGCAGGTTCTGCCCCTGAGGAGTACCGTGATAACCCCGACGAAGAGCAATACCCGTGCACCGACCCGTCAGGCAAGCAACCAACCATTTGATCATATCGATAAAATCCCATGTTCTTGCTCCTGCTCTCGTTCTTGCATTAAGACAATGCGACTCAAGCTGCTGTGTCTGCGGTAGTTGAACCCATTTCCTCTGCATGACTGTCATTGCCACAATAACTAGATGAAACCCACTAGCATGTGTAGGAGTTGATTGAGCCATATGATTGTGTTGTTCCTACCTTGCTATGCCTGCTATGCTTAGAGTCATGTCGTCCGGTTCATCCGGGTGATGGCTAGAGTGAAATGATCGAGTCAAGATGAGAGTAAGGTGTTGAACACGATTTGGTAAAGGTATCGATGAGAGGCCATGTAGGAGTACATGGTGGGTTGTTTCATTGAGACCGTCCTAAATCGAGATCTGTATGTGTGATTTAAGATTCATTACTACCATACATTGGGCCTGAAATATGACCCGCTCGACTTCTTATTCACGCTAGTCCTCTGTCCGGGAGTTGCAAGTAGTTTCGGTGTTTGTAGCCTCATGGAGGCCGTGGACAGCGTGACCGTAGGGGTGGGCTGTGATGCGGTAGGTACGTGGCACGGTGTCGGATGCCCGTTTGGTATCTCGGGAACCTGTTCACATCGTTTGGGGCTGTGAGCGAAACTTCGCCGAACTCCTCATAGATGGAACCCAAATAGGCGATAAACTGGACTAGAGACTTGAGTGTCTAGGTAGGTCGTGGTCTACACCCGTCGGCTTTCGCTGAAGTCTGCCGAGCACATGTCGTGTGCGACGCTAAGTGGTGGAAACATGTATGAAGAAGTACACCCTGCAGGTTAACATCATCTATTGAATAGCGCGTCATGATAAGGACTACTTGGTTGCCTATACAGTTCATAGACAAGTAAATGGATACTACTAAAAGCCTCAAGATAAGCGTGAGTCCCGAGGATGGCTCTTCCGTAGGAAGACGGAGGTGGATCCTCGGTGGTGTATTGAAGTGATGAGTAGTGGACCCGAGTGCGCGAAAACTATTTCAAGTTGGTGTCTCGTAGGATAACTTAGCCATGAGTCAAAGCTGGCTTGCTGCAATAACCCCACCAACCCTTCTTGATAATGTGCATGTATGTAGGGTCGATGTAAGTCTTCTTGAGTACCTTTGTACTCATGTTGCTTTAATTTACATTTTTAGAAGATGCCACAAACCCTTCCGACGGGTTCTTCATAGGCGTTGACATCGATGAGTAGACTAAGGCCCGTGGTGATCTGAGCAAGTGAAGGACCATGTAGTATAGCTAGGCTTACCCAAGCCTCTTTTATTTTACTAGTTATGCGTACTCGGACAAAACACTTCCGCTGTGGCTTGTATGCTTGTATGACTTGTATGTGGGTCGTGTGACCCGCACTTGTGTGTATGATATGTATGGCTCTCTCGAGCCTTTAAATAAAATACTTGTGTCGAGAGTCATGTTGTGATGCCTTGTTGTATTTGCACATATCAAGCATATTGTGTGTATGATTGAAATGCTTGGTATGTGTGGGATCGACTATCTAGTTGTTTATCTTTAGTAGCCTCTCTTACGGAAATGTCTCCTAGTGTCTCCTTTGAGCCATGGTAGCTTGCTCTTGCTCCGGAACACTTAGGCTGGCGGCATGTGTCCTTCTTCGTTCTGTATGTCATGTCCTTCGGGAAATGTCACGCATTGAGTACCGAGTCCTGCTAGCCCAGCGCTACAGCCCGGAACTTACTTGCTGTTGACCGACACGTTCGATCTTTGGGTCATGGATGCTGTCCTGTAAGTCTGTGCCACTTTGGGTTTACGACTAGTCATGTCGGCCGGGCTCCTTTTCATATGGATGCTAGCGACACTATCATATCGTGTGCCAAAAGGCATAAACGGTCCCGGCTAAGGTAAGGCGACACCGTTGGGATACCGTGCGTGAGGCCGCAAAGTGATATGATGTGTTACTGAGCTAGATTGATATGACATTGAGTCGGGTCTGACAGCGTTGGCATCGAGCCGGACTGCTGTAGGTTCTCCAAGCCTAAGCGGTCGATGTTGAGTCTAGAAATGCTTTAGTTATATGTAGGGGAATTGATTGTGGGATGGTACGTAAGGCTCTTTTTACTCCTTTATCTCATGATATTACGATCCGAGTCGGTCCATTCTTCCATCGGGGTTAAGGATTAGGATCTCTTCTCTCTATTAGGCTCACGTGTTACTAATCGGTAGTACCTTGTAGGTTTGATGGTTACGAGCCTGGTTCAGTTTTACTATCCTGTTATGTTATTAATTGGACCCAGAACCTTGATATGAAATTGTTGAGTGGTTATGCAATTCTTTGTGAAATGTCTCAAATCCTTTGAGCATTTCTGATCGTTATCTTGTCCAAATTCTGCGAATTTCTAATGCCTTTGCATTGTGGTTATGCTTCGGATGGCCACTCGTGACCAAAATCAAGTGGTTCGTCGACCAGATGCATTGGTGTGACCGGTCATATAGCCATGCTAGTTAGGGTTATGATCGGCGGGATACCGTTGGTACCCGAATACACATTGAAGAGCGAGATCGAGACTTTAATCAAAGCCGATATCTACTGCCTTTGTCCGGTGTTTCCCTCTTATCCTGGTTCCACCGAGGCCCTTCACAGCTCCTATGGGCTTGGTGTTACTATTGATATGGCGGTGCAAGATGCTGCATATTCTATGATGACCATTATGCGAGTCAGGACGGCTTGCTCCGCAACACGAATTCGGTATATGCGGGTTCACTTCTGGGCGTTTGGTTATCTTGAGCCATCTATGCCGATTCGATCGGGAGGACTCACTAACCCGTACTCATCGCTGAGTTGATCGAGGACAAGGACCGAGAGAGTCGGGCCTTGAGGATGGAGCTCTTCAACGCCCGTGCTGATCACTGGGCCACCTTGACTCGTTTTGCACCGGCTGTTCAAGCTGGTTATATGGATATGAGAGACTTGTATCCTGTCAGGTCTGCTCTGCCGGACATGATGGACTGGCGTGATGTGGGGGGCATCACCCCACCTCGTGGTCCTCGCAGGCCACCGTTCGTTGGTCCAAGACCTCACCCTTGCCCTTACGGTCCACAGGCTCCCCAGGACCGTCTGTTCCCGGACGAACACGTTGAACTTCCAGGCTACGGAGGAGACTTCTATGAGAACTACTACGGAGACGTCTGAGTTAGTAGCAGTCTCACTAGTATTGTAATAGTTGTATTTCCACCGTCCTGCGTGACTCGTGGAATATGACTTAGTGTGTACTAATTCCGGAGGTGTAAGAAAAATAATGTATAGGAGCTTGGTATGCCTCCGACGAGATGTAATCTTCCTTTCACCGTAGTAGTACTTTGTTTGGTCTGTACTAAACCTTGTATGGTGTGTATGACGATGGAATAAAAAGCGGTTTCAGATTCGCCATGTCATACGGATGATCATCTTGCATTCCAAGTTATCCATTACATTCTACATTTCTATGTCGAATCTTGCCATCCTGGACTAAATCCCTGTTTTGTTTTCCTAGGATGGTTAACACCCGCAACAACCCTGCTCCGCCAGAGCAGGCCGAAGGCAGCGGAGTTGGAGAAGCGAACCTGCCTCACCCTCCTTCTCGGCGAAGTTATCTTTGGAGGCCGAGAGAAACAAACGGAGACCAACCGCTTGTTTGGGCGTATTGAGCAGAACACAGCCCATCATCAGAGAAATAACTTGGTGTCGCTCAGTGACTTCATCAAGTTACACCCACCTACCTTCCACCACTCCATCGAGCCTCTCGACGATGGATGACCGGCTTCATTACTCACAAGCTGCGTTACGCACTAGTAGCCGAGGCCGACAAGGTCACCTTTGCTGCATATCATCTTGAAGGCCCGCTAGTCTCGGTGGGAGAACTATATGGCTATGCCCGATTGGCCATGTCACTACTTGGGCAGAATTCAGCGAGGCTTTCGTGAACACCACATTCGGAGGGTCTCATGGATCGTAAGCGTGAGGAGTTCTGCAGTTTCACCCAAGGTCGACTCTCGTGGGCGCCCTACAGAGAGTTCGGTAATCTCGCACGCTATGCAATGAAGAGGTCTCCATCGACGCCAAGAAGCAGGCAAGGTTCCGCAAGGGACTTAGCCTCGAACCGCCGAGATCTCCGCCGCATGAGTGCACCTCTTTCCGAAGCTTGTTAACAAAGCCATCGCGCTGAAACTGGTCGACTGATTTCAAAGCAACACGCAAGCATGGCCGTGATATGGGTTCCTCATCCGGTCTTTGGACCACGAAGCGCCGTGTGTGGGTGCCAAATCTGCTCGCCATCCAGATTCACACCGAGGCCATCCTTTCAGGCGCCTCGCCCGATTCAGTATGCACCAGCTAAGCCCTATGGTGGGCCAACCCACAACGTTCCTCTACGCGCCAGCCCCGTGACGTGCTTCAAATGTGGGGAATCAGGCCACTACATGCGCGATTGTCCTCAGACCAACCCCAACCAGCCCGCAAAGCTGTTGGCCGTGGCAAGCCAGCCAGAAAGGTGTTCTATGCCTGCCGCCACCACCCTTGCGTGGCCATGTTAATTGTGTTTCAGCTGAAGAGGCCCAAGAGGATCCCAACGTCGTGCTCGGTACGCTTCTTGTTAATTGCCACCCGGCATCTGTTCTTTTCGATACTGGAGCATCTCATTCATTCATGTCCGAAAGCTATGCTCGCTTGCACAACACTGCATTCAGTGATATGCCCACCTCCATGGTAATTCAAACCCCAGGATCCAAATGGCAAACTTCTAGAGTAAGCCATGGAAATGAAATTCAGATCGACAGACTTGTTTTCCTCGCATCGTTGATAGCTCTCAAATCTTCGGATATAAATATCATCTTGGGTATGGACTGGATGTCAGCCCATCATGCCAAGATTGATTGTTTCTCTAGGATTGTTCAACTTACGCACCCTCGGAAAGATAGTCAATGTCTTGACCCGAATATCAGCGTCAACTATATTCTCTTAATGCCGGTCCATTGCGGACCTCGAAGGCGTTCGGTAGTCCGTGATTTTCCGGATGTCTTTCAGAAGAATTGCCGGTGTTCCACCGCGAGATGTTGAGTTCGTGATAGACCTCATTCGAGGACTGTCCCAATTTCTAGAAGACCCTATAAGATGGCACCCTAGAACTAGCGAACTTAAGAAACAACTTGATGAGGCCTTGAAAAGGGTTTCATCCGTCCTAGTTCATCTCCTTGGGCTTGCCCGTCCTCTTCGTTAAGAAGAAGGATGGTACGGACGGATGGTTGTAGATTATCGACCCGTCAACTTGGTCACAATTAAGAACAAGTATCCGCTCCCGGGATCAACGACACTGTATGATCAGCTCGCGGGATCCTCGGTCTTCTCTAAGATGGATTTGAGGTTAGGCTACCACCAAATCAAAATCCAAGCGGGACATTCCCAAAGCGGCCTTTGTTACTCGTTACGCCAATCTGAGTACACCGTCATGTCCTTCGGTCTAACCAACACCCCAGCCACCTTCTCCCGGTTAATGAACTCAATCTTCATGGAGTATTTGGATAAATTCGTCGTGGTTTACCTCGATGATATACTCATCTACTCTAAGAACGAGGAAGAACATGCCGAACATTTAAGGCTAGTGTTGATGAAACTTCGAGAGCATCGCCTTTATGCCAAGTTTTCTAAGTGCGAATTTTGGCTGCCAGAAGTGACCTATCTAGGACATGTAATATCTGGTAAAGGTATTGCTGTCAACCCCGAGCGAGTTCAAGCCGTCCTTAATTGGACTCCACCTGAGTCGGTCAAGCAAGTTCAAAGTTTCCTTGGCTTAGCGAGCTATTGTCGCCGCTTTGTCGAGAACTTCTCCAAAGTTGCTAAACCTCTAACTGAACTCCTCAAGAAGGATAAAAAGTTCGAGTGGACTCCACAATGTGAGCACAGTTTCGAGGCGAAAAGGCGTTTAACTTCGCTCCGTGTTGGTACCACCAGATTTCTCTAAGGACTTTGTTATCTATTGCGACGCCTCGCGACAAGGGCTAGGCTGTATTCTCATGCAAGATCGACACGTAATTGCTTATGCTTCACGGCAATTACACCCACATGAGGAAAACTACCCTACTCATGATCTAGAGCTTGCAGCTGTAGTCCATGCACTCAAAACCTGGCGACATTACCTTCTAGGTAATCGTTGCGAAATCTACACCGATCACCAAAGTCTGAAGTACATATTCACCCAACCAGATTTGAATCTCAGGCAAAGACGTTGGGTTGAGTTGATCACAGATTTCGACTTAGGAATAACTTATACTCCAGGGAAAGCCAACGTCATGGCTGATGCGCTAAGTCGTAAATCTTATTGCAACAACCTAACGTTGCAACAAAGTCAACCACTTCTCCACGAGGAATTTCGGAAGCTTAACCTTCACATTGTTCCTCGAGGGTTCCTTTCCACCTTGGTGGCGAAACCTACTCTTATGGATCAAGTCATCGCTGCCCAAAAACGAGATAAAGGAATATCCCGGATTAAGGAGAACATTGCTAGCGGAGATGCTAAATGTTTCTCTACTAATGATCATGGTGTTGTATATTTTGAGAACCGTCTAGTGGTTCCCAAGAATCAGCACATACGGCAGCTGATCCTTAAGGAGGCTCATGAATCTCCTCTCACCATTCATCCCGGTGGCACTAAAATGTATCGGGACCTCGCCAGAGGTTACGGTGGACTAGGATGAGAGAGACATTGCTCAATTTGTTGCTAAGCTGTGGCGTCGTCGTCGCGTAAAAGCGAGCATCAGCGGCCTGCTTGGCACCCTTCAACCCTTAGCTATTCACGAATGGAAATGGGATAAAATCAGTATGGATTTCATCTTGGTTTTCCCAAGACCAAGAGGGAATAATGCTATCTTTGTCGTTATCGACCGCCTCTCCAAAGTAGCTCATTTCTTACATTGGAGAGTATAACCGCTAGTCAGCTAGCAGACTTGTACATCTCCCGAATAGTGTCTCTTCATGGTGTTCCTTTGGAAATTAACTCGGATCGAGGAAGTCTCTTCACCTCTCGATTTTGGGAAAGCTTCCAAAACGCTATGGGAACCCATCTTTCCTTTAGCACCGCTTTCCACCCTCAATCAAGTGGTCAAGTAGAACGCGTCAACCAAATCCTAGAAGACATGCTTCGAGCTTCTGTTATCTCTTTTGGAATGGATTGGGAGAAATGCCTTCCATTTGCCGAATTTGCTTATAACAACAGCTATCAATCTAGCTTGGGCAAAGCACCTTTTGAAGTTCTCTATGGACGAAGGTGTCGAACACCTCTTAACTGGTCGAAACCGGGAAAGACAATTCTTTGGCCGGATATGATCGAGAAGCGAGAAAAGCAAGTTCGCATCGTTAAGTGAAAAGTTGAAAACAGCCCAATCTCGTCAAAAGAGTCAATATGACCGAAAACATAAGGCTATGACTTACGAGGTTGACGAGAAGGCTTACCTTGGGTTACTCCTCTGAAGGAACCCATAACCCGGTATCAAAGGCAAATTGGCTCCTCGCTACATTGGACCCTTTCGCATTCTTGCCAAACGAGGAGAAGTTGCCTACAAATTGGAACTACCTCCACATCTCTCCAAAGTCCACGATGTCTTCCACGTTTCTCAACTCAGGCGTTGCTTCTCGGATCCTATCCGTGGAGTGGACCACGAAACGCTTGATCTTCAAGATAATCTCACTTATCGAGAATACCCCGTTCGTATCCTCGATCAAGCCGAGCGTACCACTCGACGGCATAATATCAAGTTTCTCAAGGTTCAATGGTCGCACCATTCCGAGAAGGAAGCTACTTGGGAAAGGGAGGATCGTCTTCGACTTGAGTACCCCGCCCTTTTTCCGGAGGAACCGAAATCTCGGGACGAGATTCTTTTGAGTGGGGTGAGTTGTCACACCTAGCTAGTTCATGCATTAGAGTGTTGCATCATGTTATTCATTCAATGAAACACGAAATGGGATTGCGAGAACCTGACCCCTCTGAAACAAACTAGGGTTTACTAAAAATATTTTCGATGAACACTGAAATGCCCTTCTAAAATGCCCATCATTTTTGCCTTGGTTCGAGAACCTTTGCCAAAAGTGGTGCACATTTTCCTAGGTCATCCTAAGGTCTTTGAATTAAATCATAACTATTTGAGTTTGGGCATTTAAAATTTATAAAATATTTCAAATGTCCAAATATTCTAAACTAAAATGTTTCATGTTGGAAATATTCCAACAATGGACCAGAGCAGTTTGGTGAATTTTAGAACCTTTTGGTATTTTAAATAACTCAACAAAGTTGCAGAAAAATAGAAAAAGAAAAACAGAAAGCAAACTTACAGGCGCCGCTTAGCGCCCACACCAGCCCACTGGCGGCCCAGCCCTGCCAGCGCGCCCAATGAGCTGCTTGGCTTGCCAGCAGCAGCCAAGGTGCTCGGCGGCGGCCGCAGCTCGCCACGCACTGCCGCCGCGCCGCCGTCCTCTCGCCGCCCCGTCGCCTTGGATGAGCTCCACGTCGCGCCCCGGACCCCCCAGACACCCCCTCTCCTCTCCAGCTCGTCTCCCTCGCTCTCCCACGCCATGGCCGACGCCACCGTCGCCGCACCGCAGCCGTAGCCGCGTTCTCCGTCGACCCCACGCCGCGCCACCGTGTCCAGGAGCTCCGCCGTCGTCGACTCCTTCGAGCTAGCCGAGCCCCAAGCGCTCGCGTACCCCGAAGACGCCGCACCAGCCTCGCCCGAGTCCGCCGCCGCCGGAGATCCCTTTCAACGCCGTCGCCGCCTCAGCTCGTCCCCGACCCCGCCGGTGGCCTCTACGTGAGCTCTGTGAGCTCAGCTACCTTCCCCTCTCTTCCTCTCTCACTCCCGTGCACCACAGCGAGCGCACGAAGCTCACCCGCACGCGCCGTCGCGGACCTCGTCGCCGACGTGCTCCCGGCCATTCTCCGGCCACCTCACCGTGTCCATCGCGTTCACCACGACGTTGGAGCTAACCACGCACTTCCGCACCTCACCGCACACCCTACCTCGAGTTCGTCTTCACCCGAGCTCGGTGGCGCCAAAATCGCCGCCGGCGCCAACTCCGCCACCCCGAGCCCAACCACCACCACCAATAGACGGCTCACCCTCGGCAACCCGTAGATGCCTTCCGCCGCTCATTTGGTGGCGGAATGGCAAAAACCACTTCGCCGCCGCGTCGCGCTCGCCGTGGCTAAGCGCGATGGGTTTGACCACGGCTTTGACCACGGGTGGGCCGGTTTGACCCCGGGTCTATGACATGTGGGCCCGACCACGCTAATTAACCTAGTTTAGTTTTAATTAAATTCTAACTAAACTAACCCCATCGACATCACGGGACCCACTGGTCAGTTTGACTGACAAGCCCGTTGACCACTGACGTCATCATGACACAGTGCTGACGCATTAATTTAATTTACTGGAATTATTTTTACACAGGAAATTCCAGAAAATGTTTCAAACTTCAAAAATTCATAGAAATTAATCTGTAACTCCAAATGAAACAAATTATATATGAAAAATGATCAGAAAAATCCAATCTATCCATCTGTACTAGTTTCATGCATGTTTACAGAAGCTAACCCACTGTTTATCACAGAACAAGATATAACACTTTAAATGATCATATATGAGTTTGGAAATTGCATCTTTGGTTCAAAATGCTCCAAACCCATCTGATCTTAGTTGCATTAGCCCAATGCACTCATTTTGCCATGTCTCATTGCATGCATCATATTGTTGCATCTTGTTTGGTAATGCTATGTATCGGTGTTCTCTGCGGCGAGTTACGCTTCGAGAGTACCGTGATAACCCGACGAAGAGCAATACCCGTGCACCGACCCGTCGAGCAAGCAACCAACCATTTGATCATATCGATAAAATCCCATGTTCTTGCTCCTGCTCTCGTTTCTGCATTAAGACAACGCGATTCAAACTGCGTGTGTCTTTGTGGTAGTTGAACCCATTTCCTCTGCATGACTGTCATTGCCACAATAACTAGATGAAACCCACTAGCATGTGTAGGAGTTGATTGAGCCATATGATTGTGTTGTTCCTACCTTGCTATGCCTGCTATGCTTAGAGTCGTGTCGTCCGGTTCATCGGGTGATGGCTAGAGTGAAATGATCGAGTCGATATGAGAGTAAGGTGTTGAACACGATTTGGTAAAGGTATCGATGAGAGGCCATGTAGGAGTACATGGTGGGTTGTTTCATTGAGACCGTCCTTAAATCGAGATCTGTATGTGTGATTTAAGATTCATTACTACCATACATTGGGCCTGAAATATGACCCGCTCGACTTCTTATTCACGCTAGTCCTCTGTCCGGGGAGTTGCAAGTAGTTTACGGTGTTTGTAGCCTCTTTGGAGGCCGTGGACAGCTGACCGTAGGGGTGGGCTGTGATGCGGTAGGTGCGTGGCACGGTGTCGGATGCCCGTTTGGTATCTCGGGAACCTGTTCACATCGTTTGGGGCTGTGAGCGAAACTTGGCGGAACTCCTCATAGATGGAACCCAAATAGGCGATAAACCTGGACTAGAGACTTGAGTGTCTAGGTAGGTCGTGGTCTACACCCACGTCGGCTTTCGCTTGAAGTCTGCCGAGCACATGTCGTGTCGGGCGCTAAGTGGTGAAACATGTATGAAGAAGTACACCCTGCGCAGGTTAACATCATCTATTGAATAGCGCGTCATGATAAGGACTACTTGGTTGCCTATACGGTTCATAGACAAGTAAATGGATACTACTAAAAGCCTCAAGATAAGCGTGAGTCCCGAGGATGGCTCTTAGTAGGAAGGCGGAGGTGGATCCTCGGTGGTGTATTGAAGTGATGAGTAGTGGACCCGAGTCTTGTGAAAACTATTTCAAGTTGGTGTCTCGTGGGATAACTTAGCCATGAGTCAAAGCTGGCTTGCTGCAATAACCCCACCAACCCTTCTTGATAATGTGCATGTATGTAGGGTCGATGTAAGTCTTCTTGAGTACCTTTGTACTCATGTTGCTTTAATTTACATTTTTAGGAAGATGCCACAAACCCTTCCGACGGGTTCTTCGTGAGCGTTGACATCGATGAGTAGACTAAGGCCGGTGGTGATCTGAGCAAGTGAAGGACCATGTAGTATAGCTAGGCTTACCCAAGCCTCTTTTATTTTACTAGTTATGCGTACTCGGACAAAACACTTCCGCTGTGGCTTGTATGCTTGTATGACTTGTATGTGGGTCGTGTGACCCGTGCTTGTGTGTATGACATGTATGGCTCTCTGAGCCTTTAAATAAAATACTTGTGTCGAGAGTCATGTTGTGATGCCTTGTTGTATTTGCACATATCGAGCATATTGTGTGTATGATTGAAATGCTTGGTATGTGTGGGATCGACTATCTAGTTGTTTATCTTTAGTAGCCTCTCTTACGGAAATGTCTCCTAGTGTCTCCTTTGAGCCATGGTAGCTTGCTCTTGCTCCGAACACTTAGGCTGGCGGCATGTGTCCTTCTTCGTTCTGTGTACGTCCTTCGGGAAATGTCACGCATTGAGTACTGGAGTCCTGCTAGCCAGCGCTACAGCCCGGAACTTACTTGTTGTTGATCGACACGTTCGATCTTTGGGTCATGGATGCTGTCCTGTAAGTCTGTGCCACTTTGGGTTTACGACTAGTCATGTCAGCCCGGGCTCCTTTTCATATGGATGCTAGCGACACTATCATATACGTGTGCCAAAAGGCGCAAACAGTCCCGGGCTAAGGTAAGGTGACACCCGTTGGGATACCGTGCGTGAGGCCGCAAAGTGATATGATGTGTTACAGGCTAGATTGATATGACATTGAGTCGGGGTCCTGACACATATTTTGATTGCATGTGATGTTTATCCTTTATGCATCTTATTTTGCTTAGAACGATGGTAGCATTATAAGATGATCCCTTCACTTAATTTCAAGATAAAAGTATTCTCCCTGAGTATGCACCATTGCCAAAGTTTGTCGTTTCGGAGCACCTCGTGATGATCGGGTGTGATAGACTCTATGTTCACATACAACGGGTGTAAGCCAGTTTTGCACATGCAAGATACTTGGGTTGAACTAGACGAGCCTAGCATGTACAGACATGGTCTCGGAGCACTCGAGACCGAAAGGTCGAACGTGAGTCATATAGTAGATATGATCAACATAGAGATGTTCACCATTGAAGACTACCCCGTCTCACGTGACGATCAGACATGGGTTAGTTGATTTGGATCATGTATCACTTAGACAACTTGAGGGATGTTGATTTAAGTGGGAGTTTATTAGTAATTTGATTAATGAACTAAAATTTATCTTGAACTTAGTCTTAATAGTTTTTGCATATCTATGTTGTAGATCAATGGCCCGTGCTACCGGTCCCTAGAATTTTAATTCGTTCCTAGACAAAGCTAAGTTGAAAAATGATGATAGCAACTACACTGACTAGGTCCGCAACTTGAGGAATATCCTCATTGCTGCATAGAAGAATTATGTCCTTGATGCACCGCTAGGTGATAGACCTGCCGGAGGAGCTAGTGCAGATGTTATGAATGTCTGGTAGGCTCGATCTGATGACTACTCAATAGTTTGTGGTAGGCTCGATCTGATGACTACTCAATAGTTTAGTGTGCCATGCTTTATGGCCTAGAACCGGGACTTCAAAGACGCTTTGAACGCCATGGAGCATATGAGATGTTCCAAGAGCTAAAGTTGATATTTCAAGCTAATTCCCGGGTTGAGCAATATGAAGTCCCCAACAAGTTCTATAGCTATAAGATGGAGGAAACACTTCTGTCAGTGAACACATACTCAAAATGTCTGAGTATCTTAACCACTTGACTCAACTGGGAATTGATCTTCAAGTTGAGAGTGTTATTGACAGAGTTCTTCAGTCTCTGCCACCAAGCTGCAAAGGCTTCGTGATGAACTATAATATGCAAGGGATGACAAAAATGATTCCCGAGCTCTTCGTGATGCTGAAATCGGCGGAGGTAGAAATCAAGAAGGAGCATCAATTGTTGATGGTTAACAAGACCACTAGTTTCAAGAAAAAGGGCAAGGGAAAGAAAGGGAACTTCAAGAAGAATGGCAGCAAGTTGCCGCTCCCGTGAAGAAACCCAAAGCTGGACCCAAGCCTGAAACTGGGTGCTTCTACTGCAAGGGAAATGGCCAGTGGAAGCGAAACTGCCCCAAATACTTGGCAGATGAGAAGGATGGCAAAGTGAACAAAGGTATATTTGATATACATGTTATTAATGTGTACCTTACTAATGCTCGCAGTAGCGCCTGGGTATTTGATACTGGTTCGGTTGCTCATATTTGTAACTTGAAATAGGAGCGATGGAATAAACAAATATTGGCTCAGGACGAGGCGATGATGCACATCGGGAATGATTCCAAGGTCGATGTGATCGCTGTCGGCACGCTACCTCTACATCTACCTTCGGGATTAGTTTTAGACCTTCATAATTGTTATTTGGTGCCAGCGTTGATCATGAACATTATATCTGGATCTTGTTTATTGCAAGAAGGTTATTCATTTTTATATGAATAACATCTTTTATGGTCATGCACCCTCAGTGAATGGTATATTCTTGTTGAATCTCGATCGTAGTGATGCACATATTCATAATATTGATGCCAAAAGAAGCAAAGTTGATAATGATAGTGCAAGATACTTGTGGCACTACCGTTTAGGTCATATTGGTATAAAGTGCATGAAGAAACTCCATGTAGATGGACTTTTAGAATCACTTGATTATGAATCATTTGATACTTGCGAACCATGCCTCATGGGTAAGATGACTAAGTGTTGTCGGAAACCATGGCCACCTATGGGACCAGAGGGCCCCTTGCTGGTTCGGCAGGGGGGCGTCGCATTGCACAAAGAGCAGACGAGCGTGGGGCAACGTGGCAGAGATCACGCAGGCAATTTTTACCTAGTTTTGGGACGCCAAACCCTACTCCTGCTTTGGTGGATTGATTTTGGAAGAGAGGTGGTGGAGCATAGTACACTTGCCCGGCAGGGGCCACAGTGGCTACGCGCGTATGTGTGTCTGAGTTATCCAACCTTCTAACCCTTTCTCTGGTTGCCATGGGCCTCGTTTTATAGATTAAGGGGTCACCATAATGGCAAAGTAGTCATTATGCACTGATAAGATAGCAAACAGTGCTATCATACCTCACTTTGTAGGCTGACAGGGTGCATTAAATGCATCGCTTAATGTCACGTCACTGGTTGCCCGGCAAGCCATGCCGGGCTATCCCGCTAGCTCCACGCCCGCTCGCTTGACACGTTGCAGGACGGGTGTCATCTATAGGCATTTCCTGTAGAAAGAGGCTGCCATGTGGCGAATGGTGGCCACCTAGTCAATTTGCGGCTTGACACCGCACTGATTGACGACATGGGTCGTGGCGGAGTGGCTGGGTGAGGTGGTTTTCCTCTCGTGAGTCCTAGCAGGCCCTGCCGGGACGTCTTGGACGTCTTCTTCTGGGGGTGGCCCCGTCCTTGTCGAGCTCGCTTGCCCGACAAGGGAGGCTGTTCTCCTGGTGGCATCTTACTTCTCTGGCTTGACTTTGGTCCTCTTGATCTGCATGTTGGTCCTGTGAAGTTCTTGGTCTCTCGTACTCTGACTTGGGTTGGTGCCTTAATCCTGCTCCCGTGCCTATGCACCCTGGTATCTCGAGATCATCACGGGACTGCATAACTTCTTATGAGTTCTCCATCAAGTACTACATCCTCTCTGATTCCAATTTTTCACGGGCCTTGAGTTATTAAACACTCAAAGACACCGATAACTGAACCGAGTCCACACTACGGTTCAACAACTTTTAGTAATCTTCTTTACTTACGAGTTTGTACCCGATCACGCCATTCCTAGCCTGATTGGCTATATCATTGTGCTAATTTTTAACTGTGCTACCGGGTCCTTCTCGGAGCACAAATTTCGACGATGAGCTAATCTTACAATCGATCTTCCTCGTCATATCGTTTGTCCTTGAGCAGCAAGCTTGATTTCGAGTTTGTGTCGTACCCATGGTCCCAATGACTTTTGGCTTCATCATTTCCGTTGACTTGATGTCATCACCGATCAGTTACATCTTCTCGAAACCTCTCGACAAATGTGTCGTGATCATCATCAACATTCTGAGGTCTTCCAAGATATCTATCGAATTCTTGATGAGAAATAGCATCCTTTGCCCTCGATGGTTTGGGTTATCATCCACAACATTATTGCATTCCCTCCAACACAAAAATTGTTCCTGTTTTGTGTTGTACCTTGAGTTCCTTGTTATCCAACTTATGTTATGATTCTACCGTGGAGTATTACCATCTTTGATGTCAAGAATGTTGTGAGGATTGCTCCACCTCTTAAGAATTCTTGCTATAGTGATACTCCTCATAATCACCATTCTTTCTTGGTCCTCGCGTTGATCCCATACGGGGTACCAACAAGTGAACGTGCTGTTTGGATTCTACCTATCTAGCAACCCTATTGCTTTGAAGTTAATGGTCGGCCGTTCATTCTTAGACTATTGATTATTGAATCACCATTCCAGGTTAGCCGTGCAACCCAGCCCATATTTCGGGCGCACCTTTCAACCATTGTTAAATTGTGTATGTTTTCTTCAAGCATACATCAATATATCTTTTTGATCTGACAAATGTTATCTCCTTGTTCACGTAATGGTGGAAATCCATCCGTTGGAAATTTTGGTGAATTGTCACTGAGTTCATCAGCCACCTCCTTGTCCTCTCCTTGGGTTGATGATGAACTCTTGTTAGCGGAAATCACTTCATAGTTCATTTCGAGAAGCTTACGGTGTCATCCGTCAATTTGTGTTGCACCTTTCTTCTCGGGCATCCAGTCCGAGGTATCTCGACACCAATCAGATCTGAATCTCGATTAGGATATGATGGTTGAAATATATTTTCAAGAATTATAACATTGGTCCCTATATGCCCCGGTAAGGTGATGTCATGCCTAGCACACCTGACCAGAGGACCTAGTGTTATAGTTTCCTTTTTAACCTTGTTTAATAAGTTTATCCTGATGGATCCTTTGTGTATCCAAAGTCTGATCTTTGCTTGAAGACCATGTCAGTGCTATCTCGAAGCATGTCTATGGTACTCCGATTTTCAATAAGAACATTTGAAGCACCATGCTAAATGTTTCTTGTTGAAATTACCCAAACACCGTTGTATGGGTAATGTCATGAAATTTCTCTCCTCTTATCTAAAGGGTCTTTTACCTTATATCCTGTCTTGGATATCATCCTCTCGCTTGACTTTGGGAAGGATATACCCACGATATATGTGTTTAAACACATTTTCCTTTCCGTTGTTTTGTTCAAACTTCCTTATAATGCTTAAGCGAGCGGTGGTAATTCCTCGCTTAGGTAAGCAGCTCGTGGTACAACTCGCCAAGTAAGACCCTATTACTATAGCGATGACATTTCGGTAGCCACCGATGGACGAGAACTTTGCCTAATGGTCCGCCTCGTTCAACGAGCAGGAAAACGGTTCTCTTCGTCCCTCGCCCTTGGTATCGACATTGTTGCCAACATAACTGATAGGCTACCCTCTGACATGTCTTGCTATCATGACCGTGCAAGATATCAACGCTTTTCCTACTTCTAACCACATGGTGGGCCAATAACCCACAGTTCCACAGGATCAAAACCGGACTCTCCTGTACACCCCCTGTTTCAAAAGTTATTCCTCACGCTTGGCTTCGTATGTAATTCATGAGCCACCATCCTAGTGCTCTATTCTGGTATTAGACGCAATACTTACTCTCGCTGCCCTGAACCACTTTCTCACTCTGGTTTAGACTTCGAGCAACTATCTATCCGCTTGGAACCTCTTATTGTACCTTCATACCTTACTCCTGATGTATTCTATATGTTCAACTCGAGAGATAATCTTATGCTCCTTCATGGGTTAACCCCCAGATTGTTTCCCTCATAAGCATTCTGTCGTAGCCGAGCTGCCCCTTACCTATTCGTAAGTACGTTGGAGTTCCCGAGAAAAGGGCGACATCACCATGATAACCTGAAGCAGAGAAATGAAGACGTCAATGTAACGGATCGACCTCTTCGAGAAGAGCAACCAAAGACGAGAAGACCCGTTAGAATTTCGTAACCAAAATTTTCCCCTTACTCCCCAACTTAAATCTCGGGACGAGATTTCTTGTAGTGGAGGAGAATTGTGACGCCCGGATAATCAAGCTACAGTAACCTATGCTAATGATGCCACGTCACCTCGATTACTGTTGCTAATCTCCTGTTAGTTCGAAACCAGTTCGAATTCAAATTCAAAATCAAGCAAACATTAATTTTTTTAAATGTTAAAACTAAAATGTTCGGAGTGAGCCAAATAATGCATAGGTAATTATGGTGGAGAAACCCTACATCTTTAGAGGTGTTTGAATGTCCTAACATAAATAAACACTAGCCGGAACAATTAATTAAATGCCCTTTTCAATTAATAAAATATTAGGCTAATTTATTTAGATGCCCTGAGTTACGTGGCAGTAGTATATTTGTTTAGGCTGATGTAGGAACCAGTTAGGTATTTATTTCAAACTAAATGAAAACTTAAACAAAAGAAAAATGAAAACAAAAAAAACCATGGCCAACCGGGTCGCGACCCAGCCGGCCAGCCCACCGGCCCACCTGCGCCCCTTGGCCTACATGGCCTGCCGTGCCCAAACCCTAGCCCGACCGACACCCGCAACCCCCACTCGCACCCACTCCTTCCCCCTCGTCCCACTCCTCCCTCTCGTCCATCCCCGATCTAGATCGGGGCAACCCCCGATCCCATCGCCCTAACGGCGCCTCACGCCCGAACCTCCCCCCTCGCAGCCTTTCCTCCCTCCATTCCCTCCTGCTTCGCCCATCGTCGCCCCTGCTGCCCTCACCGACGACCTTCTCGCCTCCCTGTCCGGCCTCGACTGGTGCCCGCCTCCGCCACCACTGTCGCGCCGGCGTCGTCGTCGTCGTCGCCGTGTCTCCCTGGCCCGGCGGCTGCACGCCTGCGCCCGGGGCTCTTGTCGCCGCCACGCAGCTTCTCCGTCGTCCCTCGCCGCGCCTCCCCAAGCCTCTACTCGCCTCACGCTGCCGGCCCGTCCGGCAGCCGGACTCACCGGCGAGGTCCATCCGCCTCCCGAGCCCTCCTCTCAACGATGTGAGCATCTGGCTCCCCCGGCCTCTCCCTCTCCTCCCTATGCCCTCCGGCCGATTGCTGCTAGCTCCGCCGTAGTCGTCGCCTTCCGTCACCCCCGACGATGTTTCGGCCGCTCCTAGCTCCAGACGACGGTACAGCTCGACGCGGTGCATCACGCTTGCCCGTTTGACGCTCGGGTTGGCCCTTTTGGTCACCGAAGCCGCCGGCTCCGCGCGCGCGCCGTCCTCTGCACTCACGCGCACGCACGTTCTAACACTAGGTTGACCCACTGATGTGTGGGCCCGCATGGTTTAACCATTCCCTTAACCACCTAATTAGAACCTAATAAAATTGTTTAGTTGAGTAACTGAAAATGACATGTGGACCCATTTCATTTAAAATCCTGTTAAAAATATCTAAGTCAATGACATGTGGCCCCACTTAATCATTAAATTAATTAAGCTGTTAATTTACCTGTCTCTATGATGATTGGGTCCCACTGACCAGTTTGACCGATCAGCGTTGACCTAGTCAACTGCTTGTTGGACTATTGACTTTGACCCCGACCCCACCCGTCATACATCGTGGGTGGGGCTTTGCATTAAGTGGCGAAGTATTCTTGATTAAATTTGGAATATAAATAAATCCATAAATTGAATAAACCTTTGAAAATTAATATAAAATAATCCGTAGCTCAAATGAAAATACTTTGTACATGAAAGTTGCTCAGAACGACGAGACAAATCAGTATACGCAGCCCGTTCGTCAGCCACACGTCCCTAGCATAGTGAACCTGCAACATTTCACCTCCGGTTCATTTGTCCGAAAACGCGAAACACCGGGGATACTTTCCCTGATGTTTCCCCCCTTCACCGGTATCACCTCCTATTGCGTTAGGTCACCTCTAGCACCACGTATTGCCAAGCTACACTTTGTGATACTTTGATTGCTCTATTATTTATTGTGTTCCCCCTCCGTTACTTCTTTCCGGTAGACCCCGAGGCTGTCGACGACCCCCCAGTTCGACTACGGAGTTGACGACCCCTCCTTCTTGCCAGAGCAACCAGGCAAGCCCCCCCTTGATCACCAGATATCGCCTATTCTCCTCTATACTGCTTGCATTAGAGTAGTGTAGCATGTTATTGCTTTTCGTTGATCCTATTCTGATGCATAGCCTGACATTGTTTCTACATCTGTTGATACCTTACCTGCAATCCTAAATGCTTAGTATAGGATGCTAGTTTATCATCATTGGCCCTACATTCTTGTCGATGCGCCTTGCTATACTATCGGGCCGTGATCACTTGGGAGGTGATCACGGTATATACTATACATACATACATACTATACCGATGGTGACTAAAGTCGGGTCAGCTCGAGGAGTACCATAAGTGATTACGATGAAATTTGAAAGGACAGTGGCTCCATCCCGGTAGAGGTGGGCACGGGTTCCGACGGCCCCGATTGTTACTTTGTGGCGGGCGGCAGGCAGGTTGAGACCACCTAGGAGGCAGGTGGGCCGGCCTGCTCGGTGTTCGTGGATACTTAACACGCTTAACGAGATCTAGGTATTTGATCCGAGTCCGGCCATTTGGTCTATCGCACTAACCATCTACGGGAGTAGTTATGGGTATCCGGCGTCGTGGTATCACCGAAGACTTCTTGGCGTCGGCAGCGGGCGCTGCGTCGGATTGGACTGCGTTAACGGAACTTCCTTTGTAATGGAGGTTGCTAGGTCTGTTTCTGGCCGCCCACGAAACATGCAGGTGTGCAATGGGCGATGGGCCCAGACCCCTGCGCGCATAGGATTTAGACCGGTGGGCTGACCTCTCTGTTGTGCCTAGGTGGGGCTGCGGCGTGTTGATCTTCCGAGGCGGGCATGACCCAGAAAGTGTGTCGGCCAAATGGGATCGGCGTGTTGGGTTATGTGGTGCACCCTGCAGGAAGTTTATCTATTGAATAGCCGTGTCCCTCGGTAAAGGGCGACCGGAGTTGTACCTTGACCTTATGACAACTAGAACCGGATACTTAACAAAACACACCTTCCAAGTTCCATAGACAACCCGGTGATCGCTTTTCCACAGGCGACAAGGGAGGATCGCGGGTAGGATTATGCTATCGGCTCTTGGAGATGCTACTTGGAGATGCTACTTGGAGGACTTGGTCTACTCTCTTCTACATGTTGCAAGAAGGAGGCTGCGAGCGTAGTCTTGACAGGATTAGCTATCCCCTCTTATTACGGCATTCTGCAGATTCGGTCCACCGATATGGCCCTTTACACATATACCCATGCATATGTAGTGTAGTTCCTTGCTTGCGAGTACTTTGGATGAGTACTCACGGTTGCTTTCTCCCCCTTTTCCCCTTTCCTTTCTTTACGGTTGTCGCAACCAGATCTTTGGAATCCAGAGTCGACGCCACCCGACGCGGCGACCCTACTACTGCAGGTGCCTACTACTACGTGCAGCCCGGCGGCGACCAAGAGTAGTTAGGAGGATCCCAGCGGGAGGCTGCGCCTCTTCGATCAGTATCCCAGTTTGTGCTAGCCTTCTTAAGGAAAACTTGTTTAAGTTATGTCTGTACTCAGATATTGTTGCTTCCCCTGACTCGTCTATGATCGAGCACTTGTATTCGAGCCCTCGAGGCCCCTGGCTTGTATTATGATGCTTGTATGACTTATTTATGTTTTAAAGTTGTGTTGTGATATCTTCCCGCAAGTCCCTGATCTTGGTCGTACACATTGCGTGCATGATTAGTGTACGATTGAATCGGGGGAGTCACACTCTTGGCGTTTTCGGGGCTCGCCAGGGAGGCGGGGCTGGAGATCATTGGTAATCCCAGCACTGACCCTCCTGGAGGTCTTGGGGCTGATGCTGTCGAGAGGCGCGCCTTCTTGCCTGCCAAGGTGGGGAGCGGTGCGCCTCGAGCCCCCTGGCCGTCTTGGTCGCTTGCCGTCTCCCTGGAGAAGGTGCTGGACCGAAGTCTTGGCGCTTCTCGGGAGCAGCGGTGGTGAGGAGAAAATGAGGGAGACGGAGAAGGCTAGTGGCAGGGGGTCAGGTCGTAGTACGATGGCGTGGATGCCTTCGCCTCCGACTAGCAACCTGCCGCCTCGTCTTTCCGTCCTGCCCATCCCCCCAGCACCATCATCACCAGCCTCCTAGGGTGGTGGCCGAGGAGGGATGTTCTCTTGGCGCCTTCGCCTCCCCTCCAGCAGTCTTCTGGCTGAGCTTTGGTGGATGACTCCACCGGGGCCCAAGCTGGGGCTTCTTCTTGGTCCTGGAGGTGGCGACCAGGGGAACAGCACCCTGCTCCCGCACTCCTCCTTTGCAGCCTCGCCACTCCCGGTTTTGTCAGGCCGCGCCAAGTGGCTTGCGACAGGACCGGGATGGGCTCCTGCTTGGGTGCCTTTTCTCGTCTTTTCCTCCTTCCGCCGTAGTGCCTGTTTGGCTTGCCGGGGATTGCAGTGCCGGGCTATCTAACTCCTTGTTGAAGCCAAGTTCACGGCAGGAACCTTGCAGCTTCATGCAGATGAGAATGAATGCATGATGTGATCCTATCTATATGCATATGCAAATGCTCATGAAATGCTTATGCAGTGCTCTTGGAATGCTCATGCATGCATGCAACTTGGTCGGGGCCCCCCAACGCTTCATTTATTTTCTCTTGCATAGGTTCATCGCCCTGGCTTTGTACAAGGGGTTACATGTAGCTGAGGCAAGGCCCGTACAAAAGGGTGGCTGCCGGGCAGGGCCCGACAGCCGCGCCTTATGGGTAGAACTTGCAGAGATGCTCAATATTCCATGAGTTTTGCAATTGAAATGCCATCTCCGGTCTCCAGACAGACTGCGTCAGGTCTGGTGACTCGTACTGCCCGATAAGGGCCTTCCCACTTACCCTTGGTGGACGGAACGTGCCTAAGGACAAGGTCGTCTTCCTGAAAACACCGGGCATGAACCCTGCGGCTATGATAGCAACGCATGGCTTGCTGGTAGCATGCAACACACGTAGCAGCGCGGAGACAGTTCTCCTCGAGTAGCACAGCGTAATCACGCCGGTGGTGATCTTGCACTACTTCATCGTAGGCAAGCACTTGAGGCGACCCATAAATGAGTTCCGTGGGAATAACTGATTCTGCCCTGTAGCCTAGGGAGAAGGGAGTCTGCTCGGTAGCTCGGTTTGATGTCATTATGAGGGACCAGAGAACTACCAGCAGCTCATCTATCTACCGCCTGCCATGCTTCTGTAGCGTATGAAAGGTTCTTGTCTTGAGTCCGCGCATCACTTCAGCATTTGCCCTCTCAGCTTGTCCATTGCTTCTGGGATGTGCCACAGAGGGAAATGAGACCTTGCATCTGAGGGAATGCACATATTACATGAAGGCACGACTCGTGAACTGGGTGTCATTGTCGGTAATGATCCTTGCCGGAACTCCAAAACGGCACACCAATTCTTTCAAGAACTTGATATCTGACTGAGCAATCACCTTTCTCACGGCAGTCACTTCCGGCCACTTTGTAAACTTGTCGATGGCAAAGGACAAGAATTAAAAGCCCCCGATAGCTTGGGGTAAGGGGCCAAGGATATCGAGCCCCCAGACCGAAAATGGCCATGATAGAGGGATTGTCTGAAGAGCTTGGGTAGGCAGGTGTATGTTCTTGGAATGGAACTGGCTGGCTTCACATTTGGTGACAAGCTCAACCGCATCTTGGAGGGCTGTGGGCCAATAGAATCCTTGCTGGAATGCTTTCCCAACTAATGCCCTTGATCCAATGTGGGAGCCACACATGCCTTTTGTATCTTAGCCAGCTGTTCCTTTCCTTCTTCCTGGCAGATGCACTTCAATTTCACACCATTGGGTCTCCTTCTGTATAGATTGTCATCGACAAACTGATACATACTGGCCCTCCGGGCCACTCTTTCAGCTTCATCTTGGTCACTAGGAAGCTCTCCGGTTTGGAGGAAGTGGACTATGTGCCTTGCCCAAGTTGGAGCCTGGGGCTTGGCAACGAGGACTAGCGGCACCTCCTCTACACCGGGAGCACATGCCTCGTTCGTGGGGTCCATGGGCCCGGCTGGAGGGTGCGGTCTGACAAGTGGCGAGGAGTTGTTTCCAGGTGGGTCTCTGTTAGGAGCGGACGGCTCTACCGGGAGAGGCTTACCGGAGTCTAATTTCCTCCTTTTTCGGGCCATTGTTGCTAGGGATACGAAGGGCTGAGTAAGATGAAGAACAAAGTCCCTGGTTCCGCAGGAAGCTTCTGCGTAGCACACTTTGATAGATGACCAGCTATGCTGTTTTCTGCACGGGGTACGTGCTCTGTTTGCAATCTGCCAAAGCATTCCTCCAATCTTCTCACTTCCTTGACGTATGCATCCATCAATGGGCTTTGGTAATCCTTGTTGACTTGTCTCACCACAAGATGTGAATCTCCTCGAATGACCAGCTTCTTAATTCCCAATTCTGCTGCAATCCTGAGCCCGGCAAGGAGCCCTTCATACTCTGCTGTATTGTTGATTGCCTCTTCCCGGGCAAAATGCATCTGGACGACGTATTTCAGGTGCTCCCCGGAGGGGGCGACAAGAAGCACGCCAGCCCCTACACCTTGCAGGGAAAAGGCACCATCAAAATACATAATCCATTCTTGGGGTGATTCCTTGCCGGAGATAACTATCTCTGGCACTTCCTCATCAGGGGTTGGCGTCCATTCCGCAATAAACTTTGCCAATTCCCTGCTCTGGATTGTTGATGTTCTCTCAAACTTCAAACCAAAACTAGATAACTCCAAAGCCCACTCCACTATTCTTCCAGTAGCCTCAGGGTTTCGGAGTATCCTTTGCAACGGGAAGCGAGTGAGAACCGTGATCTCAAGGGCTTGGAAGTAGTGGCGTAGTTTCCTTGAGGCCATGATGAGACCAAAGATCAACTTTTGCACGCCAGAGTGCCTCGATCTAGCCCCCTGTAACAAGGAGCTGACGAAGTACACTGGGCGCTACATCACTTTCTTCCTTGTCATGTCGTTGGGGTTGCTCTTGCTGCCGTGCTCATCACTTTCTTGATCCTTCCCTGGCTCTGCCAGTCCTTGCTCACTCTCTGCCTCGTCCACTTCCCGCTGCGCCACCAAGGCTGCACTAACCACTTGGTTGGTTTCCGCTGAGTATAGCAACAATGGCTCGTATGGTTCGGGAGCAACCATGATAGGCACAGAGGACAAGTAGGTCTTCAACTCTCGCAAAGCTGCATCTACTTCTGAAGTTCACTTCATGGGCCCTGCCTTCTTCAAAATTTTGAAGAACGGCAGGGCGCGCTCAGCAGACATGGAGATGAATCTTCTTAGCATGGCAACGCATCCTGTCAGACTCCTCACATCCTTAACTGTCCTTGGTCCTTGTATTTGCTCAATGGCCTTTATCTTGTCGGGGCTGGCTTCGATCCCCCGATGGGATACAAAGGACCCAAGTAGCTTGCCAGAGGGAACGCCAAATACACACTTCTCCGGGTTGAGCTTCAAGTTGATCCTGCATAGATTAGCAAATGTCTCCTTCAAATCCTGAATAAGGGTAGCTCTATCCCTGGTCTTAACCACAATATCATCCATATAAGCTTCAATGTTTCTGTGCAGTTGTGGCTCGCAACCAATCTGGACTGCCCTTGCAAAAGTGGACCCGACACTCTTTAATCCGAATGGCACACGGACAAAACAATACGTACCACATGGAGTGATGAATGAAGTCTTCTCTTCGTCTTCCTTGGACATGAAGATTTGAAGATACCCAGAATATGCATCCAGAAAGGAGAGCAAATAACAACCCGAAGTGGAATCCACAATCTGATCGATATGCGACAAGGGAAACGGGTCCTTCGGGCAAGCTTTGTTGAGATATGTGAAATCTATGCAAAGCCTCCACTTACCGTTAGCCTTCCGAACTACCATTGAATTTGCCAACCACGTGGGGTGTAGCACTCCTCTGACCAAACCAGCTGCCTCAAGTTTCTTGATCTCTTCCACAATGAACTGTTGCCTCCCCAAGGCCTGCTTCTGGACTTTCTGCTTGACAGGTCGGGCGTGTGAGCAGACATCAAGGTGGTGGTCGATTACCTCCCTAGGAACACCGAGGATATCATATGGTTGCCAGGCAAACACATCGATATTCGCCCACAAGAAGGCAACGAGCGCACTTTCCTATTTGTCATCGAGGGTGGCGCTAATAGTGAAAGTACCATCAATGCCAGCCAGCCCTGCTGGGACCTTTTTCACTTGGGGTGTAGTAACCTTGGATCTCTTGCCGTTGGAGCTCTCTGGCAAGTCATCAACAGGCGCAATGCACTCTGAGGAGGTATGCTTCCCGGATTCCTTGCCAGCGTCCTTGCTACCCTTCTTCTTTCCTCTGTCCTCTTTGGCAGGAGCTGTTGCTGCCGCTGCCTCTGCCGCGACTACGTCCCGGTACATCTTGTCCACACAAATGATTGTGTCCTTCTCATATGATGGGATGGTAATGACCCCCAAAGGCCCATGCATCTTCAAGGTGTTGTAGGCATAGTGGGATGCCGCCATAAATTTAGCCAAGGCCGGGCGGCCAAGGATCCCTTTGTACGGCAGGGGGAGGTCAACCACATCAAACACAATCTTCTCGGTCCGGTAGTTCAGCTCTCCTCCAAATGTTATCGGCAACGTGATCTTTCCTTAGGATGGCTCCTGCCGGGATTAACTCCTTGATATGTGCCGGTAACCTCTAACTCTTCCTCTGCTATCTGAAGCTTGCTGATAACTACTGGGGATACCAGATTCAACCCGGCCCCGCTGTCCATCAACATCTTTGTGACCTTGAGGTTGCGAATTGTTGGAGAGACCAACAATGGAAAACACCCTACCGCAGTGGTACAGTTAGGATGATCCTCTTTGTCAAAGATGATGGGCGTGTGGGACCATTTGAGCGGCTTCCAGTCCTCTGGCGCTGGTTCCACGATGTTGACTTCTCGTGCCCCCCGCTTGAGCTGGCGATGAGAGGTGTTCAAAGATGCACCCCCGTCAATGCAGAGGGCGTCAGTGGCCTTCTGAAACTCCTGCTCACTGGTTTCCTCTTCATCCCCTCCATCACTCTCATCATCATAGGCTTTCTTCTCTCGACCTCTAGCGGGTTTTCCTTGGTTCCGAAAGGGGTTGCTGGGGCGATTTACTTCACCGCTTTGGTCCTTACTGCCAGCAACATTCTGACCCTTTTCCTTGTCACGCTTCTCATACTCTGCTCTCTGTCTCTTAACAAGATTCTCAACCTGATAGCACCCTTGAAGGTCGTGGCCTTTGGTCTGATGAATCTTACAGTACGGCCCATCACCTTTTCTGGCTTTCTTGGCAGCCGCGACTTCCCAGTAGTCAGTGCACACGACAGCTTCCTTGCCGGGGACCTCAGCTTTGGCCTTCTTGTCGGTACTAGGTGTACCCGATCCTTCAACAGTCATCGCTGCCTTATCCTTCCGCTTCTTACTGTGCTTCTTGCTCTTCTTCTGACTGGTTGATTCATCATCATCCTCTGAATCGATGTTGGTGCAATCTTCCTCTCCAGGAAACTTCCTTCCCTCCTCCGTTTGAGCACACTTATCTACCAAGGTGTAAAGCTCCTTCACAGTCTTGGGCAACCACACGTTCATCTTGGAATGAATTCGGCGGTTGCGCACATTAGACCGGAAGGAAACTATCATAGCTGCCGGATGCATATTTGGGATGTTCCTATGAACTTTGCTGAATCTCTGTAAATACTTACGGAGGGTTTCTCCTTCCTTCTGCTGGAGAAGCTGCAAGTCAATGGGTCTGCCTAGCTCTTAATGGCCGCCGGTGAAGGTGCCAATGAACTCATTGCACAGGTCAGCCCACGACGAAATGGAGTTCTCCGGCAGGTGCATCAGCCAAGACCTCACATTGAACTTGACAACCAAAGGGAAGTACTTGGCAAACACCTTCTCATCTCTTCCCCCGGCAGCCTGAACAATGATGGTGTAGATGCTCAGAAACTCTGCCGGGTTCAGCTTCCCGTCGTACTTCTTAGGTATCTCTGGCTTGAACATGCGGACGGGCGGCCAACGGACTTGCCGCAGCTCACGAGTAAAGGCAGGGCACCCAACCTTGAAAGGTAGGCACCCGCCGATACCGAGTGCATGCTCGTCGACGTCTGGGCCGTCGCACCCATCGGTCCGGTGGGGGTCGTCGTGGCGTTGCTCAACAACGACGTGCGTGTCTCCCCTCCGCCTATCCTCTATGGCTCATCATCGGCTTGGACGTGTTCGAGGGTCAAAAGAGGCCATCAAGACATCATCAGATTCTTGATTCTGCTGTGCTCACGCCGGCTGCCGTGGTGGGGACTGCACCGTGTGGGTGGCCCTTTTCATACAGCCAGGGGCACAAGCCGTCGTCGTTGCCTGGGGACACCGTGAAGGGCCAGCTCGCTGCGAGCACCCAGCTTTGGTGAAACTAAGCAGACTTTGGATGGTGGCATGCCATTCGTCCATCTGCTCGGCCGCTGGCCGAAACCCCAGCAGCAGCTGAGCTTGCGCCATGGCCTCTGTGGCTGTACTTGGCATGGGTGATGATGAAGTAGATCGCACCGTCGCTCATCTTCTAACGGTGCCACCGGCGGCAGCACCGCGCCCCCGTTGTTGCGGGGTGGCCACCTGGATGGCAAGATGGTGCGGCGAAGGCACTTGAGGGCCAGCGGCTCCATCGGGCACAACAACTTGGTTGACCCGTCCAGTGAAAGGCGCGTGCGCCACGGTCTGATACGTCTCCAATGTATCTACTTTTCCTAACGCTTTTCCTCTTGTTTTGGACTCTAATTTGCATGATTTGAATGAAACTAACCCCAGACTGACATTGTTTTCAGTAGAACTACCATGTTGTTGTTTTTGTGCAGAAATAAAAGTTCTCGAAATGGAACGAAACTTTGCAAGGATTTTTATATCAATAAAGAGAATTTTTGGAGCCAAGAGATACCCGAGGGGACACCTGGATGGGCACAACCCACCAGGGCGCGCCTGCTCCCCAGGCGCACCCAGGGGGGTGATGCCCACTTGGTGGTCCCGCTGACCCTGAAACCAACGCTATAAAATCACATTATTCCAGAAAAAAATAAGGGAGAAAGAATTATCGCGTTTCACGAGACGGAGCCCCGGTCGTCTCCTGTTCTTCATCGGGAGGCCAGATCTGGAGTCTGTTTTGGGCTCCGGAGAGGGGGATCTTCAATCTTTGTCATCACCAACACATCTCCATCGCCAATTCCATGATGCTCCCACCGGGAGTGAGTAATTCCTTCATAGGCTCGCTAGTTTTTGACGAGTTGGATGAGATTCATCATGTAATCGAGTTAATTTTGTTAGGGCTTGATCCCTAGTATCCACTATGTTCTGAGATTGATGTTGCCATGACTTTACAAAGCTTAATGCTTGTCACTTTGGGCCCGGGTGCCATGATTTCAGATCTGAACTGTTTATGTTATCACCTTTATATCCATGTTCTAGATTCGATCATGCAAGTTAAAGTCACATACTACGTGTTATGATCCAGCAACCCCGGAGTGACAATAGTCGGGACCACTCCCGGTGATGACCGTAGTTTGAGGAGTTCATGTATTCACCGTGTGCTAATGATTTGTTCCGGTTCTCTATTAAAAGGAGGCCTTAATATCCCTTAGTTTCCAATAGGACCCCGCTGCCACGGGACGGTAGGACAAAAGATGTCATGCAAGTTCTTTCCATAAGCACGTATGACTATTTATGGAATACATGCCTACATTGTAGTTATGAACTGGAGCTAGTGCTGTATCGCCGTAGGTTATAACTGTCTCATCATGAATATCATCCAACGAGTCACCGATCCAATGCCTACAAATTTATCTTATATTGTTCTGGCTAAGTTACTACTGTTGCTACTGCTACAATATCACTGCTATCACTGTTACCGTTACCGTTGCTATCATCAAAATTATCATACTACTGTGCTACTAATCACTTTGCTGCAGATAATTAATCTCCAGGTGTGGTTGAATTGACAACTCAGCCGCTAATACCTTCAGATATTCTTTGGCTCCCCTTGTGTCGAATCTATAAATTTGGGTTGAATAATCTACACTCGAAAATTTGGGTTATTCTCAGGTCGAGTGTCTATTCACTTGCCATCGCACGAGAAAAGGGCGGTAATATGGATTCCCAGTCCCGAACTAAAAAATTCAAATAATTAAAGAAAACTCCCCCAGGACTATTGTTGGTATGGGACGACACCTGTTCTTTCAGACAAGCCGTGGAGTGTGATTGTTGGTGAAGGGGGAGTAAACCTTTAATTTTATCGCTTGGGAACCGCCACTAGCGTGCTTAGCAAGGAAGATACTGATAACTAATAGTCGTGAAGTAAATGAGAAGGGTGCATGTCTCAAAATATCATTTACCTCCGTTATAAAAAATTGAGCTCTGGCACCTCTTCAAATCACTGCTTCCCTCTGCGAAGGTACTATCTATTTACTTTTATGTTGTGTCATCACCTTCTCAAATAAGCTCCAGAACCTGAGAGCACTGCGGTCATGCTGATTCATTGTGTGTAGATAATGTGGGGTGCATCATGACTGTGTCTTTTCTACCATGAATTACAATGTTTAGTTGCTGCTTGAACTTTGGGGGTGCTCTGCATTTATGTTTTGCGGTCTCAGAAAGGGCTAGCAAGATACCACTATTGTCATATTATATCATGGTTGTTTTGACAACGTGTTGCTATTTGAGATGTCTTATTATTGCTCTCTAGTTGATTATGTCATTGATATGACTTAATATAATTTTTAGGAGTTATTGTCGACATGGTTAGTTACAATCTTTGCTTAAAATCTGGGTGCTATTTAAGCTTATTTATGAAACAAGAGCAAAAGAGTTTGTAAAAGTTTTTCTTTTTCACTTTCAGTTTATCAATTGAATTACTTGAGGACAAGGAAAGGTTTTAAGCTTGGGGGAGTTGATACGTCTCCAACGTATCTACTTTTCCTAATGCTTTTCCTCTTGTTTTGGACTCTAATTTGCATGATTTGATTGAAACTAACCCCGGACTGACGCCGTTTTCAGCAGAACTACCATGCTGTTGTTTTTGGTGTAGAAATAAAAGTTCTCGGAATGGAACAAAACTTTGCAAGGATTTTCTATATCAATAAAGAGAGTTTCTGGAGCCAAGAGGTACCTGAGGGGGCACCTGGGTGGGCACAACTCACCAGGGCGCGCCTACCCCCCTGGCACGCCCAGGTGGGCACTGCCCACCTGGTGGACCCGCTGACCCTGAAACCGACACTATAAAATCACATATTCCAGAAAAATAAGGGAGAAATAATTATCGTGTTTCATGAGACGGAGTCGCTGCCGTCTCCTGTTCTTCATCGGGAGGCCAGATCTGGAGTCTATTTTAGGCTCCGAAGAGGGGGATCTTCAATATTCGTCATCACCAACACATCTCCATCGCCAATTCCATGATGCTCCCCACCGAGAGTGAGTAATTTCTTTGTAGGCTTGGTGACTTATGAGGAGTTGGATGAGATTCATCATGTAATCGAGTCAGTTTTGTTAGGGCTTGATCCCTAGTATCCACTATGTTCTGAGATTGAGTTGCTATGACTTTGCAAAGCTTAATGCTTGTCACTTTGGGCCTGGGTGCCATGATTTCAGATCTGAACCGTTTATGTTATCACCTTTATATCCATGTTCTAGATCCAATCTTGCATGTTATAGTCACCTACTATGTGTTATGATCCGGCAACCCCAGAGTGACAATAGTCGGGACCACTCCTGGTGATGACCGTAGTTTGAGGAGTTCATGTATTCACCATGTGCTAATGCTTTGTTCTGGTTCTGTATTAAAGGGAGGCCTTAATATCCCTTTGTTTGCAATAGGACCCCGCTGCCACGGGAGAGTAGGACAGAAGATGTCATGCAAGTTCTTTCCATAAGCACGTATGACTATTTACGGAATACATGCCTAATTATATTTATGAACTGGAGCTAGTGCCGTATCACCCTAGGTTATAACTGTCTCATCATGAATATCATCCAACGAGTCACCGATCCAATGCCTATGAATTTATCTTATAGTGTTCTTGATACGTTACTACTATTGCTACTACTATCTTTACTGCTACAATATCACTGCTATCACTGTTACCGTTACCATTGCTATCATCAAAACTATCATATTACTGTGCTACTAATCACTTTGCTGCAGATAATTAATCCCTAGGTGTGGTTGAATTGATAACTCAGTTGCTAATACCTTCAGATATTGTTTGGCTCCCCTTGTGTCGAATCTATAAATTTGGGTTGAATACTCCACCCTCGAAAATTGTTGCGATCCCTTATACTTGTGGGTTATCAAGACCCTTTTCTAGTGCCATTGCCGGGGATCATAGGAATATTTGTTGACTCACTTGGGATTATTATCGTGTTATCACTACGAAGAACCTGAAGGATGCTAAGACTAAGATTTTTCCCTCAAAGACGAGGGGAGGTAAGGAACTGCCATCCAGCTCCGCTTTAGATTCGCCTTATGTTATAAGTAAACTTGCAACACCACCACATGGTATTAATTCTCATATGTCGCAAGTTATTGATGATGCTACTTCTTCTATGAATGCTACTCATGATGATGCTAGTACCTTGCTTGATGATGATGTGCTACTAGGTGAATTTCTTGTTGAACAAATTGCTAGAGTATGACAACATGATATTGTCGAATCTGATGATGAACTTGAAACTGAAAATCTTGAAACACCTACTAGAACTATTCCTCCTAGATATGAATTGCCAAAGGTACCAGAAGGTTATACTATGAGTGAGGAGGCAACTAGATATATTCTTGCTTGTAAGGATAGAGATGATCTAGAGAAATTATTATGCAAGTATAAAGAAAGATCTCTGAATACTAAAATGAAATGTGATCCTGAGTTTGGTACTTCACCTATTGTTATTGATGATAAGGATTATGAATTCTTTGTCGATCCAGAGCTAATTACTTTGGTTGACTAAGTTGAATGATATAGCTACCTTTTTGCTCATGATGAGAAGATTCGCTAGTACTATATTCTCAAGTTATTTCCATTCTCATTAAAGGGTGATGCTAAAGCTTGGTACAATACTCTTGCTCTTGGTTGCGTGCGTAGTCCCCAAGATATGATCTATTACTTATTTGAAAATATTTCCCTGCTCATAAGAAACAAGCTGCCTTGCAGGAAATATTTAACTTTGTCGAAATTGAAGAAGAGAGTCTCCCACAAGCTTGGGGGAGGCTTCTCCAATTGCTTGATGCTTTACCTGATCATCCTCTTAAGAAAAATGAAATACTTGATATCTTCAATAATGGACTAACCAATGCTTCTAGGGATTTCCTAGATAGTTGTGCTGGTTGTGTTTTTAGGGAATGAACTATTGAGCAAGATAAAGAATTATTGAATAACATATTGAAAATTTATGATGATTGGACTCCTCCTGAAACACCTATTAAACCCACTCCGAAGAAGAGGGATATCTTATATCTCAGTCCTGAAGATATGCAAGAGGCAAAGAAATCTATGAAGGAAAAATGTATTAGAGCCGAGGATGTTAAAAATTTATCACCTATCAAAGAAATACATGGGCTTGAAGCACCACCACCACCTAAGGTGGTAGAGGTAAAATCTTTTATGAAATTCAATGATAGTTACGATCCTCGTAATAAACATCCTAGTCAATGCCTTTATGAGTTTGATAATTACATTAGAAAGCAAGATCACTTTAATGTAAAGGTTATGAGACAATTGAAATACAACTCTAATATGATTGCTCGCTTAAGTGACTTGTTATTTAGAATCTCAAATGATGTTAGAGGTGTAGGAAAGCATACCTCTATGGTTCAAACTCAATAAGAACAAGTTGCTAAATCTGAAACAAGGTTACTTGATGAAATGAACAATAATATAAGTGACTTTGCTGTTAGAGTAGCAACTAGAGGAGGTAAAATGACTCAAGAACCACTTTATCCCGAGGGACACCCAAAGAGAATTGAACAAGACTCTCAAAGAATTAACACTGATGCACCTAGTCCTTCTAAAAAGAAAAAGAGGAAGAAAAATATTAGGACTTTGCCTGCCTCTAGTGAACCTGAAATAGAAAAACCTTCGAATAATGATAATGAAGTTTCTATCTCTGATGCTGAAACTCAATCTGGTAATGAACACTCACCTTCTGATAATGAAAAATATAATGATGAGGTTCATGAAGACACTCAACGTAATGATAAAGAACCAGATAATGATGTTGAGATAGAACCAGATGTTGATCTTGATAACCCACAACCTAAGAATAAAAGATATGACAAAAGAGATTTTGTTGCTAGAAAACATGGAAAGGAAAGAGAACCATGGGTTCAAAAGCCTATGCCCTTTCCACCTAAGTCAACTAAAAAGAAAGATGATGAAGAATTTGAACGCTTTGCTGAAATGATTAGGCCAGTCTTTTTGTGTACTCGCTTGACTGATATCTTAAAAATGCCTCCTTATGCAAAGTATATGAAAGACATCATCACTAATAAGAGAAAAATACCGGAAGCTAAAATCTGCACTATGCTTGCTAATTACACTTTTAAAGATGGAGTACCTAAAAAACTTGGAGAGTCGGGAATACCAACTATACCTTGCTCCATTAAAAGAAATTATGTGAAAACTGCTTTATGTGATTTGGGAGCTGGTGTTAGTGTTATGCCTTTCTCTTTATATAAAAGACTTGATTTGAATAAACTCACACCGAATGAAATATCTTTGCAAATGGCAGATAAATCAACTGCCATACCTATCGGTATTTGTGAGGATGTGCCCGTTGTTGTTGCTAATGTTACTATTTTGACTGAGTTTGTTATACTTGAGATGCCCGAGGACGACAACAGGTCGATTATCCTTGGTAGACCCCTCTTGAATACTGCATGGGCTATTATTGATTGCAATAAAATCAAGGTCACGTTAAATATCAATGGTAATGAGCATACGGTGCACTTTTTGAAGAAACAATTCCAAGTGAATGGTATAAATGTTATTGAAAAATCTCCAACAATCACTATTGGAAGTTTTCAACTACCTCTACCTACTGTTAAAAAGAAATATGAAATGCTTATTGTTGGGGACATTCATATCCCCATTGAGGTAACTTAGTGACTTATGAAAGTTCTTCGGTTTCATGCTAATCGAAAGTGGTTGTTAACAAGACTTGATCAAGCTTATTAATGAATCATTTTTGAGAGGTATGAAGTTGATGAATTTAGTAAGCACTACTTTCTGTACCTACCTTTTGTTTTCTATTTTTATTAGTTAAATAAAATTAAATGCCATGCTTTGTCTGTTTTCTGAGTTTTCCGTGCAATAAAAAATGACCCAAAAATAAAATTTCTCAGAATGCCCTGAAAATTTAACACATTTTTTCTTCTGAATATTTCTAAATTTTTGGTGCAAATAATATTAGAGGGAGGTGCACCAGGTGGGCACAACCCACCTGGGCACGCCAAGACCCCTAGGCGCGCCCTGGTGGGTTGTGGTCCCCCTCACTTACTTCTTCTTCCCACATTACTCCATTCACCCAGGAAAAAAAATCACTATCACACTCTCTCTCGTGTTCTGCTTCTGAAACTGCGGATTTCGATCTCTTTGCTCGAAGCTCCATTTCCGAAACTATTTCAGGGATTTGTTGCTTGGTATGTGACTCCTTCATGTGTCCAATTAGTTTTTGTTTTAGTGGTTTATATTTAGAATAATTAGCCACTCTTGGTGTGCTGTAGATGAGCTTGCATGTTGAATTCTTAGAGTTCTAAGTAGTTTGAATGCTTTCTATGGCCTCTTTATATCTCTATGAGTAGTTGCTATCAGTTTTGTGAAGTTTTGTTGAGAAAAATTTTGTGGACTAAAAATTTCAGAATCTTGTTCATAGGAAAAGGATGAGTTTCTTTAGGAAGTTTGCTTCCAAGAAGAACACCAAGGGGGTTATTGGGCAGTCGTCTGGCAATGATCTCCATACCCCGAGGTTGGTGGAACTACGGCTGTGCGAGTGGTCGCATAATGCGTTCATGGAAGAGGCCGAAATCCTCCAAGAGTTCAACCAATATGCTGCTAATGCCGGCCTCACCGACTTCATCTCAGCTGAATGCGAACAGTATCATATCCTCACAAACTCCTTTGTGCAAAACTTTCATTTTCATTCTAGGAATAATCCCCCTGAGGTGTCATTTAATTTATATGCTGGAAACCGTCAGATCCCACTTACTGAATTTTGTGACGTATGCATGCTTCCTTCTGATGGGGATTTGATAGAGCCTAAGCCCTCAGAGTTTGAAGGTTTTTACCGTACTCTGACAGTGGAAGATGAGAGAGGAGTATCGGGCACCACTGCCATTAGCTTGCAATTTCCTGCCGTGCATTATTTTGCCTTATTTATTGCAAAATGCTTGCTAGCGAGAGAGGTGGGTTCACTTAGCGCCCCAGACTTTGCTGTTTGCGTCATTCACTTTATGGCAACAACACTTAAAACTTGGGAACTATTGTGGCACGCCGCCTTCACCTTAGCGGATTCAAGGGTAAAATACATGGGGGCATTTATGCTACTCGCTTGGCGACTCACTTCAATGTGCAGATACGCCAGCATGATCACCCCTTGACCAAGGTTTACCTAGATAGAGCAGCTATGAAGGACCATCAGTTTCTTGCTGCTGATTACCCTGATATTGAGTTGCCTTACACTTAGTTTTCAGTGAGAAAACTCATGATATCATTCCCTTGCCTGCACCTGCTTTGTTTGATTATGTTGCCAGGAACAGATACAGGATTATGCCTGAGGACATTGTCACTTACCGGAACAACCTGACAGCGGCACAGGTGGAGCCTCAGTAGTGGGACCCTATGGTGCCTGCTCCCCAACACTTCAACATTGGACCTCATGGCTTCTACGACTGGTGATTACCAAGTTAGGCCAAAAGCCTAAGCTTGAGGGAGTACGTATTCCCATCGACATTACAATCATGTTCACACATTTCATTCCAGTTGTCGGTGTCCACACTTTTTCATTTTATCATCCATGCTTAAATTATTTTTCTCGCTTTCTTCTTGTGTGTTTGTAAACCTTGAGAAAATCCAAAAGTAAGTTTCTTGCTTCTTTTTTATTTTTCTTCCTAGTTTAAATTGCTGTAGTACTAAAAAGAAAACCCAAAAAGATTTCCTTCTTCTTCTTCTACTTGTTGGGAGCTTTGCCGTGTAAATAGTTTTTCTCGTTTTTGCTTTTCCCTTTCGTTTGCTTGTTTATGAAAAACCAAAAACTCGAAAGATATTTCAGTGTGTTTCTCTGAGTTTCTTTTCTTTTTATTGAGTCATGCCGAGGAGAAGACCACGGTGAAAATGTTGAGTGGCTCTCATTTTCATTATTGACCTAATAAAGAGTCCATATTACCTTGTCTTCTCCTCTTGAATAATTTTTTTGCAGATTCGAGCTTAGTCCACGACACTCTCGCACTATTATTATTTTCAACTTGTTTTGTCGTGCAAGTGAAAGGCAATAATGATGATATTAGATGAACTGGCCGTGGCAGAGAGAAATGGGTATGAATTCGACTTGTTCTATTTTTGTAAATATGTTTAACCCAGTATCCATGATTCAGCCTATTATGATCAAACATGTTTGCAATGACAATTAGAGATTATAATTTCTCATTCCATGCATAAGTAGCTAGGAGTGAATAATGATTTATCATAGATATCAACATTGCGTTAAAATGATTATGATGTAGTATGATGATATGGTATCCTCTGCTGAATGTTCGAGTGGCTTGATTTGGCACATGTTCATGCATGTAGTTGAATCAAAACCAACATAGCCTCTATGATATTTATGTTCATGGTGTTCATATCCTACTCATGCTAGTATCCAATGTTACTTATGCATAATGCATGTTCATGACTGTTGTTGCTCTCTAGCTGGACGCTTCACAACCTATTTCTTAGCCTTCGCCTGTACTAAGTGGGAACTCTGCTTGTACATCAAAAACCTAAAACCCAAGTTATTCCAGACAAGTCCACCATATCTACCTATATGCGGTATTACCCTGCCGTCCTAAGTAAATTTGCATGTGCCACCTCTAAAACCTTCAAATAAATATCCTTTTTGTGTGCCTGGATCATTCATGGAACGACAGGAGGTGGTCGGTATCTTCCATGCTAAGAGGGTTATTCTTAGGTCGAGTGTCTATTCACTCGCCATCGCACGAGAAAAGGGCGGTAATAGGGATTCCTAGACCCAAACTCAAAAATGCAAATAATTAAAGAAAACCCCCTCGGGACTGTTGTTGGTATGGACAACACCCGTTGTTTCTGACAAGCCGTGGAGTGTGATTGTTGGTGGAGGGGGAGTAAACCTTTACTTTTCTCGCTTGGGAACCGCCACTAGTGTGCTTAGCAAGGAAGATATTGATAACTAATAGTCGTGAAGTAAATGAGAAGGGTGCATGTCTCAAAATATCATTTACCTCCGTTTTAAAAAATTGAGCTCTGGCACCTCTGCAAATCACTGCTTCCCTCTGCGAAGGTACTATCTATTTACTTTTATGTTGTGTCATCACCTTCTCAAATAAGCGCCGAACACTCGAGAGCACCTTTGTCATCTTGATTCATTGTGTGTAGATAATGTGGGGTGCATCATGACTGGATCTTTTCTACCAAGAATTACAATGTTTAGTCGCTGCTTGAACTTTGGGGGTGCTCTGCATTTATGTTTTGCGGTCTCAGAAAGGGCAAGCGAGATACCACTATTGTCATATTATATCTTGGTTGTTTTGACAACATGTTGCTATTTGAGATGTCTTATTATTGCTCTCTAGTTGATTATGTCATTGATATGAGTTAATATAATTTTTAGGAGTTATTGTCGACATGGTTAGTTATAATCTTTGCTGAAAATCTGGGTGCTATTTAAGCTTATTTATGAAACAAGAGCAAAAGAGTTTGTAAAAGTTTTTCATTTTCACTTTAGTTTATCAATTGAATTGCTTGAGGACAGGCAAAGGTTTAAGCTTGGGGGAGTTGATACGTCTCCAAGGTATCTACTTTCCTAACGCTTTTCCTCTTGTTTTGGACTCTAATTTGCATGATTTGAATGAAACTAACCCCGGACTGATGCCGTTTTCAGCAGAACTACCATGGTGTTGTTTTTGTGCAGAAATAAAAGTTCTCGGAATGGAACAAAATTTTGCAAGGATTTTCTATATCAATAAAGAGAATTTCTGGAGCCAAGAGGTACCTGAGGGGGGCACCTAGGTGGGCACAACTCACCAGGGCACGCCTACCCCCCAAGGCACGCCCAGGTGGGCGCTGCCCACCTGGTGGACCCGCTGACCCTGGAGCCGACACTATAAAATCACATTATTCCAGAAAAAATAAGGGAGAAATAATTATCGTGTTTCACGAGACGGAGCTGCCGTCGTCTCCTGTTCTTCATCGGGAGGCCAGATCTGGAGTCTGTTTTGGGCTCCGGAGAGGGGGATCTTCAATATTCGTCATCACCAACACATCTCCATCGCCAATTCCATGATGCTCCCAACCGGGAGTGAGTAGTTCCTTCGTAGGCTCGGTGATTTATGAGGAGTTGGATGAGATTCATCATGTAATCGAGTTAGTTTTGTTAGGACTTGATCCCTAGTATCCACTATGTTCTGAGATTGATGTTGCTATGACTTTGCAAAGCTTAATGCTTGTCACTTTGGGCCCAGGTGCCATGATTTCAGATCTAAACCGTTTATGTTATCACCTTTATATCCATGTTCTAGATCCAATCTTGCAAGTTATAATCACCTACTACGTGTTATGATCCGGCAACCCCAGAGTGACAATAGTCGGGACCACTCCCGGTGATGACCGTAGTTTGAGGAGTTCATGTATTCACTGTGTGCTAATGCTTTGTTCTGGTTCTGTATTAAAGGGAGGCCTTAATATCCCTTAGTTTCCAATAGGACCCCGCTGCCACGGGAGGGTAGGACAAAAGATGTCATGCAAGTTCTTTCCATAAGCACATATGATTATTTACGGAATACATGCCTACATTATATTTATGAACTGGAGCTAGTGCCGTATCACCCTAGGTTATAACTGTCTCATCATCAATATCATCCGAGGAGTCACCGATCCAATGCCTACGAATTTATCTTATATTGTTCTTGCTAAGTTACTACTGTTGCTACTACTAGCTTTACTGCTACAATATCACTGCTATCACTATTATCGTTACCGTTGCTATCATCAGAACTATCATATTACTGTGCTACTTATCACTTTGCTACAGATAATTAATCTCCAGGTGTGGTTGAATTGACAACTCAACTGCTGATACCTTCAGATATTCTTTGGCCCCCCTTGTGTCGAATCTATAAATTTGGGTTGAATACTCTACCGTCGAAAACTGTTGCGATCCCCTATACTTGTGGGTTGTTGTAACACCCCGGATGTATCTTTTCATATTTGTAACTCCAACTCTTGTCATTTTCGGATATGTGCTATGATATTCCCTCCGTGGTTGGGTTTTGTTTTCGTTTTGCATTTTGTCCATGTCATGCATCTCATATCATGTCATCATGTGCATCTCATTTGCATACGTGTTCGTCTCATGCATCCGAGCATTTTCCCCGTTGTCCGTTTTGCAATCCGACACTCCTATGTTCCCCGGCGCACCCCTCTTGTCCTTTTTCCGTGTGCGGGTGTTGAACATTCTCGGAATGGACCGAGCCTTGCCAAGTGGCCTGGTATAGCACCGTAGACCACTGTCAAGTTCGGGTCATTTGGAGTTCGTTTGGTACTCCAACGGTTAACCGCACCCTCGCAAAGGCCTCTTTTAAGTTGCAGCCCAACAACCCTCCAAAACAGCCCAATAACCCATCTAACTCCCCTCCATGCCCTCGGTCGTTCGATCACGATCGTCTGGGCGAAAACTACACCCCATTTGGACTCTCCTAGCTCCCCCTATGCCTATATATAAACCCCTCCCCCGAAATCCCGGTTGAAACCCTAAAAATCCCAGATCCGCCGCGCCGGACACGTCCGCGTCGCGCCGGACACGTCCGCGCCCGGCCCCCGGCGAATCCGGGCTCGCCACGTGGCGCCGCCGTGCCCCCGCCGCCCTGGCCCTTGAAGCCCGCCTGAGCCTCCCCCGACGACCGCCGCGCCCTGCCGCCCGCGCGCCGCCTCCTCCAGCTCCGGCCTCCTCGCCGCCCGCTTCGCCTTCCCGCCGCCCGCCCGCCTTTCGCCGTCTCCATGGCCGGACCGCCGCCGCCGCCCCGCAGCCTTGTGCCGCCATCCGCTGCCGGCCGCCGCCACATCCGCCCGCCTGCCGGCGCGCCCGCCGCCGTCCGCCGCCCGCCCCGGCTCCTCCTTCCTCCGGCCCCGAGCGCAATCTCCGGCGAGCACCGGAGCAACTCCGGCGAGATCCAATCTGCTAGGTTGAGTTTTACCCCGACCCCGATTTCCACTAAGTCATTTTCTGTGTTAGATTTCGTGGCATTTTCATAGCATCACATCTCCGCAACCGTGGCTCCATTTTGGATGTATAATATGTCAAATTGTTCGTACCGAAGAGTACATCATTTCATTCCATTGCATCATTTGCATTTGAGCTCATATTGATGCCCGAAATGCTGTTGGAAGATGGCTTCAGATCGTTAGTTCCAGAATCTTATCAGCTCGAGCTCTTTTGTCATTTTTGCCATGAATTATGTGTGCACCTTATGAACTTGAGTCCTACATGTGAGTTGAACATTGCCATGCCATCTTTCCAGGGGTGTTTGCCATGTATTTTTGTGAGTTATGTGTTGACTAGAACAAGCATGCAAAGTAGGGATGATGATGTTGCTGATTTCAGGAACTTAGTGATTTCACTAAGTCTTGTCCTGCTGTTAATTTTATGCCATATGTTCATGTTGTTACAGAGAGATCTATGCCCTTTTTGAGCATGATCAGTAAGGGTGTTTTGAACATATGGATGTGCTCTATCCATCCATTCCTTTGTTGGTATTTATGGAGTAGTCTAGCATGTCATTTTCGTGCTCTACTTTTGCTTGAAAATGTTTCCTGGCAGACTGTTTGCATGAGATTCAGTTTTCACGAGGTCGTTGTAGTTGATCCGTGTATGCTATGATGTTGTTCTTGCCATGTATAGCTCCTATGCCATGTCTTCTTAATGGGTGTATGCTTAGTTTATCATGAGATGCTCTGTAGTGAGTGCATCGAGCTCACGAACATGCCATGTTGAATCTGTTTCTGCCATGTCCTGATATTTCACTAAGTCTGAAATCTGTAATAAAACTTGCAATGTTTACATGGGTGCCATCATTTCTTAGAGTCCTTTTTGGCTTATGGTCAGTAAGGGACTATTGAAATATGCTTTGAGTAGAATCATGTCATGCCTTGCTTTGCTATTATAAGTTCCTGTAGCATGTTGTTTGCTTGCGCTAAACATGCCTTCCTGATGTTAATTCCTGGCATGCTAGTATTTTCACTAAGTCTGGAACCTGATATTTTGAGCACTTTCACCATGCTTGTTTGAACATGTTATGATGTGATTTAGCCGTAGCTCAGTGCTCCTCTTTTGTTAAGCATCTCCTGTAGTTCGTTGCCATATGCTTTGTTTTTATGTTGGGGTGCTGTAGCATAGTTTCTTGTTGCTTGCTAAGTAGCATCGGGCTGTTAAACGCAGATTTGCGTCATTCTTGTTTTGCTTGTCATTTGCAAACCGTGCATCCGATTCCGGTGATCTTTATATCGATTTCAACCGAAATCACCCCATCTTTCCAGTGGCATACTTGGTTTGCCAAGTTGATGCCAGTTCATCTTTTCCTTCCGAGCATACATATGCATTGCATATCACATCTCGCATAGCATGTCATGTATTGCATCATATTGCTTGTGCATGGTTCCTTGTTTGATTGTGGTTCCGTTGCTTGTGTTCTTGCTTTGGGTAGAGCCGGGAGATGAGTACGTGAACGAGGAACCTGTTGAGAACGCATCACGAAGATCAAGCCTTCGACAACTCTGAGAACCTTACAGGCAAGATGACCATACCTTCGATATCACTTCTATCTTTGCTTGCTAGATGCTCGCTCTTTTGCTATGCCTATGCTGCGATACCTACCACTTGCTACATCATGCCACCCATATTGCCATGTCAACCTCTAACCATCCATGTCCTAGCAAACCGTTGTTTGGCTATGTTACCGCTTTGCTCAGCCCCTCTTATAGCGTTGCTAGTTGCAGGTGAAGATGAAGTTTGTTCCTTGTTGGAACACGGATATTTTGGGATATCACAATATCTATTGTTTTAAATTAATGCATCTATATACTTGGTAAAGGGTGGAAGGCTTGGCCTTATGCCTGGTGTTTTGTTCCACTCTTGCCACCCTAGTTTCCGTCATACCGGTGTTATGTTCCTTGATTTTGCGTTCCTTACGCGGTCGGGTGATTTATGGGACCCCCTTGACAGTTCGCTTTGAATAAAACTCCTCTAGTAAGGCCCAACCTTGGTTTTACCATTTGCCACCTATACCTTTTTCCCTTGGGTTTTCGCGAGCCCGAGGGTCATCTTTATTTTAGCCCCCCCGGGCCAGTGCTCCTTCGAGTGTTGGTCCGAACTGAGTAGACTGCGGGGCCCCCTTGGGGAAACTCGAGGTCTGGTTTTACTCGTAGGATGTCTCATCCGGTGTGCCCTGAGAACGAGATATGTGCAGCTCCTATCGGGATTTGTCGGCACAGCGGGAGGTCTTGCTGGTTTAGTTTTACCATTGTCGAAATGTCTTGATGTCTGGGATACCGAGTCGATCGGAGTGTCTTGGGTGAAGGTTTATTCCTTCGTTGATCGCGAGAGCTTGTTATGGGCTTGTTGGGACACCCTGCAGGTATTATCTTTCAAAGCCGTGCCTGCGGTTATGAGGCAGATGGGAATTTGTTAATGTCGGTTGTAGAAAACCCGAAGTTGACCTTAATTAAAATACATCAACCGTGTATGTAACCGTGATGGTCTCTTCGCGGAGTCCGGAAGTGAACACGATGTTGGAGTTATGCTTGACGAAGTAGTCGGGATCACTTCTTGATCACTAATAGCTTCACGACCGCGCCTTTGCTTCTCTTCTCGCTCTCTTTTGCGATGTAGTCGCCATGTATGCTGTCGCTTGCAGCAGCCCACCTTTTGACACCAGCCTTCCTTAAGCTTCAATAGTCTTGATCTCGCGGTGTGAGATTGTTGAGTCCCTCGTGGCTCACAGATTCTACCAAAACAGATCAGGTACCGGTGATGCAGTGTGCTGATGGCACAACCGAGCTGAAGTGGGAATATGATGAGGCCCTGGTCGATACTATGTTTCCTTTCCGGACGATTAGTAGTGGAGCCCAGTTGAGGCGATCGGGGATTTGTGTTGCATGTGGGGTTTTCTTCTTTTATTTTGGTTCCGTAGTCGGACCTTGATTGTATCTGGATGATGTAATGCTTTATTCATGTAATTGTGTGAAGTGGCGACTGTAAGCCAACTATGTACCTTTTCCCTTATGTATTACATGGATTGTGCGAAGATTACCTCACTTGCGACATTGCTTTCAATGCGGTTATGCCTCTAAGTCGTGCTTCGACACGTGGGAGATATAGCCGCATCGAGGGCGTTACAAGTTGGTAATCAGAGCCATCCCCGACCTTAGGAGCCCCCACTGCTTGATCGTTTTTAGTGGCCGAGTTGTGTCTAGAAAAAATGTTTTGAGTCATTTAGGATTATATATATCGGAGAGTTTAGGAATTCTTTTTACTCCCAGTCCTTCGACCTTACGGTGAGGTATCCCGACGAGAGTTTTGACTCTTCTCTTCTCAAATTTCACTAAAATTTTTTTTAGGATCACGGGTATCTTAGAATCGTTCGATGGTTTTATGATGACAACATTGTCTTGGTGCCTCGACATTTAGGGGTTGTGGCGGTGTCCCGGGAGTTGAGCTCCGAGGTGTTGTCGTCATAATTTTATCGTTGCAATTCTGGAATACCGAGTTTAGTATGCGCCGACATCGAAAATCTCTTTTATGCGCTTGTTGGTGAGATAACCCCGCTAACCCAAAGATCTTGTGGTGAGTACGGAGTATTGCCATGACTCGTATAACGGATGCTTTTCGAAGGTTGAGGTACACGATTTCCGAAGGTTTCTTGGTTATGTGTTGAAGGATGGATACAGCTGGATGTAGGGATTGTTAGCTTGGGTGAGATATATATTGCTCCCCTGTATCCCCAACACTGATTGCATAACCGAAAGTTTGGGAGTTTATAGGTGGGATTCAAGTAGCTCTAGCTTTTCTTCCGCAGATATTTGGTTTGTGATTGGGTAATCCTTACCACTTATTTGTTCCATTCATACCTTGTTTTTTATTTTCATTCATCAATCTCTTATCAAGTGGCTTCTCACCTTAATGGACGTGATGTTTACTTTGGAATTCATTCGTTCATCCCTGTTCAAATGTTTATTGTGAAGACTATATGTTGCAATTTCTATCCGTTGATTCAACTTGTCTATCTGTCTATCAAGATGCTAACGGATGTCACCCTCTTCAGGATGGCTCCGCCAACGCGTCAGAATCCGGAACGCAGCGATGGGAGTCAGGCGAACCCTCCACCTCCACCTCCGCCTCCGGAGGCATGGCAAACTTTGATGGCAACCACTAACGCCAATGCTCAGTTGTTGATCCAGCTGATGCAAGAGCGTAACCAAGGCCAAGGCAACCAAGGGAATCAAGGTCAAGGGCAGTTCTATCATCAGCCACAGTTTCCTACGCTAAACCAATTCCTTGCAAATCAGCCAAAGTCTTTCACCATCGTGTCGAGGCCACAGACGCCGACGATTGGCTCGTGGATATCAACAAGCATTTTGAATGCAACAATGTCAGACCCGAGGACTACGTCAAGTTCGCGTCTTTTCAGCTCAAGGATCGAGCGGCTGATTGGTTCCAAGAATACAAGGATTCTAGAGGTGGTCGAGTGATTACTTGGACTGATTGTCGGGACTTTAAAGCTCACCACATTCCTTCCGGTGTTGTTGAGAGCAAGCGTGAGGAGTTCCGCAATCTCAAGCAAGGAAACATGTCGATTGTACGAATACAACATACAGATTCGTAAACTTGCTCGATTCGCTAAACAAGACGTTCTCGATGAGAAAAGTATGATCTATCGATTCAGAGGTGGCCTTAGAGAGGATCTGCAGTTATCTCTTGTTCTTTCCGAGCCTACTCGGTTTGATCAATTCTATAATATGGCACTCAAGCTAGAAGGTGCTCAGCTCAAGTGTGAGGCTTCAAAGAAGAGAATCAGGATGCGATTCAGTCTTCTTCTTCCTCTCAAGTGGCAGCAAAGCAGCAAAAGTTCTACCTTCCTCCTCCTCCGTTCCGTCGGCCTTATCGCCAGAAGAACTCGGTGGTCGTGGATCTTCCCACCCACCCAACCCAAACTACTGAACAAGTCTCAGCCTCAAGCTCCAAGGTAAAATGCTCCTTATCACCGTCCACTCTCAGAGGTGACCTGCAACAAGTGCCAGCAGAAAGGTCACTATGCGAACAAATGCCATAACCAAAGGCGCCTTCCTCCTCCTCCTCCTGTGAGGTCTTCAAGCAATGCGGTGGTCAAGCATAATCCCAAGTATGCAAAGGTGAATATGATGAATGCAGCTCAAGCAGAGGATTCTTCAGATGTGATCATGGGTAATCTTCCTGTTAATGATATTCCTGCAAAAGTCTTATTTGATACTGGTGCATCCCATTCTTTCATGTCATATCCTTTTGCATCGAAGCACAGTTTTGACACAGAGGTTTTGTCCAAAGTTATGCAAGTTGTTTCTCCGGAAAACTTATGACTTCTAGTTTGGTTGCTCTGATGTTTCCATCCGGTTCGGCGACTATAGATTTGGCTAAACCAATTGTTCTTGGTGACTCGGATATTGATCTAATTCTCGGGATGGATGGCTTTCAAAGACAAGGCTCACTTGATTGTGCTGCCAGCAAATTCAATTGACACACCCTTCCGAGGATATTATCATCTATGCCTTCGTGATGAAACCATTCGGTTGTTTTCTCTCAATGAGAAGGGCGAGTTGGATGCTATCTCTCAGATTCCAGTCGTTTGTGAGTACCAAGATGTCTTCCCAGAAGAGCTCCCGGGTATGCCTCCTCATCGGCCAGTCGAATTCGTTATCGATCTTGAGCCTGGCACTGAACCCGTTTGCAAGTGTCCTTACAAGCTTGGACCCAAGGAGCTGAAGGAATTGAAGAAGCAGCTCGATGAACAAGAGCGTCTGGGTTTGATTAGACCGAGTTCATCTCCATGGGGATGTGGAGTTCTTTTTGTCCAGAAGAAGGATGGCACGGACCGACTTTGTGTTGATTACCGTCCATTGAACAAGAAGACAATCAAGAACAAGTATCCACTTCCCAACATCAATGAACTATTCGAGCAACTCAAAGGTGCTAAAGTATTCTCCAAGCTTGACCTCCGTATGGGTTATCATCGATTCGATTCGTGAACAAGATATTCCCAAGACAAAGATTCGAACAAGCTATGGTTCTTATGAATATACTTGTCATGTCTTTCGCCTTGTCAATGCTCCTCCAACTTTCTCTCGCATGATGAACTTTATCTTCAACCCCTACACCAATGATTTCGTCTTGGTGTATCTCGATGATATTTTGGTCTTCTCCAAGAACAAGCAGGATCATGCCAAACATTTGCGATTGGTGCTCGACAAGCTCAGAGAGCATCAATTCTATGCTGAAGTTTTCCAAATGTGAGTTCGGCTTGATGAAGTTCTTTATCTTGGTCATATCATCTCCGCCAAGGGCATCGCTGTTAATCCGAGAAGGTGTCTTCAATTGTGAATTGGGAACCTCCTCAGAATGTCAAGCAGCTCCGCAGTTTTCTCGGTCTTGCAAGCTATTGTCGAAGATTCGTTGAGAATTTCTCTAAGATTGCAAAGCCTCTTTCCAACCTCCTCCAGAAGCATGTCAAGTATGTTTGGACGCCTGAGTGTGATGTCGCTTTCAACACCCTCAAAGAGAAGCTAGTCACAGCTCCTGTCTTGACTCCTCCTGATGAATCCAAGCCATTCGAAGTTTTCTGTGATGCTTCCTTGCAAGGTCTCGGTGCTGTGTTAATGCAAGAGAAGAAAGTTGTGGCATATACCTCTCGTCAGTTGAAGCCCAACGAAAAGAACTACCCCACTCATGATCTCGAGTTGGCGGCAGTTGTCCATGCATTGATAACATGGAGACATCTCTTGTTGGGAAGGAAAGTGGACATATTCACCGATCACAAGAGTCTCAAGTATATCTTCACTCAACCAAACCTCAACCTCAAGCAAACTCGATGGGTCGAAACGATTCAAGAGTACAATCGAAGTATTGAATATATTCCTGGCAAGGCGAATGTGATTGCAGATGCTCTGAGCAGAAAGGCTTATTGCAACAGCTTAATTATCAAGCCCTTCCAACCGGATCTTTGTGAAGCTTTCCGCAAGCTGAATCTTCAAGTTGTTCCTCAAGGATTTCTTGCCAACCTCATAGTCTCTCCTACTTTGGAAGATCAAATTCGTGAGGCTCAACTTCTGGATACCATGGTGAAGAAGGTGAAACGTGGTATTGACAAGGGCATTTCAAATACAAGTGCTATCGCTTGATGACAAAGACACTCTTTTCTTTGAGGATCGATTGTGGTTCCTAAAGGCGATCTGAGAAAAGTCATCATGAATGAGGCACACAATTCCCTCCTATCCATTCATCCCGAAGTACGAAGATGTACCATGACCTCAAGCGGTCATATTGGTGGACTCGAATGAAGCGAGAAATTGCTCAATTCGTGAATGAATGTGATGTCTGCAGAAGGGTGAAAGTAGAACACCAAAGACCAGCTGGTCTCCTCCAACCTCTTACTATTCCAGAATGGAAGTTTGATCATATCGAGATGGACTTCGTGACTGGTTTTCCTAAGTCCAAGCGTGGAAATGATGCTATCTTCGTTGTCATTGACAAGCTTACTAAAGTGGCTCATTTTCTTCTGTCAAAGAATCTATCACAGCAGCTCACCGGCAGAGCTATACACCTCGAATTGTCTCCTTGCACGGTATTCCACAATTGATCTCTTCGGACCGTGGAAGCATCTTCACCTCTAAGTTCGGGACTCCTTTCGAAGGCCATGGGCACCAACATTCGTTTCAAAGACAGCTTTCCATCCTCAAACTAGTGGCCAAGTCGAGCGAGTCAATCAAATCCTTGAAGATATGCTCGTGGCTTGTGTCATTTCTTTTGGCATGAAGTGGGAAGAGTGTCTTCCATATGCCGAAGTTCTCCTACAACAACAGCTTCCAGCGAGTTCGCAAGGCCCCATTCGAATTCTCTATGGCGAAAGTGCCGTACTCTCTCAATTGGTCCGAGGCAGGTGAACGCCAACTTCTTGGCAACGACTTGATCACGGTCAAGAAATGTGCAAAGTCATTCGTGAGAATCTTAAAGCCGCATAATCGCGCCTGAAGGGCTATTATGATGACAAGCACCGTGATGTGGCTTTTGAAATCGGAGACCATGTCTACCTCGCGTCTCTCCAATGAAAGGTACTCGCCGCCCGGTATCAAAGGGAAGCTTGCCCCTAGATATGTGGGTCCTTTCAAGATCATTGGCAAAAGAGGCGATCTCGCCTATCAACTTGAGCTTCCATCCAACTTTGCAAACGTGCACGATGTGTTTCACGTGTCACAGCTCCGCAAGTGCTTCAAGATTCCTGAGCGCACTATCAACTTTGAAGAAATTGACCTCCAAGAAGATCTCTCTTATCATGAGCACCCCGTTGCTATTCTTGAAGAAACCGAGCGCAAGACTCGCAACAAGTCAATCAAATTCCTGAAAGTAAAGTGGTAACACCATTCCGACCGAGAAGCCACCTGGGAGCGCGAGGATCACCTCCATTCTGAATATCCGGAGTTCTTTCAGTCCTAGATCTCGGGACGAGATCCTCTTGTAGTGGTGGAGTGTTGTAACACCCCGGATGTATCTTTTCATGTTTGTAACTCCAACTCTTGTCATTTTCGGATATGTGCTATGATATTCCCTCCGTGGTTGGGTTTTGTTTTCTTTTTGCATTTTGTCCATGTCATGCATCTCATATCATGTCATCATGTGCATCTCATTTGCATACGTGTTCGTCTCATGCATCCGAGCATTTTCCCGTTGTCCGCTTTTGCAATCCGACACTCCTATGTTCCCGGCGCACCCTCTTGTCCTTTTTCCGTGTGCGGGTGTTGAACATTCTCGAATGGACCGAGCCTTGCCAAGTGGCCCTGGTATAGCACCGTAGACCACTGTCAAGTTTCGGTCATTTGGAGTTCGCTTGGTACTCCAACGGTTAACCGCACCCTCGCAAAGGCCTCTTTTAAGTTGCAGCCCAACAACCCTCCAAAACAGCCCAATAACCCATCTAACTCCCTCCATGCCCTCGGTCGTTCGATCACGATCGTGGGCGAAAACTACACCCCATTTGGACTCTCCTAGCTCCCCTATGCCTATATATACACCCTCCCGAAATCGGTTGAAACCCTAAAATCCCAGATCCGCGCCCGGACACGTCGTCAAGGCCGGACACGTCCGCGCCTGCCCCGGCGAATCGGGCTCGCCACGTGGCGCTGCCGCTGCGCCCCCGCCGCCGGCCCAGCATGGCCCGCCATGCAGGCCTCCCCGCCGCCCCGGGCAGGCCAGCCTCCACGCGCGCCGCCGCCTCCAGCTCCGGCCTCCTCCGCCGCAGGCTCTCGCTGCGCCGCCACCTGCCATTGCTTCTCGCCTGGCTGATCATTGGCCGCCGCTTCGCCATGGCATGCGCCATTGCCGCCGTCCGGCCTTGGCCTGCCCTTGCCGCCGCCAAGGCCGCGCCGCCGCCGTCCCCGCCGCCCGGCTCCTCCTTCCTCCGGCCCCGAGCGCCATCTCCGGCGAGCACCGGAGCAACTTCGGCGAGATCCAATCTGCTAGGTTGACTTTTACCCCGACCCCGATTTCCACTAAGTCATTTTCTGTGTTAGATTTCGTGGCATTTTCATAGCATCACATCTCCGCAACCGTGGCTCCGTTTTGGACGTATAATATGTCAAATTGTTTGTATCGAAGAGTACATCATTTCATTCCATTGAATCATTTGCATTTGAGCTCATCTTGATGCCCGAAATGCTGTTGGAAGATGGCTTCAGATCGTTAGTTCCAGAATCTTATCAGCTCGAGCTCTTTTGTCATTTTTGCCATGAATTATGTGTGCACCTTATGAACTTGAGTCCTACATGTGAGTTGAACATTGCCATGCCATATTTCCAGGGGTGTTTGCCATGTATTTTTGTGAGTTATGTGTTGACTAGAACAAGCATGCAAAGTAGGGATGATGATGTTGCTGATTTCAGGAACTTAGTGATTTCACTAAGTCTTGTCCTGCTGTTAATTTTATGCCATATGTTCATGTTGTTACAGAGAGATCTATGCCCTTTTTGAGCATGATCAGTAAGGGTGTTTTGAACATATGGATGTGCTCTATCCATCCATTCCTTTGTTGGTATTTATGGAGTACTCTAGCATGTCATTTTCGTGCTCTACTTTTGCTTGAAAATGTTTCCTGGCAGACTGTTTGCATGAGATTCAATTTTCACGAGGTCGTTGTAGTTGATCCGTGTATGCTATGATGTTGTTCTTGCCATGTATAGCTCCTATGCCATGTCTTCTTAATGGGTGTATGCTTAGTTTATCATGAGATGCTATGTAGTGAGTGCATCGAGCTCACGAACATGCCATGTTGAATCTGTTTCTGCCATGTCCTGATATTTCACTAAGTCTGAAATCTGTAATAAAACTTGCAATGTTTACATGGGTGCCATCATTTCTTAGAGTCCTTTTGGCTTATGGTCAGTAAGGGACTATTGAAATATGCTTTGAGTAGAATCATGTCATGCCTTGCTTTGCTATTATAAGTTCCTGTAGCATGTTGTTTGCTTGCGCTAAACATGCCTTCCTGATGTTAATTCCTGGCATGCTAGTATTTTCACTAAGTCTGGAACCTGATATTTTGAGAACTTTCACCATGCTTGTTTGAACATGTTATGATGTGATTTAGCCGTAGCTCAGTGCTCCTCTTTTGTTAAGCATCTCCTGTAGTTCGTTGCCATATGCTTTGTTTTTATGTTGGGGTGCTGTAGCATAGTTTCTTGTTGCTTGCTAAGTAGCATCGGGCTGTTAAACGCAGATTTGCGTCATTCTTGTTTTGCTTGTCATTTGCAAACCGTGCATCCGATTCCGGTGATCTTTATATCGATTTCAACCGAAATCACCCCATCTTTCCAGTGGCATACTTGGTTTGCCAAGTTGATGCCCGGTTCATCTTTTTCCTTCCGGAGCATACATATGCATTGCATATCACATCTCGCATAGCATGTCATGTATTGCATCATATTGCTTGTGCATGGTTCCTTGTTTGATTGTGGTTCCGTTGCTTGTGTTCTTGCTTTGGGTAGAGCCGGGAGATGAGTACGTGAACGAGGAACCTGTTGAGAACGCCTACGAAGATCAAGCCTTCGACAACTCTGAGAACCTTACAGGCAAGATGACCATACCTTCGATATCACTTCTATCTTTGCTTGCTAGATGCTCGCTCTTTTGCTATGCCTATGCTGCGATACCTACCACTTGCTACATCATGCCACCCATATTGCCATGTCAACCTCTAACCATCCATGTCCTAGCAAACTGTTGTTTGGCTATGTTACCGCTTTGCTCAGCCCCTCTTATAGCGTTGCTAGTTGCAGGTGAAGATGAAGTTTGTTCCTTGTTGGAACACGGATATTTTGGGATATCACAATATCTATTGTTTTAAATTAATGCATCTATATACTTGGTAAAGGGTGGAAGGCTTGGCCTTATGCCTGGTGTTTTGTTCCACTCTTGCCACCCTAGTTTCCGCCATACCGTGTTATGTTCCTTGATTTTATGCTCCTTACGCTGGTCGGGTGATTTATGGGACCCCTTGACAGTTCGCTTTGAATAAAACTCCTCTAGTAAGGCCCAACCTTGGTTTTACCATTTGCCACCTATACCTTTTTCCCTTGGGTTTTCGCGAGCCCGAGGGTCATCTTTATTTTAGCCCCCCCGGGCCAGTGCTCCTTCGAGTGTTGGTCCGAATCGAGTAGATCTGCGGGGCCCCTTGGGGAAACTCGAGGTCTGGTTTTACTCGAGGATGTCTCATCCGGTGTGCCCCGAGAACGAGATATGTGCAGCTCCTATCGGGATTTGTCGGCACTGTGGGAGGTCTTGCTGGTTTAGTTTTACCATTGTCGAAATGTCTTGATGTACCGGATACCGAGTCGATCGGAGTGTCTTGGGTGAAGGTTTATTCCTTCGCTGATCGCGAGAGCTTGTTATGGGCTTGTTGGGACACCCTGCAGGTATTATCTTTCAAAGCCGTGCCCGCGTTATGAGGCAGATGGGAATTTGTTAATGTCCGGTTGTAGAAAACCCGAAGTTGACCTTAATTAAAATACATCAACCGTGTATGTAACCGTGATGGTCTCTTCTCGGCGGAGTCCGGGAAGTGAACACGGTGTTGGAGTTATGCTTGACGTAAGTAGTCAGGATCACTTCTTGATCACTAATAGCTTCACGACCGCGCCTTGCTTCTCTTCTCGCTCTCTTTTGCGATGTAGTCGCCATGTATGCTAGTCGCTTGCAGCAGCCCCACCTTTTTGACACCAGCCTTCCCTTAAGCTTCAATAGTCTTGATCTCGCGGGTGTGAGATTGCTGAGTCCCTGTGGCTCACAGATTCTACCAAAACAGATGTGTACGGTGATGCCAGCGCTGATGGCACAACTGAGCTGAAGTGGGAATATGATGAGGCCCTGGGTCGATACTATGTTTCCTTTCCGGACGATTAGTAGTGGAGCCCAGTTGGGGCGATCGGGGATTTGTGTTGCATGTGGGGTTTTCTTCTTTTATTTTGGTTCCGTAGTCGGACCTTGATTGTATCTGGATGATGTAATGCTTTATTCATGTAATTGTGTGAAGTGGCGACTGTAAGCCAACTATGTACCTTTTCCCTTATGTATTACATGGATTGTGCGAAGATTACCTCACTTGCGACATTGCTTTCAATGCGGTTATGCCTCTAAGTCGTGCTTCGACACGTGGGAGATATAGCCGCATCGAGGGCGTTACAGTTATCATGGTCGCTCCCATGGTGGGGGTGACTGGAGGGCGGTGGTTTTCCCTGGTCTAAGCACCGTTGCTGCGGTTGTGCTCGTCGGCAAGAGGGGGGGCACAGATGGAGTATCCCCCTCAGCTGTACTGTAGGACCTTGAAGTATGTCTAGAGGGGGGGGGGGTTATTAGACTACTTGACCAATTAAAAACTTAACCTTTTCCCAATTTTAGACTTAGGCAGATTTTAGCTATCTTTGGACACAAGCAATCTTCACACAATTCAAGCAAGCATGCAAAGAGTATATGAGCAGCGGAAATTAAAGCATGCAACTTGCAAGAATGTAAAGGGAAGGGTTTGGAGGATTCAAATGCAATTGGAGACACAAATGTTTTTCTCGTGGTTCCGATAGGTGGTGCTATCGTACATCCACGTTGATGGAGACTTCAACCCACGAAGGGTAACGGTTGCGCGAGTCCATGGAGGGCTCCACCCACGAAGGGTCCACGAAGAAGCAACCTTGTCTATCCAACCATGGCCGTCGCCCACGAAGGACTTGCCTCACTAGTGGTAGATCTTCACGAAGTAGGCGATCTCCTTGCCCTTACAAACTCCTTGGTTCAACTCCACAATCTTGTCGGAGGCTCCCAAGTGACACCTAGCCAATCTAGGAGACACCACTCTCCAAGAAGTAACAAATGGTGCGTTGATGATGAACTCCTTGCTCTTGTGCTTCAAATGATAGTCTCCCCAACACTCAACTCTCTCTCATAGGATTTGGATCTGGTGGAAAGAAGATCTGAGTGGAAAGCAACTTGGGGAAGGCTAGAGATCAATATTCATATGGTAGGAATGGAATATCTTGGCCTCAACACATGAGTAGGTGATTCTCTCTCATAACTGATAAGTTGGAAGTGTAGGTTTGTTCTGATGGCTCTCTTCACGAATGAAGAGGAGGTGGAGGGGTATATATAGCCTCCACACAAAATCTAACCGTTACACACAATTTACCAAACTCGATGGGACCGAATCAACAAACTCGGTCAGACCGATTTAGCAAATCTAGTGACCGTTAAGATTTTCGGTGGGACCGACATGCAACTCGGTAGGACCGATATGGTTAGGGTTAGGGCATAACGTAATCTCGGTGAGACTGATTACACAAACTCGGTGAGACCGATTTTCGTAATTAGCTAACCAGAGAGTTGGTCAGGTAAACTCGGTGGGACCGATTCGCTCTTTTCGGTGAGACCGAAATGTTACGAAAGGGAAACAGAGAGTTTACATTGCAATCTCGGTGGGACCGATCGCTCACTTCGGTTAGACCGAAACATTACGAAGGGAAGCAGAGAGATTACAATCCCATCTCGGTGAGACCGAGATCCCTATCGGTGAGACCGATTTGCCTAGGGTTTGTGGCAGTGGCTATGACATTTGAACTGGGTGGCGCCGGATAGAAAGAATCGGTAGGACCGATTTTGACTTTGGGTTTAGGTCATATGTGGATGTGAGAAAGTAGTTGAGGTTTTTTGAGCATATCACTAAGCACTTGAAGCAAGAGGTTCATTAAGCAACACCTCATCCCTCCTTGATAGTATTGGCTTTTCCTATAGACTCAATGTGATCTTGGATCACTAAAATGTAAAATGTAGAGTCTTGAGCTTTTGAGCTTGAGCCAATCCTTTGTCCTTAATATTTTGAGGGATCCACTTCATCATCCATGCCATGCCATTCATTGAGCTTTCCTGAAATATTTGTCTTGGAATAGCATTAGCTCAATGAGCTATATGTTGTTATGAATTACCAAAACCACCTAGGATAGTTGCACTTTCAATCTCCCCCTTTTTGGTAATTGATGACAACATATAGATCAAAGCTTTGACAAATGATAATAAGATTGAAAAACATCGTCGCTTTGAGAAGTATGTGATAAGCAAGAGCTCCCCCTAAATTTGTGCATAGTTTAAGATTTGCTTTGGACTGCAAATGCACAAGGAATTAGGCTCATGGGTTACTCTTCCATGTCACATACATCTTGGTGTAGCGCTCAAAATAATAAAAGATTGAATACATGCACTCATCACCAAGCAAAGTGAATGATCAAATAAGGATAAGTAAGATAATGTCATCCAACAAGCATAAATGTAGCATATGATCAACCCATGATCATCAAGTATCACACAGACATAGAGTATCTCAAACAAGCAAATAAAGTTTAACCACCAAAGCAAGAGAGAACAAAAAGCAGCACTCTCTCTCAAAGCCTATGATCTATACATTTTTCTCCCCGTTTGGCAACAAGTTACCAAAAAGTTCCTAGAAAATGCATAGTACTATATTGTCTCTCGGGCTTGGTCTTCAGGTGGTGGTGCAGATAGAATTCCAAGGACGAAAGCATCAGTTGATGTAGATGGAGCTGGAGGTGTGGGTGCTGAAGCTGGTTGCATTGGAGCTGTAGGAGCTGTAGCTGGTGCAGATGAAGTGGCTCTAGTGTCTGTCACTGGCACTACAGCTGATCTCTGAGCTCTAGGCACTCTAGCAAATGCATCTGTGGTTGTCTTGCCCTTCCTCTCCTCCATGTCATCCTGAAGCTGCTCAACAACAGACTGGATCTCAGTCACCTTCACATCTAAATTGTAGAACTTCTGCTCCATGATCCTCTTTGGTGCATTCTTGGGCTTGGAGGCAGCTTTGAGTGCTTCTTTGGGCTATGATGTTGCAGCCCCTGACTTTATAGCATCACCCATCAGCTTTTGTGCCTTGGGTGCTGGTGCAGCAACCTCTTCTTCCTCCTCCTCAGAGTCTCTCCTCATAGAGGGATTGCCAAGAACTTTTGCAGTAGTGGTTGTGACTCTCTTTTTCTTTTTGTCTTGACCAGTAGCTTCATCTTCTGACTCAATAGTAAACTTCATGGTTTCTCCAATGGCAACCTTCCTGGGTTTGGAAGTGGGAATCCTTCTTGCAGGTGCCTCTTTGGGATCAGGTTTTTCAGGTACTTGTGTTGATCCTCTTACCTTTAGCATAGGTGTCCTCTTGGCAGGGACCTTCCTATTAAGTCCAACCTTTGTGTTCTTTGCTGAGCCATACTCCTTTTTGAGCACTACCTTCTTGGAAGTAGTCTCATCTTCAGCTGCCACATAGTCCTCATCCTCAGAGTCTGAGGTTCTATTCCTTCTGGCTCTTGTGGCTGCTTTAGGCAAATTTCTAGGAGTGCTTCTGCTACCATCATCTGAAGAACTAGAGGGACTAGTGCCCTCACTCATGTGAATCTGCTCTTCTTCCCTGTTCTGGCTGTCACTTTGGTCTGACATGATGCAAACACTGACTGCTGAACCTGTGAATAGTTATAGATGAGATGGAGTGGATGGGCATCACAAAATGCAGAGATTTTTGCAAAAGAATGATTCAAAAACTTAGTTTTAGTTTTCCACAGAAAGCATTTCGGATCAACCGATTTTCAAACTCGGTGATACCGAAGCAGTTTCAGAACCTAAACTAGTGAACTCGGTCAGACCGAGTCAAAGTTCGGTGGCACCGAGACTGCTAGGGTTTCACAAAGTTCTAAAATCGGTCACACCGATTAGCAATTCTCGGTCAGACCGAGAGTTACTGGTGCAATGGCGTTAGCCGAATCGGTGGGACTGAGTTTTTCAACTCGGTGGGTCCGAGATGGTTTCGGCGGAAACCAAACCCTAAATTTTCAAATCGCATCTATTCTAAGGATTGTTTTGACTGGATAGAGGTGTTTCAATCATGGCAAGAATCATAATGAACACAATGTGCTGAGAATCAGACGAGGATAGCACTGTGATCGAGTTCATACCCTAGTTCGGCGATGAACTCGCTACGGCGGCAACAGCGGAGATGAAATCCGTTGACGGCGGCGGAGACCAGCGACAGGAGGCGGCTGGCAACGAAGTCGACGATCCGAAGACCTAGAAGGCAGAGCGAGCTATGCGCGGGCGAAGAGGTTTGGAGAAAGCTTTCCAAATTTTTGCCTGTGTGAATATATAGCCCGACACTGTCGGTGTGACCGAGTGGAACGACTCGGTGGCACCGAGATGCATAACTGTTGACAGTTACAGCAACTTGGTGAGACCGAAAAGTTCAAATCGGTTGCATTGATATTGAAAACCTAGATCGACTTAGTGATCTCAGTATGACCAAAATGGAAGAATCGGTCAGACCGAAAAGCACAAAGAAGTTTTGGAAGTTTAAGTCTATGACGAATCGGGGACTCCAAGTGCTCCTCACACAGAGTGGTTCGAATCTGGCTTGATCAAATTTTGTGATGTAGCATGAATAGAGTTTGAGACGTGAAAAGCATAGATAGCTAGAGAAGGTTCTTAGGCATTCTTGTCCATCCACTTGGCCAAAGAAAAAGAAACCAATCAATCAAAACAACAAGTGGATGTCCTCGAATGAGTAAAATATGCAACCAACATGCTCACACAATAAAATGGCAAATGAAATATGTGGCAAAGCATGCACAACCAATTCTAGCATCTATCAAACAATCGGCGATGACTAGGTCATCTATATATGAGTATATTGACTTAGGAGTCAAATGAGAACATTTGATCATAGGTCATACTCATCGTTTAAGCTCAAGTGGGGTTACCACTTTTACATAATGCATTGATGTGTTCACATCATTAGAGTTGCTTTGACTCAATTCTTAGAGTTAAGCTCCCCCTAGATGTGAGATTCCCCCTTAGAGGGATGAACTAACCTTGGGTTTTGTCGATGATGACTTCATGTAGGTGTTGAAGATGTGGATGCTCAATGTTGATGTAGATCATTTGGAGCAATCCTTTGGAGTGAGTTGCACTTTCAATACCTACATGGGTTAGTCCCACAAGGGACAAACAAGAATATCCATAGACATAGAGTGATGCACACACAAGATGATGTCCATGGAAACATTAGGTTACCTTGTCCCTTGCCTTACCAACATGAGGGTTTGTGACTCCTTGAACTAGTGCAAGATATGGAAGTTTATTGCACTTGTCCTTTCCATAATTATATGAGTGAAGAATGTTGGCGGAGTCACCCTCAAGAACACTCTAGTTCTTCTTCTTAGGGATCCACATCATCTTGAGGGAATCCTTGGAGTTGTAGTTGCACTTGATGAAGTAGAACTTGACGTAGTCTTGGGAACCCACTTGACCAAGGCCTTAGGTGCTTCTTCAAATGCATCAATCTCCTCTTGAAGCTTGTCCTTGCCTTTGTTCTTGTGGTCTTGTGGTGGAAGATCATCTTGTGCTTGTGTTCCCTTGAAGGAAGTAGGATCATACTTCTCTTGTTGAGGAACAAACTTCGTCTTGGGGTATTGATCTTCTTCCCACTCAACTCCATTGGCATTGAACTTTCATTCAAAACCAACACCTTGATTCTTCCGGTGCCTTCCTTGCTTGCGTACAATCTCCTCGAATTGCTTACTCTCGGCAAGGCTCTTGTATACACCTTTCTCTATAATTCCTTTCAATAAGCTATTTTCTTGCTTAAGTGTAACTTGGCTAAGAGAATCATTAGTGGAATCAAGAGAACTACTAGAAGCAACAATATTGGATTTAGCATTATTATTGTTACTACTAGAGGAAGAATCTTTCTTGTTCTTGTTACTAGACTTGACTTGAGGCATGTAAGTAGATAAGAGTAAATGCATGGCAATGTAAGAGGAACTTTTATTACGGAGATCATCATTGATTGCCTTTAAGAACTCATGCTCTTGGTCAAGATTGAGCTTTTCAAAGCGTAACTTCTCATGAGCCCTTAAAAGTTCTCGATGATCTTAGAAGATAGTTTCATGAGCTAACTTAAGAGTGTTTAGTTCTTTAGTTAGAAGCTCAATCTTCTCCTTATCATTGTCATTCGTTTTATCTTGATTAGCATGATTAATTGACGTTTCATCATAGTATTCATCACTAGAGTTGTCAACAAGTAAATCATCATCACCTAGCAAGTCATCTTCATCACTATTGAAATCAACATACTCGGGTGTGTTACCTTTGGACCTTTGGCCATGAAGCATCTTCCAATTCCTTCATTTGGTGAATCAAATATGTCGTAGGAGTTGGTTGACACAAGTGCTAGACCGGCAACACCTTCATCTTGAGTATATTCGGAGTCGGAGTGATAGCTTCTCTCGGAGTGATTGTCGGAGTCGGAGCCGGATACCCATTCACCAACATGAGCTTGATGTCTTCGTTTTGTGTAGCTCTTTGATGACTTGTCCTTCCTTTCCGAATCCTTGCTTCTCCGTGAGGGTCTTCATTCATAACGATCATCTCTACTCCTTCTCTCTCTTGGTGGTGATTCTTCTCTTCTACTTCTTCTTTTTGGAGAATCTTCTCTTCTTTTGTAGGGTGCCGTACACTCATTGGAATAGTGTCCGGGTCTCCCACAATTGTAGCAATTGCGCTCTCGACTAGAAGATCTTTTGTCATTGTAGGACCTTGACTTAGAGCTTCTTTCTTTGCTTCTACTCTTGTAGAATTTGTTGAAGTTCTTTACCATTAAGCTCAATTCTTCATTGAAGGTTTGTTTCTCACTTGATGATGTGGGGGCTTCACGTGAGGCTTTGTAAGCACCACTTGACTTGTTGTGAAGCTCCTCCTTATCCTTGAGTGACATCTCATGAGCAACAATTCTTCCAATGACTTCCGTTGGCTTGAGATCTTTGTAATTTGGCATCATTTGGATCAATGTGCACACGGTATCATACTTTCCATCCAATGCTCTTAGGATCTTCTTGATGATGAATCTGTCGGTAATCTCTTCACTTCCTAAGCCGGCATCTCATTTGTGATAAGAGCAGGCCTAGAGTACATTTCAGCGACACCTTCACCATCCTTCATTTTGAACTTGTCAAGCTGACTTTGGAGCACATCCAACTTGGATTCCTTGACGGAGTCGGTACCTTCATGCATATCAATCAAAGTATCCCAAATTTCCTTTGCATTCTCAAGACGACTGATTTTGTTGAATTCTTCGGGGCACAAGCCATTGAAGAGAATATCACAAGCTTGAGCATTGTATTGCAGCATCTTCAATTCATCCGCACTAGCTTCACGGTTCGGCTCTCTCCCATCAAAGAATTCACCTTGCAAGCCAATACACACAATAGCCCAAATGGCGGGGTTATGTCCGAGAATATGCATTTTCATCTTATGCTTCCAACTAGCAAAATTAGTGCCATCAAAGTAAGGACCTCTACGGTGACAATTTCCCTTGCTAGACGCCATACTCTCCTAGGTTGTGAAACCAAGGCTATGACCACCGAAAGCTATAGAAATCAAAGCAAACGGAGACCAAGGCTCTGATACCACGTGTAGGACCTTGAAGTATGTCTAGAGGGGGGGGGTGATTAGACTACTTGACCAATTAAAAACTTAAACTTTTCCCAATTTTAGACTTAGGCAGATTTTAACTATCTTTGGACAAGTCAAGCAATCTTCACACAATTCAAGCAAGCATGCAAAGAGTATATGAGCAGCGGAAATTAAAGCATGCAACTTGCAAGAATGTAAAGGGAAGGGTTTGGAGGATTCAAACACAATTGGAGACACATATGTTTTTTTTTGTGGTTCCAATAGGTGGTGCTATCGTACATCCACGTTGATGGAGACTTCAACCCACGAAGGTTAACGGTTGCGCGAGTCCACGGATGGCTCCACCCACGAAGGGTCCACGAAGAAGCAACCTTGTCTATCCCACCATGGCCGTCTCCCACGAAGGACTTGCCTCACTAGCGGTAGATCTACACGAAGTAGGCGATCTCCTTGCCCTTACAAGCTCCTTGGTTCAACTCCACAATCTTGTCGGAGGCTCCCAAGTGACACCTAGCCAATCTAGGAGACACCACTCTCCAAGAAGTAACAAATGGCGCGTTCATGATGAACTCCTTGCTCTTGTGCTTCAAATGATAGTCTCCCCAACACTCAACTCTCTCTCATAGGATTTGGATCTGGTGGAAAGAAGATTTGAGTGGAAAGCAACTTGGGGAAGGCTAGAGATCAAGATTCATATGGTAGGAATGGAATATCTTGGCCTCAACACATGAGTAGGTGATTCTCTCTCAAGACTGGTAAGTTGGAAGTGTAGGTTTGTTCTGATGGCTCTCTTCACAAATGAAGAGGAGGTGGAGGGGTATATATAGCCTCCACACAAAATCTAACCGTTACACACTATTTACCAAACTCAGTGGGACCGAATCAACAAACTCGGTAGGACCGATTTAGCAAATCTAGTGACCGTTAGGATTTTCGGTGGGAGCGACATGCAACTCAGTAGGACCGATATGGTTAGGGTTAGGGCATAACGTAATATCGGTGAGACCGATTACACAAACTCGGTGAGACCGATTTTGGTAATTAGCTAACCAGAGAGTTGGTCAGGTAAACTCGGTGGGACCGATTCACTCTTTTCGGTGAGACCGAAATGTTACAAAAGGGAAACAGAGAGTTTACATTGCAATCTCGGTGGGACCGATCGCTCACTTCGGTTAGACCAAAACTTTACGAAGGGAAATAGAGAAATTACAATCCCATCTCGGTGAGACCGAGATCCCTATCGGTGAGACCGATTTGCCTAGGGTTTGTGGCAGTGGCTATGACATTTGAACTGGGTGGCTCCGGATAGAAAGAATCGGTAGGACCGATTTTGACTTTGGGTTTAGGTCATATGTGGATGTGAGAAAGTAGTTGAGGGTTTTTGGAGCATATCACTAAGCACTTGAAGCAAGAGGCTCATTAAGCAACACCTCATCCCTCCTTGATAGTATTGGCTTTTCCTATAGACTCAAGGTGATCTTGGATCACTAAAATGTAAAATGTAGAGTCTTGAGCTTTTGAACTTGAGCCAATCCTTTGTCCTTAATATTTTGAGGGATCCACTTTCATCATCCATGCCATGCCATTCATTGAGCTTTCCTGAAATATTTGTCTTGGAATAGCATTAGCTCAATGAGCTATATGTTGTTATGAATTACCAAAACCACCTAGGGATAGTTGCACTTTCATGTACCTTGTGGGGCGTGGCCGTCGGCGCGTTGCTGATGTTGTTCTCCTCTGATGCTTCTCGCTCCTGTGTCGGCCGCAGGGAAAGTGGTGACGGTGCCGCCTGCTCCGACCACGTCCCTAGCAGTGTCGATGTCCTCGCGTGCCCTTGCATCCCCTGCAGCATCAGAGGCTGCGGGCAGCAGAGCCTTCGAGGTGGATGGATGAGCCGAAGCACCAGATTTCTTCTTGGGCACCATGGTCGATGGCGCTGTCGAAGGTGAAGACAGTGATGAAGATGATGCGCTGCACACGCCTTCAGGTTCACGCAAGCGGTCCCCCTAGCTAGCGCGCCAAAGATGTCGTGGGAAACCACTGCCACCTATGGGACCAGAGGGCCCCTTGCTAGTTCGGCAGGGGGACGTCGCGTTGCACAAAGAGTAGATGAGCGTGGGGAAGCACAGTAGAGATCACACAGGCAATTTTTACCCAGGTTCGGGATGCTGCGGGGCATAAACCCCTACTCCTGCTTTGGTGGATTGACGGTGGAAGAGTGGTGGTGGAGCGTAGTACACTTGCCCGGTAGGGGCAGCAGTGGCTACGCGCGTATGGGTGCTTGGGTTATCCAACCTTCTAACCCTTTCTCTGGTTTCCATGGGCCTCCTTTTACAGATTAAGGGGTCACCACAATAGCAAAGTAGTCATTATGCACTGCTAAGATAGCAAACAATGCTATCATACCTAACTCTGCAAGCTGACAGGGTGCATTAAATGCACCGCTTAACATCACATCACTGGTTGCCCAACAACTCTTGCCGGGCTATCTCGCCAGCTCCATGTCCGCTCACTTGACACGTTGCTGGATGGGTGTCATTTGTAGGCATTTCCTGTAGAAAGAGGCCACTTAGTCACTTTGCGGCTTAGTCACTTGGAATGGTGGCCACTTAGTCACTTTGCGGCTTGACACCACACTGATTGACGACGTGGGTCATGGAGGAGTGGTTGGGTGAGGTGGTTTTCCTCTCGTGACTCCCGGCAGGCCCTGCCGAGATGTCTTCTTCTAGGGGTGGCCCCGTCCTTGTCGAGCTCACTTGCCCGACAAGGGAGGCTTTTCTCCTGGTGGCATCTTACTTCTCTGGCTTGACTTTGGTCCTCTTGATCTGCATGTTGGTCCTTCAGAGTTCTTGGATTGTTGTACTCTGACTTGGGTTGGTGCCTTAATCCTGCTCTCGTGCCTGTGCACAGTCTGGGCAACAGAACCGAGGTTTGTTGCACCGACACTACGAATCCGTTCTCCGGAACAATGGAGCGAGCTAATGACTTATTGGAAATAATACATACCGATGTATGCGGTCCGATGAGTGTTGAGGCACACGGCATGTATCATGTCGGAGTAATGGGCCACGGGTAGGCTAACCCGAGTCCCAGAACCTTTCGAGACATCGGGGCAGGCTGCGCCCCTCGAGTCCCAGAGGCGACTCCAAGATAAGCCGAGTCCCAGAGGCGACTCCAAGATAAGCCGAGTCCCAGAGGCGACTCCAAGTTAAGCCGACTCCTGGCCTGCGACTTCCAGAGAAGTCGGCTATGGGGAGTCGGCCTGCAGCTCCAACCACCCCGTTTATTGAGGGCGGCATGGCCACGGGCGCCGCATCGACGGAGATCTCCGTCCGTGGCGATCACTGCCATGCCAGCCCTGACATCAGCCCCTGGATGCGGAGCCCTGTACCCACGACGGCCTGTCTGTACGACCCAGAGATGGCGGGTCCCGCCGGTCGGCGGGAGTGCAGAAGACGGCGAGAGCGCCAGAAGACGGACCCGTTGGGAGTCGGCCCCCCGGAGTCGGATGGCCTCTCCCACGGGCCCCCCATGCCATTAACCAGACGCGACGGGGAATGGCAACAGTGATCGCCCGTCGGGCGGCGGCACTGTTGCCATGACCCCATGACCAAGCCAGCGTCATTAGGAGTGCGACTACAGTAATCCGCAGCCGGCAAGACCCACCCGCGGCGGACAAGGGCTGTCGGCTCCGCATCAGTAGTCAAGGGACCCACCGGTCGGCGGGCCCCAAGAATCGGCGGAGAAGACGGCGGCTCGAGAAATCGACGGCTAGGACCCGCCCACCGTTTTACCATTGTACCCTGTGGGTAGGCCTATATAAACCCCTGTGGCACCCATGCAAAGGGGTAGAATCCATTAGCACTAGACCAGATCATATAGGAAGGGGAGAGCTAGCCTTGCCCTCTCCCACCTCCAGAAACAGCTCAAGGAGCAACCTTGTATTCACTTCGCCTTAGTGATCATGCGGAGACCCGTGAGAGCAGCAAGAGGGGTGTTCTCTCCTGAGAGCCCGAAGCCGGGTAAGATCCGCCGCATGCATGTCTTCGCCATCCTGTTTCGAGCACCGCGATGTTCTACTCGCCCCACCATGATAATCCATCCTTTGGCATATGTCGCACCCAACCCCCGACATTTGGCGCCCACCGTGGGGCAAGGTGCACCGTCGTCCGGAGATCAGTTTTGGACGGGAACCCTTTTCCTCCCTGGCGAGCGCAGCCAGCCAGGCTTGCCAGACGGAGTCTGCATCGACGCACTGCGCGGCGCTGAGGCCGCCTGCGCAGCCAGCTGCCTTGCCGAACTCGTCGGCGAGGTTCGCCTCTCCGACGAGCATGTATTCGATGTAGGCACGGGCGGTCCCGAGAACCTGCTCGTGGGCATCCTCGACCAACTCCACGTCACCGGCGAGCCTGCCGTGGACTTGGAGTCCGTAGGCTCCACCGACCCGATGCTGGTCGAATCCAACGCCGCGTTGCTCGAAGCATTCCCCACCGACGTGGTGGTCTACGACGAGCCGCTCCCTCACGAGGAGAGCGGTGGAAGCGCCGTCACGGAGGTGCTCATCATCAGTCATGGCGAGCATTCCGGTGAGGGAGCTCATGACCCACTCGCCACGGCTCTACGAGACCTGACCGCGCCTATTCCGGAAGATGCTAACGCCGAGACGCTGGAGGCGCGCCGCCTTCAGATCATCAAAGGCGCGAAGAAGCTGGCAAGCATGAGGCGCTTGTCAGAAGCCGACCGGCGTGAGATGGATCGCGCTGTGGGCGGCTCGCCGCCTCCGACTGGGCCCAGCCGCCTAGGCATGGTCCAGCAGCGCGGCATGGCCATCGCTAACCTGTTCGGGGCCAATCGCCCCATGTACGCCACGCCTGCGGAGAACATCCGCGCCGCCAGCGCGCGCATCGACGAGCTGAAAACGCCGAAGGCGAAGAGCGCCGCCGATGACGGAGCGAGTCAAAGAGCTCGGCGCGGTTGCCGCATGTAACGCAGCCGGTGGCCGCACGAAGGCGCCGCAGCAACCAAACGACGACCTACCTCCCCGCCGAGATCAAGGCGCTACGTCTCGGACGCCGACTGGAGGAGTCCGCGGAAGAAAAGACAAAGAGCCGGCTGTCAGCCACAGTCGGCCTCGCATCACTATCGAGCGCGACCAAGATGGCCGCCCAAGAGCAGTGGAACGTCAGGGCGACTATCTGCCTCCTCCGTCGAGAAGAGAAAGGCGAGTCTCCCCGCCACCCGTTGAGCATCCGACTCTCGGTGGCCGCCTTGGCCGCTGAGAGGGAGTCGGAGAGAATGACGCCCGCCACCGGATCGACCAACTCCACCGATCCCTGGCGCTGGAAGAAGAAGACAAGTTGGGTCCGCCCTGTTTCGGTCCCCACATCCGAGACGAGCCCTTTCCCAAAGGGTTCACGCTCCCCCGAGACACGCCCAAGTATACCGGCTCCGTGAAGCCGGAAGAGTGGCTAGTTGACTACACAGTCTCAGCATAGCGAACGGCAACAAGCGTGTTGCCGTGAAGTATGTTCCACTCATGCTCCAGGGCATGACCCGGACATGGTTGAACAGCCTGAAGCCCCGCAGCATCAACACCTGGGTCGGCTTCATCGAGGCCTTCTTCCGCAACTTCACGAGCACATACAAGCGACCTCCCAAGCCCCGCCAGCTTTCCTTGTGCGTGCAAGGCCCCGACGAGTTAACACGCGACTACCTCACGCGTTGGGCCAAGCTTCGGAACTCCTGCGAGGGCGTGCACGAGGTGCAGGCTATCGAGTAGTTCACTGCCGGGTGCAGAGAAGGCACCCTCCTCAAGCACAGGCTCCTCTGCGACGAGCTGGAAACCCTCGACGAGCTGCTAATCATAGCAGACAAGTATGCCACGGCCGACTCCTCCATGAAGATGGAGATTCAAGTTAGTGCGACTGGCAAGGCGACCCCTCAGGCTCCCAAAACTCCAGCTGGAGACGCCAGTCGGCAACAACAACAAAACGATAACAAGCGCAAGGCCCCACAGCCGACTTCCAGCAGTCGGCAGGTTGCAACAGTCGAAGACCAGCAGCCGGAGGGGCAGCCTCCGACAAGCTTATGTAAAGGCGGCAAGTCCAACTAGTTGTCGACCTTCTCTACGAAAGAGCACTCTAGATGGTCCCTGCAAGTTCCATAGCGGCGCCAAGCCATCAAACCATACCACCCGAAGTGCCACCGCTTACCAGAATCGCTAAGGGAGAGGGCTCTTCCTCCCTTGGCTGGCCGCCGCCTCCGCCGCCTTCAAAGAGTCGGCTGCCGAGCCAGTCGGCGCAAGACGAGATGAGTACCCGTAAGAGCACGGAGCCTATGTGGTGTTCACCGGTGTGGTTGATGATCGACGAAAGAAAGCGGCTGCAGAAGAAGAAGTGAATGCAGAGCATCGATACTCCTGCATTTATGCACCGTCCGAGAAGCCTATCGCTTGAGCAGAGCTGATCACCTAGAGGTGATGCGAATCCGTGCCCACGCCTACGGTTTTGAGTGCCACCTTGGCCACAGATAGGCGGACCGCTCACTTCTCGCGAGTGTTGATAGACAGAGGCAGTAGCATCAACATCTTGTACAAGGATACCATGGAGAAGTTAGGAATCAAGCAAAGACAGCTCCAAAGCAGCCGGACTGTGTTCCACGGCATTGTACCTGGCCTTTCCTGCTCACCAATTGGCAAGATCCTGATAGACATCCTCTTTGGAGACAAAGATCATTTCCGCCGAGAGCCAGTTTGGTTTGAAGTGGTGGACCTCGAAAGCCCGTACCACGCGTTGCTTGGCCGACCTGCTTTGGCCAAGTTCATGGCGGTCCCCCACTACGCCTACCTCAAGATTAAGATGTCGAGTTCCAAGGATTCCACCATAGCCGCGACTACAGAAGTTGTTCGCTTATGGCCGAAGCAGTCGGTTGGCCGAGTCCCCGTAATCGAATGAGAGGCTCCTTGATCGGTCGTATGGCGGCCGGAAAGCAACCGAGATGTCTCCCGACCCCAAGGAGTCGGAAGCTGAGGGTTCGTTCAAGCCGGCCAAAGAAACAAAGAAGATACCCTTGGACCCGGAGCACCCGGAGAGGTACGCTATCATAGGTGCAAGCCTTGACAGCAAATAGGAAGGAGAGCTCGTCGATTTCCTCCGTGAGAATCGAGACATATTCGCATGGTCCCCTAAAGACATGCCAGGTGTACCGATGGAATTCGCCGAGCACAAGTTACATGTCCGACCTGATGTGAAGCCCGTCAGGCAGCCCTTGTGCCGCCTATCAGAAGAGAAGAGAAGGGTTGTTGGAGAAGAGATAGCCCGGCTCCTGGCAGCCGGCTTCATTATGGAGGTGTTTTTTCCAGAATGGTTAGCAAACCCGGTCCTGGTGCTGAAGAAGAACAAGCAGTGGCGGATGTGCATTGACTACACAAGCCTCAACAAAGCCTACCCCAAGGACCCGTTTGCTCTGCTGAGAATTGATCAGGTGATAGACTCCACAGCCGGATGCGAGCTGTTGAGCTTCTTAGATGCATATTCAGGATATCACCAGATCAAGCTAAACCCGATAGACAGACTGATGACTGCCTTCATCACGCCATTTGGAGCCTTCTGCTACCTGACCATGACGTTCGGCTTGAGGAATGCTGGCGCCACCTTTCAGCATTGCATGCAGAAGTGCCTCCTCAAGCAACTCGGCAGAAACGCCCACGTCTACGTGGATGATGTAGTGGTGAAGACGGAAAAGCGTGGGACACTGATGGAAGACCTCAAAGAAACCTTTGAGAACCTGCGCCGATTCCAGATCAAGCTCAACCCTAAGAAGTGCGTCTTTGGAGTACCAGCCGGTCAACTCCTTGGCTTCCTGGTCTCCGAACGCGGCATAGAGTGCAACTCTGTGAAGATCAAGGCCATTGAGAGGATGGAGGTACCCAGTCGACTGCTAGATGTGCAGAAGTTCACCGGCTGTTTGGCGTCCATCAGCCGATTCATCAGTCGGCTGGGCGAGAAGGCTCTCCCTTTGTACCAGCTAATGAAGAAGACCACCTTTTTCGAATGGAACCACAAGGCGGACGAAGCGTTTCTCCAGCTGAAGAAGATGTTGACTACTCCCCCTGTGCTAGCGGCGCCGACTCCTAAAGAGCCCATGCTCCTATACATCGCCGCCACGAGTTGGGTAGTCAGCACAGTCATTGTAGTGGAGCGCAAGGAGGAAGGCAAGGCGCTACCTGTCTAGAGACCGTGTACATTCGAGCGAGGTACTGTCGACCTCCAAGCAGAACTACCCCCACTACGAGAAGATGTGCTACGGCGTGCACTTTGCCGCCAAGAAGTTGAAGCCTTACTTTCAAGAGGATCCAATCACTGTGGTTTGCACAGCCCTGCTGGTCGAGATCATCGGGAGCCGAGATGCTTCTGGCCGAGTGGCCAAATGGGCCATAGGGTTGGCTCCCTACACCATCTACTACCAGCCCCGCACCGCCATCAAGTCGCAAGTGCTGGCCGACTTCCTCGTCGACTGGGCCGAGACCCAGTACCTGCCACCAGTGCCTGACTGCACCCATTGGTGGATGCATTTCGACGGCTCCAAGATGCGCACCGGCCTGGGAGCCAGCATTGTCCTCACTTCCCCTAAAGGCGACAAGCTCAAGTATGCGCTGCAGATCCACTTCGCCTCCTCCAACAACGTCGCCGAATACGAGGCGCTCATTCACGGGCTCCGGCTTGCCAAAGAACTTGGCATTCGCTGGATCCTGTGTTATGGCGACTCCGATTTGGTGGTCCAAAGATATCCGGGCGATCGACGCCAATGATGCAAACATGGCGAAGCTACCGCTTCGTGCAAAGAACTCAGCGGATACTTCAAGGGGTGCGAGTTCCTTCACGTGCCAAGAAATGACAACGACCAAGCAGACGCCTTGGCACGAGTCAGCTCCACCCGCCAAGCGATACCATCCGGCGTTGCTCTTTAGCGCCTCCTCAAGCCGTCTATCAATCCTTCACTAGAATCCGACTCCATCTTTGTGCTGGCTCCCCCCGAAGAAGTCGGATCCGACTCAAGAGCCCCAGCAGACGGCACGAGAATTCTTACAGATGGCTCCAAGAAAACCGCAGTCGAAGCCGGCCCGGGGACTTCAGAACCCGGCCCGGGGACTGCGGCAACCAGTCCAAAGACTCCAGAGCTCGGCCCGGGGACTGCTCCAGTCGGCCCAGGGACTGCGCAAGTCGGCCCGGGGACTTCAGCAATCCAACAAGCGGCCACGGACTCTAGCCCGCCGCCTCCCAGCCCAGCCGCCCTCGTCCAAGTCGCACTGGTGGCAATCGAAGAAGTAGCAGCACCCTCGTGGGCACAACCCATCCTCAAGTTTCTAGTGAGCAAAGAGTTGCCAACCGATGAAACCTTGGCTCGGCAAGTGCAATGCCGAGCGGCAGCCTACACCATAATCAACAGAGAGCTGGTCAGGCGCAGCATCACTGGTGTCTACCAGCGCTGCGTCGAGCCAGAGCAACGCCAAGCAATTCTTAGAGACATCCATCAAGGTGAGTGTGGCCACCATACGGCTTCAAGAGCAATCGTCGCCAAAGCCTTTCGGCACGGTTTCTTCTGGCCAACTGCCCTAGAAGAGGCCAAGGAATTAGTCCCAAAATGCAAGGGGTGCCAGAAGTTCTGCTCCAAGCCACTTCAGCCGGCTTCCGCACTCAAGACTATCCCAATCGCCTGGCCCTTTGCGGTTTGGGGCCTGGACATGGTGGGACCATTCAAGACGGCACGAGACGGCCTAACTCATCTACTTGTCGCGGTAGACAAGTTCACCAAGTGGATAGAAGTAAAGCCCATCAAGAAGTTGAATGGTCCGACTGCAGTGACTTTCATCGCCGACATCACGGTTCGGAATGGCATACCACACATCATCATCACCGACAATGGCACAAATTTTTCCAAAGGTGCCTTGGCCCGTTTCTGCGCGACGCAGGGCATCCGACTGGACTTAGCGTCCGTTGCCCATCCGCAGTCAAACGGCCAGGTCGAGCAAGAAAACGGCCTCATCCTATCTAGCATCAAGCCTCGACTGGTCGAACCACTCGAGCGTTCGGCCGGCTTTTGGCTTGAGGAGCTGCCAGCCGTCCTCTGGAGTCTGCGCACGACTCCAAACAAGTCAACCGGCTTCACGCCTTTCTTCCTCGCTCACGGTGTCAAGCCGCCATCCCAACGGACATAGAGTTCGACTCCATGAGTCACCATGTACACCGAGGAGGAAGCAGAAGAAGCACGTCAAGACGGCGTCGATCTGCGGGAAGAGGGCCGGCTGTCGGCACTCAGCCGGTCCAGCGTCTACCAGTAGAGCCTGCGCCGATACTACAACAGGAAGGTTAGGGCGAGATCTTTCCAAGAGGGCGACCTTGTGCTCCGACAGATCCAGCGCACAGCCGGCCAACACAAGTTGTCGGCGCCTTGGGAAGGCCCTTTCATCATCAGCAAAGTGCTGGGCAACGACTCCTACTACCTGATCGACGGTCAGAACCCCCGGGCACGCAAGAGCGACGACTCCGGCAAAAGTCAGAACAGCCATGGAATGCAAATCTTCTCCGAAGATTTTACAACTGATGCAGTATGTACCACGCTATCCTTTGTATTAAAGTACCGAGACTTCGGGCCCCCCGAGACGAGCTTGGGGACTACCCTTTTTGTTATATGTATGATAAGAATTATGCCTTCGAGTATGATGTTCTTCGTTACGCCGCTTGGCACCGGGTTCGACTAGTCGGCCCGGGGACTCGCCGCCTTGCACCATGAAATGCTTCCTGCAGTCGGACAAGTAGTGTGCGGTGCCTAAGCCGTCTCTTGTCAGAAGCTGCAGTTTGTAGAGCGACTGTTGGTGGGCAGAGAGTAAGGAAGAATGGGCGCCCACACGAAAAATGGCTAAGGACTCAAAGCGTAAACATAGCCCAAGCCGGCTTCCAGCCTCTCTTCGCAAAGCCGACTCTTGAGTAGTTGGCTTGCCGCCTTCTATCCAACTTGTTAAAAGACTCTAAAATAGGCCAAGTACTTGCCTTCCCTAAAGTAGCCAAGCATTTGACCCAACGGCAGTCCGTAGAGCAGTTGTCCGTCTGGCAAGGCGGCGACTGAGGGAAGGCGGCAAAGGAAAAAGCCAAAAGAGCGATGAGCAAGGAAAGATAGAAGTCGAATAAATATTTACATAACATAGGCCCTTGGCCAAGTTCAAAATACACCCGCGGGTGGAATTGTGCAAATTGACAAGTTTTTTCCAAGACTATCAAAACAGATAAAATAAAGGCGAGACGGCAGCCTAAGAAGCGGCAGAAGGGTTCGGAGGATCGGAGGAGACGGCGGTGTCATGCACCGGGGCGGCCGGTTGGGCAGTCTCGGCTTGATCATCTCCGGCGGACACCGGTTCGGTCGGACGCGGCTCGTTGCTGGAGGCGCGGTCAAGTTGAGGCTGGTCGCCCGCTCTGTCTTCTGGCGCCTCCGTCTCGCCTCCGTCCTCCGCCTCGCCTTCTTCCTCGGCGCTCGAGCCGATCACCTCCGCCGAGTCCTCATCGTAGTCTGGGTTCATCCCGAACCACTCCGGCGGCACCTCCTCGCCATTAGCAGCCTGCTCAGGGACGAAGACGCTGGTGTCTGTGTAGTCGGCAATCGCCGCCGCACGCTCGACGAGGGCCCTTCCACAGCCACCAGCTCTGCCTGGGCCTCTGACCGGAACGCGGCCAGCCGGTCCAGGTCCAGCCCCGGATACCACGCCTTGATGAATTCCAAGGCCCGGCGTGCTCCAGCCCGGGCCGAGGAACCCTTCCAAGCCTCAAGACTGCTAGCTGCAGCCTCCAGCCGGTCGGCAGTCCGACTAGGAGTGCGCAGAGCCGGCATGTCTGGCCATAGGGCGGCAATCGCCTGGGCTCCGACACGTTGAAGCCGGCGCAGCAGCTGATGGGCCGGCCGCAGACGAGTCTCGGTGCTCAGAAGCTGCTCGTCGATGGTCAGGGGGGCGTTGGCGGCGATCTCCGCGCCATTTGCCCTCCGCGCCTCGCGATCAACCTCGATGGCTCGAGTGACCGCCTGCGAGTGGCCAGGGAAGAAGTCTGCCAAAACAAAAAAGAAGCAAGACAAAGAGTCAGGAGTCGTCTTGACTTACAGTCAGTGGCTCAAAGAAAGAAAGCAAAGAAACTCGCCGTCGACGATGTCTTCGATCTCATGGAAGCCGGAGTTCAGCATCGCCTCCTTGTCGGTCCAGGAGGAGCGCTCGCTTTCGAACTCGGCCAGGAGAGCAGTCTCTCTCTTCTCTGCCTCGTCCCGCGCTGTCTTAAGCAGCTCCTTCTGCTCCGCTAACTGCGCAGCCAGCAGGTCGCGCTCTGTGGCGAGCTTGCTGCACTCCTCCTCCTTGGCACGTAAGGCGGTGCTGGCTTCACCCAGCTGTTCCTGAAGAGTGGCATTGGCCTCTGAAGAATGAAAAAGAAAAAAGGACGTTGAGTCGTCAACAAAGAAGGTCGCCGGGAAGATCCGGCACGACTGCTCAGCAGTCGGCCTAAATCTCGGGGACTACAGCCCGCGGTGCGCCAGCGCGCCCCCGCGAAAAAGAGAAAGGACTCACTCCGGCTCTCCGACAAGTCGGCAGTCCGCTTCCCTAGCTGCTCAACGTTGCGGTTGAAGGCAGTGACGCGGAGGTTGTGATACTCCCGTGATAAACGATCAGACAAAGGTGAATATTCGGAACTCGCCAGACGGAGTTCCGAGCCGCCTGCTCAATAGCCGGCCCAAAACTCGGGGACTACACCAAGTGGGTGCGCTGGCGTGCCCCCACAGAGAAGAACGAGAAAAAACAAAGTCAAAGAAGAAAGCATACCCGGATAGCTGCTCGCGACGCTAGATGCGCCTCGGTGCAGCTCTGGATGGCGTCGCCCTCAGCTCGCAGCTTCGCCTGGACACCCAGGAGCGCCTGGTTCAGCGGGCCGTTGCCGCCTCCTCGCACCCACCTAACGGGCGTGGCGCTCGTTGCCTCGGCGTCTGGGATGGCCGAGCTGGCGGCACCGGTCTCCAAGGGCCGTGGCGCCGAAGTCGCCTTCTCAAGGCGGCGGCGCGCTGGCGAGGCGACTTGAAGGAGCAGCTTTGCCACGACCTCGTCTTCAGTTGGCGGCACCAGCGGGCCCACCGGCTGCTTACCATGTGCACTCCCAGACGGCGGCGGAGGCGGCGGTGGCGGGGCGGCCGTGTCCGACGTGGAGGCCTCGCCGCCATCCTTCTCCATGATGGGGTTCTCCCTGCCGGCTTCCCCAGTCTGCCCCGGGAACTCCGGGGGCGGCGGTGTGGAGTTTAGCAGGATGACGAGCAGCGCCGATTGGCGGTGCGCAGTCTCCTCAGCTCGCTGTCTTGCTGCGACGGCGGCTTCGGCCTCCTCCAGTTTCTTCCGGGCGGAGGCCGCCGCCTTCTCGGCCTCCGCCTTCTCGGCCTCCGCCTTCTCCAGGCGGTCGGCCTCCTCCTCGTCGCGCTTCTCCCGCGCGTTTCGCTCCGTCGCCTCCCGGAGGTCGGCGACAGGATCAATCCACCGAGTATTGGCGGACGTCTCGGCCGACCCCATGACGGAGGGGATGGCGACCCTCTCAAGGGAAAGGGAGGCCCTGAAGCGAAGAAGGAATATAAAAGACTCGGAAAAGATTCATCAAAAGAAAACAAGACGAAGGCAGAAAACACTTACGCAGAGACTAGTGGCGGCTTCTTCACTTCCTTGCGGAAGCGGTTGGCCTTCGCGACCGCCTCCTCGCGCATGGTCGCGGCAGCCACCCCTTGAACTTCTTCGACTTGCCTCCTGCTTAACTCAGCCCGCCCGGCGCTTCAGCGCCGACTTGACCGCTGCAAGCGGCGGAGGAACTGCTACCTGGCTGGCCGACCTTCCATTGGTGGCGCGGGGCGACTTCCCCTTCGGCATCGTCATCAGGCCAGTCGGTGAAGGTGGCCGAGGGCCTGAAGCTGCCTCCTGCTCCTCCTCCTCCGCCTTCGGTGTCGGCCTCCATCACCGCCGCCCCCAAGTCGGGGTCATCGACGTTGCTCTCCGCTCGGTCGGGGACGAACTCGTGGGGCGGTCCCGTGGCGCCGGCTGAAGGCTGCATGAGGGGGTTCTGACTTGAAGAAACCAAAAGAAATAAGAAGTCGGACTCGGCTGCAAAAGAAAATAGAGGAACAAGAAAGGCGACTTACCACAGGCGGGGGGTTGGCGCGTGAGTACGGCTCTTTGCCGAACTGCCATTCCGCCGCAAGCTCGCAGTTCGTGATGTGGTTCACCATGTTTGCCACTTCCGTGTGGGGCATGTCCCTGGTGCACATCCGACTCGAGTCGTGGTGGTTGCTCATCTGACTGATCAGATGAGGTCGGCCTTGGAGAGGAAGGACTCGGCGCGCCATGAAGGCGTCCAGCAAGTCGGCCCCGGTCAAGCCCTCTGACTGCATCAGCACTCGGAGTCGCGTGACGGCGGTGGCGCCTGCGGGCGTCGACGTCTTGGCCCGGTGGGACCAGCTAGGGAGCCTCCCAGCCGGCGCGCCGGCTTCATAGTGCGGCAGATTGACCCAGTCGCCTTCTGGGGCGACGTTGTTCACGTAAAAATAGGACCGCTGCCACATCTTCACCGACTTGATCAGCGGGATGGCAGGGAACGGATTGTCGGCTGCCGTTCTCCGCATCGCGATGAAGGCGCCGCACTGGGCCGGCACGCCGGCGACGTGCGTGCCGAGTTTGGATTGGAAGAATTCTCCCCACAGCTCGATGGTGGGGAGAACGCCAAGAAAACCCTCGCACAGGGTGGCGAAGGTGGCCAGCAGCACCACCGTGTTCGGAGTGAGGTGGTGCGGCTGGAGCCCGTTGAACTCCAAGAAGGAGCGGAAGAAACCGCTCGCCGGCAGCCCTAGGCCGCACATGAGGTGCGAGTGGAAGAGGACCCGCTCGCCCTCCTCCGGCGCCGGTGTTATCTCCCTTGCCGGCGCGGCACGGGCTCGCACTAGGTCCGCGCCGGGAAGCCAGCGCGTCTTGCGGAGGAGCTCAATGAGGTCGCTCGTCCATCTCGGAGCCGTCCCACACGCCAGAGCACACGGCAGGAGCCGCGGCGGCAGAGGAAGAACTCATCGCTGCGGGCGCGGTGTGGTTCGGCACGGCGGCGGACAGGAGGGGAAGAAGCAAGAGCAAGCGAGAGGGAGCGGGGGGAAGATGGGCGCGCGTGCCTCGCCGTCCTGCCCCCCCAGCCTACTTATAGGCCTACGGGCTGAGAAGCCGATGGGGTGGGATTAACTGCGCGCAGGGCCCCACGCCCCCGATTATTTCCCATGAAGTTACCGCATGCGATGAACGACGTGGGAACTAGCGTCCGCGCCGCCCGCAACGGATCCGTTCGCAGGCGAGGCGCTGTAGTGGCGGGCCCGCGCCGACGCATGTCCGTCGTCGCGTGGGTGGGCAGATCGTCCTCGCCGCGATGGGTCCGCAACGGGCGGCTGCGTGGAAGCGTATCAGGCACGCCACCTGGATCCCGCCGCGACTTTCAAACCCTTCGAGGGGCAAGACGGCCCTCTGCGAGTCCGATTCTAGCTAGTCGGTCTGAAGGAAGACGGCAAGCAGGGCCCAAATTCCACTACCAGAAGAATGAAATTGTTGAAGCTCCAAGACGTATCACCCTCGGAGCCTCACCAGCTTCGGGGACTACTATCGGAGTAATGGGCCACGGGTAGGCTAACCCGAGTCCCAGAACCTTTCGAGACATCGGGGCAGGCTGCGCCCCTCGAGTCCCAGAGGCGACTCCAAGATAAGCCGAGTCCCAAAGGCGACTCCAAGATAAGCCGAGTCCCAGAGGCGACTCCAAGTTAAGCCGACTCCTGGCCTGCGACTTCCAGAGAAGTCGGCTATGGGGAGTCGGCCTGCAGCTCCAACCACCCCGTTTATTGAGGGCATGCATGGCCACAGTGCGCCATACCGACGGAGATCTCCGTCCGGCATGGCACTGTTGCCATGCCAGCCCTGACATCAGCCCGTGGAGTCGGAGCCCTCTACCCACGATGGCCAGTCTGTACGACCCAGAGACGGCGGGTCCTGCCGGTCGGCGGGAGTGCAGAAGACGGCGAGAGCGCCAGAAGACGGACCCGTTGGGAGTCGCCCCCCGGAGTCGGCTGGCCTCTCCCACGGGCCCCCATGCAATTAACCAGATGCGACGGGGAATGGCAACAGTGATCGCCCGTCGGGCGGCGGCACTGTTGCCATGACCCCATGACCAAGCCAGCGTCATTAGAAGCGACTACAAAGAATCCGCGGCCGGCAAGACCCTACCACGGCGGACAAAACTGTCGGCTCCATACTGTGCAATCGGCGGGACCCACCAGTCGGCGGGCCCCAGCAGTCGGCGGAAGATGGCGGCCTGAGAGACTGATGGCTAGGACCCGCGTCTAGCCGGTTTTACCATTGTACCCCTGGGTGGGGGGTAGGCCTATATAAACCCCCCAGGGCACCCATGCAAAGGGGTTGAATCCATTAGCACTAGACCAGATCATATAGGAAGGGGAGAGCTAGCCTTGCCCTCTCCCACCTCCCGAAACAGCTCAAGGAGCAACCTTGTATTCACTTTGCCTTAGTGATCATGCGGAGACCCCCAGAGCAGCAGTAGGGGTGTTATCTCCTCGGAGAGCCCTGAAGCTGGGTAAGATCCGCCGGCGTGCATGTCTTCGCCTCATCCCGTTTCCAGGCACCAGCGATGTTCTACTCGCCCCCACCATGATAAGCCATCCTTTGGCATATGTCGCACCCAACCCCCAACATATCATTATTTCTAACCTTCACAGATGATTTGAGTAGGTATGGGTATATCTACTTGATAAAACACAAGTCTGAAACATTTGAAAAGTTCAAAGAATTTTAGAGTGAAGTAGAGAATCATTGTAACAAGAAAATAAAGTTTCTACGATGTGATCGCGGAGGCAAATATTTGAGTTACGAGATTTGCCTTCATCTAAAACAATGGGGAATTGTTTCACAACTCACGCCACCTGGAACACCACAGTGTAATGGTGTGTCCGAACGTCATAATCATACTTTATTAGATATGGTGCATTCTATGATGTCTCTTACCGATTTGCCTTTATCATTTGGGGTTATGCATTAGATACATACGCATTCTCGTTAAGTGGGGCACCGTCTAAATACGTTTAGATGACACCCTATGAACTATGGTTTGGCAGGAAACCTAAGCTGTCATTTCTTAAAGTTTGAGGATGCAACACTTATGTCAAAAGGCTTCAGCCTAATAAGCTCGAACCCAAATCGGAGAAGTGTGTCTTCATAGGATACCCTAAAGAAACTATTGGGTACACCTTCTACCAAAAATCCAAAGGCAAGATCTTTGTTGCTAAGAATGGATCATTTCTAGAGAAGGAGTTTCTCTCGAAAGAAGTGAGTGGGAGGAAATTAGATCTTGATGAGGTAGTTGTACCCTATCTCGAAATGGAAAATAGCACATCAGAGAAAACCGTTCGTGTGATGCCTACACAAACTAGAGAGGAAGCTAATGATGACGATCATGAAACTTTAGATCAAGTTACTACTGAACCTCGTAGGTCGACCGGAACGCGTACCGCACCAGAGTGGTACAATAATCCTGTCCTCGAAGTCATGTTGTTGGACAACGGCGAACCTACGAACCATGAAGAAGCTATGATGAGCCCAGATTCTGACAAATAGCTTGAGGCCGTTAATCTAAGATAGGATCCATGTATGAGAACAATGTGTGGACTTTGGTGGACTTGCCCGATGATCAGCAAGTCATTGAGAATAAATGGATCTTCAAGAAGACGAATGCTGATGGTAATATTACTGTCTACAAAGGTCGACTTGTCGCAAAAGGTTTTTAACATTCAAGGGGTTGACTACGATGAGACTTTCTCACCCATAGCGATGCTTAAGTCTGTCCGAATCATGTTAGCAATTGTCGCATTTTATGATTATGAAATCTGGCAAATGGATGTCAAAACTGCATTCCTTAATGGGTTTCTTAAACAAGAGTTGTATATGATGCAACCAAAAGGTTTTCTCGATCCTAAAGGTGCTAGCAAAGTGTGCAAGCTCCTTCAATCCATTTATGGACTGGTGCAAGCATCTCGGAGTTGGAATATATGCTTTGATGATGTGATCAAAGCATATGGTTTTATACAGACTTATAGAGAAGCCTGTATTTACAAGAAAGTGAGTGGGAGCTCTATAGCATTTCTGGTGTTATATGTGGATGACATATTACTGATTGGAAATGATATAGACTTTCTGGATATCATAAAAGGATACTTGAATAAGAATTTTTCAATGGAAGATCTCGGTGAAGCTGCTTATATGTTAGGCATCAAGATCTATAGGGATAGATCGAGACGCTTAATAGGACTTTCACAAAGCACATACGTTGACAACGTTCTGAAGAAGTTCAAAATGGACAAGTCAAAGAAAGGGTTTTTACCTATGTTGCAAGGTGTGAAATCGAGTCAGACTCAAAGTCCGACCAAGGCAGAAGATATAGAGAAAATGAAAGTAATTCCCTATTGAGGAGTCCTGGATTAAGGGGTCCTCGGACAGCCGGACTATATACTTTAGCTGGACTGTTGGACTATGAAGATACAAGATTGAAGACTTCGTCCCGTGTCCGGATGGGACTCTCCTTTGCGTGGAAGGCAAGCTTGGCAATTTGGACATGTAGATCTCCTTCTCTGTAACTGACTCTGTGTAACCCTAGCCCCCTCTGGTGTCTATATAAACCGAAGGGTTTAGTCCGTAGGACAAGAACAATCATAATCATAGGCTAGCTTCTAGGGTTTAGCCTCTACGATCTCATGGTAGATCAACTCTTGTAATACTCATATCATCGAGATCAATCAAGTAGGAAGTAGGGTATTACCTCCATCGAGAGGGCTAGAACCTGGGTAAACATTGTGTCCCCCGCCTCTTGTTACCATTAGCCTTAGACGCATAGTTCGAGACCCCCTACCCGAGATCCACCGGTTTTGACACCGACATTGGTGCTTTCATTGAGAGTTCCACCGTGCCGTCGCGATAAGGCTTGATGGCTCCTTCAATCATCTTCAACAACGCGGTCCAGGGGGAGATTTTCCTCCCCGGATAGATCTTCGTATTCGGTGGCTTCGTACTGGGGGCCAACTCGCTTGGCCATCTGGAGCAGATCGATAGCTACGCCCCTAGCCATCAGGCCAGGTTTGGAAGCATGAACTATACTGCCGACATCCGCGGAGACTTGATCTTCGACGGATTCGAGCCTATGTCAGGTGCGCCGAACGGTCATGACGAGCATGACTTAGATCTGCCATCAGACAGTGTTCGGGAGATCGCACCTGCGGCGGCGCCGGGAATCAATCCGGAGCAGATCATGCCCTCCGAGGACGGGTGGATAGACCCCGCCACGGAGGCCGCACACTCCTCGGCCTTGGAGCCGAAGACTGACCTCACCTCCTACGAGGCCGGTATCATCGGACCCTCGGACTCAACTCCGGCTACAGGATCCGAACCGCGTACGACCGTGCCTATCGAATCTGATTGGGCACTGGTCAATGGAGTTCACCTCCGCGGATATCTTTCAGCATTAACCCTTGGGTGACGTGCTAAATTCACTAAAGTCTCTCTCCTTGTCAGGAGACTATTGGCCGAACTATGTCCGGCTCGAGTGGGAAGCGGACGACGAAGAAATTCATTACCCACCCACCACCCACTTAATAGTCACCGCTGATGACTTAACTGACACGCTCGATTTCGACTCCGAAGACGTCGACGGTATTTACGATGATGCAGGAGAAGAACAGGAACCACCGCCCACTGGGCGCTGGACTGCCACGTCATCATATGATATATATATGGTGGACACACGAAAAGAAGGCGATGGTGATGATGCAACGTAGGATAATCCCCTCGATAAGCCACCAAAGCGATGCCGTAGGCACCGCTCTAAATCCCGCCACAGTAAAAACAGCGACAACACCGCAAGAAAGAATAATACCCCGGTGGACTCCAAAGGAAACGACGACCCCATGGACCCATCGATGGAGCAGGATGAGCCAGGGGACGGTGAACACAGTCCGGAGCCAACATCAGATGGCGCCGATCCCGAGGGTAAAATCCATCAACCTGTCTCCGGAGAGGAGAACAGTCCGGACGATGATGCAGTCATCACCCAGAAAAACACTTGGAACAAGAGAACCTCCACAGAAGGCTTATTGACACTGCGAGGAGCCTAAAAAAGCAGAAGCAAAGGCTTAAGGCCGTGCAAGACACGCTCAACCGCAGATGGAATAAAGTGCTTGACACTGAAGAGAAATACGATGGCGATCACCACACAAAGAGCTATCCAAAGCGCAAGCTGCTGCCCAAATTCAACGACAAGGCCATAGAGCCCATTCAGCCGAAAACAGCCGATCAGCCAGACCAACCACCCCGTGGCCGCGGCAGGACGGCTAATGATGTCGCACACAAGTCAGCACACGATTTACGTGAGCTCCTGGACAAAAAGTCCGGTATGGCCAGGTCCATCTATGGATCTAGGAAGCGCACTTCGGCACATGATCAGAGCTACCAAAACGATCACATTGCTCGAATACCAGCTAGGCATCAGAACCGAACACAACAACCGTCGACAGCATGCAGCGACACGTCCAAATACAGGGGTGCCGCACACCCCCTGTGCTTCACCGATGAGGTGCTGGACCATGAATTTCCGGAAGGATTTAAACCCGTGAATATAGAGGCACACGACGGAACAGCAGGACCACAGGGTGCGGATTGAGACTTTATCCTTCACATCCACATGGCCCTTGGAGATGATCTCCATGCCATTAAATACCTACCCCTCAAGTTGAAAGGACCAACTCGACACTGGTTGAAAAGCCTCCCTGAAAACTCAATTTTTAGTTGGGACGATCTTGAGGATGCTTTTAGGGCCAATTTTCAAGGGACCTATTTCCGACCTCCTGATGCAGACGACTTAAGTCACATAATTCAATAGCCCGGAGAGTCAAGAAGAATCAAATCGTCGACTGCCTGGACGCCGAAGCCTTAGCGGCCTTCAAGCACAGTGTCCGGGATGAATGGCTTGCCAGACACCTCGGCCAGGAAAACCTGAGGACAATGGCAGCCTTGACAAGCCTCATGACCCACTTTTGCGCGGGCGAGGACAGTTGGCTGGCCTGTAGTGGCACCAGCGACCCAGGCACATCCGAAGTTAGAGATGGCAACGGGAAGCCGCAACGCAATAAAAACAAGCGTCGAAGCAATGAAAACAACCCAGATAACACGACGGTCAACACCGGATTCATGGGCTCTCGACCCGGCCAACGGAAGAAGCCATTTAAAGGCAGCAGAGATGGACCGTCCAGCCTAAATAAGATTCTAGACAAACTATGCCAGATTCATGGCACCCTCGAAAAACCTTCAAATCACACCCATAGAGAGTGCTGGGTTTTCAAGTAGGCCGACAAGCTAAATGCCGAATACAAGGGGAGGGAGACGCCAAGTGAAGACGAGGATGAGCCTCGCTAAACTCTAGGGGACAGAAAAAATTCCCACCAGAAGTCAAAACAGTGAATATGATTTACGCAACTCACATTCCAAAGAGAAGGCGCAAACCGCACTCCAAGACATATAAACTGTGGAGCCAGTCGCCCCCAAATTCAATCCCTGGTTGGCCTGCCCGATCACCTTTGATCACAGGGATCATCCGACTAGTATCCGGCACGGAGGATCAGCTGCCTTGGTGCTCGACCCAATAATTGATGGATACCATCTCACTCGAGTCCTTATGGACGGCGGCAGTAATCTTAACCTGATATATCAGGACACTGTCCGCAAAATGGGGATAGACCCGTCAAGAATTAGCCAAAGCAACACTACCTTTAAAGGAGTGATACCAGGCGTTGAGGCCCGCAGCACGGGCTCTCTAGTACTATAGGTTGTATTCGGTTCCCCCGACAACTTCAAAAGCGAAGATCTAACCTTCGACATCGCTCCATTCCGAAGCGGCTATTACGCACTACTCGGAAGAACGGCCTTCGCTCGTTTTAATGCAGTACCGCACTACGCCTATCTTAAACTTAAGATGCGCGGTCCACGTGGCGTCATCACAGTTAGCGGAAATATAGAGCGTTCCTTACGCGCGGAAGAATATGTGGCGGCTGTAGCAGCCGAACACTGAGCGGCCCCTCCAACCAGCATAAATGATAGGTCGTCAAGACCACGAACTCGGTTAGACGAGTCTGGTGCACCAACAGATGTAACAGCCCAGATAAACCTGAGCTAGGGATATCCCCATAAGTAGTACTAGGGTCTGCTCGCAAAAAAAGAAGCCCACAGTTCGGCTCGACTCTATTAATACAATAACATATTGCATATCGCATGGTTCATTCAAATTAACCAATTCCTCGCACGAAGTCTTTCACCTAGGTTTTTCCTTTTTCACAGATGATCATCATGCTACACCCTTCCAGGATACGGCACAACGGAGATAAAGGCGCAGACGTGTAGCAGGGCCCCGCTCAAAGGTTTCTCTTTATATTAAGACCCTGCGTAAACCTTTTTTATTGTCTCTTGTTGCTTCTTCCCCTCCGGACACTTAACACAACCGGGAGGTACTGGCATTGTTGACATTTTTGTCACACCAGACTAATGCACATACCTGGAAACTCAGGGCTTATTATCGAGGGCGTTATTCAGCCCAGTATATGTTGTAAAGTCCGAATACCTTAGTGTTTTGCTACCTTACGTTCCGCTCTATCGGCTAAGGCGGCACCGGGAGAACTATTGCGATTGTGCCCTGGTTCATCTAGATGAGCACCTCAGTAGAGAAAGCCGAAAACTGACTGTCATGATATAGCGCGAGACTGGTCAACCACTCGATGACTCAACGGAATCTTCGCGATTCCTCCACATTAACAAAGGACCGATTTCCCGGTCATGTACGTATGTGCACCATATTCGGATGAACGCGGAAGTACCAGGGGCTATATAGTAGCCCTACCATCAAACTCCTATGGCTAAGTGAAAGTGTTAAAGCTATATAGTCTGATTGCCTGGTTTGCCACGCTACCACCTCCTTAACGGACCAAGACATTGGATCAAGTGTGACTACATGTTTTCTCGAACACCCCCGCATTATATGTGTGGGGGCTGAAGCCGACGACTGCTAACTTTCAGGTTATATACATACATAAACGGCCGCACAGGAGGCACTACAATACTTTCGGGCAAAAGTATAAACACAACCTTTATAATCAAAATAGCATTGTTTTTACAATTGAGATACATGTCACTCGAACATGGTACTCTTCAAGCACTGAGCCTCTATTAAGCGGGCGCCTTATAAGGATTCTTCAAAATAGTGCTCGGCCGGGTCCTGGCCTTCCGCCGCATGCCGGGTTGCAATAGCGGTGGTTTCCATCCCAGCCCAGTATGTTTTAACACGGGCAAGAGCCATCCGTGCCCCCTCTATGCACGCCGACTTCTTCATAGCATCGAGATGCGATACAACACCAAGGAATTGTTGCACTAATCCAAAATAACTGTCTGACCTTGGTCCACGTGGCCAAAGATGATCCACGACAGACCTCATAGCAAGCCCGGACAATCTGTGGAGCTCGGCCCATGCGGCCATCCTTTCATTCAACAGCAGCGGACGCGTCGGGGCACTGAATTCTGACCAGAATAAACTCTCTATCTTATGGTCTTTCTAATCTTTGTAAAACTCAGCCGCATCAGCATCACTCTTTGCCAGGTCCGCATATGTGTCTGCAACACTCCACAACTAGTCCAGAGGGGCATACTTCGGATCTCCGAACTTCATCCGCAACAAATAGGGTCTCCCAGCCGTGATATCTCCGGCCTTACGAAGCTCCTCCCTTATCCCTCTCATTTCAGAGCGGGTTTCCTTGGCTGCCTCCCGGGCCTTCTTCAGGTCGGCCGCTCTCGCTTGGCTGTCCTTTTCAAGGAGCTCATAGCGGTCGGCGGCATCTTTCAGCTCAACAGCCATCTCGGCTATCCTTTCCTTGCTCTGTCGATGAGCAGCCTGTTCAGCTCTCAACTCTTCGACCGCCTTCAGGGCGACCACATCACTTATTTGAACTTGTTCCTTGGCTTGGGAAAGCTCCGCCTGAAGGGTCTCTATGGCAGCAGCTCCATCTGCAGTCACGGCATATTATAGATACTAGCATAATGCTCCCCTTACAATATACTGACAAGCCGAACATACATACCCTGGGCCTCATCAAGCCGCTTGTTAACAAGCGCGATGTCGGCATCCGCCACGTCAAGTTGCCGCTTCAGTTCAGCAAAATCAGTAGTTCGGTCAGCCGCCGGACAATCAGCCGCCTGCACATAAAAGCAGCATGATTATTACCTGGGATTACGATCCTCTGATTGCCACCCTTGGATGGCAACTAGAGTCTCAGGGGCTACTATCTATACAGTGCACACCTAGCATGTGCGATACCGTCAGAAATGCATATATTATTTTGCGTAGCTCAAAGCCGCTCAGCAGACTTGTAAAGGCTTCATTCAATCCGCTTTTGGCGGATGATATCCTCTCAATCACCGTACCCATTAAGGTACGATGTGTCTCTAAGATGGCCGCTCGCTCCACCAGACCCATTAGTGTGTCCGGCTGTATGCCGGACAATCTCGGACTCTTTCTATCACTCTCCTTGGGAGCCAAATAGTCCGAACTTCGGGCAGCCGAAGTGTCAACTTCTGGCCTCGGTGGATCAGGAGAAATCCTCTGTGAAGACACCTCGAGGTCATCCGCCCCATGTGGCGGGGAGGCAGGGGGAGGCATTTCACTCTCCATCATCTCCGGAAGAAGATCCCCCGAAGACGAACTCTGCGGAGAAGGTCTACGAGCCGGACTGCAACAAATATGTTTCGGTTATTATCCTCAAAGACTAAACAGGATATATTTACCAAAGTACTCTTTTACTTACGTCTCGGTGGAGGGCTGGCCCCTTGCAGCGTCTGTGCGTGGGGCGCCCTCAGGGCAGGGGCCCCTTGGCGAGGGTTTCTTCCCTCGTTTGGAAGCCTCCGTTTCCAACTCTTCAGAGGAGGCCATTTTCTTACCTTGAGAAGAGGGGATTTTAGGTTCACCTCCCTAATTAGGCACTAATTCCCCCAATTTGGATGTGTAAAATATGGGGCCCACCTACGGCTTCTCTACTCCTCCCCTCGGCTTCTCCTGATGGCGCCTGATACGGCACGTGCTCAAGCATGCTAGTCAACAAAGGATTCGGCGAGCCTTCGTGAAGAGGGGCCGAACACCTAATCCTCTTTGCCTTCCTTATCGAGTCCTGGCAGAGAGCAATTTTGCAGAATGATGTTATAATAAACATAAAGGACGGTGTGTTCGGCAACGAAATTACTTACTTGCGTATCCGGACGGTTGCAATTGAGACCCACGTCCTCGGTGGTGTCTGGACACTTTATTCGTGATCTGAAGAACGACCCATACATCTCTTTGAGCGTCATGCCAAAGAATTATTGAATGGTTCGCGGTCATTCTGGGTTGAACTCCCACATATGGAGAGGACGACGTTGGCAGGGCAGGACCCGACGAACCAACATTACTTGCATTATCTTGACAAGACTGACATCCCTCTTGAGGAGGTCTCGGATGCGGCTTTGCAGTGTCAGCACGTCGTTAATCGGCCCCCAGTCCAGCCCCTTGTTGACCCATTTTCAATCACCCTCAGCCTCACATTGAAGGTCTTGAGCCATAGGCCAAAGTGGGGGGGGATGCGGAGGAAGGCTTCACACACGATGATAAACAACGAGATGTGAAGGATGGAATCTGGAGCTAGATCGTGGAAATCTAGCCCGTAGAAGAACATGAGCCCTCTCACGAAGGGATCAACACTAAAACCTAGCCCTCGGAGAAAGTGGGAAATAAATACAACACTCTTGTTGGGTTCGGGAGTAGGGATGACCTGCCCTTGAGCAGGCAGCCTGTGTGGAATCTCGGGGGTGAGATACCTGGCCTCCCTAAGCTTCTTGACGTCCTCCTCTGTCACCATCCACTGGCCTTGAAGGTTGGATCCGGACATGGTTGATGGTCTGAAGCGCTTAGCTTAAGCCTTGGGGGTTGGAACTCAAGGTTTGGGAGGGGAATGATCAAGCGTGGGAAGAAAAGGACATGCCTTGGCCCCCTTATAAAGAGGACGAATATCAAGCGTCCCCCGCGTGACCGTTTGGGACTTGCCTAAAAACAAGGAGTCATATTAAACAAGCGGTTGGTTTACCCGCACCTGTATTGATGAGAATCCTGGGATAAGGGGAAAACCGCCCCGCAGCACGTGTAGTGGCTGGTTGTGAAAAACGGTTCGAATAAGGGCCAGGGCGTGGCGTGATGTCATGCTATGAAAAAGCTGTTATATATTGTGCTCTCTACGGTGGTATGTGGAATTTGTTTTGCAGAGCCGGACATGATTCTTGTGTTCAAAATCTTCTATGAAGAAATCGGAAAAGGAACCCGCCTTGCAATGCCGAAGACAATCTGTGCGCCGGACTCATCGTCATTGAAGCCAGGTTTAGGGGCTACTGAGGGAGTCCTGGCTTAAGGGGTCCTCGGACAGCCGGACTATATACTTTGGCCAGACTGTTGGACTATGAAGATACAAGATTGAAGACTTCGTCTCGTGTACGGATGGGACTCTCCTTTGCGTGGAAGGCAAGCTTGGCAATTCGGATATGTAGATCTCCTTCTCTGTAACCAACTCTGTGTAACCCTCACCCCCTCTGGTGTCTATATAAACCGGAGGGTTTAGTCCGTAGGACAAGAACAATCATAATCATAGGCTAGCTTCTAGGGTTTAGCCTCTATGATCTCGTGGTAGATAAACTCTTGTAATACTCATATCATCAAGATCAATCAAGCAGGAAGTAGGGTATTACCTCCATCGAGAGGGCCCGAACCTTGGTAAACATTGTGTCCCCCGCCTCTTGTTACCATTAGCCTTAGAAGCACAGTTCGGGACCCCCTACCTGAGATCCGCCGGTTTTGACACCGACACCTATGCCTCAGCCATAGGTTCTATTATGTATGCCATGCTTTGCACTAGACCTGATTTGTGCCTTGCCATAAGTTTGGCAGGGAGGTACCAAAGTAGTCCAGGAGTGGATCACTGGACAATGGTCAAGAATATCCTAATTAAAGTACCTGAAAAGGACCAAGGATATGTCATTTATGGAGGTGACGAAGAGCTCGTCGTAAAGGGTTACATCAATGCTAGCTTCAACACAGACTCAGAAGACATTAATTCACAAACCGGATACATATTTATATTCAACAGTGGAGCTGTCAGTTGGTGCAGTTCCAAGCAAAACGTCGTGCCGGGATCTACGTGTGAAGTGGAGTACATAGCTGCTTCGGAAGCAGCGCATGAATGATTCTGGATCAAGGAGTCCAAATCCAATCTGGGTGTAATGAAGGAAATATGCCCTAGAGGCAATAATAAAGTTATTATTTATTTCCTTATTTCATGATAAATGTTTATCATTCATGCTAGAATTGTATTAACCGGAAACATGATACATGTGTGAATGCATAGACAAAACAACATGTCACTAGTATGCCTCTACTAGACTAGCTTGTTAATCAAAGATGGTTATGTTTCCTAACCATGAACAAAGGAGTTGTTATTTGATTAATAAGGTCACATCATTAGTAGAATGATCTGATTGACATGACCCATTCCTTAGCTTAGCACACGATCCTTTAGTATGTTGCTCTGCTTTTATCCATGACATATACATGTTCTGTAACTATGAGATTATGCAACTCCCGTTTACCGGAGGAACACTTTGGGTGCTACCAAACGTCACAACGTAACTGGGTGATTATAAAGTAGTACTACAGGTGTCTCCAAAGGCAAATGTTGGGTTGGCGTATTTTGAGATTAGGTTTTGTCACTCCGATTGTCTGGAGAGGTATCTCTGGGCCCTCTCGGTAATGCACATCACTTAAGCCTTGCAAGCACTACAACTAATGAGTTAGTTGTGAGATGATGTATTACGGAACGAGTAAAGAGACTTGCCGTAACGAGATTGAACTAGGTATTGGATACCGACGATCGAATCTCGGGCAAGTAACATACCGATGACAAAGGAACAACGTATGTTGTTATGCGGTCCGACCGACAAAGATCTTCGTAGAATATGTAGGAACCAATATGGGCATCCAGGTCCCGCTGTTGGTTATTGACCGTGAATAGTTCTAGGTCATGTCTACATTGTTCTCGAACCGTAGGGTCCGCACGCTTAAGGTTTCGATGGCGATGCTTATTATGAGTTTATGTATTTTGATGTACGAAGGAGTTCGAGTCCGGATGTGATCACGGACATGACGAGGAGTCTCGGAATGGTCGAGACATAAAGATTGATATATTGGAAGCCTATGTTTGGAATTGGAATGGTTCCGCTAAAACGGAATTTATCGAGTACCGGAGGTTACTGGAACCCCGGGAGGTAAATGGGCCTCGATGGGCCCTAGTGGAAAGGAGAAAGGGCCAGCCCTGGTGGTGGCGCCCCCCCTTCCCTAGTCCTACTAGGACTAGGAGAAGGGGCCCCCCCTCTCTCTTTCCCCTCAGGAATCCTAGTCCAACTAGGATTGGGGAGAATCCTACTCCCGAGGGAGTAGGACTCCTGCGCGCCTCCCTTGGCGCGGCCCCCCCCCTGCTCCTTTATATACGGGGCAGGGGGCACCTTGGAACACACAAGTTGATCGTGAGATCGTTCCTTAGCCGCAGCGGTGCCCCCTCCACCATATTCCACCTCGGTTATACCGTCATGAAGCTTAAGCGAAGCTGCGCGGTGAAACATCAAGATCGTCACCACGCCGTCGCGGTCGTGGAACTCTCCCTCGACACTCGGCTGGATCGAGTACGAGGGACGCCATCGAGCTGTACGTGTGTCAAGAACTCGGGGCGTCGGAGTAACGGCGCTGGGATCGGTCGGATCGCGAGGAGAACGTCGACTACTTCCTCTACGTTGTGATCGCTTCGCTTGGTCTCACGAGTGCGTGAGACAACACTCTCCCTCTCGTTGCTATGCATCACCATGATCTTGCGTGTGCGAGGAAAATTTTTGAAATTACTACGTTCCCCGACAAAGGGTATCGAGCCAGGTTTTTCTATGGTTTGATGTTTTGCACGAGTAGAACACAAGTGAGTTGTGGGCGATACAAGTCATACTACCTACCAAAGCATGTCATACTTTGGTTCAGCGGTATTGTGAGATGAAGCGCCTGCACCGACATTACTCAGACGCTTACGCGAGACTGGTTTCACCGCCACGAGCACTCGTTGCTTAAAGGTGACCGTGGGTGTCTGTCTCTCTCACTTTAGTTGAACCGAGTGTGGCTACGCCCGTCCTTGAGAAGGTTAAACGGAGTCTATTTGACGAACTATCGCTGTGGTTTTGATGCGTAGGTGAGACTGGTTCTTGCTTAAGCCCGTAGCAGCCACGTAAAATTTGCAACAACAAAGTAGAGGACGTCTAACTTGTTTTTGCAGGGCATGTTGTGATGTGATATGGTCAAGACGTGATGCTATATTTTGTTGTATGAGATGATCATGTTTTGTAACCAAAGTTATCGGCAACTGGCTGGAGCCATATGGTTGTCGCTTTATTGTATGCAATGCAATCGCCCTGTAATGCTTTACTTTATCACTAAGCGGTAGCGATAGTCGTAGAAGCATAAGTTTGGCGAGACGACAACGATGCTACGATGGAGATCAAGGTGTCGCGCCGGTGACGATGGTGATCATGGTGGTGCTGCAAGATGGAGATCATGAAGCACAAGATGATGATGGCCATATCATATCACTTATATTGATTTGCATGTGATGTTTATCCTTTATGCATCTTATCTTGCTTTGATTGACGGTAGCATTATAAGATGATCTCTCACTAAATTATCAAGAAGTGTTCTCCCCGAGTATGCACCGCTGCCAAAGTTCGTCGTGCCTGCACACCACGTGATGATCGGGTGTGATAAGCTCTACGTCCATCTACAACGGGTGCAAGCCAGTTTTGCACACGCAGAATACTCGGGTTATACTTGACGAGCCTAGCATATGCAGATATGGCCTCGGAACACGGAGACCGAAAGGTCGAACGTGAATCATATAGTAGATATGATCAACATAAGATGTTCACCATTGAAAACTACTTCATTTCACGTGATGATCGGTTATGGTTTAGTTGATTTGGATCACGTGATCACTTAGATGACTAGAGGGATGTCTTTCTAAGTGGGAGTTCTTTAGTAATATGATTAACTGAACTTAAATTTATCATGAACTTAGTACCGATAGTATCTTGCTTGTTTATGTTTGATTGTAGATAGATGGCTCGTCTGTTGTTCCGTTGAATTTTAATCGTTCCTTGAGAAAGCAAAGTTGAAAGATGATGGTAGCAATTACACGGATCGGGTCCGTGAATTTGAGGATCATCCTCATTGCTGCACGTAAGAGTTACGCCTGGATGCACCGCTAGGTGACAGGCCTGATGCAGATGCAACCGACGACGTTAAGAACGTCTCGCGAGCAAAGCTGATGACTACTCTATAGTTCGATGTGCCATGCTTTACGGCTTAGAACCGGGCTTCAACGACGTTTTGAACGTCATGGAGCATATGAGATGTTCCAGAGTTGAAGTTGATATTCCAAATGTAATGCCCGGATTGAGAGATATGAAGTCTCCAATAAGTTCTATAGCTGCAAGATGGAGGAGAATAGTTCGTTAGTGAGCATATACTCGTAATGTCGGGTACTACAATCACTTGACACAATTGGGAGTTAATCTTCCGGATGATTGTGTCATTGATGTAATTCTCCAATCACGCCACCAAGCTACAAAAGCTTCGTGATGAACTATAATATGCAAGGGTTAGTGAAAACTATACCGAGCTCTTCGCAATGCTAAAGGCTGCGGAGGTAGAAATCAAGAAGGAGCATCAAGTGTTGATGGTCAATAAGACCACTAGTTTCAAGAAGAAAGGCAAAGGGAAGAAGAAGGAACTTCAAGAAGAACAGCAAGCAAGTTGCTGCTCAGAGAAGAAACCCAAGTCTGGCCCTAAACCTGAAACCGAGTGCTTCTACCGCAAGCGCATCGTCTTTGGAAGCGGAACTGCCCCAAGTATTTGGCGGATAAGAAGGATGGCAAGGTGAACAAAGGTATATGTGATATACATGTTATTGATGTGTACCTTACTAGAGCTCGCAGAGCACTGGTATTTGATAATGGTTCATTGCTAATATTTGCAACTCAAACAGGACTACGGATTGCTTAACACCGCAAAGGACGAGGTGACGATGCGCTGGGAAATGGTTCCAAAGTCGATGTGATCGCGGTCGGCACGCTACCTCTACATCTACCTTCGGGATTAGTTTTAGACCTAAATAATTGTTATTTGGTGCTGCGTTGAGCATGAACATTATATCTGGATCTTGTTTGATGCGAGACGGTTATTCATTTAAATCGAGAATAATGGTTGTTCTATTTATATGAGTAATATCTTTTATGGTCATGCACCCTTGAGGAATGGTCTATTTTGATGAATCTCGATAGTAGTGATACACATATTCATAATGTTGAAACCAAAAGATGCAGAGTTGATAATGAAAGTGCAACTTATTTGTGGTAATCGCCGCTTAGGTCATATCGGTGTAAAGCGCATGAAGAAACTCCATATCGATGGACTTTTGGAGTCACTTGATTATGAATCACTTGGCACTTATGAACCGTGCCTCATGGGCAAGATGACTAGAACACCGTTCTCGGTACTATGGAGAGAGCAACGGATTTGTTGGAAATCATACATACAGATGTATGTGGTCCGATGAATGTTGAGGCTCGTGGCGGATATCGTTATTTTCTCACCTTCACAGATGACTTAAGCGGATATGGGTATATCTACTTAATGAAACATAAGTCTGAAACGTTTGAAAAGTTCAAAGAATTTCAGAGTGAAGTTGAAAATCATCGTAACAAGAAAATCAAGTTTCTACGATCTGATCGTGGAGGTGAATATTTGAGTTACGAGTTTGGTCTACATTTGAAACAATGCGGAATAGTTTCAAGAACTCACGCCACCGGAACACCACAACGTAATGGTGTGTCCGAACGTCGTAATCGTACTTTACTAGATATGGTACGATCTATGATGTCTCTTACAGATTTACCGCTATCGTTTTGGGGTTATGCTCTAGAGACGGCTGCATTCACACTGAATAGAACACCGTCGAAACTGCTGAGACGACACCTTATGAACTGTGGTTTGGCAAGAAACCAAAGTTGTCGTTTCTTAAAGTTTGGGGATGCGATGCTTATGTGAAAAAGCTTCAACCTGATAAGCTCGAACCCAAATCGGAGAAATGTGTCTTCATAGGATACCCAAAGGAGACAGTTGGGTACACCTTCTATCACAGATCCGAAGGCAAGACATTTGTTGCTAAGAATGGATCCTTTCTAGAGAAGGAGTTTCTCTCGAAAGAAGTGAGTGGGAGGAAAGTGGAACTTGATGAGGTAATAGTACCTTCTCCCTTACTTGAAAGTAGTTCGTCGCAGAAACCGGTTTCTGAGACACCTACACCAAGTAGTGAGGAAGTTGATGATGTTGATCATGAAACTTCAGATCAAGTTACCGCAGAACCTCGAGATCAACCAGAGTAAGATCCGCACTGAGTGGTACGGTAATCCTGTTCGGAAATCAAGCTACTAGATCATGATGAACCCACGAACTATGAAGAAGCGATGGTGAGCCCAGATTCCGCAAAATGGCTTGAGGCCATGAAATCTGAGATGGGATCCATGTATGAAAACAAAGTGTGGACTTTGGTTGACTTGCCCGAGGGTAGGCAAGCAATAGAAAACAAGTGGATCTTCAAGAAGAAGACCGACACGACGGTAATGTTATCGTTTATAAAGCTCGACTTGTCGCAAAAGGTTTTCGACAAGTTCAAGGGATTGACTACGATGAGACCTTCTCACCCGTAGCGATGCTTAAGTCCGTCCGAATCATGTTAGCAATTGCCGATTTTATGATTATGAAATTTGGCAAATGGATGTAAAGACCGCATTCTGAATGGATTTACGGAAGAAGAGTTGTATATGATGCAACCGTAAGGTTTTATCGATCCAAAGGAGCTAACAAAGTGTGCAAGCTCCAGCGATCCATATATGGACTGGTGCAAGCATCTCGAGTTGGAATAAACGCTTTGATAGTGTGATCAAAGCATTTGGGTTTGTCTGCACTTTTGGAGAAGCCTCAGATTTACAAGAAAGTGAGTGGGAGCTCAGTAGCATTTACGATATTATATGTGGATGACATATTTCGATCGGAAATGATATAGAATTTCTGGATAGCATAAAGGGATACTTGAACAAGAGTTTTCAATGAAAGACCTCGGTGAAGCTGCTTACATATTGGGCATTAAGATCTATAGAGATAGATCAAGACGCTTAATTGACTTTCACAAAGTACATACCTTGATAAAGTTTTGAAGAAGTTCAAAATGGATCAAGCAAAGAAAGGGTTCTTGCCGTGTTACAAGGTGTGAAGTTGAGTCGACTCAATGCCCGACCACCGCAGAAGATAGAGAGAAAATGAAAGATGTTCCTATGCTTCAGCCATAGGCTCTATCATGTATGCAATCTGTGTACAGACTGATGTGTGCCTTGCTATAAGCCTAGCAGGAGGTACCAAAGTAATCCAGAGTGGATCATGGACAGCGGTCAAGAACATCTGAAATATACGAAAAGGACGAAGGATATGTTTTCGATATGGAGGTGACAAAGAGCTCATCGAACGGTTACGTTGATGCAAGCTTTGACACCGATCCGACGATTCTAAATCGCAGACCGGATACGATTTACACTAAACGGAGGAGCTGTCGGTTGGTGCAGTTCTAAACAAAGCGTCGTGAAGGGATCTACATGTGAAGCGGAATACATAGCAGCTTCGGAAGCAGCTAATGAAGGAGTCGGATGAAGGAGTTCATATCCGATCTAGGTGTCATACCTAGTGCATCGGGTCCAATGAAAATCTTTCGTGACAATATCGAGCAATTGCCTTAGCAAAGGAATCCAGATTTCACAAGAGGACCAAGCACATCAAGAGACGCTTCAATTCCATCCGGACTTAGTCGGTGGGAGACATAGAGATTTGCAAGATACATACGGATCTGAATGTTGCGACCCGTTGACTAAGCCTCTTCCACGAGCAAAACATGATCAGCACCAAGACTCCATGGGTGTTAGAATCATTACTATGTAATCTAGATTATTGACTCTAGTGCAAGTGGGAGATCAAGGAAATATGCCCTAGAGGCAATAATAAAGTTATTATTTATTTCCTTATTTCATGATAAATGTTTATCATTCATGCTAGAATTGTATTAACAGGAAACATGATACATGTGTGAATGCATAGACAAAACAACATGTCACTAGTATGCCTCTACTAGACTAGCTTGTTAATCAAAGATGGTTATGTTTCCTAACCATGAACAAAGGAGTTGTTATTTGATTAATAAGGTCACATCATTAGTAGAATGATCTGATTGACATGACCCATTCCCTTAGCTTAGCACACGATCGTTTAGTATGTTGCTACTGCTTTTATCCATGACATATACATGTTCCTGTAACTATGAGATTATGCAACTCCGTTTACGGAGGAACACTTTGGTGCTACCAAACGTCACAACGAATCGGGTGATTATAAAGGAGTACTACAGGTGTCTCCAAAGGCAAATGTTGGGTTGGCGATTTCGAGATTAGGTTTTGTCACTCCGATTGTCGGAGAGGTATCTCTGGGCCCTCTCGGTAATGCACATCACTTAAGCCTTGCAAGCACTACAACTAATGAGTTAGTTGTGAGATGATGTATTACGGAACGAGTAAAGAGACTTGCGGTAACGAGATTGAACTAGGTATTGATACCGACGATCGAATCTCGGGCAAGTAACATACCGATGACAAAGGAACAACGATGTTGTTATGCGGTCGACCGACAAAGATCTTCGTAGAATATGTAGGAACCAATATGGGCATCCAGGTCCCGCTGTTGGTTATTGACCGTGAATAGTTCTAGGTCATGTCTACATTGTTCTCGAACCGTAGGGTCCGCACGCTTAAGGTTACGATGGCGCTTATTATGAGTTTATGTATTTTGATGTACCAAGGAGTTCGAGTCCCGGATGTGATCACGGACATGACGAGGAGTCTCGGAATGGTCGAGACATAAAGATTGATATATTGGAAGCCTATGTTTGGAATTCGAATGGTTCCGGTAAAACGGAATTTACTGAGTACCGGAGGTTACCGGAACCCCGGAGGTAAATGGGCCTCGATGGGCCCTAGTGGAAAGGAGAAAGGGCCAGCCCTAGTGGGGCGCGCCCCCCCTTCCCTAGTCCTACTAGGACTAGGAGAAGGGGCCGCCCCCTCTCTCTTTCCCCTCCGGAATCCTAGTCCAACTAGGATTGGGGAGAATCCTACTCCCGGAGGAGTAGGACTCCTGTATGCGCCTCCCTTGGCCGCCGCCCCTCCCCCTTGCTCCTTTATATACGGGGCGGGGGGCACCTTGGAACACACAAGTTGATCGTGAGATCGTTCCTTAGCCGCAGCGGTGCCCCCTCCACCATATTCCACCTCGGTTATACCGTCAAGCTTAAGCGAAGCCTCGCGCCGGTGAAACATCAAGATCGCCACCACGCCGTCAGGTCGTGGAACTCTCCCTCGACACTCGGCTGGATCGAGTACAAGGGACGCCATCGAGCTGTACGTGTGTCAAGAACTCGGGGCGCCGGAGTAACGGCGCCGGATCGGTCGGATCGCGAGGAGAACGTCGACTACTTCCTCTACGTTGTGATCGCTTCCGCTTCGGGTCTACGAGGGTACGTAGACAACACTCTCCCCTCTCGTTGCTATGCATCACCATGATCTTGCGTGTGCGTAGGAAAATATTTGAAATTACTACGTTCCCCGACATGTAATACCTAGTGCATCGGGTCCAATGACAATCTTTTGTGGCAACACTAGAGAAATTGCCTTAGCGAAGGAATCTATGTTCCACAAGAGAATGAAACACATCAAGAGATGCTTCAACTCCATTTATGAAAAGGTCAAGGATGGAGACATAGAATTTTACAAAATACATATGGATATGAATGTGGCACACCCGTTAATAAACCTCTTCCACGGGCAAAACATGATCATCACCAAGACTCCATGGGTGTTAGATTCATTACTATGTAATCTAGATTATTGACTCTACTACAAGTGGGAGACTGTTGGAAATATGCCCTAGAGGCAATAATAAAGTGGTTATTATTGTATTTCCTTAATCATGATAAAGGTTTATTATTCATGCTAGAATTGTATTGACCGGAAACATAAATACATGTGTGGATACATAAACAAATACCGTGTCCCTAGTAAGCCTCTACTAGACTAGCTTGTTGATCAAAAGATGGTTAAAGGTTTCCTAACCATAGACATGTGTCGTCACTTGATAACATGATCACATCATTAGGACAACAATGTGATGTATAAAACTCATCCGTTAGCTTAGCATATGATCACTCAGTTTATTGCTACTGCTTTCTTAATGTCAAATACATATTCCTTTGACCACACACCGGTACAGCGAGGTGCTATACACACAGTTTTTAACCCCTTTCCGCGACGGCATTTTGAACCGTCGCCAAGTGAGTGACTGCGATAGGGGGTCCTTACCACACACCCAGAAACCGTCGGGGATATGGAGCCATGATGCAGAGGCCTTGCCAAATGTAATCGTATGTGATGCAACACACACTAAATTCTTTCGCACGTGTGGTATCGGTGATTAAACGTTTCTAATGACGCAGTGAAACCAAACTGTGTGTCGTAATGAACCATTTGGGAAACAATATGTAAGTGACACGGGCCAATATCCGAACTGTGTGCGATATGTGCCGCATTGCACACGAGTTTTCTGTGGAACCCGCCAGCCATGCAAGATGCCATCGCACATGTTTCCAACAATTACCATGTGCGATAATGTTCTATCACAAATGTTCAGGAACCCCTTCGCACACATACAAGTGCTACAGACTGTTTGTGATTTGTTGTGTATCACCGACGGTTGCAGCAAGAGTGACATGTGCTTTTCGTTTGGGATCCCACACATTTCCTCAAAAATTTACGTCTAGGATTGTATTTTACATTGGGCACGGTTTACTCAGAGCTCTCGTGTGCGATAACGTGATATCACAAACAGTTCCGGAGCCCCTACGCACACATAGCAGTGCTGCAAATCATTTGCAATCTGCTGTGTATCACCGATGGTTCCGCTACGATTGACTTATGCTTTCTGATGTGGATCACACACACTCATTTAGTTGAATCATGTGCGGAGAAATGCCAGGTTAAAACAAAAATATCGCATTTGGATTGGCATGCAAAAAGCTAATTTTCCACAATATTCAATTGGACAAATAGTGTCCATAGGAAGAACATTCATCAGATTTTGCAACAATTGCAATTGAACAAATGGTAGCTAAATTCCAATGATTTGTCGACACACATATGCATTACATAATTAATCATAGTGTACTAAATACGAAGACCTCATCAGATGGAAAACAATGGATCCATGTGTATATGTTTAGCGGCTAACTCTTACTCAATGTTTTAGGAGAACGCATGCTGAAATCGTCATTATCACCAGTGGGATTGATGTAGTGATTCAGGAAGAAGTCGCTGATAAATCTTCGAGCCATCAACAATTCACCAACGAGGAGCGGTTCAGGGATCCTTGGTTCTAAGATGAGCTGCAGTATTTTTAAGATCAGAATATGCCATATGAGTAGAGTAGAAGATATTAATTAAGATAGACTTACTCGCGCTAATTCACGAGCATCTTCACAACTATCAGCAGGTTTGCAGATGGAGATCATGTGTCTGCAAACATAGTATCCACAAAGGTTGGTCCCTGCTTGTTGCTGAGGACACTGAATTTTTTGTACATAATTAGTCATGTATTTGTCTTGTTAGGAACAACCTAAACAGTGTTAGATGTATTTTTTCTTTGGGCATAAATAGAAAGAGGTTTATTTAGAAGCTTGAAAATTTGACTAGCGTAAGAAAAGGTATTTGTAGACTATTGGATACATTTTCCGAAAATAACGGATTTTGGTGTGTTACCGGAGAAATGATCTCGTGCCGCAGAGGTAGTTCCCTCTTGAACAGGTTCCCTGGTTTAGTTTTTCACAATGCGAGCACACTGCAAATGAAGATGGATTTTGACAACATCAATTATTGAACCAGATATGAATGCAAATTAATTTCAACATCATAGAATTCAATACATATCCATGAATTGTTGAAGATGCGTCAGATCATGAGCATTTGTTGACTCTCTGAGAGAACCCATGTAGTAAATTGTGTTCTTGTTTGGAACAATGAATACCAATATCCAGTGATTGCTACATATTAAGAAATCCATGAACTTACGAATTATGTCGAAATTTGAAAGACAATCAGTGTATGCATGGTTGTTTACTTGACCTACCGTTCATGATATGGCAAGAGAAATGATTCTGCATGGGACGTGTTTTTGAAGATACGGACGACCGTGTTAATGGCCACAGTCCCGTAGGTCCTTACCATCTAGTGTTGTGCCATTTGCTAATGCCGGATCTATAAAATACACACTCTCCCTTTTCTTCTCTGCGTGTTCAATCCACTGAAAGGAATAAAATGCAGTTAGTTGTTTATCATTTACAGCCTTGTATGGAGAAGTTGATCAGATTTTGTTAAGTACTTACAAAATCAGGCATCTAACAAGAGTGGCATCGAGCTCATTGAAGTTGAATAAGAGATGTAAGTCCTCGAAACCCACACCAATGGAACCAGCATCTTGTCGGAAATGATCTTTGTTGTAGTGGACTAGCAAAACATGATGATCTACTGCCATTTGATCCATGCAATATTTATGTAACTCACGGCAACTAGAGCTGCACTCATCAAAGTATTCACGAACAAGAAATGACTGGCCATGGACGTAATTGTGTGCTTCAAGTACTTCTGCTTTATTTTTAGCAAGCTACAAAGATATTTCTTCATCATCCATGCCATCAGAAATAACATTACTCCCTAATTCGAACAACTTGCTGTTAATTTGGTTCTGGGTGATGAGTGCTTTAAGTAAGAGGCAATCGTTCTCTTTCCTCGTCCCTCCCACGGTGCGCTTCCTTGCGGGTGCGGCCTTTTTGGCCGCTTACTTCTTGGTATTTGAAGCACTTCTAGTACAATGTCTGGTTGGCTGAAAGGTAGACTGCCGAGCAGACGGTGAAGCTTCCATGGACTTCTTCGCAGACAGTTTAGCTCTGCCGGACTGTTGAGCTGGCGGTGCTGCTGTGATGGACTGCTGGGCTGTAGGAGCAGAGGCATCAGACTGCTGACCATGTGTTGAAGCTATGTCGGGTTTCTGAACAGGTGGTGCCAACTTGTCGGTGTGCTGAGGAGGCCGTGCCAACGCGTTGGTTTGCTGAGCAGGAAGTGCTGACGCATTGGTATGCTCATCACGCGGCTGCAGACCGACAGACTGATGAGCAGTCGGTTCTGGACCTACAGACTGCTTAGCAGGCGGTTCCGAAGCATCAGACTGCTAGCAGTCTATTCCACCAGGTTGGTCTGCTGAGCATGTGTTGCAGCTGGGTCTCCCATCGCTGCTTCAGCAGCCGGCATATGAACCGGTGGTGCATCTTCAACAGTTGTAGGCCTTGCCACTGTCTGCTCTAGGGTGGACGATGACATGACCTGTATGGCACAAAGTCGGGCCGACTGATCATAGGTCGATGCATCAGCCAGCGGATTACGAGTATTAGGTTCTTTTGGGAAAGCACACGAGAGTTTCTATGGCAAGGAGAGCATCACCGGTTGAGGGGCGACATTGGTTGCTCTTGGCGGGGCTTCAGGGATCTCATCCATGAACTATGTTTCCTTTCGTGGCCACTGGATGTGATGTAACAGTGTTTCTCCCAAGGTCATTTGCTCATCAAAGTCTCCTAGTACATTCTTCAGGGAAAATTCAATGAATTCAGGCTTTACTTCAGTCACGTAGCACTTCACACAACCCGGCTTCAATGACACATTATCCAACAAGAGGACTTCTTCCAAGAAGGGTGGGCAAACCCAGACTGCTGCAGATTTTAATGTACCTTCATTATGTGTAAGCACACCCTTCACTCTGTCTTTCATTCCAGATAGATCAGATACAACATCATCATGAGCAGCTACAATCTCGGTATCGCTGGGTTTAGCTGATGCACAATTACTCTTGTGCGGTGTTGTCGCACAATAACCAACAACCTCCATGCCCGCCCCCTCCCATCTGCTAGCTATCTATCAGTGTTAGAGTCTTCTAAATCATCATTGACTCCACAATATCCTTTCAAACAGTTGGATACATGTCCTTCCTCAACCTTTCATATAATTCATTCCGCTTCATTTCACTCCTTGCTTTTTTCATGCTGAGCCTCTCTTCTTTGTTGAGTGTGAAAGCCCTCTTGTGCAGGACATCACTAGTGCAGGATGCTGCTAATGCAACACTACGATCAGAGACCCTTTGACGAAACTGTGTGCGATGCATTAATCACAAACGGTGGTTGTCACACCCTGCATTTTTTAACATTTCATTTGCATTAATAAAGCATAAAAATTTGGACCAACAAAAACTTTTGCATTATTTGGCTTTTTATGTTGGAGTTGGTTTTCTCTCTGTGATTTTCAAGTGCTCTTTAAAGTCAACTACTCCACCTTCTGTACTTCATCTCTTTGCCCCAGACTTCTGCCCAATGATCATGCCATGTGTATAGTGCAATATAGTATTTTCTTACAAAAATAATTTGGCCAAATAGTATTTTCAAAAATTAGTTTTCCCTGAATTGAGGTTTGCACTGCAAGTACTTGATTTGGGGTATGAAAAACACTTCAAAGGGTATATTTGAAACCTATTAGATATAGGATTCCCATAAACCACAAAAATATAATTTTAAAAGTTATTTTCCTATTTTATTTAAAAGCTTTCTCTTAAGGTCAGAAATGGTCATTAATAGGGAAAAATTATTTTATGATTTTAAAAATATTTGACAAAAAATCAGGGAAACTCAGTGGGCATATATTTCCCATATATAAGAGTTTCAACACATGGTCATGTATAAAATATTGGACAAAACCTCCCAAAACCATTTCTTCCCATTTCAAGGATTTGAAATATTTCTACAAGAAATATTTTCATAAAGATCCAAGGAAAATCCAGCAAGTCACAAATTCATATTGTGATCACCTTGCAAAGCCTCATGTCAATCAAGGTCATTTTGGTTCACCAAAATGCCCCAAAACCCTCTCTGACCAGAATCAAATTTGAACAACTTTGTACTACCAACCTTCTCTCCTTGACCCCAACTTTTGTGAGAATGTTCACATGACCAAATGAGGCCACTACACCAAGTGGTGCATCAAGGAGAAGTGATTTGCTCAACTAGATCTACACAAGTTCATTTCTGCTAATTTCTAGGGTTTGCCAAAGTTTCATTAGCAAACTCTTCCAAATGAGCTCATCTTCCTTTTACCCTGTCATTTTGTCATGAAAAACACCCCTGCCCAGTGCCACAAGAAGTAAATTAGTGCACGTACCCCAAAACCATATCAAACACCTTCTGCCACTTTTCAAAAATCACCATTTTGACCACTAACACTATTCTCCTTGAACTCAACTTTTTACCACAGCTCCTCCTAGTCCTCTCCTACCTCCAGTAACTCTCCCCTGGCCATTGCTCAATGATTCAGGGGTAAAATACCCCCATTTACCTCCCTGGACAGCCCCTCTCTCCGTCTTCTTCTACCTCTCTCTTCTCCTACTGGCCACCCAGGGCATCCAAGGCCATCTCCCACTTCTTTACTTCCCCCTAAAGCTACCAGAGACTTTTGGCCGCGCCCACATTGCATAAAAAATGGCATGCCGGCCATTTGCATGCTCTGAGTCGCTTCTGAGGCGCCCCAAGACCGTAGCTGCCCTCGCCAAGCACCTCCGGCCACCTCGGGCCTTCCCAGCGAGCCCGACGATGCTCCTCGACGTCCGCAACACGCCACAGCCTGGTCCCCCTCCTCCTTCTCCCTCCTCTCGCCCTCTACAGACGCTGCTGGCCGCCTGAAGACAAGTGAGCGCTGGCCACACGCAGTGCCCTGGTCCCCCTGCTTTCCCTGTCTTCTCTCTCCTCGCCCTGGACCAACCCCACAAATGCCTCAGACACGCCGGGACGAGCCCCCGTGACCCGCTTCGACCGCAATAGGCTCGCCGACGCACGGGTCCTCGGTGGACCGTCACCCGCCTATTTAAGGGCCTCCCTGAGCTCTCCTCTCCTCACCACTCGCTCTCTGCACCACCAAATCACCCCCCTGCACCCCTAGTTCCTCTCTAGAGCCGCCCGAGCTCGAGATCGAGCTCGAGCTCCGCCGCTTCGGCTCGCCAGAGTTCGCGAGGTACAGGCCTCCCCGGCTCCTCCTCTGCATTGATCTGGAACCCCCGAGCACCCCTGATCATTTCCCCTTTCTTCCCCGCTTCTTTTGCAGCCGAGAACGTCCGGAACCAACGACGCCCAAAGCTTCTTCGCCGCGAGACCTCGTCACCGGCGAACTAGGCCACCCCGGCGACCGGTTCCACCTCCACCCGAACGGCGACACGACGTTGAGCCCAGCCGTGCCCTCGCCCGACCTCGACGTGCCCTGCATCATCGCGGTGAGCTCGCCAGCCGTCTGGAATCGGGGTTAGGGATGATAGGCGGGCCCCGCCTGTCAGTCTCTCTTCTCCCTCGCCTCCCTCTCTCTCACTAGGGCCTTGGCCCCGCACGTCGAGTTCAAACTCAGGGCCGGCTTCGGCTACGCTGGGCGAATCGCCTGGGCCTATCTTGGCAGACTATTTTGGCCCAGTTGCACAGTGGCCTTTTTCCTTTTCTTTTTCTATCACTTTTCCAAAAAATCCACAGGATAAAATATTTGTCCAAATAAATTAATTCCAACTCCTAAATTCCTAAAGTATTGCAACCTATTTAATGGTGCAACTTTCATTCAAATCCAACAACCTTTTCTTCACTATAAATATTTAAATGTGATTTTAAGCATTTAAATATACCTTTGTAAATCCATTTCTCCTATTCTGCTACTCCAAATCCAAAAATACGAATTTTCCCCTTCTTAGTTTTCACCCTAGTATTTAACAAAAATGAGTTGACATTTTTCTGAGCACTTTGGTTTTTCTGTTTTATTATTGCCTTATTTTTCTCGTTATTATTTTGGGACAATAGATTGCGTTGCTGACGAAGGAGTTGGACCAAAAGACTTTGAAGACCTAGAAGACTTTGTTGAGCCAGGCAAGCAGCCCTTTGACCATGTCTATGAAATCCTTTTTATGCATGTCATATAGCACTTTTATTGCTTGCATCGGAGACATGATACTGAGATGATCACATGGGGTGGTTTGCCACTGTTACTTCCTCGTTGATACTTGCATTGTGCATGAACCTACCTTCTTATGAGGGTTATGCCGGTGGGAGTAGATAGGATGCTAAAGTAGATGCTACGCAAAAAGGGACGGGTATATGCATGATGAAGGAGACAAAGTATTTTCAAAGGACTTTTCGAAAATCCCGTCGGGTGCCACTTATGCCCGAGGGAGATGATGAGATGGGTAACCACTTGATGACGAAGTGGTGTGCCGAGGCAAGTGTGTGTTGTTTTCGAAAACGGATTAGATTTAAGATTTGTCGACTATCCCAACCTTACATGCGCAACCACTCTACCCTTGTATGGGAAAGGGCATTATTGAGTACCTAGGCCGATACTAGCTTGGAGCCCGCATTACTAGTGACGGGGGAGAGTTGGTGCTCTCTCAAGACGGGTCGTGCTGTAGGGCGGCCATGACTGTTTTACAGTGGCACCGGATACACCGCTCGTCCCCTCTCGGATGTTACGATCTCGAGTGAGTCTCGTATGATGTACATCGTGAGGATACGGAACAATGAGTGGACTCCTTGTTAGTGTCGTCTAGGGAAAGATAGTGATCGGGTGCTTACCCCGGGTACTTGAGGTACCACGGGTCGTGGATGACACGAAAGTTCCTCGAATCTTGTGGGTAAAGTGTGCAACCTCTGCAGAGTGTAAAACTATTCGAATAGTCGTGTCCACAGTCAAGGACAGTTGGGCAGTGTTGCTTAAACTATGTCTAGAGCTTCACAAACCAGTGTGTGTTTGGATAATTGGGGAGAACTACTTGGGTCAAGTCAAGGGACTTGCCATGATTGAGTTGGGTTGATGCCCACTCTATTTATGTTGATATCTGTAACCTGTCCTCATGGTTACTTGAATTTCTCCTGATGCATGTCTTACAAGTTGTTGAACATGTCATTGCACTCAAAACTAGCTTTCTGCAAAAATTTACCTATATCATGCATTCTTACATCTTGGACCAAAACTTGGGTTGCTTGCGAGTAAATTCAAAGTACTCATTGGCTTGCCACTGGTTATTTAATTGGCCATGCATGGAAGAACAGGAGTTCGAAGAAGAGTTCTTTGGAGAAGAACATGCGAAGTAGGACGGTTCCCAGTCAGAATGCCTGTAGGGTTAAGGCAGATGGCATGGGTTCTACTTATCGACGAAGATTTCCGCTGCTTAAGTTTATTTGGTATTCAGCCCTTGTGGCTTTATCTATGTAAGACTTGATCATAATGGTCATAATTTGTGTAAGACGGTATGTATGGATGTAAGACTCTTGTTATTCAGCTTCTGTGTGTTCAGTGAGCATTGATCTCTGGGATCACTGTACACGTGCATTCAGTGATCACGACTTATGGGTTGGGGTCCCCACAGTGGTGTAAAAAACCGTCACAAAAGGTGCAAATGTTTGCGATGACAGATGCATCAAACACGGTTCAATTTTAGTTCCGTGTGTGTTGTAGGGCATACGGTTCAGTGCAATTAACCGTTTGCGATGAGGAGCAACAAAAGAAATGGGTAGGCAGATGAAGGTGTGTGCGATAAACAACATATGGTTCACTAGGATGAACTGTTTGTGATTAGGCAACACAAAAGAAACGGTCAGCCAGATCAAGGTGTGTGCGATATACGGCATGCGGTTCACGCGGATGAACTGTTTGTGTTGAGACAAGAGAACATAAACGGTTCAATATAACAAGATGTGTGTGATACGCGGCAAACAGGTCTGTAATCAGAAATGTGTGCGAAGACCAATACTAACACAGACGATTGCTGCTAATAAGACGTGTGTGTTGTGCGATGGGATTGCATACAAGAGAACATAACCAAATTGTACAACACACACGTCTTAATATATATGTTGTTGTTCCATATGCAATCCCATCGCACAATACACACGTCTTATTAGCAGCAACACACAGACACACACACACACACACACACACACACACACACACACACACACACACACACACACACTTATAAGGACATGGTTGCATAACCAAATTAAACATCCACTTACATAGGTGGCTACTATAACCATGGCATTTGCACACACCAAAGTAAACTATTACATGCAAAATTACATAGGTGGCTACTACACACATGTTGTTTCCACACACCAAAATAAACTATATATTACATGCATGATTAACTAGCAGAAATGATCATCTGATCATCATCTACTGCTTGTGATGCTTGCTCTGCTTGTGGCTCGATCTGGGCGCCGTGTGTGTTGTGGGCAAACGCTTGCTGGTATATAACCTAAAATTTCACCAACAAAATGATAATGCATGTTACAAAAATTATATAACTAGAAACTATGTTCAAATACGAATCCGACGATATAATCTTTGGGCACATGCATTTGTATTTTATTAATTAAATCCTACTTATAAACCAGGACGGGTGTATAGTAGTTAATTAAATCGCAATTTTTTTATTAAACGTATGTATGTGTCCTTTCGTCCTTCTCTCACACGTCTTGTCACCCCGCTGCCGCAGACGGATCGAGCGCAAGCTTGAGTAGCGCACGGGGGCGTTCTTTTGCCCAAACGGTGCTGAGACCGTCCCCGCGCAACCGTGTATGTTCCTGCGCAAGCTTCCTGCCTGACTCGATGAAATCCCCCAAAATCCCAATGCTTATCAGCCTACTATATAAACCCTCACGGCCGGCGAGTCCTGCGTCGCATTTCCCCTCCCTCCCTGTAGCTTATCTCGTCTGCTTCTCCCAAAATCGGCAATGCACACAAAAAAAATACACTTCCGTGATGATATGTGTTTGTCACAGTAGGTCGCGTTTTTTGTCATGCATGTACATCCATGACAATTTTATGACAAAATCAAGATAGTCATACATGTGCTGTCGTAGAAGTGTTCCATGACATTACCAAAATTATCATCACGTAGTGTCCACTTCCATGACGATAAATCGCGTCACGAAGTGCTTTTCGTCAAGGGTGACCAACACGTGGCATCCACCGTAACGGAACGCCGTTAAGCTATCGGGTCGGGTTTTGGATCCGATAGCCCGTTAACAGCCCCGACCAATGGGGATTTTCCACATGTAAAATCATCATTGGCTGGAGGAAACACATGTCGGCTCACCGTTGGGACAGATGTCATCCACTCATTGGACCCAAGGCGCCTATGATACGTCGACACGTGGCATGACCCAACAGAGGCCCATTCTTGTGAAAAGGCCGGCCCGTTTGACTTGGTCAAAAGGTGGCAGGTCGGCCCATGGAAAGCCTGTTAACGGCCTGTCCGCATATAGCCCATTTACAACCCGATAACCCAGGGCCCGTTACGCCCTATCCGAATTAGTCCTAGTAGCGTCATCTGGGACGTCCAATATGATTCCAGCCCGTTTTAACTTCCGGCCCATGTGTGGCCCATGACTTCTTTCGACCCATATGAGGCCCTTTGTAACTCTTGGCCCATTAACGGCCCGTGGTGAAACTGGCCTGTAATGAACATTGTATCACTTTATACCCATTAACAGCCCATTATTCCACTGGGTCGTTTCCAGCCCAAGTTATCTTTCGGCCTTCTCAGGGCCCATTTATTCTTGGGCTCATTTGCAGCATTTGGTTACTTACGGCCCTTTACTGCCATTTTCTGCTTGTGGGCCAAATTCAGCCCGTCGTTACAGTCGGCCCGTTTGTGGACAGTTAATACGTTGGGCCGTTTTCATGTCAAAAAAAAACCGTTGGGCTATTTTCATACAGTTATCAAATATGGCCCGTTATGATCCACAAATAGTACGGCCCATGATTGGCGAAATGATGATACGTCCCGTAGAAGGCCCATGGATCCTACGGCCCGTAGAAGGCCCATGGACCCTACGACCCGTAGAAGGCCCATGGACCCTATGGCCCGTAGAAGGCCCATGGATCCTACGACCCGTACAAAGGCCAGTGGATCCTATGACCGTAGAAGGCCCATGGATCATACGGCTCGCAGGAGGCCGAGGGTTACAATAGTTTGTGTGCTACCATGATTATTTTGGCCTAGTTACCAAAAATAGGCTATTGTGGCCCCTAGAAAAACATAGAAAAAGAACTGCAGTGACTACAAGCAAACAACTAAACAAGACAATGAGGAAATAAATAAGCAAGCAATTAACGCTAGCCTATTACCGCTATTACACATATTACATCCACTGGGCATCAAAGTTCGCCACCAGTGCAAATATAGGGAACAAAGCAGCATATTACATACACTGGCCGTCAAAATTGGCCACCAGTGCAAATAAACGCGGCAGCAATACAAGAGCATAACTGAAACAACTTCAGAAGAGCTCAAGAAACGTTATCCTGGGTATCCACCATGCTGGCACTAAGCTTAGCAAGCTTATTAGCTTTGTCCTGTTTGGTGCTAAAATCCTCCAACGCTTGTTGTTGCACCAGAAAGTATGCATCTGAATGCTCCTGGACTTCCACAGTCCTTATGCTTCTTGTCGCAGCATAGCTGATTGATGTCTTTTAGCTTGCAGTTGAGACTCAAGAAACCGAATTGATTCAGAGAGTGAGTTTGAATAGCTTGTGTAAGCGGTAGTGGCCAGTAACTCGAAACTAAACCAAGACAGGACTTTGGGGTTGTCTCGCTGTCTTCAAGATAGTCTTGCTTAGTTGTTTTATCAGCTTTGTTGGAGACCAACAAGGATGTGTCACTATCCTGAACCTTATCTGCATTACTTCCTTTACCATTGCTTAATAAGGCACTCTTCCCCAATATTCTATCAGCATTCTAAAAGAAGAAACAAGCAGACACATAACAGGTTTAGCATGTACTAGTATATGAAACTCATTTCAGTGAACCAGTTCATTTGTAAGGTGGACAGGATTAAACTACCAATTCTTATATTGCCAAGTACTAGTAAATAATAAAAGCATCAAACAAACATATATCTATGTCCTATGGTCACTGCATTGTCTTGCCAAATCAAAATAGAGACACAGTTCAAATCATACCAGTTCAAGACAAAGCAACAGTGAAAGAATACAAAGCGTGGGAAACTACACAACACAACAAGATTTCAGATGGGTACCACGGGTCTACATGTACAACAACACTATTGGCTTTGTTGTGATGCTAGTAATATGCATGATATGAGAAGTCAACTGTATACACAATTGAAATTGAAATCAATAGAGCTATTGATAAGAACAAACTTGTTAAAGAAACATGTGTGAACATACCTGTTGTTCCATTGGAGTTTTGATTGGATCCTTCAATTTAAAAATAAGTTTGTATGAGTAAATACAGTGATACAAGAGCAAAGCTATATGCACGATAGCAATCATAGTTAATAAAGGCGCGCCTAGGCTCTAGGCATTGGCAAAACGCATTGCGCATAACTACGCTTAATTTGTGCATAACTGCACATAAGCATGCGCTTTGGAAAGTAAAGCGCAAGGTAGTTGCAAAACACACAATTAATGCCTAGCACTTTTTTGAACTATGATAGCAATGGAATCTTAAATTAGAACAATTGTTCTTCAGGTTTAGGCACTTGTTCTACATGAACAGAGTATAGTAAGACGCAAGAATATAGTACTTAAAAATATAAAATGAGCTCATAGACCTTACCACATTCTTGGTTCGGGACCAGTACAGAACAAGGCATTCCCAGTCATCGTCCAGTAAATGTGTCTTAGGAGAACGTAAGGGAATTTGATGAGTTTCTTTACCGGTGAAGTACGTTTTCTTCAGGTAATTTCCATACTACCACCAAGCATTCTTGAAGATAGCAGAGGTATTAGCACAGGTTACCTCATCATGAGTTTCCAAATCGGTCCTTCTCTATAGAGAAAAATGGGAAAATTTGTTGTATTATAACCATCATGGAGGTAGGATGTATGGGACAAAGCAAAGTAATTGCCATGAATAACATTACTTATACATAACTCCTGGACAAACACCTGCAACTGGCATTTTCCTGCATCTTTAGTATAATATTTCCAAGATGGGAAGATACGCACATAGGATTTAACAACATCAAATGCGATAGCTGCTAAACTACGACTAGCTAGTTGTGCTTCCTCCACAGGAATAGGCGTACTAACTGGTGGAGTTGGGGTTCGCCGTGGTAGTACTGGCCCTTTGGGCACTGGAGCTGCCTTACTAACTGCTCTTGTTTGGGAGCTCTGTGGTGGAGATGGTGTTGTGTCAACAGGAACTGGGTTACTATCTGCTGGGGTTGGGGTTAGATTGGGTGAAGCTGGTTCTCTGTCCATCGCAGTAGGGGTACAATCTGTGAGAGTTTGGGTTATGTGTGGTAGGGCTGGTTCTTGTGCATGTACAACCGGGGTGCTATCTCCACCAAGAGGTAGCACTGTTTTATTTGAAGGTCGTGTTTTTAGTCCACTGTATACTGGCATCACCAGCTCCAATTCAAATGGCTGATAAACAGGAAACATAGTTGAATGTACAGCCATTGTATGAGAGACAGATGCAATAGATAGTGTGGAAAAAGGCATGAAATAGTTGACATGTATATTGTTTAACTAAAACGGATAGCATGACATAATTTCACATATATGATGTCTATCTAAACTGGATAGCATAGCATAACATAATTCAAAGATATGATGAATAACTAAACATGATCGCATGACATAATTCACCTACATGGTATCTAAGTAATCAAGATCGCATCATTTAATTCACATATGTGATTTATATGCTAAACAAAGGGCATTCGATATGATGTCTGAACTAAGAACATGGTGTTGAATATTGTGTATATGATGTCTAAACTATGCAATGCAAGACACCATATGCATGATATGAGTAGTATAACCATGCCAAGTTTGAGCATACACCTCGGTGGGGGAATAGGACTGGTCATATGTCTCTGAATCCATCTCAGAGGAGCTATCAGGACCCAATAAGAGATCTGCTTCGATAGGTAGCACTGTCTGCTCTGAAGGCCTTGTTTTCACTCCAGATTTTTCCATTCCCACCCAAATGGTTGATTCACAGGAAGAGTAGTTTAATGTGCAAACATTGTCAACAAATGGAAATGTAATGAATAAAATGATGGGCAAGATATCATTCAAATATATGATGCCTGGTTAAACAAGATGGCATTGCACATTTCACATATATTATGGCTGGCTAAAAGACATGAGACTGCATAATTCCCATATATGATATAGAAACTAAACAGGTGGCATTACAGAACATGTCTAAACTAAACAGATGACATATATGATGTCAAAAGTAGGCACTGAAAGGCAACATATGCATGATATGACTAACATCATCATGCCAAGGTAGAACAAAAACCTTGGGGGGTAAATAGGAGTGGTCAGCAGCGTCGAATCCGCCTCGAGTAATGATATCTTCCTCTAGATGACAACTGGAGAGGGGTGGGGAGGGTTTGCCATTGAACCCACCATGGAGCGATGTCGCATGACATTGTATTGCCTTGTGAAACTCTTCTCTTTTTCTCTACATGTTCAGCATGACTGTACAATATCTGACATGCATACGAAAAAAATATGGTGAGATTATGTAAAGAGAGCATGCAAAAAATTTGAGTGATGGTAACAACCAGTGGATGGATCCAAAAATAATGATAGCATGCTGATGATTGCTTTAATTTAATAAAAAGACAGATGATGATTGCTTTAGTATTTGTTTCCCACCCAAGATGAACAACATAGGCATACCCTAGGTGAACCAGATATTAGATAGACATACTATTCATTGCTACCTCGATATGTGCCCCACAACTAATTTAGAACTCAAGTTTGAACATTAATTTGGACCTGACTTGGGAGTCCAAGAGCTGAACAGGACGATAAAGTAGCAGGTAAGTTTAAGCAATGCATAACATAAGCGGAAACAAAAGAGTGCAACCTCTCTTGTGGACCCATTTACTCCTCGGGTTCATCTGCTGAGTCGATGATGGTGATGCCGTTGCAGTGGGTGCCGGCGGTAGGGAAGGAGATCTGAGGCGGCGAAAGACGGTGAGGAGTCGTGATGTCTGGTTTAGTGGATGCTTCTATCGATGGAGCAGCTCAGGTGAGGTGGACGACGTCGCGGCAGGAGCAGGACAAACCACACGAAGTTCCCTTCGACACCTACCTGTAACTGAAGTAATTCTGTAAGGGCTCATTTGGCTTGCATGATTCTAAAAACGCAGGGATAGGAAAAACACCAGAATAGGATAGGAATGCACATGGTAAACAAAGCATTTGTAAACACGGGATTTCTGTCAACTTGGGTGTTTGGTTTACAGGAATTGAAAGAGCAGAGGAATGCAAAGAAACATGGCCAAAACAAAGTGAAACCATATGAAAGCGTGTACAGTTAGAATGTTATTCTGCCACTAATGCACTTGGTCTTGTTTTCATGCATAGGATTTTGAAAAGTAGGTCCAGGTGGATGTTTTGCTTCATTCCTTTCAACGAAATGCATGAATAATTGAATAGTAGAGTGCCATTGGAAAATTTCCTATTGCTATGTTTTTCCGTTGAACCAAAATAGCCCTAATGGATTGACATGAATGTATAGAAATAAGCGATGCAACAAGTGTACAACCTCTTTGCCGTAGCCATGTCGACCTCAGCATCATTGGGTTGGTCGCTGAAGCCGTTGAGGCAGAGGTGGCTGTCGGAGGTGTGGAGGAAGATATGAGGAATCAGAGACGGCGCCGAGTGGCATCGCTCTGTTGTGATGGATCGTTCTATCGTTGGAGCAGCTCCAGTGAGCCGTAAGACGTCAAGGCTGAAGCAGCACAAGACAAGCATCATCAATCTCAAGTGGGATTCTAATAGCATCTCCAATAGATGATGTAAAATAGATGTAAAATTTACATCACCAAAAACCACCTGACTACAACAGATGAGGTAAAAACTGTTGACTCTGAATTTAACTGTCGAAACTGAAATTTACTATGGAATCTGAATTCTACTGTCGAAACTGAATGCAATGGTAGCAGAGAGGCACTTGACATGTAGTTTAGGGAGGGCCTGCAGTTCATCTTCAACCTGCACCCCTCCTGAGCCGCCAGCCACCACCGGCCGAACCACCGGCCCCAGCGCCGCCTCGCAACCCCAAAACAACTCCCCACCGCCGCCCCGGCCAGCCCTCTAGGCCCCCCGCCCCCACCCTGAACCCTAAGATAGATAGTGGGGTACCTCTCCGGCGAGCCCTCGTCCCTGCTGCAGGTGGTTCCTCCTTAACTCCAGCAAGCCCCCCCCCCCAACCCCTAAAAATTGAATGACCCAAAAGTCGATTCAGTCGACTGAAGTGTGGCTTAATCAGAGTAGAGCAGCAGCACAAGCGAGGGGGAGAGTAGCAGCAGCAGCTGGGCGAGCAAGCGATCGAGCACGCTCCGGAGCAGCAGTACCAGCGCGAGCGAGAGCCGGAGCAACAATAGCAGATCCGGCTGGTATGGACGCTGCCGCCAAAGAGGCCTCGCACTGGGGGAGAGCCGCCGTGGAGATGTCACCCGCGGCACCGGCTTCAAGGTAGCCGCTCCATGGGGGTGCGGGATGGAGCACCGTTGGTGCCGAGAGGTCGAGTTAAGGAGAGGGTGCGATGCGATGAGTGTACGACCTCTTTGGTGGCGCCGAGTAGGCCTCGGCTTCGTCCGAGGAGTCGGTGAGGATGCTGCAGTTCCGGTGGAGCAGGTTAAGGCGACTCTATGGGGATGGAGCAGCCGTGATAGACGAGGCGATCGTCGGAGCAACTCCTTGGAGGTGGAGGACGGGGCGGCTGAACCGGCGGGACGATGAGATGGACGACGGATCCTCATCCGGGGAGGTGGACGAGGGACGTCGAGCTGTTGCGGTGGACGACGTCGTCGGGGAAGAGGCTCTGGCTGGGCAGTGGTGAGGTGGCGGATGGAGGAGGGTGGGGTTTTGCGACTGGAGCGGAGAGGTTATGGTGGCCTGGGATTTCGAATGGCGAAAAGGGGGCGATGGGAGCGGGTGAAGCATGACTTAGGGACGCGCTTGTCCAAAATGTAGGGTGTGTTACAAAAGTACCCCCACCAATTTGAACTAGCGGCCCTTACGGCTCAGGGTTAGAAGGGGGATTTTGCATGTCGCGATTTGGCAGCTGGAGGGAGTTTTCGCGCGCGTTGTAATTTCGGGATAGCAAGGCACGGGTTGTGAAGGCGCCAGTTTTGGGAGCACGATAGATGAATTTTCGAGATATAACAAGATGCGGGTTGAATTTTAGGGACAAGCCTAACGTGTAGTAATATTGTACTTGTACGTACCAAATCAATTCGCACTTCCCTCAACCAAAAACAAAACAAAAAAATAAAACTATTCACACCACACAAAGAGAGAGTCTTGCCCCATTTTACTATACAAATGCTATTCAAAGCTACTCCCTCCTTCCATCTATATAGGGCCTAATGCGTTTTTCGATGCTAACTTTGACCAAATATTAGAGCAATGATATATGACATGCAACTTACACAAAGCACACCGTTAAATTCGTCTGTGAAAGGTTCTTTCAATGATATAATTTTCACATTGTGCATGTCATGTACTATTAATCTTGTCAATAGTCAAAGGCGGTCTTAAAAATCTCATTACGTCCTATATAGATGGAAGGAGGGAGTATGAATCCATGTTATGTCCAATTAATTTTTCCGCTTGCTGTATAATGCATGTAACCAACTCATACAAGCATTTTAGTGCATTCCAAATGTCTATACTACCGCTGCAATTCAAACTAAATTTGAATTCGTTTCTCTATTTCAATAAGAATCTACAATCATGATTGTTGCCAACTTCAACCACCATTTGTGTATTACGTTAATAACACACCACATGATTACTATAGAGATAGATATGAACTATGTGTACTACATGAACTCGAATTCTATTTTTTGAATACACTTGATGTTGATTCCAAATAATAGTACATTTGATGTACTAACTATATATTCATAATCTAAACCATGTTCCATACGTACACCGTGTTTATCACACAAAGTATAGTGCCCCACCCCCTACATTATGACAAGTATTTAGACCTGAGCTGCAAAAGCCACACATTAGCCCAAATTATAATCAATGTTCTATGTATTATACGTAGTACTAGCAAGATGCTCATGCGTTCCATAGAACATCAACATGATCAAGGGGCCTAATTTGCAAATATGGAGAGGGGTGTGGGTATATTTTTTCAAACTTGCCTTAGTTTCCTTCCTATCCGCCAGATATAAATCGGACGGCCTATATTGCAGGATGGCAGGCACACCATCACCAACAACTCCGTTTTTTATAAGAGTAGAGATAAAATATATTATATGTAGTATAACATGTTCATAACCACACCATGTGTATCACCGTTATATATATTCACACATGCGTTGGTTTAAAATACTATGATAAGTTCTTCAAAGATCCAAATTCACTTTTTATAATGAAGTATGATCTCTATTCGTCTTTACACCCACACAATCCTCTTATCTTTTTAGCTAGCGCTAACTTTCTCTCGTGCATGCACACGCCCGCATCCCTCTCACCCTCCCTCAGCATTCTCTAGCTCCATCACGCAAATTCGTCTTTTCACTTTAGGTCGTTCACCCACGGTGTGTGTAGGCCCCCCCCCAGCTCCTTCTTTACGGCACACATCGATCGATATGCCTCTCTAGCCAGGTGTGCCTAGCACAAACACAAGCTTCCCCTTTTCTCTTGTCACCGCCCATGCCTCACTCCCACCACTCTTTTCATCGATCTCGTACTCGCACACTCCTTCTACCACCTCCTAGATGCATCCCTCTCTCTCTATCCTTCTCCTTGTGCCTCATTTGCTTCTAACACACACATGCATGTATACCATAATGATCGATCTCCCAACATATACCTAGACCGACTTTAACTATCCCCCCCATCGATCGACGTACCTCAGTATGTCTCTCCTTTCTCTAACAAAGGGCGATTGATCTTCCTATTTAGTTACGTGTGCTTACCACAGCCATATTGTCCCCCTCATCATTCGTGCATGCCTCCTGACCCGTCTCTCACACGCACGTGCACAGATAACAACAAGCAACCATCTCCTCTCTTATTGATATTGCAGGCGTGCCCTCCGTTTGTCTAGCAAGCCTATCCCACCATTTGTTAAAAGCAACTTCACTACCACCCCCTCCAACAATCTAGCTCTGACTCTCTCCCAACCTTATTCCTCTCCTGCACATATGCATGGATGCTGATCGATCTCCCTTAATACATGAGGCAGATCGATCTCCTTAATACATGAGGTAGGCCTCTCTCCTCCACACATATACCAGCCATTGTACCTCTATAGTTAATCGGGCCTCCCTCTTCCCCCACCACACACCGATAGTCGGCGCTGCGGTAGGTATCCATGCCACGAGACAAACCGCACATGTCCCTCTCACGCTCCGAAGGGCCAGCCACTCTATATCTTTGACGTGGGCACACAAAAATTCGATGGCACTCTTTATCGATCGCGCACGCGCACACACACACACACACATCATCCCTCTCTTCGATTCTATGGACACCTCAAGCATAATGGGTATCAAGACTAGCAAAGCCTAATGGGAATGGAAGGGGTAAAGTGATGAGGTTGCAACAGCGACTAAGCATATATGGTGGCTAACATACGCAAAAGAGAGCGAGAAGAGAAGCAAAGGAATGGTCGTGAAGCTAGCAATGATCAAGAGGTGATCCTGAACTCCTACTTACGTCAAACATAACCCAAAACCGTGTTCACTTCCCGGACTCCGCCGAAAAGAGACCATCACGGCTACACACACGGTTGATGCGTTTTAATTCGTATCTGGTGTCAAGTTATCTACAACCGAACATTAACAAATTCCCATCTTCCACATAACCACGGGCACGGCTCTCGAAGTTTATACCCTGCAGGGGTGTCCCAACTTAGCCCATGATAAGCTCTCGCGATCAACGAAGGATATACCTTCTCCTAGGAAGACCCGATCAGTCTCGGAATCCCGGTTTACATGACATTTTGACAATGGTAAAACAAGACCAGCAAAGCCGCCCGATGTGCCGACAATCCCGATAGGAGCTGCACATATCTCGTTCTCAGGGCAACACCGGATGGGCAATCCGACAACTAAAACCAGACCTCAAGTTTCACGAGGGGCGCAAAAAAGGCTTTAGTTAGGACCAGCACTTAGAGAAGCACTGGCCCGGGGGGGCTAAAATAAAGATGACCCTCGGGCTCCGGAAACCCAAGGGGAAAAGGGCTAGGTGAGGCAAATGGTAAAACCAAGGTTGGGCCTTGCTGGAGGAGTTTTATTTAAAGCGAACTGTCAAGGGGTCCCATAAATCACCCAATCTGCTGAAGGAACGCAAAATCCGGGAACATAACACGGTATGGCGGAAACTAGGGCGGCAAGAGTGGAACAAAACACCAGGCATAAGGCCGAGTCTTCCACCCTTTACCAAGTATATAGATGCATTAATTAAATAAGAGGTATTGTGATATCCCAATATAATCCTGTCCACCATGGAGCAATCTTCAACTTCACCTTCAACTAACAACGCTATAAGAGGGGCTGAGCAAAGCTGTAACATAGCCAAGCAATGGTTTGCTAGGAAGGGTGACAAAGGTTAGAGGTTTATGGCAATTTGGGAGGCTTGAAGAGCAAGTGATAGGTAGCGCATCATAGTAATAGAACGAAGCAACTAGCATAGCAATGATAGTAGTGAGATCCAGGGCAGTGGTCATCTTGCCTGAAATCCCGCAAGGAATAAGAATGAGTCCATGAAGAAGATGAAGCCACGAAGGCGAACCAAGCGTAGACGAACGAATCCTCACGATCGCAACTAAACGGGAACTATCGAGAAGAAGCACACAACATGGTAAACACCACACATGAACAAGACATGATGCACAACAAGCATGATGCATGACAAAGCTACATGAGGCTACTCATGGCAAGAGATGAAGCAAACAAGAACAACACATCAAAACAAGTTTAAATGAGGCCAGGAACAACATATAACAATTCCGATAAGTCCTCATTGAAGGAAATATGTCCTAGAGGCAATAATAAAGTTATTATTTATTTCCTCATATCATGATAAATGTTTATTATTCATGCTAGAATTGTATTAACCGGAAACATGATACATGTGTGAATACACAGACAAACATATAGTCACTAGTATGCCTCTACTTGACTAGCTCATTAATCAAAGATGGTTATGTTTCCTGACCATAGACATGTGTTGTCATTTGAATAATGGGATCACATCATTAGGAGAATGATGTGATTGACATGACCCATCCCGTTAGCTTAGCACATGATCGTTTAGTATTCTCGCTATTGCTTTCTTCATGACTTATACATGTTCTGTAACTATGAGAAATATGCAACTCCGTGCTACGGAGGAACACTTTGGTACTACCAAACGTCACAACGTAACTGGGTGATTATAAAGGAGTACTACAGGTGTCTCCAAAGGTACATGTTGAGTTGGCGTATTTCGAGATTAGGTTTTGTCACTCCGATTGTCAGAGAGGTATCTCTAGGCCCTCTCGGTAATACTCATCACTTAAGCCTTGCAAGCATTATAACTAATGAGTTAGTTATGAGATGAAGTATTACATAACGAGTAAAGAGACTTGCCGGTAACGAGATTGAACTAGGTATTGGATACCGACGATCAAATCTCGGGCAAGTAACATACCGATGACAAAGGGAACAACGTATGTTGTTATGCGGTTTGACTGATAAAGATCTTCGTAGAATATGTAGGAACCAATATGGGCATCCAGGTCCCGCTATTGGTTATTGACCGAGAATGGTTTTAGGTCATGTCTACATAGTTCTCGAACCCGTAGGGTCCGCATGCTTAATGTTTCGATGACAGTTTTATTATGAGTTTATAAGTTTTGATGTACCGAAGTTTGTTCGGAGTCTCGGATGTGATCACGGACATGACAAGGAGTCTCGGAATGGTCGAGACATAAAGATTGATATATTGGAAGCCTATGTTTGGACATCGGAATAGTTCCGGGTGAAATCGACATTTTACCGGAGTACCGGAGGTTACGGAACCCCCGGGGTTAATGGGCCTACATGGGCCAAGAGGAGAAGAGGAAGGAGCCAGAGAGGGGCGCGCCTCCCCTCCTAGTCCGAATAGGACAAGGGAAGGGGCGGCGCCCCCTTTCCTTCCCTCTTCCTCCTCTTCCCCCTTCTCCTACTCCTACTTGGAAAGAGGGAGTCCTACTCCGGTGGGAGTAGGACTCCCCCTGGCGCGCCCTCTCAGGCCGTCGCCTCCTCCCCTTGGCTCCTTTATATACGGGGTGGGGGCACCCCATAGACACACAAGTTGATCTACGGATCGTTCCTTAGCCGTGTGCGGTGCCCCCTTCCACCATATTCCACCTTGGTCATATCGTCGCGGAGTTTAGGCGAAGCCCTACGCCGGTAGAACATCATCATCGTCACCATGCCGTCGTGCTGACGGAACTCATCTCCGGAGCCTTTGCTGGATCGGAGGGCCGGAGATCGTCATCGAGCTGAACGTGTGCTAAACACGGAGGCCCCGTACGTTCGGTGCTTGGATCGGTTGGATTGTGAAGACGTACGACTACATCAACCGCGTTGTGCTAACGCTTCCGCTTACGGTCTACGAGGGTACGTGGACGAACACTCTCCCCTCTCATTGCTATATCATCACCATGATCTTGCGTGTGTGTAGGAATTTTTTTGAAATTACTACGTTCCCCAACAGTGGCATCCGAGCCTAGGTTTTATGGTTTGATGTTATATGCACGAGTAGAACACAAGTGAGTTGTGGGCGATATAAGTCATCTTGCTTACCAAAGATGTCATACTTTGGTTGGCGGTATTGTGAGATGAAGCGGCCGGACCGACATTACGCCAGATGCTTACGCGAGACTGGTTTCACCGTTACGAGCACTCGTGCTTAAAGGTGATGGCGGGTGTCTGTCTCTCTCACTTTAGCTGAATCGAGTGTGGCCACGCCCGGTCCTTGTGAAGGTTAAAACAGCACCAACTTGACGAACTATCGTTGTGGTTTTTGATGCGTAGGTAAGAACGGTTCTTGCTAAGCCCATAGCAGCCACGTAAAATTTGCAACAACAAAGTAGAGGACGTCTAACTTGTTTTTGCGGGGCATGTTGTGATGTGATATGGTCAAGATGTGATGCTATATTTTATTGTATGAGATGATCATGTTTTGTAACCGGTTATCGGCAATGGCGAGGAGCCATATGGTTGTCACTTTATTGTATGAAATGCAAGCGCTCTGTAATTGCTTTACTTTATCACTAAGCGGTAGCGATAGTCGAGAAGCAATAGATGGCGAACGACAACGATGCTACGATGAAGATCAAGGTGTCGCGCCGGTGGCGATGGTGATCATGACGGTGCTTCAAGATGGAGATCACAAGCACAAGATGATGATGGCCATATCATATCACTTATATTGATTGCATGTGATGTTTATCCTTTATGCATCTTATCTTGCTTTGATTGTGGTAGCATTTTAAGATGATCTCTCACTAATTATCAAGAAGTGTTCTCCCGAGTATGCACCGTTGCGAAAGTTCTTCGTCTTTGAGACACCACGTGATGATCGGGTGTGATAGGCTCTACGTTCAAATACAACGGGTGCAAAACAGTTGCACACGCGGAATGCTCAGGTTATACTTGATGAGCCTAGCATATACAGATATGGCCTCGGAACACGGAGACCGAAAGGTCGAACGTGAATCATATAGTAGATATGATCAACATAGCGATGTTCACCATTGAAACTACTCCATCTCACGTGATGATCGGATATGGTTTGGTTGATTTGGATCACGTGATCACTTAGATGACTAGAGAGATGTCTGTCTAAGTGGGAGTTCTTAAGTAATATGATTAATTGAACTTATATTTATCATGAACTTAGTACCTGATAGTATCTTGCTTGTCTATGTTTGTTTGTAGATAGATGGCTCGTGCTATTGTTCCGTTGAATTTTAATGCGTTCCTTGAGAAAGCAAAGTTGAAAGATGATGGTAGCAATTACACGGATCGGGTCCGTAACTCGAGGATTATCCTCATTGCTGCATAGAAAAGTTAAATCTGGAAGCACCGCTGGGTGTGCAACTGCTGCTGATCCAAGCGGCGACTTTAAGAACGTCTGGCGAGCAAAGCGATGACTACTCTATAGTTCGATGTGCCATGCTTTACGGATTAGAACCGGGCCTTCAACGACGTTTTGAACGTCATGGAGCATATGAGATGTTCCAGAGTTGAAGTTAATATTTCAAGCAAATGCCCGGATTGAGAGATATGAAGTCTCCAATAAGTTCTATAGCTGCAAGATGGAGAGAATAGTTCGTCGGTGAACACATACTCAAAATGTCTGGGTATAATAATCACTTGATTCAACGGGAGTTAATCTTCACGATGATAGTGTCATTGACATAATTCTCCAATCATCGCCACCAAGCTACAAGAGCTTCATGATGAACTATAATATGCAAGGGATGAACAAGACTATTTCGAGCTCTTGGCGTTCTTTGAAAGCATGGAGGTAGAAATCAAGAAAGAGCATCAAGTGTTGATGGTTAACAAGACCACTAGTTTCAAGAAGAAGGGCAAAGGGAAGAAGAAGGGAACTTCAAAAGAACGGCAAGCAAGTTGCTGCTCAAGAGAAGAAACCCAAGTCCGGACCTAAGCTGAAATCGAGTGCTTCTCCGCAAGCGATCGACTTCGGAAGCGGAACTGCCCCAAGTATTTTGCGGATAAGAAGGATGGCAAAGTGAACAAAGGTATATGTGATATACATGTTGTTGATGTGTACCTTACTAATGCTCGCAGAGCACTGGTATTTGATACTCGTTCATTGCTAATATTTGCAACTCAAACAGGACTACGGATTAGCGAAGATTAGCTAAGGACGAGGTGACGATGCGCGTGGGAAATGGTTCCAAAGTCGATGTGATCGCGGTCGGCACGCTACCTCTACATCTACCATTGGGATTAGTATTAGACCTAAATAATTGTTATTTGGTGCCAGCGTTGAGCATGAACATTATATCTGGATCTTGTTTAATGCGAGACGATTATTCATTTAAATCAGAGAATAATGGTTGTTCTATTTATATGAGTAATATCTTTTATGGTCATGCACCCTTGAAGAGTGGTCTATTTTTATTGAATCTCGATAGTAGTTATACACATATTCATAGTGTTGAAACCAAAAGATGCAGAGTTGATAATGGTAGTGCAACTTATTTGTGGCACTGCCGTTTAGGTCATATTGGTGTAAAGCGCATGAAGAAACTGCATACTGATGGGCTTTTGGAATCACTTGATTATGAATCACTTGGTACTTGTGAACCGTGCCTTATGGGCAAGATGACTAAAACGCCGTTCTTCGGTACTATGGAGAGAGCAAGAGATTTGTTGGAAATCATACATACAGATGTATGTGGTCCAATGAATGTTGAGGCTCATGGCGGATATCGTTATTTTCTCAGCTTCACAGATGATCTAAGCAGATATGGGTATATCTACTTAATGAAACACAAGTCTGAAACATTTGAAAAGTTCACAGAATTTCAGAGTGAAGTGGAAAATCATCGTAACAAGAAAATAAAGTTTCTATGATCTGATCGTGGAGGAGAATATTTGAGTTACGAGTTTGGTCTACACTTGAAACAATGCGGGATAGTCTCGCAACTCACGCCACCTGGAACACCACAATGAAATGGTGTGTCTGAACGTCGTAATCATACTTTACTTGATATGGTACGATCTATGATGTCTCTTACTGATTTACCGCTATCGTTTTGGGGTTATGCTTTAGAGACGGCCGCATTCACGTTAAATAGGTCACCATCAAAATCCGTTGAGACGACGCCTTATGAACTGTGGTTTGGCAAGAAACCAAAGTTGTCGTTTCTTAAAGTTTGGGGCTGCGATGCTTATGTGAAGAAACTTCAACCAGATAAGCTCGAACCCAAATCGGAGAAATGTGTCTTCATAGGATACCCAAAGGAGACTATTGGGTACACCTTCTATCACAGATCTGAGGGCAAGATTTTCGTTGCTAAATTCGGATCCTTTCTAGAGAAGGAGTTTCTCTCGAAAGAAGTGAGTGGGAGGAAAGTAGAACTTGATGAGATAACTATATCTACTCCCTTATTGGAAAGTAGTTCATCACAAGAACCGGTTCCTGTGACAACTACACCAATCAGTGAGGAAGCTAATGATATTGATCATGAAACTTCAGATCAAGTTTCTACAGAACCTCGAGGTCTACAGAGTAAGATCCGCACTGAGTGGTACGGTAATCCTATTCTGGAAGTCATGTTACTTGACCATGATGAACCTACGAACTATGAGGAAGCGATGATGAGCCTAGATTCCGCAAAATGGCTTGAGGCCATGAAATTTGAGATGGGATCCATGTATGAAAACAAAGTATGGACTTTGGTTGACTTGCCCGATGATCGGCAAGCCATTGAGAATAAATGGATTTTAAGAAGAAGACTGATGCTTGATGGTAATGTAATCGTCTATAAAGCTCGACTTGTTGCGAAAGGTTTTCGACAAGTTCAAGGGGTTGACTACGATGAGACTTTCTCACCCGTAGCGATGCTTAAGTCTGTCCGAATCATGTTAGCCATTGCTGCATTTCATGATTATGAAATTTGGCAAATGGATGTCAAGACTGCATTCTTGAATGGATTTCTAGAAGAAGAGTTGTATATGATGCAGCCGGAAGGTTTTGTTGATCCAAAAGGTGCTAACAAAGTGTGCAAGCTCCATTGCTCCATTTATGGACTGGTGCAAGCATCTCGGAGTTGGAATAAACGCTTTGATAGTGTGATCAAAGCATATGGTTTTATACGGACTTTTGGAGAAGCCTGTATTTACAAGAAATTGAGTGGGAGCTCTGTAGCATTTCTAGTTTTATATGTAGATGACATATTGTTAATTGGAAATGATATAGAATTTCTGGATAGCATAAAGGGATACTTGAATAAAAGTTTTTCATTGAAAGACCTCGGTGAAGCTGCTTATATATTAGGCATCAAGATCTATAGAGATAGATCAAGACGCTTAATAGGACTTTCACAAAGCACTTACCTTGACAAAATTTTGAAAAAGTTCAAAATGGATCAGGCAAAGAAAGGATTCTTGCCTGTGCTACAAGGTGTGAAGTTGATTCAAACTCAATGCCCGACCACAGCAGAAGATAGAGAGAAAATGAAAGATGTTCCCTATGCTTCAGCCATAGGCTCTATCATGTATGCAATGATGTGTACCAGACCTGACGTATGCTTAGCAATAAGCTTGGCAGGAAGGTACCAAAGTAATCCAGAGTGGATCATCGGACAGCGGTCAAGAACATCCTGAAATACCGAAAAGGACTAAGGATATGTTTCTCGATATGGAGGTGACAAAGAGCTAGTCGTAAAAGGTTACGTTGATGCAAGCTTTGACACTGATCCGGACGATTCTAAATCGCAAATCGGATACGTGTTTATATTAAACGGTGGAGCTGTAAGTTGGTGCAGTTCTAAACAAAGCGTCGTGGCGGGATCTACATGTGAAGCGGAGTACATAGCTGCTTCAACAAGCAAATGAAGGAGTCTAGATGAAGGAGTTCATTTCCGATCTAGGTGTCATACCTAGTGCATCGGGACCAATGAAGATCTTCTGTGACAATACTGGTGCAATTGCCTTGGCAAAGGAATCCAGATTTCACAAGAGGACCAAGCACATCAAGAGACGCTTCAATTCCATTCGGGACCAAGTCCAAGTGGGAGACATAGGGATTTGCAAGATACATACGGATCTGAATGTTGCAAACCCGTTGACTAAGCCTCTCTCACGAGCAAAACATGATCAGCACCAAGACTCCATGGGTGTTAGAATCATTACTATAATAATCTAGATTATTGACTCTAGTGCAAGTGGGAGACTAAAGGAAATATGCCCTAGAGGCAATAATAAAGTTATTATTTATTTCCTCATATCATGATAAATGTTTATTATTCATGCTAGAATTGTATTAACCGGAAACATGATACATGTGTGAATACATAGACAAACATATAGTCACTAGTATGCCTCTACTTGACTAGCTCATTAATCAAAGATGGTTATGTTTCCTGACCATAGACATGTGTTGTCATTTGATTAATGGGATCACATCATTAGGAGAATGATGTGATTGACATGACTCATCCCGTTAGCTTAGCACATGATCATTTAGTATTCTGCTATTGCTTTCTTCATGACTTATACATGTTCTCGTAACTATGAGAAATATGCAACTCCTGCCATTGGAGGAACACTTTGGTACTACCAAACGTCACAACGAATCGGGTGATTATAAAGGAGTACTACAGGTGTCTCCGAAGGTACATGTTGAGTTGGCGATTTCGAGATTAGGTTTTGTCACTCGATTGTCGAGAGGTATCTCGGCCCTCTCGGTAATACTCATCACTTAAGCCTTGTAAGCATTATAACTAATGAGTTAGTTATGAGATGACGACATTCTGAGCGAGTAAAGAGACTTGCCGTAACGAGATTGAACTAGGTATTGGATACCGACGATCAAATCTCGGGCAAGTAACATACCGATGACAAAGGGAACAACGTATGTTGTTATGCGGTTTGACCGATAAAGATCTTCGTAGAATATGTAGGAACCAATATGGGCATCCAGGTCCCGCTATTGGTTATTGACTGAGAATGGTTTTAGGTCATGTCTACATAGTTCTCGAACCCATAGGGTCCGCACGCTTAATGTTTCGATGACAGTTTTATTATGAGTTTATAAGTTTTGATGTGCTGAAGTTTGTTCGGAGTCCCGGATGTGATCACGGACATGACGAGGAGTCTCGGAATGGTCGAGACATAGATATTGATATATTGGAAGCCTATGTTTGGACATCGGAATAGTTTCGGGTGAAATCGGCATTTTACCGAGTACCGGAGGTTACTGGAACCCCGGGGTTAATGGGCCTACATGGGCCAAGAGGGAGAAGAGGAAGGAGCCAGAGGGGGGCGCGCGCCTCCCCTCCTAGTCCGAATAGGACAAGGGAAGAGGCGGCGCCCCTTTCCTTCCCTCTTCCTCCTCTTTCCCTTCTCCTACTCCTACTTGGAAAGAGGGAGTCCTACTCCCGGTGGGAGTAGGACTCCCCCCTTGGCGCGCCCTCTAGGCTGGCCGCCTCCTCCCCCTGGCTCCTTTATATACGGGGGCGGGGGTCACCCCGTAGACACACAAGTTGATCTACGGATCGTTCCTTAGCCGCGTGCGGTGCCCCCTTCCACCATATTCCACCTTGGTCATATCATCGTGGAGTTTAGGCGAAGCCCTGCGCCGGTAGAACATCATCATCGTCACCACGCCGTCGTGTTGACGGAACTCATCTCCGGAGCCTTTGCTGGATCGGAGGGCCGGAGATCGTCATCGAGCTGAACGTGTGCTGAACTCGGAGGCCCCGTAAGTTCGGTGCTTGGATCGGTCGGATCGTGAAGACGTACGACTACATCAACCGCATTGTGCTAACGCTTCCGCTTACGGTCTACGAGGGTACGTGGACGAACACTCTCCCCTCTCGTTGCTATATCATCACCATGATCTTGCGTGTGCGTAGGAATTTTTTTGAAATTACTACGTTCCCCAACACTCATATGCAAATTTAGAAATTGGTCCAGAACTGAATAAACCTTATGTTCAAGTTGTTAAACAGCAAGTTAAGATGCACCAAGATGATCTACACGAGATTCTAGTCAAGTTATATATAAAGTTCATTTAGTTCGGAGCTACGGCCTAGAAGATATGAGCAAAACAAGTTAAACATGGCATTGATGCACCTCAAAACAAGGACGCAACACGATAATATGAAACTACATGCAAAATCAAGCAAGTTTCATATAGAGCACACTCAAAACGGAGCAACGGTTCAACACATACACTCTATACAAGTTTAAAGGACAAGCTGTCCAAAACAGCAACTAGGCATCTAGCAAGCATCAAAAGAATATGCTACAGCATCTCAACATAAGAACAAAAGGCATGGGCATGAAGTACAGGTAAAGCATGACAAAAACATGAACACTGAGCTATCTCTAGAAAACACTATAACATGCTCAAAAGGACATGGCAAGATTGCAAATAATAACAGTTTCAGACTTGGCAGAAATAACATCAGGTTGCAATGTTTAGAGCTATCAAACAACATGTTCCAGGAACTTATCATGGCAAACAAAGGCATGGCATGAATCTACTAATTTCATAAAACAAATTTCCCTTACTGACCATGAGCCAAAAGGGCACAGAAAATATGATGGCACCCATGTAAACATGGCAAGTGATATGACAGATTCATACATGGCAGGAACAACAATAAATAGACATGTTGGTGAGCTTATACCACTCACCACAGATCAATACATGGCATGACAAGGTAACCAACAGTAAGAATACATGTTTATGAAGCAAAGCATGGCAAGAGAAAGTTCATAGGGTACATGGATCACTAGCAAAGCTCATGGCAAAACTGAACTTAATGTTAACAGGCTGACAGCAACGTTATTTAGCAAGTTGAGAGCAATATTATAACAAGTTACAGCAGTCTATAAATGCCACCAGGGGAATGAATGAATAGAGCATGACATGTACCACAAAACATCCTTAGTGAACATCCCCATATTATGCATAGAATGACTTGTAGCAGCAGGTTTACATAGCATCATGATATAACAGATTCAGACTAGCAAAACAGTAACAGCAAGTACCCTACTTCACGAGCTCGATGCACTCACTACAAGACTCACAAAAATACATGGATGGCACCACTATGAAGATGGCATGATGTAGTACAAAACACATGTAGAGCTCTTGCCCATAGGATGCACACACAAAATGCGACGAAAAAGACAAATCATCAAGTTATAACAGTTTCAGCAGGTTAACATCATATAGCACTCTTGCAACGATGATTTGGGCATCAAGATGGATTCCAACAAGCATGCGATAATGTAATGAAATGAAGAACATCTCATGATGAACATTTTGACATATTACACACAGTAAACGGAGCAACACGCATTAAGTTATAGCAGGTCAAAGTATGCACTAGAATGCAACTATTTAGGGACTTGGCCAAATTTCGGAAAAAACACAGAGAGGCGCAAGTTACTAAATTGCGCACGGGGCGAGGGTTAGGTGGGCTGCTCACCATGGGCCGAGCCCAGGTCGGGGAGGAGGCACGCCGGCAGGGTGACTGGGCTGGGCCTCGCGAGGCCGGCCCACGTGGTGCGTGCGGCGAACTGTTCTGCTCGATCCCGAGCAGAACCATGGCGGCGCCGGCGGAACGAGGGGCTCCGGCGAGCGGAGGGCGGAGATGGGCGGCAGAAGGCAGGGGAACGGGCTGATCTCGACCCCTGGGCGCCGGATCCGGGTAGGGAGGTCCATTCCCGACGGCGGCGGGGTCCGGCAGGCGGGGAAGGCCGGTGTCGAGGAGCTCCTGCGGGAGAGAGAGAGAGTGAGGCAGCGAGAGGGAGAGAAGGAGGAGAAAGGACAAGGGCGGCGGCGACTTGCCTGAGGGTCGGTGTCGGCGAAGCCAGCCGGCGGTGGGGCCCGGTCACCGGAGACGGACAACGAGGAGCTGAAGGCGCAGAGGGAGGCGCGGGGCGAGGCGTTGGTTCGGGGCGCGGCTGGGAGGCAGCTGCTTGCCTGGGGCAAGTCTGACGGGAGGCCCTCCAGCTGGCTGGCGGGCGCTGCTGCTGGGAGGGAGGCTAGGGGCACGATGGGGACGCGTGGAAGGCGGGGAGTGGGCGCGAGGGCGGCGCGGCTGACTTGGGTGGGGTGTTGGGTGGTGGCTAGCGGCGGGGGCAGCGCCGAGTGGCGGAGGAGGAGAGGGCCGGTGCGGAAATTGAGGGGGAGAGGGGTAGAGGTAGGTGGAGGCTAGGGTTAGGCTAGGGACGCCCAAAATGGCATGGGGAGGGGTTTTAAATAGGGAAAAGGGCTAGGGTTTGGGGGTTTGAGGCCGTTTCGGAGCCTCCGATCGTGATCCGACGGATCTGATCGCGAGGGGGGTCAGGCAGGCCTAGGTGGGCTGTGAAAAGAGTGCTTGGGCTGAGGGAAGAGAAGAGAAGTGCAGCTCGGCACGTGTTTCCGGAGACCAAAAACGTCCGACATTACACCGGCTATATTGCGGCTATATGTTTAATGGTTGGGCTATCAAACGAGCTCCGAGTGCGACGAAACTTGACAGGCGCTCTGTCTACACTATAATAAGACCGCATGCCAAGCTTCAACCCATTCCGAGAACATTTTTCGGCCACTCACGCAACAAGGTAGAAAGGGGCGCCAGAGGACATAGGAGTGCCGGATTGCAAAACGGACAACGGGGAAAATGCTCGGATGCATGAGACGAACACGTATGCAATGCAATGCAATGCACATGATGACATGGCAAAATGCAACACGCAAGCAAATGACATGGCAATGACGTCGAATAACTGGCGGACACCTGGCGCATCAAATCCGGGGTGTTACAACACTCCTCCACTAACAAGAGATCTCGTCCCGAGATCTTAGGACCGAGACAGAAGGGAAAAGGGATGAGTGAAACAAGAACTCTAGAGAAGAAGAAAAGAATCGAGAGCACTCGAGAAGAAGAGAGGAACGATGAGAATGATGAGAATCGAAAGCTCACGGAATCAGATAGACTATGAAACCATTCCGGTTAGAACGAGATAAGAAACGAATAAGACTGAAAGGATTTAGGCAGCACTCCGGCTGAAACATGGAGAAATAGAACACGAGCTTGAGAGGATGGAATGATACTTGATGAAGAAATGACACAAAACCTCCAGAAAGAATTGAAAGAGTTGAATGAAAAGAACGGAGAATAAAAATGACAACTTGTGCCATGAATGAAATTGAAAGCATCCGTAGAAGGAACGATTGGACGGAGTTGTAGAGAAAATCAACAACGAAAAGAATAAGCTTGTTGTGGACTTATGGATAACATCTCAAAATAATGAGGTGATAACCGACCACAAGCGGAAAAGATTAAATGGTTGAAAAGAACGAAGAAATGCAAAACTCCACTCCAAAAGAATACGGAGAATTAATTGCACTTCAAGATGCAAGAACAAAAGATACTAGAACTCCTTGAACAAGAATCTTGATGAACACTTGAGGAGTGAATTAACTCATGAAGAACCACCGTGAAGAACTCCGGAACCAAAAGGATGACGAGATAAAATTGAGGGATGAAAGAATAAGATTAAATCATTGCGATGATTAAGATGGAGGTTCCGACAAAATGGCCGAGGAAATTTGAACTCTGGAAAAGAAAAGACGAACGACTTAGATCCGAGAAAATCACTCATCACGACCAATCTCCGAAGAAAGAATTAATCAACTTGACCACGATGAAATGAGCATAAGAATTATGTTATGCTTATCGTCCACCAATTAAATTGGTGAGAAACAATGGATTTGCATACTACTTATTCGCGTTGAAAAAGATTAAAGGGGAAAATAGCGTGAAATTTGGGAAGGTCTTCATGAACCACCGGTAGAATTCGAAAGAACGAATGGATTAAAATGATAAAGAAGGAAAAAGAATCTTGAACGAACCACCATAAAAATTCAAAAATGATTGATTAAAGGGAAAGAATCACCGGGAAGAATTAGAAGAACCAATATGCTAGAGGGGATTTAGAAACAAAAGAATGAAGAGATAACAAGATGATTAAAGAACATTTGAACGAAGCGCCAGGATAAATATAGAACGATAGCTGGAACGATGGCCTCCGGTGAAAAGAAACGGAAAAAAACTCCTGACGTACTCCGGATGGATGAAAAGAATTGCACGACTGGAAACAATTAGATAGGATAACATCGAGCTAGCACCACAAATCTCTGGGAGAACGAACAAGATTTATGAGAAATTCTTCTTCGACCTTCAAATGCTGAGAGTGACGACGAGAAACACCACCAAAATTACTAAGATACTCCGGTAGAATGAAAGGCAGAGAGGTTGAGCCAACAATGAAAAAACATTTTTGAAAGCGATCTTGTAGAAAGCATGGGACTGATGAAATTCATTCTTACGTCACACTTGAAAAGAATTGAGAATAACTCCGGGGAATTAGGAGAGTCGGGTAAGATCCTGGGAAAAGACCTGTGGGTTAGGGCCCATTGAAAACAAACACCGTTGGAAAGGGATGTTGAACAGATAGATGATGCACCGGAACAATTGAAATATTTGAATGAGGTGACAACCTCGAATTAATTGGAACGCAGACTGATCTTCTGAGATGTCTTGAACACTCCGGAAGGATAAACTAGCGAGAGGCGAACGAGTAGGGAAAACACTTAAGCCGAGGAAAAGAATATGATCAACCCGAAAAACTTGAATTGGGTCCACCGGAAAAGAGATGAAGAATGTCAAACAAAAGAGAATTCACCGGTTGAAACAATTGTTGAAAGACTGAAGAGGCTCCACACGAATGACATTGATGCTCGAAAGAGACTCAAGCTCCGTTAAGAAGAGGGTGGGAGGGTGGGAAAAACAAGGACACTTGGAAGGGGGAACCGACGAATATCTTGAAGAGAAAACATTGGTTTAAAGGAAACAAAGGCTTCACACGAGTAGGATGGATACTCGATTACGGACTCCGGCTTCGAGATGAAAAAGGGGTGGGCGGGTGGGAAAAAGAAAACAACTAAGGATTGAACTTGCGAGAACAAGGAGGTCGAATCGACTTGACGAGAAAATGCACCGGACAAAAGAGCTGAGAACCAACGACCGAAAAACCAACTGCGTGAACCTAAAGAAAAAATGTAATGTGAAGAGGAGTAATTCAAAACACCTACATCAAGATTCCTCACCAGAGCGACGAAGGGGCTGAGGAGTAAAAAGAATTCCTACTCTCCGATATAACTAAACTCCCAAAACGGTTTTCTTCTAGACTCAACAACATCCAAACTACACAATAAATCAAGGGGGGCTCCTAAGGTCGGTCGAGGCTCTGATACCAACTTGTCATGCCCAAGATGCAACCCTATCCTAAAGGAACTCGAAGGTCCCACCAAGGATAGAAGCGCATCTTGAAGACGCTTTTGCAAGGTGGATATCATTACATCAACATTACATAATAGATGGGGATACATACAAAAGGCATACAATGCCACACGAATACAACATCATCTTACATAAGAGCACCATCCTACTATGGATGAAACACAAACAGAAACTCAAACAACATCCACCCAGCTAGCCCAGGCTGCCGACCTGGAACCTATCCCCTGATCGAACGAGAAGCAGAAGAAGAACTCCAAAACAAGCAAACATAGCTCTCGCGTCATGACCATCGCATAACCTGCACCTGCAACTGTTGTTGTAGTAATCTGTGAGCCACGAGGACTCAGCAATCCCATTACCATGGGTATCAAGACTAGCAAAGCTTAATGGGAAAGGAAGGGGTAAAGTGGTGAGGTTGCAGCAGCGACTAAGCATATATGGTGGCTAACATACGCAAAAGAGAGCGAGAAGAGAAGCAAAGGAATGGTCGTGAAGCTAGCAATGATCAAGAGGAGATCCTGAACTCCTACTTACGTCAAACATAACCCAAAACTGTGTTCACTTCCTGGACTCCACCGAAAAGAGACCATCACGACTACACACACGGTTGATGCGTTTTAATTCGTATCTGGTGTCAAGTTATCTATAGCCGGACATTAACAAATTCCCATCTGCCACATAACCGCGGGCACGGCTCTCGAAAGTTTATACCCTGCAGGGGTGTCCCAACTTAGCCCATGATAAGCTCTCGCGATCAAGGAAGGATATACCTTCTCCCAGGAAAACCCGATCAGTCTCGGAATCCCGGTTTACAAGACATTTCGACAATGGTAAAACAAGACCAGCAAAGCCGCCCGATGTGCCGACAATCCCGATAGGAGCTGCACATATCTCGTTCTCAGGGCAACACCGGATGAGCAATCCGTACAACTAAAACCAGACCTCAAGTTTCCACGAGGGGCGCAAAGGGCTCTAGTTAGGACCATCACTTAGAGAAGCACTGGCCCGGGGGGGCTAAAATAAAGATGACCCTCGGGCTCCGGAAACCCAAGGGAAAAAGGGCTAGGTGAGGCAAATGGTAAAACCAAGGTTGGGCCTTGCTGGAGGAATTTTATTCAAAACGAACTGTCAAGGGGGTCCCATAAATCACCCAACCGCGTAAGGAATGCAAAATCCGGGAACATAACACCGGTATGACGGAAACTAGGGCAGCAAGAGTGGAACAAAACACCAGGCATAAGGCCGAGTCTTCCACCCTTTACCAAGTATATAGATGCATTAATTAAATAAGAGATATTGTGATATCCAAACATAATCCTGTCCACCATGGAGCAATCTTCAACTTCACCTTCAACTAACAATGCTATAAGAGGGGCTGAGCAAAGCGGTAACATAGCCAAGCAATGGTTTGCTAGGAAGGGTGACAAAGGTTAGAGGTTCATGACAATTTGGGAGGCTTGAAGAGCAAGTGATAGGTAGTGCAGCATAGCAATAGAACAAAGCAACTAGCATAGCAATGATAGTAGTGAGATCCAGGGCAGCGTTCATCTTGCCTAAAATCCCGCAAGGAAGAAGAACGAGTCCATGAAGAAAATGAAGCCACGAAGACGAACCAAGCGTAGATGAACGAATCCTCACGATCGCAACGAAGCGGGAACTATCGAGAAGAAGCACACAACATGGTAAACACACCCCACATGAACAAGACATGATGCACAACAAGCATGATGCATGACAAAGCTACATGAGGCTACTCATGGCAAGAGATGAAGCAAACAAGAACAACACATCAAAACAAGTTTAAATGAGGCCGGGAACAACAAATAACAATTCCGGTAAATCCTCATATGCAAATTTAGAAATTGGTCCAGAACTGAATTAACCTTATGTTAAAGTTGTTAAACAGCAAGTTAAGATGCACCAAGATGATCTACACGAGATTCTAGTCAAGTTATATATAAAGTTCATTTAGTTCGGAGCTACGGCCTAGAAGATATGAGCAAAACAAGTTAAACATGACATTGATGCAAAATGCATACAAACATCAAGCAAACACCTCAAAGCAAGGATGCAACATGATAATATGAAACTACATGCAAAATCAAGCAAGTTTCATATAGAGCACACTCAAAACGGAGCAACGGTTCAACACATACACTCTATACAAGTTTAAAGGACAAGCTATCCAAAACAGCAACTAGGCATCTAGCAAACATCAAAACAATATGCTACAGCATCTCAACGTAAGAACAAAAGGCATGGGCATGAAGTACAGGTAAAGCATGACAAAAACATGAACACTGAGCTATCTCCAGAAAACACTATAACATGCTCAAAAGGACATGGCAAGATTGCAAATAATAACAGTTTCAGACTTGGCAGAAATAACATCAGGTTGCAATGTTTAGAGCTATCAAATAACATGTTACAAGAACTTATCATGGCAACAAATGTCATGGTATTAATCTACTAATTTCATAGAACAAATGCCCCTTACTGACCATGAGCCAAAAGGGCACAGAAAATATGATGGCACCCATGTAAACAAGGCAAGTGATATGACAGATTCATACATGGCAGGAACAACAATAAGTAGACATGTTGGTGAGCTTATACCACTAACCACAGATCAATACATGGCATGAAAAGGTAACCAACAGTAAGAATACATGTTTATGACGCTAAACATGGCAAGATAAAGTTCATAGGGTACATGGATCACTAGCAAAGCTCATGGCAAAACTGAACTTAATGTTAACAGGCTGACAACAACATTATTTAGCAAGTCGAGAGCAAGATTATAACAAGTTACAGCAGGCTATAATGCAACCAGGGGCATGAATGGATAGAGAATGACATGTACCACAAAAAATCCTTAGTGAACATCCCCATATTATGCATAGAATGACTTGTAGCAGCAGGTTTACATAGCATCATGATATAACAGATTCAGACTAGCAAAACAGTAACAACAAGTACCCTACTTCACGAGCTCGATGCACTCACTACAAGACTCACAAAAATACATGGATGGCACCACTGTAAAGATCGTATGATGTAGTACAAAACACATGTAGATCTCTTGCCCATAGGATGCACACACAAAATGCAACGAAAAAGACAAATCATCAAGTTATAACAGTTTCAGCAGGTTAACATCATATAGCACTCTTGCAACGATGATTTGGGCATCAAGATGGATTCAAACAAGCATGGAATAATGGAATGAAATGAAGAACATCTCATGATGAACATTTTGACATATTACACACAGTAAACGGAGCAACACACATTAAGTTATAGCAAGTCGAAGTATGCACCAGAATGCAACTATTTAGGGACTTAGCCAAATTTCGGAAAAACACAGAGAGGCGCAAGTTACTAAATTGCGCACGGGGCGAGGGTTAGGTTGGCTGCTCACCATTGGCCGAGCCCAGGTTGGGGAGGAGGCGCGTCGGCGGGGTGACTGGGCTGGGCCTCGTGAGGCCGGCAAATGCGGTGCGTGCGGCGAACTGTTCTGCTCGATCCCGAGCAGAACCTTGGCGGCGGCGGCGGAACGAGGTGCTCCGGTGAGCTGAGGGTGGAGATGGGCGGCGGAAGGCAGGGGAACAGGCTGATCTCGACCCCTGGGCACCGGATCCGGGCAGGGAGGTCCATTCCCGGCGGCGGCGGGGTCCGGCAGGCGGGGAAGGCCGGCGTCGAGGAGCTCCTGCAGGAGAGAGAGAGTGAGGCAGCGAGAGGGAGAGAAGGAGGAGAAAGGACAAGGGCAGCGGCGACTTGCCTGAGGGTTGGTGGCGGCGGAGCCAGCCGGCGGTGGGGCCCGGTCGCTGGAGACGGACGGCGAGGAGCTTAAGGCGCGGGGCGAGGCGCTGGTTCTGGGCGCTGCTGCGGGAGCGAGGCCGGGGCAGATCTTGACTGGGCGGGCCTCCCACAGGCTGGCGGGTCATGATTATGGGAGAGAGGCTGGGGCACGATCGGGACACGTGGAAGGCGGGGAGTGGGCGCGGGGGCGGCGCGGCTGACTTGGCGGCGGCGTTGGGTGGTGGCTAGCGGTGGGGCAGCGCCAAGTGGCGGAGGAGGAGAGGGCCGGCGTGGAAATTGAGGGGGAGAGGGATAGAGGTAGGTGGAGGCCAGGGTTAGGCTAGGGACGCCCAAAATGGCATGGGGAGGGGTTTTAAATAGGGAAAAGGGCTAGGGTTTGGGGGTTTGAGGCCGTTTCGGAGCTTCCGATCGTGATCCGACAGATCTCATCGTGAGGGGGGTTAGGCAGGCCTAGGTGGGCTGTGAAAAGAGTGCTTGGGCTGAGGGAAGAGAAGAGAAGTGCAGCCTGGCACGTATTTCCGGAGACCGAAAACGTCCGACGTTACACCGGCTATATTGCGGCTATATGTTTAAAGGTTGGGCTATCAAACGAGCTCCGAATGCGACGAAACTTGACAGGCGCTCTGTCTACACTATAATAGGACCGCATGCCAAGCTTCAACCCATTCCGAGAACATTTTTCAGCCAGTCACGCAACAAGGTAGAAAGGGGTGCCAGAGGACATAGGAGTGCCGGATTGCAAAACGGACAACGGGGAAAATGCTCGGATGCATGAGACGAACACGTATGCAATGCAATGCAATGCACATGATGACATTGCAAAATGCAATACGCAAGCAAATGACATGGCAATGACGGCGAATAACTGGCGGACACCTGGCACATCGAATCCAGGGCGTTACACGATGATACCTCCACTCTCTTCTCGTGGTTTGCCCCCTCTCTATATATATGTTATATCCAGGACTCTATTTCACACACATTGCATATGTTACATTTTTTGATTGACCCCTCCCCCCCAAAAAAACTCTCACGAACCCACACACTATATGTCTCTAGGTTTGTATCTCTCTCACACAACCCCACGTAGGTGGTGTACGTATACAAGAAGAGAATAGGTGCACTGCATTACTCGCGCCGTGCCCAGCCACACCCGCTGGTACACGGTGGAGCTCATTTCTTCTGAAATGGCAGCCCATGTGCTAATTTGAACGCCTGTAGCGGTTTTTTACCTAGGGAGGTCGTGTACCGCGCGTGCACGAAACAAAGTTCGACTTGCACTACAAAAAAAGACACATCCATGACATTTTGGGCTGAAGGAATTTTTTCTCATCATACATATGACACTTCTATGACGATAATTGTGACAAAACCGGTATCATCATAGATTTGGTGGGCTCCTACTTTATGACAAAAAATCATGATGAGAAAATGGGCTTTTAAGTCACAGGTGGGCAGGAGACGCGCTGCATGACATTCTTTGGGCCGTCCATGACGGAAAAAACTGTGGTAGAAGCGAGGGCGAGGAAAATTTTAGGGAGTTCCCGGTTATGGTGGGAGGTCGGGGGCCGAGCGATGCGCATTTCTCTCATCGGTGCGCTGCGTGTGTGAGGCGTTAGCTCTAATGAACCCGATCGAGGCGTTGGGCTCTAGCTGAACCCGGCGATTACCGCAGTCGCAAGCATCGAACTTGAAAGCGATCGATCGATGGCTGTTAACTGAGCCCAATCGAGCGATTCCTTCGCTACTACTGCCAACTGAAGCCGATCGATTGGATGAATAGTGAGTGTTGCGGGGGGGAGGGGGTTGGATGAACAGTGAGCGATGGCGTTGCCTCTGGATGAACAGGACCCCGTGGTGTGGAGGGCAGGATGAACAGTATACGGTGGAGGGGTGCCCATGGAGGGGTGGTTGAACAGTAGCCGGTGGAGTAGCGCGCGGTGGAGGCTGGATGAACAGGAGCCCGTGGAGGCTGGAGGAGGTCCACGATAGCCCGTGGAGGCTGGAGGAGGTCGACGGTGGAGATGAACAGTATCCCGTGGAGTCCCGTTTTGCGGTACTTCACACCCCTCCCAATGAACAGGACCCCCGTTTCGACCGTAGCGCTCCAACACAAGTCCGTCTCGTCCGTTTTGCGGTACGCCACACCCCTCCCAATCAACAGGGCCCCCATTTCGACCGTAGGAGGTCCGTTTCGTCCGTTTTCCGGTACGCCACACCCCTCCCGATCAACAGGACCCCCTTTTCGACCGTAGGAGGTCTGTTTCCTCCGTTTTGCGGTACGCCACACCCATCCTGATGAACAGGATCCCGTTTCGAACATGGCCGATCGAACAAAAGGCCGTTTCCTTCGTTCGGCGGTACGCCGGGCCTCGTTTCCATCGCCTGTTCCGTCCAAGCCCTCCCAATGAAAACAACCACACATTCCGTTCTGACCCAGCCGGTTGGCTCCCACACGTTCTGTTGCCTCCCAATGAACACAACATATTCCGTTGCCTCCCGATGAACACGACGCATTCCATTGCCTCCCCATGAACACGACGCATTTTGTTGCCTCCCCATGAACACGACGACGACGTTGTTTCTCCGTTCCGACCCAGCCATGTACACAAGCCCTGGCCGTACGTATGCGCGAGTAGGCGTTCGAGACCCCGCCCGTATGTACACATACGTGGCCGTATTTTCTTTCTTGCACACTGGCCGCTGTACATACGTGTACATGCTACATGCGCGCCTCTACTACAACACGTGCGCGCCTCTACATCGACCAGTATATATGTACGTACATGTTCGCGACCAGAATGACAACGCTACATACGCTTCGACCAGGTGGGTCCCGACTGTCAGGCACTAACTTGCGTGCGAAGATGTAGCTGGTGGGTCCCAGCAGTCAGGGGGTGAATCGTTTTTTCGCACGCACTTCCTTCCGTCCGAAGATGTAGTTGGTGGGTCCCAACAATCAGGGGGAAATGTTTTTTTTTGCGAAATACGGTGGCCTGTCCCGTGGGTCCCGCTGTCAGGTGGAGGAATAATTATTTTGCGCGTAATAAGGAGGCACTTCCTTGCTGCGGCCGTGGCCCCAACTGTCAGCCTCTCCACATACAGTCCATGTTCGATGGAAGCCGTTCCTTGACCACGTTGACCAAGCCGCGTTGAGAGCACCATGGTGGTGGACAACGGCGAGGCCTAGGAAGGGGACAACGCGGAGCCGGGGAAGACGCGACAGTGGATGCCCACACGCAGAGGAGTATGAGGGTTCACTCGTTCGGCTGCGGTGTGAGGCTGCCGTCGCCGCAGAATAACAGGGGGTGTGGGTGCGTAGAGGGATGGCCTGGCCAACGGTGGGAGTAGTAGGGGGCGGTGATGCCTCCACGGCATCACAGCCGGCCACAGGCGGCAGGAGCAGGCGGCATGACAGGCGCTGCTTTGGGCTGCTGGAGCAAGAAGACCAGAGGTTGAAGAAGCACTACGGCCGTTGGATGGACATCGTACGGTCACTGGAGCTAGAATCATTCATATATTGACTAAAGTTGACAAAGGCCTCCGTCCCGGTCAACTTAGTAGGCCCACAAGTCAGCCTCCCACCAAGGTGGGTCCCAGCTAGTAGGGGGTATTCATTTTTTGTGCGTAATAAGGAGGCACTTCCGGTGGGTCCGAGCTGACAGCGGGGGGAACGTTTTTTTCATGAAATACGGTGGCCCATCCGATGGGTCCCAACAGTCAGGGGGAAACATTTTTTCGCGAAATACTGGTGGGCCATCCGGTGGGTCCCTGCTGTCAGGTGGAGGAATAATTATTTTTCGCGTAATAAGGAGGCACTTTCTTGCGGCTGCCATGGACCCAGCTCTCAGCCTCTCCACGTACAGTACTCTTCTGATGGAAGTCGGTCGTTGAACACATTGACCACGCCGCGCCGAGAGCACCACGGCGGTAGACGGCGGCGAGGCCTAGCGAGGGGACGACGCGGAGCCGGGGAAGATGCGGAGCCAGGGAAGACGCGGCAGTGGAAGCCTGTGCAGAGAGGAGTACGAGGGTTCACCATTTCGACTACGGTGTGAGGCTGCCGTCACCGCATCATAACAGGGGGTGTGGGTGAGTAGAGGGATGCCCTGGCCAGTGGTGGGAGTAGTAGGGGTGCCGAGGCTACAAGGCAAAGACCCGCCATGGGAGGCGGAGCAGCGGTTCTACCAAGGCCGCTGGCGGCTGGAGCAAGAAGATCAGAGATTGAAGAAACACGACGGCCGTTGGATTGACGTCCAACGGTTACGTCTGCTGGAATTGTTTGTTGACGTATATAATAAATAAAAAAATCTTGCATACGCGTCAACTAAACAGGCCCACAAGTCAGACCACTCCCTCTTTTTTTAATAATTTATATATAGCTTATGGCAACTTCTTATGCAATTTATTGCAGTCGTTTTATTTGGTTGGCCAGGGCCAATTTCGCATATTTCTGTGGGTTCCAAACTATTTTTAATACCCAAATGTCGAGCCAGATTTAAAGTACTTTTAAGATATAGGTTAATGCCCAGTGAAATAGGAATCTGAAAATGTGAAAAAATTCAGAAATTATAAAGTAATTGCCAATTTGTCATCAGTTTTTATATTTACAACCCATTTCATATTACTTTCAAGATTTGCAGGCGTCTTGAAAGAGTTGTAGCCCATCAGGGCGTAGAAAAATAAGTAGGCCTGGATTGGGTATTCTTCATAAAAAATAAACTGGGATTATTTTCACAAAGAAAAAATTGTTGGCCTGGTCACATGGTGAACACAAAATATAAGCCTGGGCTAGACGGGCCATAGCCCAGTTCAAACCCTGCTCCATCTCAACAATAACAAAAACTATCGCCGAGTAGCTACGCCCAGTGTGTCACCGATCTTGCGCCGTTCTCTTGTCTATTGACTATATCGCCACAATGTCGTGGGTCCCTGTGTCGAAAACACTAGGAGGAAGCATTTTATTTTTCCACACGCCGACGCAGGGCCCCACATCATCCTCTCCATGTACTTCGCCGATTCTGTTGTTTGTTGACCATGTTGACAACGGGAGGGCGGCACCGGCGAAGCGCACAAAGCACGCGGAGGACGTCGGCGTTAACAATTTAGGAGGCGGTGGGGCGGCGATGCAGGCGCCGAGGCGCAGCCACCGTGGAGGCGGAAGCGAGCAGCCACCGCTGGTTTGGTTTTGGCGGTGGAGGAAGACATGATCAAGAAACAGATGACTATAAAAGCAGCAGGAGTACTTAACAACCTTAACTGAAACCAGCAGGGGCACTTAACAACCAAAGCTGAAAGCAGTATGAGTACTTATACAAGTTCAACCGTACAAAGCAAGCCTTGAATAGTGCTACTTTTCCTACACTTAACCAAGGGTGAGGCTGCCAAGCCCCAGGACAGGCCCAGGTGCCACCCCGTGCATCCACAACCTTCTGAAAGCGGCTTCATCTCACAACGTGGTCAATTAATAGGATATTCGCTTCAGAGCCATTGAAAAGCATGAACATAATCTTCTGTCCTATTCTCCAAGATGGACTGGCCTTCATTATTTGAGACCACCCATGAATAAGTATCTTTTCACCTCCAAGGGGAATTGAGTAGGTCGACATAAACATATTGTTGTGACCAAGCGCAAGTCTAACCCGACCATGGTCAGGCATCTGTATAGGAACAATAGAACTGGGCAGTTCCTGTTTCAAGAAGATCACAGCTGTAAAACTGTGTATAAGCAATAGTTTATGAACAACATATATAACAGAAAACAACTCGTACCATAAGTTTCTTGACACAGTTGGACCAGTTCAACGAGTGCAGTAGTGGCACACATATCCCACGTGGCCTTCCACCATTGAAACGCCCCACAAGGACCTCAAGACGATCAATAAAGTGTAGGAACTTGTGGATGTCGATCCAGTCAACTTCAGTGCCATCAATAACAGCCGAGTTATTACAGAGTAACAAACGAGCAGACTGCTTAACTCTGAAAAACCTACACGTGCCACCAATTATAAGAAAATATTAGTTAAAAGTAGCATCTTCGTGAGAGATTCGTTGCTACTTCTAAAGTTAAATTGTGATTAGTTAGACAGAACAGATGGATTAAGAAGTAGTCGAGGCAACAAGCAAGAACTAGATACAAAACTAACATGGATGAACAATTGGAACGACGTCGGGGTGGAAGATCACAGTGAAGATGAGACCAGGTTCTGCTATTTCCGTCAACATTCGTGCACCAACTTTTAGTCTGTAACACTTGAGAAAGTTTGTCCAAGTTTGGCCATAAAAGCAGCGATCTTCTTGGCTCATGAACCCAACTCGGAACTTATATCCTTGGCTTGTCTTCATTGTGACCATTAAACTAGTGTATTCAGTTATGGCAAGGCCGAGCATCTTGAGTACATGTGTTCTGGCAGAGCAAATAATACACTTCAAAAAAAATAATATGAGAACATAGCATGTTCAAAAAAAAAACCACCCTCCCGGATAGAAAAGAGGATTCTAGGAACATATTGTGCGCGTTTCAAAATGATGTGTTAGGATGAGAAGGAACAAGTGTGGCGTCTCGCCGAGGGCGCAGAAACCTGTAGGGTACTCGCACTTTGGGCACTGCACATGAAACACACTTGATTCAGTAGGAAGCAAAATGCATCAATGGCGGCGGCTGCCATCCAAGGATTACCTGCGACCAAGGGACTTGGATTTATCGGGGATGGATGAAGAATTTGTACCTGGTTCTCCATGAGAAAACCCTATGCAATCGCCAAGAGGGGGTTTTCTCTTAACAAGCAGACGAGGGAGAAGGGTATTCAGGCCCAAGTGAAATATTGTAAACCGTCCGTCCGACCATCGCTAAATTTGGAAAGGGGGTTGTGATTTGGTGGCTCATTGGGCATTACTGCGGCGCTACGACCGGGGTGTGTCTACGGTGAATTGTGCACTCTAATTTGGGAAAATTGCATTTTTACCCCTAGTTGGTTCCTACCCACGGGTTTTGCCCTTACTTTTCGAACATGCTCACTTTTGCCCTTACTTTTTCCATCGAGGTCCCTCGAATGCCCTTTGACCATTTGACCAAAACTTTGAAAATTCATAACTAATTCATATGAACTTAGAAAAATACAAATAAGATATCAAAATGTTCAGATAAACATTACCATTATGGGCATATCATTTGCATTCAGGACAAATGCATCATTTAAACTACCCGAGGTAATTAATGTTATTAACATTATTTAAAGGGATAATTAGATTTATGCCCCTAGTTGTGTCCCACTCATCTGTTTTACCCCTAATTCCCAAAAGTCAATGGTTCTGTCCAAGTCACTTTGCTCCTCTTATGCTTTTGCCCTTTGACCGTTCGACCGCCAGTTTGAAAACTTCATAACTAATTCATACTAAATCAGAAAAATGCAAATAAGATACCAAAATGTTCAGAAAAACATCAACTATATGTCAGTGTCATTTGCATTCATGAAAAAAGTGTTGGAAAGTGCACATATGAGTTTTAGCTCTTTTGATACCACCATGAATAGTGAACTCTAAAAAAATTCAAAAAAATTCAAAAAAAAATATGGTGGCAAAGAACAACAAATGTTCTAAGTGCTTGACAAGTTTCATTAGGGAACAACATTCATGGAAGTCATGGCAAAAAAATAATCTATTTTGGAGTGTTGATTGTTTTTTTGCCACGGCACCCACAAATGTTATTCCCTGATGAAACTTGGTAGACACTTAAAACAATTGTCATTCTTTGCCACCAAATTTTTTTTTGAACTTTTTTGAACTTTTTTATATTTTACTATTCATGGTGGTAGCATAAGAGCTAAAACTCAGATGGGCACTTTCCAACACTTTTTTCATGAATGCAAATGACATTGACATATAGGTGATGTTTTTCTGAACATTTTGGTATCTTATCTGCATTTTTCTGATTTAGTATGAATTAGTTATGAAGTTTTCAAACTGAGGGTCAAATGGTCAAAGGGCAAAAGCATAAGAGGAGCAAAGTGACTTGGACAGAACTGGTGACTTTTGGAAATTAGGGGTAAAACAGACGAGTGGGACACAACTAGGGGCATAAATCTAATTATCCCTTATTTAAAATAAATAGGTATAAACAATTTTTTTTCATGAATAAAAATTATATGAAAACATAGGTGATGTTTTCTGAACGTCCTGATACCTTATTTGCATTTTCATGAGTTTGTATCAACTTGTTATGAAGTTTCCAAATAATGGTCAAAGTCGTTAGAACATTCATAACAAGTTGATACAAATTCAGAAAAATGCAAATAAGCTATCAGGATGTTCAGAAAACATCACTTACATTTGCATGTAATTTTTATTTGTGAAAAAAATATTGTTCATACTTATTTATTTTAAATAATGTTAATAATATTAATTACCCCTGGTAGTTTAAATGATGCTTTTGTCCTGAATCCAAATGATATGCCCATAAAGGTAATGTTTATCTGAACATTTTGATATCTTATTTGCATTTTTCTGAGTTCATATGAATTAGTTATGAATTTTCAAAGTTTTGGTCAAAAGGTTAAAGGGCATTCGAGGGACCTCGATGGAAAAAGTAAGCGCAAAACTGAGCAAGCTCAAAAAGTAAGGCTAAAACCCGTGATTAGGAACCAACTAGGGGTAAAAATGCAATTGTCCCCTCTAATTTATGCATATGGCACGTGGACCCCGTTGCCGGTTGCCCCACATAATAGCGAAAGGAAGTAGAAAGACAGAAGTAACTAGTTACACATAAATATATATTTTGACAGAGAGATACTCCCTCTGTAAAGAAATATACAAATCTTTTATATCACAGGCTCACCTTGCCGAGAAATATACTCCCTCTGCAACGCACGGGCATTATGGGGGTTCAGCTTTTTTTATGGGGGTTCAGCTGAGAATATAATACTCAGATAGGCTCACGGTTCTAGACTTTGGGCCGCAGGCCGACCCTACATGTTTGGGGGCCCATGTGTTCTACCTCAGCACTTTTCATATTGCAAGCGATCGGTACGGCGCTGGTTATAGATGATGTCGCAAGGCGAATACACAAAATTGAATAAAGCACGGCAGCTGTTGGAATCAAATCGAATGACAGTTCCTAACCAGCAATCAGAGTTGCAATTCTATCAGCGATATACCATGTGATAAATAATACTGTCGTGCTACTTATACACACAGGACACTTGTTTCACCATGCCAGATTATTACATCAAAATCTCTCGGAGGATAGATCAGTTCGGCAGTTGCGTGCTGCTACTAAAGAATTTCAAACTTGATTTGGACCAGCTCTCCTTGCCGAGAAAGTTCGATTTTGACATCATCCCCTACCGCAAGATATGATTTAGATTTAAACCTTGACCATCCTTTAGCATCAATCATCATGCGACCATACTTTGTACTTACGGTATATTGAGCAGGTTCATTCACACCAAGACTGCGCATGGTAAGAGAAACTTGGCCGCGGTCGCCGGGATTGTTGAACGACTCCCTCGTTGCTCTAGGAATTCTCAGTTTGCAAACAAGAAGACATATCCAAACAGTTAGATCAACACAGTGAATCATGTGAAACAACATGGAAAGAAAAAAGAACGAAGCACTTGGGCGGCCAATGCTTACCAAGAAGGTGGACATGTCGGTTTCGTAAGGACTTGGTATATGAAGTGCGAATCGCAACCCGATCTGTTGCGGTGCTGTTGCATGGGCCGAGCAGATGCAAGTGCAAGTGTTGGTGCAGTACCGAAGCCGCTCTGCTGCCGAGATGGTGCTCCTTGTAGAGCTGGTGCGGTGTCGAGCAGGTGCGGTGTCGATGCCGATCCTCCGGTGAGATCGACCGATCCATCGACGCTGGCGGTGCCCAATCCTCGGTGGATCGACCGAGTTCTCGCCATTGTCGCTGCTAGAGCAACTGTCGGTGCTTGATCCATTGCTGAAGGTGGTACCGATGTGCGAGATAGCGGCGATCGTGTCTGGTCTACTATGATCAGCTTTCTAACTTGACTAGGATCCGTGACCGTGATCCACTTTTTTTCTTCATTTCTTTTAAACGCGAGAAGGACTAATTGTATGCGTTTTGTTAAACCAAACTGCAGTTCATCATAGGGATTCAGCTTGTACTCGAGCAAATGATCGATCCAATTTTTCCATAATATAAGGGATGGGCAAGGCCTTCGTTCTTGACACGACATAAGAAGTGAAACCTGCGAAAATAGCCATCGAGAGCAAACCGAACGGTTTATTCGTGATGAATGTCACATGGCAAAACCTGCATCGTAAAATTGCAGGAAAAGAAAGAAAACATGACATTAAATCAATAAGATTTAGACAGTAAATCAATAAGATTTACTTGATGTGACACGAGTGAATCCTTACCAGGAAATCACTATGTTGAAGTACTAAACAGAAGATTGATCGTCCAACTATGCGTGGCATGCGGGGGCCCCGCCTACTCCCACAAGCAGGACAGTCCAAAGGTCGTGACAAATCGTATGGACCAAACATCCATGGGACTAGAAATACTGGTGGGTGCGATAAACCCTGCAATGCATACAGATATTGGAGTGTAACCATAATTGATAAACTGTCCTCACAAAAAATATGATCTAGATACTTCAAAATATACAGACAGAATTGAGTGGACAGACATTAACATAGACCGTTCTCATGAGTGACCACACACCAAAAGCGGCAAGTACTAATAAACAATACAGGTTCACAAACACAAATCAAGTCTTGAACAATAGTACTTACTACGAGACAAGAAAAGTTGCACTAACTAAACTCAGAGACTATTTCTTGCCACCGACCTACGGGATGAACCCCGCATAACTGACTAGGCCATGGACTTTGTGTGAGATGTCTACATGCACCATCACCATCTTGTCAACCTTGGAGAACTTAACAGAGTGGTCTTTCCACTCATAAACATGATGATGAAGACATGCCGCATCAGATTTGTTGGGAAGCTTTACAAGAACCACACCCTTCGTAATCGAAGGCACAGCCAGGAAATTGTTGTGGTCAAGTACAGCCTCGAGAACACGCCTGACAACAATGCTACAGGAAAACACTAGTTCAGGACACGTGGCAACAAGGACAAAGCAACTGGATAGTTCAGCAGTAGAACTCATCATCAGGTCTTCCAGTTCACACGACATGACTTTGAGAACTTCATGTCCAGCACGGACCAGGTTCTAATTCAAACAGAAACCATATTTTATTACTACCTCCGTTCAGAAATATAAGATGATTTTTGATATTATACTCCATATATGACTACATATACGCACAGAAATGAGTGAACAAAGACACTAAAACATGTCTTCAAAGGCAAGAGAGCAGAGGGATTACTTGCAATATCCGTAACACAAGTTACTGAGGCAAATATACCCTCTTAAAAGGTAGCATTGATGTTCATAAAGTACTCCCTCCGTCCCAAAATTCTTGTCTTAGATTTGTCTAGATACGGATGTATCAAGTCACATTTTAGTATTAGATACATCTGTATCTAGACAAATCTAAGACAAGAAATTTGGGACAAGGGGAGTAGTTGAAAGTAATCTATAAGAAATCAGTGTCAACCTCTCGCATGTTTTGGTCAAAAGAGGAATTTAGAACCATCATTTGGCACACTAAAATCACATGCAAGATCACCCAGAAAGTTGTACTACCAGTACTAGTACTGCGTGTTAGATGAAAAAACACGATCAAGATCGAGAAAAAGATCGTCAACAAGAGACATTACTTGGACTTTCTTAATGAGGGATCCCGGAGAGGGGGTTTGGACAGGGCGATGGCTTTGAGCTTGTCTGCGGTAGTCTCGGCGGGGTTCTAGCGCTTCTTCGTACCATGAGCCTCGACGATTTTGGCTAGAGCCATAGACATCACATCGGCCGGTGCTCCGGCGTCCATCCAAGAGAGGAAGCTGAGAGAGAAGAGTGAAAGGAGGAACGAGATGAGGGAGACGTGAAGTGAGTGGGGGTTTTCTTCAAGAGAGGAAGCTGAGAGAGAAGAGTGAAATGATGGTTGCTTCGTCCGTCCAACTTACTGCTGGAAAGGAGGGGGTTTTGTGATTTGACGACTCATTGGGCATTACTGTGACAGTTCGATCAAGGTAATCTACCATCACTCTACTACGGAGTAATTTAGTGCATGGCTGGTGGACCCAGGTGCTGGCTGTCCCACACGTCGGCAAAAGTGAGTAATTTAGTGCATGGCTGGAGGAGGATCCGCACGGTAGAGCGTGTCCACCATTTTTCTGAAGAAAAAATGATTACAACAAGTGTTTCCACTCTTACGACGGAGGAGTGCGAAACACGGCAGCCACTTGAACATACACAGTGCTCCTACTACTAGGCATGTGCACTGGTTCATACGTCAGTACTACACAATCTTGTTGCTAGTGTAGTAAGATATGACGATAACAAATGATGTTGTGCCCATGTCAACTACTCCTATATGTAACATAGTACCACTTTTTTGACTGTCTGATCGAGAATGAACGGTGAGATCAATGTTAACAGAACTAGGTCCACAGCGCACGGAGAGTACGGTGCTAAAGTACTCCACGAAAATGAACCATATGAAGCACGAATAGTGTTTGGCAGGGTGTATGAAGGGTGCACAGGATGGGAGCAAAAGTTCCCTTGTTGACCCACTTTTGGGTGTTTGGCAGAGTGCATGAAGGGTGCATGAGTCCACACTAGTAGGTTGACAAAAATACACGAAGAGGAAACAACTATATTGAGATGAGAATGCAACCAAACACACCCACACGCTTTGTGCTACGGTGACTGATCTGCACCGTCTGAGTTTGATCCAACGGTCATGTTGCACCGAGACATGGCATGCCCATGCAGAGGGCGCCTAAACACCACCGAAGTCCTTCTACTTCTCGAGGTGCACGACGTTGGTGATGCAGGGTGCAACCGCCCGCAGAGCCCGCTCCCGGTCGACGGGAGCCAGCTCGTCAAAGACGGCGTCCAATGGCACGAATGGATTCCAGTGACGGAGCCCTGAAAGGATTCGCCCGCAACGACGACGGCAGCCCGCAACCCCTCCTTGTCCAGCTCAGCCCCCACCATCGCGCGGAGACGGCTCAGCTCCTCAGAGATATAGGTGAAGAAGGAGACCAGGTCAGGAAGTCGCAGCTCGTTAAAGTCGACCGGGTGGTCGAACGGGTTTAGCCCGATGGCCGGCGGCGTCGCGCAGGCACGACGGTAGGCATCGCGCAGCCGCAACACGTGTGTGGCCACTTGGTTCACCAAGTGGCTGAGGCGACCCTGGACCTCGTCACGATCGGCCCACTCGCGCTCCAACCGGCTCCCCTGACGGCCTATCGTATCTCCCGCTTTCTGCAGCAACGCTGTCGACGCCTCGAGCATCTTTTTGGTGGACGTCGTTCGCTTTTGAAGCTCCGTGAACTCCCGCACATAACGGAGGAGCATGGCACTCCTCTCCTCCTTGAGCTCATGGAGCTCCACGTCCTTGGCCCTGAACTCCACATCCTTGGCATGGAGCTCCAGTGTCAGGCGCCTCACCTCGGACTCCGTGATCTGTTGCGCCGCCATGGCACCAGGTAGAAGCAATGGGGAGAGGAAGCAAAGGGGGCGAAACGGCCAAAAGGCAATGCAATCTACGGGAAGGCAGAGGGAGCCAGCCAAGGAGCGGGGAATCTTTTGGTTTTCACCACGGTAAAACACCAGTCGACGACTTATCACATCAGGGAGCAGTGGGTTTTACAGGCAGAGTCATCATGACTAATTGCTCCCGCGCCTGCTCCCGTCAATCAAAAAATTAAAAATCCTGCTACGCCTGCTCCCGTCAATCAAAAAATAAAAAATCCTGCCGCACCCAAACACCAGAGCAACTCCGTGGTGGATATTTAAATTTACCTGCCGGCAAGTAGATAAAAAGGGGTAAAAAACAAATGTGGCGGCGGCCTAGTTAATCGGTCGAACTAGCCCAACTAGCTAGCCACCGTGCTTCACTAATGTACTCAGCGGGAAAGGTGGTCTTTCGTGATTTGACGACTCATTTACTTGCTTCGGCGCTACGACCGAGGATAACCTAGAAAACGCGCGGTAGGGCATCCCGCGTCAGGAAGAATATATGCGTGCACCACCCGGGAGGACCCCTATACCGCGTGGTAGGGTGTGCCATATCTCGGCACGGAGGAAAAATGTGCGTGTAAAAATATACTGTATCAGACATAGTACCTATGGTTCGACCTCGGGACCCAGCCAGTCGGTCGAAAGCACCCCACTCGCCACACAGCTTCATCATGCAAACGTGGCACGGAAGATAGATGTGGTTAGCTCCGTCTCGACCAGCCACAACGTCTCTTGTTCTAGGTGATTCTTCTATTTTCCAAGCTTTTTTTTAGTTGTAATAATACCACGGCAAGCTAGCGCCGCTCTCCGTGTGTGCCCGTGCAAAGGTTAGACGATGGAGAGAAGAGAGATTGAGATCGCAGACCTAGGACCCACCAGTAAGTGAGACAACGGTCATGCACGTGTTGACGGGGCACTCCCTCTACTCTACTCAATTCAAGTACTGTATAAAATCAAGTTATGGGACAAAGCCAACAGCCGTTAGTTTTTTCAGGCTATCGACTTACGCTTTGTAGTCCAGGTTGCCAGTTCAAATCTCGTCTTTCAGATTTGTTAGTTTTAGGTCCAAATTTAATTAATGACAAGTGGGACCCCCGTGTGTTGTTCCGATATTTCAGTTTAGGATGGTTTTTTTTTGAACAAACACTTTGCGCGGTTAGACAAGCAACGGCATGAGTTACACGTATTTTGCAAGTTTACGAACAAAAATGACAGCGGCATAGAATACCACATCCACCCCGCAGCTTAGATACTATGGTGATACGAGTTTTTACACCATTGGAAGTGAGATCCAATGGCTTGGGAGTAGTCTTTCTAATTATGTGCAATTTCCAAACTCTCCAAGGGTTTTTTTGCAAATAAAACATTCAAGCCTCGTGTGTGCCGCTACATCTTTGATCCAACAGCTCCCCGTTGCTCATATTAGGTGCTCCCCGTAGCTTAATTACCCGCTTCGGTGATATGAGCATCTAGGTCGTATGATCAGTGATCAGATGGCACATGTGTAGTACTTGTACTTTCTGCGCATTTCCCAAATTCTATCAGCCGTATATTGCAAAAAACATTCAAACCTCCTACTGTGGGCCGTTAGATCTCAATGAACTCGTATCACCGTAGAATCTACGGTGCGGGAGCACCTCATATTCTCCCGTGCGAGAAAACATAAGGTGCTATCGCAGCTTGGATGCTACGGTGATACGAGCTTGGAGGTCGTTTGATCCGAGATCCAATGGCATCTCGAAATCAGTCTTTGTGCTTATGGCGATGGCGAACTCTTTTGGCGCTTTTCTACAAAAACCATTGAACCACCGAGGAGGTGTTGGGTCACAAATCAACGCCGAAGAGCTTTATCACCAAAGCATCTAAGGTGTGGTAGCACATGATATTCTTACATACAGAGAATATGATGTCCTCCTTCATCTTAGATGCTACGGTGATACGAGCCGAGGTCGTGGATATGGGATCAAAGGGCATCTGAGTAGTTTTTGTACAACTTGTGTGCAATTCTCAAACTCATCAAGGTTTCCTGCAAAAATATTAAGACCCATCATGTGAGCTGCTATATCTCAGATCTACAAGCTCCAAGCAACTCGTATCGGCATATAGCATCTAAGGTATGGGGGCACATGATATTCTCCCGGGGAGGAGGGGTGGGGGTGCACAACCAATCGGTGGTTGGGAGGGTGGGGACAAATATAATCTAAACAACCCTAAACACAGCTCCACAATTTTATCTAAGGTCGAGGGGTTGACCCCCGACAATCATAGCTCAGCCTAAACACAACATTTGCATGTACTGTAGTACTAGACATAATATTCATGTTTCATTTTGATGTTCATTTTAAATATTGAACTAAGGACCATGGATGTCTTACATTTTACTCCCTTCGTTCCTAAATATTAGTCTTTTTAGAGGTTTCAAATGGACTGGCACATACGGATGTATATAGACATCTTTTAGAGTCTAGATTCACACATTTTGCTCCGTATGTAGTCACTTGTTGAACTCTCTAAAAGACTAATATTTAGGAATAGAAGGAGTATTTTTGAATTCGTGTCATACATGCATGGTTTGGAAAAATAGATGCACTATACTTATTTGATTGTTGTTGTGTCCGTGCGTGTGTGTCTGTGTGTGTGTGTGTGTGTGTGTGTGTGTGTGTGTGTGTGTGTGTGAGTGTGTGGTCATATTCTTGATAGATACAAAGTTTTCTCACCTCCATATTGTTCATCTTTTAAATTTGAATTTGCATTGGAAAACTTACTAGGGATACAATGAAATGTGAAATCCACGTTGAGATCACTACATCACAAACTCACTCTAATTCAACAACTTGTCATAAATCAATTACCATGTTGAGATTAGTATTTGCAAGGAAAATACGGGTATTGTAATACACATAGATTCGTTCGCAATTTAAAAGGTTCCTTTCGTATTCTCGAATGGTAGGACCCAACGGCGTACCAGCCAGACCTTGGCTCGTGTTGATCCTAAAAAAATATAAAAATAAAAAAATCGGGCTCAGTGGCGTGCGTGGTTACGCACATTAGGCAACCCCAACCAGTCGAGCCTCGGCGTTTCAAGTCGCAATATCTGGCAGCCAGAATTCCAGCCCTAGGAAATTCCCCCCATCTCCCCGGTCCATAATGACTACCGATGAACAACGGAGGGATTCTTTAGTAACTAGACAACGTTACCTACCGTGCCGAGCACGGTTCAATTCCCTCGGTCGCCGCTCGTCAAGGTCACCCGTCAACTGCATTGCCTAGTACTACTACTACTACTACTACACCAGTATGAGCACATAATTCTGTTTGTTCGTGCCTAGTACTTGAGTTAATATATCAGGCAATGCACTGGTACGGAGGGATTATCCTTTTACTCTGCATATATAACTTGTTTGAAGTCCAACTAAGCAAAATGTTTGACCAAATCCTTTCTTAAGAAATACAACATGACAGATGTACGGCTTGAAAATTTATTGCATGATGCAGGTTATGATATTGTTTCGAATCCTGGATCTTAAATTTCAGAAAATCCAAAAGTGAGCATAAATTCTTGAAACTGAGCATGGTCAAGTGATATGGCACAAATATTACTTTGTAAGTTTTTTCTTCAATTTGAGACAAGATGCTTATGACAAGTTGCACAAATGAAGAGCCAAGGTATTTTGGAACAAAGACCAGTCACATTAAGGCGATCGCTTTCACTATTGAAACCGTGGGCGTTTACATGCCGCCACGAGTCCCCGCTTCTCATCGGCAGGTGCCGTCCGAGCAAGAGTGTGAGTCCATGGGAGGCATGCGAGCAGACCGCTGCGCCGGCTGTCAGGGAGGCATGCGAGCAGACCACTGTGCAGACTCACCGAGAGGTGAGCCCTTTGACCAGGCTCCGCCGCCCACCGTCGTCCCAACTGCTCCCACTTTTAATGTTGCTGGTGCCGCAGTTTAAAATCAACCCCGCACTACCCGGTATCGCTACAATCTTCTCTCTTCCTCTCCGATTCTCCTGTCGTCTGCCTCCAACTAGCCTGACCTAAACGTACGCCATGCCGCATCACGATGGTTTGCCCTTAGTGTTCTAGTTTCCTGAGGAAGACACCCAGCCGGAGTCTCAAGAACATAAGGCGCTTTGGGACGAGCTTGAACTGGCCTTGCGGGAAGACTCCGCGCCTATCCCCGCTCCCGTTTCGGCTCCCGTCGCCCCGACGGCGCCAGCGCGCATCCCCGTGGCATTGATGGGCTAGGAGCCGCACATTGTCGCCGAGCTTGATCCCACGGGGTTCCACGAGGTCCCCAACGACTTTCACGCGCCCGTGCACCTGCCAGCGCATGAGCCTGCTCGTGCACTGATGTGCACGCCCATGCCGGTGCCCGTGCACCTGCCAGCGCATCCGCCTGCGCGTGCACTAACGTGTGCGCCCGCGCCGGTGCCCGTGCACACTAATTTCTCGGCCGCGCTGTTGACAGCGCCTATCCCCGCGTGGGTGTGATACATCTCCAACGTATCTACTTTTCCAAACACGTTTGCCCTTGTTTTGGACTCTAACTTGTATTATTTGAATGAAACTAACCCGGACTGACGCTGTTTTCAGCAGAACTGCCATGATATTGTTTTATGTGTAGAAAAGAAAAGTTCTCGGAATGTCCTGGAAATCCACGAAGGCACTTTTTGGAATTAATAAGAATTTCTGGGCGAAAGAAATACACCAGGGGGCCCACGGCCCGTCCACGAGACAGGGGGGCGCGCCCCCTATCTCCTGGGCCCCCTGGACCTCCACCGACCTCAACTCCAACTCCATATATTCACGTTCAGGGAGAAAAAAAATCAAGGAGAAGGTTTAATCGCGTTTTACAACACGGAGCCACCGCCAAGCCCTAATCTCTTTCGGGAGGGCTGATCTGGAGTCCGTTCGGGGCTCCAGAGAGGGGGATTCGTCACCGTCGTCATCATCAACCATCCTCCATCACCAATTTCATGATGCTCACCGTCGTGCATGAGTAATATCATTGTAGGCTTGCTTGACGGTGATGGGTTGGATGAGACTTACCATGTAATCAAGTTAGTTTTGTTAGGGTTTGATCCCTAGTATCCACTATGTTCTGAGATTGATGTTGCTATGACTTTGCTATGCTTAATGCTTGTCACTAGGGCCCGAGTGCCATGATTTCATATCTAAACTATTATGTTTTCATGAATATATGTGACTTCTTGATCCTATCTTGCAAGTATATACTCACCTATTATGTGTTATGATCTGACAACCCCGAAGTGACAATAATCGGGATACTTCTCGGTGATGACCATAGTTTGAGGAGATCATGTATTCACTATGTGCTAATGCTTTGTTCCGGTTCTCTATTAAAAGGAGGCCTTAATATCCCTTAGTTTCCACTAGGACCCCGCTGCCACGGGAGGGTAGGACAAAAGATGTCATGCAAGTTCTTTTCCATAAGAATGTATGACTATTTACGGAATACATGCCTACATTACATTGATGAATTGGAGCTAGTTCCGTGTCACCCTATGTTATAACTATTACATGAGGAATCGCATCCGGCATAATTATCCATCACTGATCCATTGCCTACGAGCTTTTCACATATTGTTCTTCGCTTATTTACTTTTCCGTTGCTATTGTTACAATCACTACAAAACCCAAAAACATTACTTTTGCTACAGTTACCTTTATTATCATATTACTTTGCTACTAAATACTTTGCTGTAGATACTAAGTTATCCAGGTGTGGTTGAATTGACAACTCAACTGCTAATACTCAAGAATATTCTTTGGTTCCCCTTGTGTCGAATCAATAAATTTGGGTTGAATACTTTAACCTCGAAAGCTGTTGCGATCCCCTACACTTGTGGGTTATCAAGACTAATTTAAAGTATTTGTTGCGGGAGCATAGCTCTATTCTCGAGTCACTTGGTATTTATATTTGTTGATCACTATGAAGAACTTGAAAGACTAATCGAACAAAGATTTTGCCCTCAACTATGAGGGAGGTAAGGAAGCGCCATCTAGCTCGCACTAGATTCTCCTTACATTATTAGTAAGCTTGCGACACCTAAACCCGCTACTGCTATGAATTCTGATATGTCGCATGTTATTGATGATGCCACTTCTGCTATGCATGATGAAACTACTTCTGTGCGTGATACTACTTTGCCATTAGGTGAGTTTCTTGATGAACAAATTGCTAGAGTTAGGGGGAATGAAATTATTGAAGATGCTATTATTGATGATAGTGATGATGAAGGTTCTCCCAGTGATTATGTATTGCCTGTTGTTCCTGAGAGTTATCTTATGAATGAAGAAGCTGCTAGAGCTATCTTTGCTTGCAATGATAGATATGATCTTAAGAAATTATTAGCTAAATGGAAGCAGCAGTCTCTTAATGCTAGAATGAAACCTGGCCCTGCTTTTGCTACTTCACCTATCTGTGTTATGGATAAGGATTATGAATTCTCTGTTGATCCTGAGATTAGTACTTTAGTTGAATCTGATCCTTTTTATGGCCTTGAATCTAAAATTGTTGTGGCACATCTTACCAAGTTGAATGACATAGCCACCTTGTTTACTCATGATGAGAAGTCTCGTTATTTTATATCCTTAAGATATTTCCGTTCTCATTAAAGGGTGATGCTAAGACTTGGTATAATTCTCTTGCTCCTGGTTGTGTGCGTAGTCCCCAGGATATGATTTATTACTTCTCTGCTAAATATTTTCCTGCTCATAAGAAACAAGCTGCCTTGCGGGAAATATATAATTTTGTGCAAACCAAAGAAGAGAGTCTCCCACAAGCTTGGGGGAGGCTTCTCCGGTTACTTAATGCTTTGCCTGATCATCCTCTCAAGAAAAATGAAATACTTGATATCTTTTATAATGGACTAACCGATGCTTCCAAGGACTACTTGGATAGTTGTGTTGGTTGTGTTTTCAGGGAAAGAATAGTCGACGAAGCTGAAATACTATTGAATAATATGTTGACTAATAAAAATAATTGGACTCTTCGCGAGCCAATTCCTGAAGAAATTCTTGAACCAATTGAGCCAACTCCTAAGCATATTCCTAAACCCACTCCGAAGAAGAGAGGTGTTTTATTTCTTAGTCCTGAAGATATGCAAGAGGCAAAGAAATCAATGAAAGAAAAAGGTGTTAAAGCTGAAGATGTTAAGAATTTACCTCCTATTGAAGAAATACATGGTCTTAATATACCGCCTGTTGAAGAACCATATTGTCTTGATAGCCCAACACAGGTAGTAAAGGTAAATTCTCTCTATAGATATGATAAAGTTGAAATTCCCTCTACTAAATTTCATAGCCCTTGCTTAGATGAATTTGATGACTTTATGGCTAAATAAGAAAGTTTTAATCCTTATGTTGGTAGAGAGTTAAAGAATAATGCTTTTGAGATAGGACGCGTAGGCGATAATATAGCTAGAGTTAAAGATGAACTCAAACTCGTTAGCAAATATGCTTCTATGGTTGCTACCCAAGCTGAGCAAGTACTTAAAGCTCAAAATGATTTGCTTGATGAATTAAATAATAAAAATGACTTTGCTGTTAGAGTGGCTACTAGAACTGGTAGAATGACTCAGGAACCTTTGTATACTGAAGGCCACCCTAGGAGAATCGAGCAAGATTCTCAGAGAAATAATTTAGAGGCACCTAGTTCTTCTAAAAAGAAGAAGAAGAAAAACGATAGGACTTTGCATGCTTCTAGTGAACCTACTGTAGACACACCTGAGAATCCCAATGATATTTCTATTTCGATTTGAAACACAATCGGTGATGAACATGAACCTAGTGATAATGTTAATGATAATGTTCATGTTGATGCTCAACCTAGCAAAGACAATGATGTGGAGATTGAACCTGCTATTGATCTTGATAACCCACAATCAAAGAATCAACGTTATGATAAGAGAGATTTTGTTGCTAGGAAGCACGGTAGAGAAAGAGAACCATGGGTTCAGAAACCCATGACCTTTCCTCCTAAACCATCCAAGACAAAGGATGATGAGGATTTTGAGCGCTTTGCTAAAATGATTAGACCCATTTTCTTACATATGCGCTTAACTGATATGCTCAAAGTAAATCCCTATGCTAAGTATATGAAGGATATCATTACAAATAAAAGAAAGATACCGGAAGCTGAAATTTCCACCATGCTTGCTAATTACACTTTTAAGGGTGGAATACCAAAGAAACTTGGAGATTCGGGTGTACCAACTATACCATGCTCCACTAAAAGAAATTATGTTAGAACTGCCTTATGTGATCTTGGAGCCGGTGTTAGTGTTATGCCTCTCTCTTTATATCGTAGACTTGAATTGAATAAGTTGACACCTACTGAAATATTTTTGCAAATGGCTGATAAATCAAGTGCTATACCTGTCGGCATTTGTGAGGATGTGCCTGTTGTGGTTGCAAATGTCACTATCTTAACGGTCTTTGTTATTCTTGATATTCCCGAGGACGATAGTATGTCTATTATTCTTGGTAGACCTTTTCTTAATACTGCAGGGGCTGTTATTGATTGCAACAAAGGCAATGTCACTTTTCATGTTAATGGTAGTGAGCATGCGGTACACTTTCTGAGGAAACAATCTCAAGTTCATAGTATCAATTCTATTGGAAAAGTTCCAACTATTATTATTGGAGGTTTTGAATTTCCTCTCCCTACTGTCAAGAAAAAGTATGATATTCTTATTGTTGGGGATTTTCATATCCCCGTTGAGGTAACTTAGTGTTATTTGAAATTTCTCCGGTTCCGTGTTATTCGGAATGAATTTGTTAACAAGACTTGATCAACCTTGTTAGTGGATTCATTTTGATGATCATGAGATGGATGAGACTAGAAGGCACAACCTTCTGTACCCATTTTTTACTTTCTGTTATTTAGAATAAATAAAGCAAAAATAGTATTATCTGTCTGTTTTCAGAATTATCTGTGCAATAAAAAATAGTCTGAAAATAAAAGTGCTCCAAATGCCCTGCACATTTAGTATGACTTTTTCTGGAATATTTGAGGATTTAAGGCACTAAAAACACTGCAGGAGGGGCAAGCACCAGGCCACGAGAGTGGAGGGCGCCCCATAGGGCACGCCCCCCTGTCTCGTGGCCCCCTTCCACTTATGCCAGCACCCACACACTTCATCTTCTACCCAAAAAATCCCCATCCAGCTCAAGCACGAGTTCTAGCTCATTTTGCTGCGATTTTCGATCTCCTTGCTCAAAGCTCCATTTACAAAACTACTTTGGGAGATTGTTGCTTGGTATGTGACTCCTCCATTGGTCCAATTAGTTTTTGTTCTAGTGCTTTATTCATTGCAAATTTTTGCTGCATAGGTGACCATGTTCTTGGGCTTGCATGTTAAATTTTTGAGGTCCCAAGCAATTCCAATGCATGATATAGGCTCTAGGCACTTGTAGGAGTAGTTGCTACCAATCTTGTTTAGTTTTATTCACTTTTATTTTGAAGTTACTAAAATTTCATAATTATTACAGAAAAAGAATTATGTCTAGGAGAATGTACCAAGGGGGTTCCTCGGTGAAGAAAGGGCCCAGGATTGCTATACGTGAGCAAGATGTTGAATTACTGAGGGACGCGGATGTACGAGCTTGTGAGTGGCCATCCGATGATTTTATGGTCGAAGTAGGCTTCAAGGAGGAATTTGATGCGTATGTGCGTAATGCCGAGATGGAGGACTTCTTACAAGATAAGTGTCTGCAGTACTATCAGTTTACTGATTCTTTTGTGCTAAGGTTTAAATATAACTGTGCACATAATTCTCCTAGTGTCATATTTGATATTTATGATACATCTTATACCATGGATTTGGAGGATTTACAACTGCTTGCAAACTCCCGCAGTGGGGTAATATTAATGATCCTCACAAATCTGAATTTAGAGATTTCCTTGCTGGTATCACTGTGGGAGAATCTAGGGGCATAGAACAAGCTACCATAGGGAGCATTCATTTTCCTGCTATGCATTATTTTGCTCTCTTTATTGGTAGATGCATTAAAGGTAAAGACGAAGCATGGCACATGTGTGTCCCTGATCTGTGTGTCCTCATGAGTGCTGTGTTAGGTTATAAAGGTTATAACTTGGGGTCAATAGTTGCACGTAGGTTGCAGAATAATAGTAGAAAGGGAAATTTATTTGGAGGAATTTATGCAACCCGTGTGGCTAATTATCTTAATATAGCCCCACGAGAGGGGGATATGATTTTACCTCCTATTTATTTGGATAAAGAAGCTATGTTCAATCATCAATTTCTTGCGAGAAATGAACAATTCCTCCATTATCGACTAATATATGACAGACACAACGTCGTCCATGTTACTCTTCCTGGTCCCTACCTTTTTGATTATCAGGCAAAAGGAAGCTATGTTGTCACTAGGGAGGAAGCAGCTGAACACGAGAGGAGAGCGGAGGCAGCTCGCCAACATGCTGCAGCTCAGGAGGCGGTTGCCGCTACATCTCAGTACGACCCCGGTTTCACTTATGGATATCAGCCAGGCGATCCTTGGTACTAGACCAACTCAGGCCAAAAGCCTAAGCTTGGGGGAGTACGTATTTCTCACCGACTTTACATTCATGTCCACACACTAGTCGTCGGTGCTCATACTCTTTCATTGTATTATCCATGATAGTTTAAATTTCTTTTTCTAGTTTTCTTCTTGTGTGTTTGATAAACCTTAAGAAAAAACAAAAAAAATTAGTTAGTTTAATGTCCTTGCTTGTAGTAGAATTAAAATGAAAACCCAGAAAGATTTCTTGTTCTTCTTCTTACTTATTGGGAGCTTTCCCATGTAAATAGTTTTATTTTCTTTTCTTTCATTTGGGGGTCGAGAAGACCATATTGAAAATGTTTAGTGGCTCTCATATGCATGATTGTTTATTTAACTTAGAGCCCATATTACTTGTCTTCTCTTTTGAGTTGAATGCTTGCAGATTCCAGCTTAGTCCAATGCACGTGCACTATTATTATTATACACATCGTTCGGTCGTACAAGTGAAAGGAAATAATGACGATATATGATGGACTTATTGAGATGAGAAAGACTAGTATAAACTCGACCTCTCTTGTTATTGTAAATATGATGAGTTCATCGTTTCTGATTAGCTTATTATGAAGTAAACATATTTGCAATGACATTTAGAGATTATAGTTGCTTGTGCCATGCTTGATTAGCTATGAGTTATAATGGTTTACCTTGCATGCCAACATGCTATTAGAATGATTATGATGTGGTATGATGGGATGGTATCCTCCTTTGAATGAATTGAGTGACTCGACTTGGCACATGTTCACGCATGTAGTTGAATCAAATCAACATAGCCTTCATGATATTTATGTTCATGGTGGATTATATCCTACTCATGCTTGTATTCGGTGTGAATTAATTTTAATGCATGTTTATGACTGTTGTCGCTCTCTCGGTTGGTCGCTTCCCGTCTTTTGCTAGCCTTCACTGCATTTAAGCGGGAATCTGCTTGTGCATCCAAACTCCTTAAACCCCAAAGTTATTCCATATGAGTCCACTATACCTTCCTATATGCGGTATTTACCTGCCGTTCCAAGTAAATTTGTATGTGCCAAACTCCAAACCTTCAAATGAAATTCTGTTTTGTATGCTCGAGCAGCTCATGTTACAACTAGGGTTGCCTATATCTTCCAAGCTAGGTGGGTTATTCTCAAGAGGAGTGTACTCCGCTCCTAATTCACGAGAAAGGGTCGGTAACCGGGATGCCCAGTGATACGTCTCCTACGTATATATAATTTTTGATTGCTCAATGCTACTTTATCTACTGTTTTGGACTATATTGGGCTTTATTTTCCACTTTTATATTATTTTTCAGACTAACCTATTAACCGGAGGCCCAGCCCAAAATTGTTGTTTTTTGCCTATTTTAGTGTTTTGAAGAAACGGAATATCAAACGGAGTCCAAACGGAATGAAACCTTCGGGAACGTGATTTTCTCACCGAACGTGATCCAGGAGACTTGGACCCTACTCCAAGAAGCTTCCGAGGAGGTCACGAGGGTGGAGGGTGCCCCCCTGGGCGCGCCCCCCTACCTCGTGGGCCCCTCGGAGCTCCACCGACGTACTCCTTCCTCCTATATATACCTATGTATCCCCGTATGATCAGAAGAGGAGCAAAAAAACCTAATTCCACTGCCGCAACCTTCTATATCCACGAGATCCCATCTTGGGCCTGTTCCGGAGCTCCACCGGAGGGGGCATCCACCACGGAGGGCTTCTACATCATCACCATAGCCCCTCCAATGAAGTGTGAGTAGTTTACTTCAGACCTTAGTAGCTAGATGGCTTCTTCTCTCTTTTTGGATCTCAATACAATGTTCTCCCCCTCTCTCGTGGAGATCTATTCAATGTAATCTTCTTTTTGCGGTGTGTTTGTTGAGACCGATGAATTCTGGGTTTATGATCCAGTATTATCTATGGAAAATATTTGATTCTTCTCTGAATTCTTTTATGTATGATTGAGTTATCTTTGGAAGTCTCTTCGAATTATCCGTTTGGTTTGGCCAACTAGATTGGTAGTTCTTGCAATGGGAGAAGTGCATGGCTTTGGGTTCAATCTTGCGGTGTCCTTACTCAAGGATGTAAAGAGTTGCAAGGCACGTATTGTATTGTTGCCATCGAGGATAACAAGATGGGGTTTTTATCATATTGCATGAATTTATCCTTCTACATCATGTCATATTGCTTAAGGCGTACTCTGCTTTTTAACTTAATACTCTAGATGCATCTTTGGATATCGGTCGATGAGTGGAGTAATAGTAGTAGATGCAGAATCATTTCGATCTACTTGTCACGGACGTGATGCCTATATACATGATCATTGCCTAGATATACTCATAACTATGCTCAATTCTATCAATTACTCATAACTACTTGTCACCCAACTATAATCATTGCCTAGAATACTTATGCTCTTGAGAGAAGCCACTAGTGAAACCTATGGCCCCCGGGTATATTCTCATCATATCAATCTATATCACTTTATTTACTTGCTTTGATTTTACTTTGCCTTTACTTTTTACTTTGCATCTATCTATCAAAAATACCAAAAATATTATCTCTATCAGATCTCATCTCGTAAGTTACCGTGAAGGGATTGACAACCCCTAAGCGTTGGTTGCGAGTTGCTATCATGTTGTGCAGGTACGAGGGACATGCGCGTGACCTCCTACTGGATTGATACCTTGGTTCTCAAAAACTAAGGGAAATACTTACGCTACTGTGCTGCATCATTCTCTCCTCTTCGGGGAAAACAAACGCAAGCTCGAGACGTAGCAAGAAGAATTTTTGGCGCCGTTGCCGGGGAGGCTTACGCAAAAGTTAACATACCAAGTACCCATCGCAATCCCTATCTCTCGCATTGCATTATTTGCCATTTGCCTCTCGTTTTCCTCTCCCCCACTTCACCCTTGCCGTTTTATTCGCCCTCTCTTTCCCAATCTCCTTCTCCTTTCCCTTTTGTTCACTTTCTCCCGCCTTGCTTTTTTTGCCACTATGTCTGAAATTGGGGAGATTATCGTCGATATGGACAACAATGATAATACAAAAAATCCCGAGGCTCCGGCCGATGAACCTCCTACCTTGCATACCAAAAAGTTTCGAATCGGTAGTGGTAACATTATTGGCAAAGGCGTTATTCAAGATTTCTTTACTTGTGCCGGTGATTTACCTTCCATGGGCTGTTCTATTCTTCATAGAACTAGTAGCCTCGCGGATGCTATAGCTATGCTTGTGGTTGAACTTGAAAGACAATTCATGCATATGCACCCTTGCATACAGAGAATTTTCTTAGAATTCTCTAATATTGAGCACTCTTCTATTAAGCGCGTTGTTACTATCTTTTTGGCTCATGAATTTAGATTTATCATAAGAGAAGCCAAAGAAATTTTTTCGCACTATAGGGTGGACGCCGGTCGTCCACCCATAGAAGCAATCCTCTATGATCAAGAACAAATTAGACGTTTTCAATCTTCGGACTATGTCGCTTTCAATGAAAATCTTAGAAAAAAGGTCCCTATCAATGTCTTGGTTGATTGCATTAATGAGCTTAATAATGATTTTGCCCTTAGAAATAATGAGCTAGCGTACTCTCTCGAGTATAAGCTCACAAGATTTTGCCAAAAGAATGCTTTCAGTGATGAAATAGTTGTGCACTATGAAGGGCCAAGGGAGGAACCCGTTCCTCCCGTGATTGATCTTGGGGATTTTTGTCCCGCTAAATTTAGCCCTTTTGATTATTTTTGCTTGCCTCAAAGGAAACTAGCTGCCGAACGTAGGGAATACGAGATGAGCTTTCAAGATCTATCTTATTATTACGGCACGACCTAGATCTATCCTTGCTTTTATGCCTAGCTAGGGGCGTTAAACGATAGCACTTGTTGGGAGGCAACCCAATTTTATTTTGTGTTTTTTGTTTTTGGTTCTGTTTAGGACTAAATAATCCATCTACCTTCTGTTTGGATGTGGTTTTATGTTTTAATTAGTGTTTGCGCCAAGTAGGACCTATAGGATAACCTACGATGATAGTTGATTTGATTCTGCTGAAAAACAGAAACCTTAGCGCTCACGAGTTTAGCTGTAATTTTTTACTGGAGAGTGATTTTGCGTTGATTCTTTTTGCTGATGATCAATAAACAAATTGTCCAGGAATTCCTATTTTGGTAGAATTTTTAGAGTTCCATAAGTTTGCATTAGTTACAGATTACTACAGCCTGTTCTGTTTTTGACAGATTCTGTTTTTCGTGTGTTGTTTGCTTATTTTGATGAATCTATGGCTAGTAAATTAGTTTATAAACCATAGAGATGTTGGAATACAGTGGGTTTAACACCAATATAAATAAAGAATGAGTTCATTACAGTACCTTGAAGTAGTCTTTTGTTTTATTTCTCTAACGGAGCTCACGAGATTTCTGTTGAGTTTTGTGTTGTGAAGTTTTCAAGTTTTGGGTGAATTCTTTTGATGGACTATGGAACAAGGAGTGGCAAGAGCCTAAGCTTGGGGATGCCCATGGCACCCCCAAGATAACCCAAGGACACCAAAAAGTCAAAGCTTGGGGATGCCCCGGAAGGCATCCCCTCTTTCGTCCACTTCCATCGGTAATTTACTTGGAGCTATATTTTTATTCACCAACATGATATGTGTTTTGCTTGGAGCGTCTTGTATTATTTGTGTCTTTGCTTATTAGTCTACCACAATAATCCTTGTTGTACACACCTTTTGAGAGAGCCATACATGATTTGGAATTTGTTAGAATACTCTATGTGCTTCACTTATAACTTTTGAGCTTGATAGTTTTGCTCATAGTGCTTCACTTATATCTTTTTTAGCGTGATAGTTTTTGCTCTAGTGCTTCACTTAGATCTTTTAGAGCACGGTGGTGGCTTTGTTTTAAAGAAACTTGATCTCTTATGCTTCACTTAGATTATTTTGAGAGTCATTAATAGCATGATAAATTGCTTAATGTTAATATACTTGGTGATCAAGATATGTGAAACTTTCTTTTGAGTGAATTGAATATTAAGATGAATTTAATGCTTAATAATTGTTTTGAGATATGGAGGTAATAATATCAAAGTCGTGTTAGTTGAGAAGTTGTGAATTTGAGAAATACTTGTGTTGAAGTTTGTAAGTCCCGTAGCATGCACGTATGGGTAAAGTTGTGTAACAAATTTGAAGCATGAAGTGCACCTGGCTTGTGCATCCTTACGAGTGGCGGTCAGGGACAAGTGATGGTATTTTCCTACCAATCTATCCCCCTAGGAGCATTGTGCATAGTACTTGATTTTTGATGGCTTCTAAATTTTTGCAATAAGTATATGAGTTCTTTTGACTAATGTTGAGTCCATGGATTATACGCACTCTCACCTTCCCGCCTTTGCTAGCCTCTTCGGTACCGTGCATTGCCTTTTCTCACATTGAGAGTTGGTGCAAACTTCGCCGGTGCATCCAAAACCCCGTGATATGATACGCTCTTTCACACATAAACCTCCTTATATCTTCCTTAAAACAGCCACCATACCTACCTATTATGGCATTTCCATAGCCATTCCGAGATATATTGCCATGCAACTTTCCACCGTTCCGTTCATCATGACATACTTTACTTTTGTCATATTGCCATTGCATGATATTGTAGTTGACATCGTATTTGTGGCAAAGCCACCATGCATTATTTTTCATACATGTCACTCTTGATTCATTGCACCATCTCGGTAAACCGCCGGAGGCATTCATATAGAGTCATATCTTGTTCTAGTTTCGAGTTGTAATTGTTGAGTTGTAAGAAAAATAAAAGTGTGATGATCATCATTATTAGAGCATTGTTCCAAGTTAGGAAAGGATGATGGAGACTATGATTCCCCCACAAGTCGGGATGAGACTCCGGACAAAAAAAAGAGGCCAAGGAAGCCCAAATAAAAAAAAGAGGCCATAAAAAAAAAGAGAAAAGGCCCAAATAAAAAAATGAGAGAAAAAGAGAGAAGGGACAATGTTACTATCCTTTTACCACACATGTGCTTCAAAGTAGCACCATGGTCTTCATATAGTGAGCCTCATATATTGTCTTGTTCATACTAGTGGGAATTTTTCATTATAGAACTTGGCTTGTATATTCCTACGATGGGCTTCCTCAAATGCCCTAGGTCTTCATGAGCAAGCAAGTTGGATGCACACCCACTAGTTTTCTTTGTTGAGCATTCATAGCTCTAGTGCATCCGTTGCATGGCAATCCCTACTCCTCATGTTGACATCAATTGATGGGCATCTCCATAGCCCGTTGATTAGCCTCGTCAATGTGAGACTTTCTCCTTTTTTGTCTTCTCCACACAAACCCCATCATCATATTCTATTCCACCCATAGTGCTATATCCATGGCTCGTGCTCATGTATTGCGTGAAGGTTCAAAAAGTTTGAGATTATTTGAGTATGAAACAATTGCTTGGCTTGTCATTGGGGGTATAGAAGCTGGGAACATCTTTGTGTGACGAAAATGAAGCATAGATAACTATATGACTTTGTAGGGATGAACTTTCTTTGGACATGTTATTTTGAGATGACATAATTGCTTTGATTAGTATGCTTGAAGTATTATTATTTTTATGTCAATAATGAAATTTTATCTTGAATCTTTCGGATCTGAATATTCATACCATGATTAAGAAGATTTACATTGAAATTATGCCAAAGTATCACTCCGCATCAAAAATTCTTTTTTATCATTTACCTACTCGAGGACGAGTAGGAATTAAGCTTAGGGATGCGATACGCTCCAACGTATCTAGAATTTTGATTGCTCCATGCTACTTTATCTACTGTTTTGGACTATATTGGGCTTTATTTTCCACTTTTATATTATTTTTGGGACTAACCTATTAACCGGAGACCCAGCCCAGAATTGTTGTTTTTTGCCTATTTCAGTGTTTCGAAGAAACGGAATATCAAACGGAGTCCAAACGGAATGAAACCTTCGGGAACGTGATTTTCTCACCGAACGTGATCCGGAGACTTGGACCCTACTCAAGAAGCTTCCGAGGAGGTCACGAGGTGGAGGGCGCCCAGGAGCGCCCCTACCTCGTGGGCCCCTCGGAGCTCCACCGACGTACTCCTTCCTCCTATATATACCTACGTATCCCCATATGATCAGAAGAGGAGCAAAAAACCTAATTCCACCGCCGCAACCTTCTGTATCCACGAGATCCCATCTTGGGGCCTGTTTCGGAGCTCCGCCGGAGGGGCCATCCACCACGGAGGGCTTCTATATCATCACCATAGCCCCTCCGATGAAGTGTGAGTAGTTTACTTCAGATCTTCGGGTCCATAGCTAGTAGCTAGATGGCTTCTTCGCTCTTTTTGGATCTCAATACAATGTTCTCCCCCTCTCTCGTGGAGATCTATTCGATGTAATCTTATTTTTGCGGTGTGTTTGTTGAGACCGATGAATTCTGGGTTTATGATCCAGTATTATCTATGGAAAATATTTGATTCTTCTCTGAATTCTTTTATGTATGATTGAGTTATCTTTGCAAGTCTCTTCGAATTATCCGTTCGGTTTGGCCAACTAGATTGGTAGTTCTTGCAATGGGAGAAGTGCATGGCTTTGGGTTCAATCTTGCGGTGTCCTTACTCAATGATGTAAAGAGTTGCAAGGCACGTATTGTATTGTTGCCATCGAGGATAACAAGATGGGGTTTTATCATATTGCATGAATTTATCCTCTACATCATGTCATCTTGCTTAAGGTGTTACTCTGCTTTTTAACTTAATACTCTAGATGCATGTTGGATAGCGGTCGATGAGTGGAGTAATAGTAGTAGATGCGAATCGTTTGATCTACTTGTCACGGACGTGATGCCTATATACATGATCATTGCCTAGATATACTCATAACTATGCTCAATTCTATCAATTGCTCAACAGTAATTTGTTCACCCACCGTACAATACTTATGCTCTTGAGAGAAGCCACTAGTGAAACCTATGGCCCCCGAGTCTATTCTCATCATATCAATCTATATCACTTTATTTACTTGCTTTGCTTTTACTTTGCCTTTACTTTTTACTTTGCATCTATCTATCAAAAATACCAAAAATATTATCTCTATCAGATCTCGCTCTCATAAGTGACCATGAAGGGATTGACAACCCCTAAGCGTTGGTTGCGAGTTTCTATCGTGTTGTGCAGGTACAAGGGACTTGCGCGTGACCTCCTACTGGATTGATACCTTGGTTCTCAAAAACTGAGGGAAATACTTACACTACTGTGCTGCATCATCCTCTCCTCTTTGGGAAAAACCAACGCAAGCTCGAGACGTAGCACCCAGCCCCATGATCCAAAAATATCAAAGCAAATCAAAATAATTAAACAAAACTCCCCCAGGGTTGTTGTTAGTTGGAGGCACTCGTTGTTTCGAGCAAGCCATGGATTGATGCTTGTTGGTGGTTGGGGGAGTATAAACCTTCACCATTCTGTTTGGGAACTACCTATAATGCATGTAGTATGGAAGATACAGCCATCTCATAGTTGTTGTGTTGACAGTGAAAGTATGCCGCTGAAAATGTTATTCAATCTCTATTTTAAAATTAAGCTCTGGCACCTCTACAAATCCATGCTTCCCTCTACGAAGGGCCTATCTATTTACTTTTATGTTGAGTCATCATTAAAAAGCACCCGCTGGAGAGCACACTGTCATTTGCATTCATTACTATTGGTTTATATTGGGTATGACTTGACTGGATCTCTTTTACCATGATATACAATGTTTAGTCAGTCCTTGATCTTAAAGGTGCTCTGCATTTATGTTTTGCGGTCTCAGAAAGGGCTAGCGAGATACCATTTTGTTATATCATGTTATGATTATTTTGAGAAAGTGTTGTCATCCGAGTTTTATTATTATGGCTCGCTACCTGATTATGCTATTGATATGAGTAATTGTGTGACCTAAGTGTTATTGTGAGTATGGTTAGTTCATAATATTTGCTGAAACTTGAATGCTGGTTTTTCATGTTTACAACAACAAGAGCAAACAGAGTTGGTAAAAGCTTTTCTTTATCACTTTCAGTTTATCAACTGAATTGCTTGAGGACAAGCAAAGGTTTAAGCTTGGGGGAGTTTATACGTCTCCAACGTATCTACTTTTCCAAACACTTTTGCCCTTGTTTTGGACTCTAACTTGTATGATTTTGAAAGTGCAACTAATCCCCGGGTGGTTTTGGTAATTAATAACAACATATATATCATTGAACTAATAGTTTCTTGAGAATCATTTTAGAAAGTTCAGTGATATGGGTATGGCAAGGACTGAAGAAGTGGACCCCTCAAAATGCTAAGGCAAGCATTGGCAAAAGCTCAAGACTCCATTTTTGGTTTAGTGATCCAAGATCACATTGAGTCCATAGGAAAGCCAATACTATTAAAAGGGGATGAGGTTATGTTAATGATCTGGTTGCTCAAAGTGCTTAGTGATACATCTCCTAAACTATCAAGCAACTCTCACTTTGCATTATACACTCATAAGTAATCTCGGTCCCACCGATTTTCCAAACCAGTCACACCGAGATGAACCACCTCACCACAAAGCCAAACCCTAGAAATTTCGGATTTTCCGATTCGAACTCGGTCTCACCGAAACTTGAGTTGCCAAGCTTCAGAACCTTCGTCATCAAATCGGTGTCACCGAGATGATGAAGTCGGTCCCACCGAGATTGGCAAGCTCTTGTCTTTGGAAGAATCGGACTAACCGAGATTGTATTTTCGGTCCCACGAAAATCCCAACGCTCACATGATTTGAACTTTCGGTCTCACCGAGTTGTCAACTTCGGTCCCACCGAGATTGGTCAAATGTGTGTAACGGTTGGATTTTGTGTGGAGGCTATAAATACCCTCCACCCCTCTTCACTCGTGGAGAGAGCCATCGAAAGAACTACCACTGTACCTTACATTTACGAGAAGAAAACTACCTACCCTTGTGTTGAGATCAAGTTGCTCCACTCCCACCATATGAAACTTGATCTCTAGCCTTCCCAAGTTGCTTTCCACTCAATCCTTTCTTCCATCACAGCCAAATCAGTGAGGAGAGTTGAGTGTTGGGAGATTATCATTTGAAGCACAAGAGCAAGGAGTTCATCAACATCAACACCATCTATTACCTTTTGGAGGGTGGTGCCTCCTAGATTGGTTAGGTGTCGCTTGGGAGCCTCCGTCGAGATGTGGAGTTGAACCAAGAAGTTTGTAAGGGCAAGGAGATCGCCTACTTCGTGAAGATCTACCCCAGTAAGGCTAGCCCTCCGTGGGCGAGGCCATGATGGCATAGACAAGGTTGCTTCTTCGTGGACCCTTCGTGGGTGGAGCCTCCGTGGACTCTCGCAGCCGCTACCTCTCGTGGGTTGAAGTCTCCATCAACGTGGATTGACGATAGCACCACCTATCGGAACCACGAGAAAAATCTCCGTGTCTCCAAATTGCGTTTGATCTTCTCCACCTCTCCTTACTACATGTGTAATTTACTTTCCGCTGCCTATACTCTAGAATTGCATGTGTAGGGTGATACTTGACTTGATCATTATCGTGAATCTGCCAAAAACTTGTCTTTATCAAAAGGCTGAATTTTTATATTGTCAAGTAGTCTAATCACCCCCCCTCTAGACACACTTTCGATCCTACAGATTTGAATGAAACTAACCCGGACTGACATTGTTTTCAACAGAACTGCCATGATGTTGTTTTATGTGTAGAAAAGAAAAGTTCTTAGAATGTCCTGGAAATCCACGGACGCACTTTTTGGAATTAATAAGAATTTCTAGGCGAAAGAAATACGCCAGGGGGCCCACGGCCTGTCCACGAGACAGGGGGCGCCCCCCCCTAAAGGGCACGACCCCCTATCTCGTGGGCCCCCTGGACCTCCACCGACCTCAACTCCAACTCCATATATTCACGTTCGGGGAGAAAAAAATCAAGGAGCAATTTTCATCGCGTTTTACGACACGGAGCCGCCGCCAAGGCCTAATCTCTCTTGGGAGGGCTGATCTGGAGTCCGTTCGGGGCTCCGGAGAGGGGGATTCATCGCCGTCGTCATCATCAACCATCCTCCCTCACCAATTTCATGATGCTCACCGCCGTGCGTGAGTAATTCCATCGTAGGCTTGCTGGATGGTGATGGGTTGGATGAGATTTACCATGTAATCAAGTTAGTTTTGTTAGGGTTTGATCCCTAGTATCCACTATGTTCTAAGATTGATGTTGCTATGACTTATGCTTAATGCTTGTCACTAGGGCCCGAGTGCCATGATTTCAGATCTAAACCTATTATGTTTTCATGAATATATGTGTGTTCTTGATCCTATCTTGCAAGTCTATAGTCACCTATTATGTGTTATGATCCGACAACCCCGAAGTGACAATAATTGGGATACTTCTCGGTGATGACCATAGTTTGAGGAGTTCATGTATTCACTATGTGCTAATGCTTTGTTCGGTTCTCTATTAAAAGGAGGCCTTAATATCCCTTAGTTTCCACTAGGACCCGCTGCCACGGAGGGTAGGACAAAAGATGTCATGCAAGTTCTTTTCCATAAGCACGTATGACTATTTACGGAATACATGCCTACATTACATTGATGAATTAGAGCTAGTTCTGTGTCACCCTATGTTATAACTATTACATGAGGAATCGCATCCGGCATAATTATCCATCACTGATCCATTGCCTACGAACTTTTCACATATTGTTCTTCGCTTATTTACTTTTCCGTTGCTACTGTTACAATCACTACAAAACCCAAAATCATTACTTTTGCTACAGTTACCTTTATTATCATATTACTTTGCTACTAAATACTTTGCTGTAGATACTAAGTTATCCAGGTGTGGTTGAATTGACAACTCAACTGCTTATACTCAAGAATATTCTTTGGCTCCCCTTGTGTCGAATCAATAAATTTGGGTTGAATACTTTACCCTAGAAAGCTGTTGTGATCCCCTACACTTGTGGGTTATCAGGGTGCCAATGCCCCCCTCAGCGGCATGGATGCCCGCCGTCGACCGCTTCCTTGGACCAATGCCAGTCGCCTCTTCCCGCCAGTTGACTCGCTCTGAAGTCCAGAACATTTTGGCCTTCCTTGAAGCTAGACCAACGTCCAGGAGTACGCCAACAACGGCGCAAGACGCCCCCGTCGCCGTCGGTCAGTGGCCCGACGACACACAGAGCACGGCAGAGGAGCCGCTTCCCACCGCGAGACGCCCCCGCCACCGCCGCATAATCTAAATTTGCCATGAAAAACATTTGGATTGCAATGCTTAAAATCCGAACGTTTATCATATCCGTTTATTTTATATCGATCGTCGTATAATTTAAAGTTGGAGTCAAACTGAACGAAATCTATGGTTTGATCGATTGAATGTTCTGCTAGAGCCATATCAAATTAAATATAAAACATCATTAAGCCACATGTATTCCTTGTCATCCAACGACCTAGACTGCTTCAATGTCGAGCGCTCAACACGTTTAGCATGCAGTTAATTTCATGCCAAAAATAGTGTTAATCACATAACAACACGCAAATAATATCCTAGTACTTAATATCCGCATGCACTTAATATACTACCAAATTAACGTGCATTGCACGTACACACTGACTAGTGCTGATAGTACGTGAAACTGGTGTCGTGACTTGTGAACGCGTCCAGATATGGTCAACTGCAACATCGCCCGCGAGTTCTTCCTGTTTGCCCGTGTGTCTAAACGCAGAAGGGGAGGAGAGAGAGCACACATGGAACCCACCAGTAAGTGAAGGCGAATAGTACTAAAAATAATATTACATGTTATCCATTAATTAGGCTATGGTAATATAAAAACATTATGTGAACAAAGGGGTGGTACAAAAAACATTGCTATTCTACGTATGTTGCCTATTGACGTGCGGCTTGAAGGCCCGGTCGCATGTTCGATCCTCGTCCTTTATTTATTAATTTGTATATGGGTCAAAATTTGTTTCATGACATGTGGGCCCCTCGGTGTGTAGTTTGTAGCACTTTAATTTGTGGGTCGAAATTTGTTCCATTCCAAGTGGACTATCGGTGTGTAGTTTTGTAGCTTATTTATAATAATTAAAGAGAACAACATAGTTTTTTCAATAATACCATGGTGCGACGTTGAAGGCGAGAAAGGACGTGCGAGAGAGCAATGACCGAGCCAGAGGGAAATCAACTAGGGGAGTTGCGTGGGTTGCAACGGTGTTTGGAGTAGTTGTGGGCCGGATGCAACGAAAATATAATCTGAACCAACGGGAATAAATGCCTACACAAAATAATCCAAGGTTGGAGTGCCCCTTGCAATGTAAATAGCTCCGGCTTTGCGAGGGGTGGAAAGGTAGTAGCTTCAACGCATGGAAGATACGGTGTGAGAAAGCGAGGTCAATCGAGAGACATATAGATAGAGAGATAAAGTGAGTGTGGTCCAACATTCATTGAACAAATATATATGCTCTGGAGAGATATTGTCCGATTGAGCTTTTGGCAAGGGTGAGGGCTGTAAGATACAGCTTGAGAGATGATCCAGTCACAGACATGTAGATATATTTTGTGCGTGGGAGAAAGCAAGGTCAACCGATCACATAGGGTCGGATCGGAAGAGTGAGACGGGTTGGAGAGAGTGACCTAGATAGACAATGTGCGTGAGAGAGTATACAATGTGAATAGGTCGAATTGGGCTCAAACATGGTGATATATCATTTTTGTCTGAGAAAGAGCAAGGTCAATCGAAACATACACACAGAGAGAGAGAGAGAGAGAGATATTGAGTGAGTGTGGCCCACCATGAGGTCGAAAGAGTGGCGGCGGCTTGGATGGACTGACCTAGATAGACAATCTACGTGAGAGGGTATAGAGTGTGTCGATCGAGGCCCGAATAGGGAGATATATCATTTGTGTGTGAAAGAAAACGAGGTTAAACGAGACTCAGATAAAGAGAGCGAGATTGGCGAGTGTGGCCCGCCGTGCAGAAGAAAGAGTGAGACAGTCTCGAGGGAGTGACCTAGATATACAACGTGCGTGCGTGCGCACGAGAGGTTGGGGGGCTAGATAGGCAATGCATGTATTTAGCGCGAGAGGGTGAGAGGGAGAGGGGGGAGAGAGAGAGCTCGGCATGGGGTGCAATGGCGGGTGTGTGAGGTAAATACATTTGGTAACAAAGTGGAAAAGGGGGTTGTGTAGTTGAGAGACTTAGAGATCAAAACATGGAGAGAAAGAATGAATGCGTGTTGGAAACCGATAGCTTCCTAAGGTGGTTAGGAGAGGAAGATTGACCGATACAGGAAGTATGTAGCGTTTGTGCGGGGGGTGGCTAAAAACAACATTTGAATGTACATAGTACGAGACTTAATATCGATGTTTCAATTCGGTGTACATTGTAAGATTTGAACCGAGGACCAGGCATACGGGTAATTATTTCGAATTCATGCCATACTAAGTTTCGAAAAGTTGACATTGACTCAATCTGTTGTGCTTTTTTGTAGGTCATATGTTTGAATCCATCCAAAAGTTTTCTCACTACCATGGTGTTCATCATATACATATGAATTTGTATTAAAAAAGTAGCATGGATACAGTGAAATGTGAAATCCACGTTAGAATTGGAGCTCGCTACGTGACACACACTCTAATTCAAATAACTAACTACGTGACACACACTCTAATTCAAATAACTAATTATGTGACACACACTCTAATCCATGTTAGCGTGGGTACCATTTTGATTTTTTTTCAAATAACTCCTCATTAATTAATTTATAGTACTCCCTCCTTCACTTTTATAAGACCTTGAAGACAATTCAGACAATGTGCAAAACAATTCGTTTTAAGTTGTCTGAGACGACTTACAAAAGTGAATGGAGGGAGTATCTCATTTCGAATGACTAATTATTGCAAGGAAAACACGGGCATGGTAATACATACAGATTCGTTTGGAAATGAAAGAAGATTCGTTTGCATTCTCAAATGTAGGCACACCAGGCAAACCAGGGTCGTGTCAGGGTGGATGCTGCTTTGGTGCCTTAAAGGCAACTTCCCTTGGGTCACTGACATGTGGGCCAGCCACCTGTTGGGCCCACATGTCATGGACACAAAGGCAGGTGCCTTAAGGCACCAAAGCATAGTCTTGTCGGGGTGGTCGCGTGTGTCGGACGGACGCGTAGCACCCAGCCACCCACCCACCCCCCCCCCCAAAAAAAAGGACAACGACAAAATAAGTTCGCGCTTCCACATTTTCGATTGAAATATCTGGCGGCCCCAATTCCAGCCCTGCAAAATCTCTCTTCTCCACCATCCCCTTCCGCGCCCAGATTGCTCAAATCCCTAATTCGCCGCCAACCCAAGCAAAGTTCGAATTGCCCCTCATCTCGTCTCTTTCGCCACCATTCCCCACCTCTGTGCCGGACGACGACGACGAAGACGACGGTCGCACTTCACCACCGCACCGGAGCTACCTCATCTATGCCCTCATCCACCGCGCCGGGTGGTCCACCGACAACGTCGGCCACCACAACCGACGTGCCTCACAGACACCACCACATCAGGTGCGCTTCACCGACGCCATCTCCCAGCTCACCGGGGCTAGTTCACCGAGCACATCATCGCACCTCCACCCCCCGAGGCCGTTGGGGCTTCACCAACGGTCTCGTCCACCGCATCGTAGTGCTCCGCTGCCACTCAAGATCTACATCCGTGCGCGGCCAGCCAACGTCACCGCATCACCCTCAACGGCTTTGAAGTGACCCGCACTCTAGCTAGGCGAGCATGCCCAAACGCCGCCCAAACTAGGTATCCACACATCACTCCCTTGTGCAATTGCTCCTACGATGTTTGGATATCCTTTCACCGCTCTCTTAGCTTACACGCCTATGCAACTCTGACTTTAACTCTTATTTCTTCTGGAGATATCATCTGAAACAAGCAAATCTATTTTTTAGCGAAGCATGATGGCGCTAAGGGATTTGGTACACATCTTGCACACCCGTATAACCTTGTAAGTATCTGTCCTCCGGTACAACATCAAGGTCGATTCCTCTTATTTGATCAACCATTCGCCGTGTCAAAAATGCAGAGGAGGATGCAAGGAGCACAAGGCCTGCACATCCAAGCAAGTGGTAACATGGACTTGTACATGGAACATCCCAAGCGCAAGCAGAGCTGCAGCGAGCCTGTACAACGAGCTAGCGTAAGTCCCTGCATTTCATTTAATTCATACTGGCATTCGTGTATGATTTGTGTGCAGGGCTGATCCACGAATTCAAGTTACTAGGGGAGAACATTTAACTTAAAAAATACGAAGGCACTTGCACTCCGGAAATCAACATAACTTGAGAAATGTGAAGCTACATGCACTTTGAAAACCAGCTAATGATCCAAAGTAGTTTAGATTATAAACACTAAATGATGCAAGCACCAAAAACACAAAATGTAACATGGTGTACAAGCACTACAAACATGGTCTGTACCTGCTTGAATTATTCGTTCTCTCGCTGAAAATATCAAAGTGTAATTGCACGTATAACCAGTGCTCAAACTGCATATCAATATATCTATCCTGCACAAGTATGCCAATAGTTTCAAACAACAGATTAGAAAAGTATTTATGCTATGTTGTCATGATACGAGGACTTTCTGGTAGATGGCCTCGATGTTTCCTCAAGCTATGAAAATGCACTATAATTTGCTTGTCATCAATGCCTGCAAATCTCTGTCTCTCTCAACATAGTAGATCATCATTAGACACTAAATCCTTCAATGAGCTTGCAAAATGCTTGCATTAGATCCCTCATTAGACACTATATGTTCATCACCAGGAGCATGTAAAATGTTTGCATCAAATCCTTCATTAGCGATTGCATTCATTAGACACTTGTGCTCATGAACAACATGAGCTTGTATGTTTGCACCAGAAACTTGATTAGATACATCAGATTCAGTCAGTTTAGTATTGATTGGGGGGAGTTATAAAATAAGTAGAAATTGGTTTCATTTTCTCATAGATTCCCTACATACAAGCAATTTTACAACACCATCAGGTTTAACTATTGGCCAAAAATTGAAGAGTTGAATTAGATATAATCAGGGATGTGATGTACCTGCTCGTTGTGCATGCTACTCTTGCAAGCTGCGACTGTCCGTTTGCGCAAGCTCGATGCCCATGCCCGTGCTGCCGCCGCTGCCTCCCACGCAGGCTACACCCAGGGTTGGATCTTCATCTTCTTGCCCTTCCGTTCACTTGAAGCCCGGCGACCGCCCTCCAACGACGGCGCGAGGAAGTGTTGTGTCGGTCTGTCCAGCGGCGGCTAGGTTAGGAGTAAACCAGACTAGAGGATGGAGCGAATGAATTGGGATTTTCCTGTTGTCGATCGATATGGAAGGCGCTCGTTTGGGCCACGAGCTTGCTATAGGGCCTGCCTTGCACTTATGTTATTGGCCCATCCAAATAGAAACATTTTTCTTCATTTTTTTACATTGCGTGCTCGTGCGTTGGGACGAACAAAACTAGCGTGGGCCAACCTGGACGACTCAAGCTAGGTGCACACTTTCCATCCACCTGAGGCGGCCGCCCATACCAGCCCCTATGGTGGCGTCGCCCCTTTTTGCGTGTATGATTGGATAGTGAAAAATATTCTAGTGGCGCTTTTGATTTACTCACAGAATTGTTGAATTGCTTGTTTCTATGAACTGAGTTCGCCAATAATGTGAAGGATGCCAGTCTTTTCATCCTATTGTAGATTGCTTAGATCTCGATATGCCAAAAGTAATCGCATGAAATATACAGTAAAAGCCAGTGTGATGTGTGTGGCTATAACTAGTCCGACTACACGTCCTCATATAACATATCAAGGATGCACCATCTTACCAGATTAACCATTCGACTTACCCATGCAGTTTGGGAAGAAAGAAGTATTGGGACTGTGTATCCAAGCAATTGATGCCATGGACTCCTTCGTACAACCTTGTAAGAGAAAAAGAAGTTGCAGTGTGCTCGCATAAAGAACGAGCGTAAGTTCGATTATTCGCTTCTCGAATTTTAGTTAGCCACTTATTGCAAAATTGTTCAATTACGTTGCTTGGCTTAATTTAGTTTGCTATCGATTACATAATGCCACAGCCTGTTAATCATATTGTAGATCGCGCTATCTATGTGTTTGATACTTATCGTTAAGAATTACCTGCTTGCCTTAACTTAAATATCTACTTGTTTGTTTAATCGCTTGTTGCTGCAACAATGGTTACAATGATGTTAATAACTAATTTTCAGTATCCAATTGAAACTCTTTAATTCCTTGTTTGTTTAACTGGTTTGCTGTTATAACTCCCAGTTGATATGTTTTGCTAACTTCAACTGTTCTGAATCCAATTGGAACTTTAATGGCAAAACAGGTTAGCCCAAGATCAAAGAGCGAGGTCCCCATGGACGTTGCATCATCCCACAGCAGTGGCACCGGCCCAATCGTGCATTATGAATTGCCAACGGCTGATGCTCTAGAGGCTAAACTAGTGGTAGAAAGAGATTCTGCTTCTGCACTTAGATATGAAGTTGACATGTTGAGGAAGCAAACAACACAATCACAAGCAGTACTCAAGACAACCATTAAATATTTGGTGGATTTCAAAATGAAGCAAGCTGAGACTGACCAGATTGTTAAGGTCCTGAAGGAAAAAAGGAAATTAAATTCCTACTTGGTAAATCATAGGTGAAATGTTCTTTCCATCGTTGAATAACCTTTGTGTTGTTTGTTCATGTAATCAATCAAACCATTTGTTTAGAGATCATGTAATAATTGTTTTTTTTGTTTTTTGGTTTGTAATTTTATTTGAGCACAAGTCTGTATTAATTGATAAGACTCGGAGACATTTCATTTGGATTGTTGTGCCAGACCTACAAATATGCCAATCGGGCTGAATGTGCATTCAGCAATAGTAGTAGTATAGATGGACCATAAGTGTTCGAACTTAATAAATTTAGCGGGGCCGAGTACAGCCCCTAGCACGTGTCGAACCACGTGTATCTGTCGGATATAAGGAATAGCGCAGATGACAAGGAAAAAATTCAACACCCAACCAAAAAGGTGGTAATCATCTGTGCCCTTTGTATCTTTATTGATATTTCGATGAAACATAATGTTGTTCAATGCTAAGGTCATATTGCATGCCTAAAGAAGAGAGAATTTTACATACGGGGAAGTCTAACACAAGGTCTAAAAACCATAGTTCGGAAAAGAAACTTTAATGATGCCTTGCCGCACGTCTGCACCTTTCCTCCTTAGTAGTGAGTCCTTTGAGAGGATTGTTTGATGGCTGGGACATGCTAACCTTAAAAGGATCTCCTATGACAACCATCCTGTAAGTAGAGCTCTTGATGAACCTGCGTGAAAAGAAAAAGGAAGGGGGTATGTGGTCCATTTATGGTCAAGCCGTGCAATGGACCTATTCTGCAGCGTGCCTCCGGCGTCGCCCAGGGTATTTTTAGTGTGTAATTATGTACGCGCGGTACCTGAACCGCCACCTGGTGGGGTGATCGGCAGAGGCCGAACTGCTAATCAATGTCCTGATCCGCTGATCTATGCGTGGACTGGACTCGTTTGGATGCGTTATTGGCTTTATTGGCCTGTGAACTGCTCGGCTTGATAAGGCTGCTATACACTTTGACTGCAAGGGTCGTGGTGTGTTCTTCAGTACGGAGAGAGCGCTCCATATTACCATTGACTGTAATAACGCCACGAGTTCCAGGCATTTTGAGCTTCAAGTAAGCATAATGGGGGACTGCGTTAAAGCGTGCAAAGGCGGTTCATCCGAGCAGTGCATGGTAACCACTACGGAAAGGGCGATGTCAAAGATTAACTCTTCGCTGCGAAAGTTATCTGGGGAGGCGAATACTACCTCCAGTGTGACTGAGCCTGTACAACAGGCCTCCACTCCTGGTATCACGCCTTTAAAGGTAGTGTTACTAGGCTTAATTCTTGATGGGTTAACCCCATCTTTCGGATAGTATCTTGATAGATCAAGTTGAGACTGCTTCCTCCGTCCATGAAGACTCTATTGAGGTGGTATCCGTCGATAATTGGGTCAAGGACCAAGGCAGCCGAACCCCCATGACGGATACTAGTTGGGTGATCCTTGCGATTGAAGGTGATCGGGCAAGCTGACCATGGGTTAAACTTGGGGGCAACAGGCTCTACGGCATAGACGTCCCGTAACGCGCGTTTGCGCTCCCTTTTGGGGATGTGAGTGACATATATCATGTTCACTGTTTTCACCTCGGGGGGAAATTGTTTCTGACCCTCGGTGTTCGGCTGACAGGGCTCATCATCGTCTTCGCTTGGGGGCCCTTTCCCCTTGTGCTCGGTATTTAACTTACCGGTCTGTTTGAAAACCCAACAGTTCCTGTTGGTATGATTTGCAGGTTTATCGGGTGTGCCATGAATCTAACAGGGCCTCTCAAGGATTTTATCTAAGTTGGATGGCCCGTCTTTGCCTTTGAAAGGTTTCTTTCACTGACCGGACTTCGGGCCGCTGAATCTGGCATTGACTGTCGTATCATCTGCGTCGTTGTTGTTGCTATTCCGACGTTTGTTTTTATTGCGGCGAGGTTTACCGCTGCCGTCCCATACCTTAGAGGTGCCGGGGTCACTTGAGTTGTTGCTTCTACGAGCCAACCAGCTGTCTTCGCCCGCACAGAAGATGGTCATAAGTGCCGTTAAGGCTGCCATGGTCTTCGGCTTTTCCTGCCCGAGGTGTCAGGCTAGCCATTCATCACGGACATTGTTCTTAAAGGCCGCTAAGGCTTCGGCGTCCGGACGAGTCTACGATCTGGTTCTTTTTAGTTAAAAACCGATTCCAAAGCTTGTGAGTTGATTCACTTGGCTGCTGAATTATGTGACTTAGGTCATCAGCATCCGATGGCCGGACATGAGTGCCCTGGAAGTTAGCCCTAGAGGCATCTTCCAAGTCTTCCCAGGTTCCAATGGAGTTTTCTGGGAGGCTGTTTAGCCAGTGTCGTGTTGGTCCCTTCAGCTTTAGGGGAGGTATTTAAAGGCATGGAGATCATCTCCTCGAGCCATATGGATGTAGAGAAGAGAATCTTCAATCCAGATGGCTGGATCCATCGTTCGATCGTATGGTTCGATGTTTATGGGTTTAAATCCTTCTGGAAAATGATGTTCCATAACTTCATCAGTGAAGCATAGGGGTTGTGCGGCTCCTCTGTATTTCGCAATGTCGTGGCGGAGACCGGCTGACATCTGAGTTCGGTATTGATCCCGAACATATTAATGGTCGTCACGCCGGGCTTCATAGCTATTATCTCGTGCGGGGGCCCGCCCCCTTGATCCGTAGATTGATCTAGTCTGACCAGCTTTATAGGCTAGGTCACATTGCAAGTCATATGTATATCCCGTGGCTGCAGTCTCCCTACCTCTACGAAGAGGGGGTGCGGATTGGTGTTCGGCTTGATATGCCGCTTTGTCCCTTCCACGTGGTGGTCGGTCTGGTTGATCTGCCTGTTTGTATTTCGACGGTATTGGTTCAAGGACTTCATCGTCGAATTGAGGCAGCAGCTTGCGCCTGTGGTAACTTTTGATAGGTCGTTCTTGACCGTATTCCTCAGCGGCTAGGACCTTAGTCCACCTCTCGTTCAGCGTGTCTTGCTCTTCTTTGAGCTGTTGTTGCTTCCTCTTCAGGCTCCGAGTTGTGGCAATGAGTTGTTGCTTGAAGCGTTCTTGATCGAGGGGTTCTTCTAGGACAATGAAGTCTTCATCACCAGCGGCATTAGTTGTTATCCTCCGCGTCTTCGTTGTTAGTGTGTCCAAGGTTGTATTCACTCTCTTCCCTTTCATCCTATTCGAACGTGGGCTCGACAGGGTGTTCGGGATCTTCAGCATTGTCCAGGATCTCATTATCTCCGGTGTCAGTGTTGCTATCCTTTGCCCGACGTGATCTTGAGCGGCGCCGCTGACGTTGGTGCTTTGGTGGTTTATCGACGGGCTTGTCCTTGTTTGGCTTTGGGTTGTCCTCGTCATTCTTTGGAGTGTCCACCATGTACACGTCATAAGTTGAGGTGGTCGTCCAACACCCCATAACGGGTGGGACTTGGTTTGGTTCATCTTCGGCATCATCGTCCATGCCGTCGATGTCCTCGGATGCATAGTCCAACATGTCGGTTAAGTCCTCGATAGTGGCTATTAAGTGGGTGGTGGGTGGGGCGTAAAATTCCCCTCTCTCAGCCCCCAGTCCAGGCTAGGTGCAGTTTGGAGGTAGAGCCTCCGTGATGGCGAGAGACTGCATCAGACCCAATGCTTCATCTAAGAGCGTGAGCGAGAACCGTGGGTCTTCCGGGATGTGTTCGGCTTGGAGCGCCTGATCGGATCCGTTAAGTGCGGACCTGGCAGTTCGGAACGGTTGCCCAGAGCTAGATTTAAGCCTGCGTCTGAGTCTTTGGTAGGAAGTTTGATAAGGGGAATTAGTTTGGCGGGGTTTATGCTCCCGTCTTCGGATCTTAATACCTTCCCCGGATCTAGGGCCGAGGTGAGTGTGGGTGCTGACCCCTGGATGAGGTCCGGCAGGGGATCCGAAGAGTCTTCTTGGATGGGACACGGAGTGGCGGCCAAGGCTGCAAACTCATCAAAGACCAAGTCTCCTCGGATGTCAGCAACATAATTCAGGTTTCCAAACCAGATCTGGTGGCCGAGGATGTAACTATCGACCTGCTCGAGGCGGCCGATCGAGTTGGCTCAAAGCACAAAGCCACCAAACACAAAAACCTGTCCAGGAAGAAAAATCTCCCTGGATGCAGCGTCACCATTGACGAAGAGGTGAGCCATTGATCCTTCTATCGACGATACCGCGGAGCTCTCAATGAAAGCACCAATGTCGGTGTCAAAACCGGCAGATCTCGGGTAGGGGGGCCGAAGTTGTGCGTCTGAGGATCAATAGTAACAATGGAGAAGGGACACAATGTTCACCCAGGTTTGGGCCCTCTTAATGGAGGTAAAACCCTACTCCTGCTTGATTATATTCGAGGGTATAGGGGTTACAAGAGTTTATCTACCTCGAGATCGATTCGGCTAACCCTATATAGCTAGCCTAGCAATTTTATGATCATGTCTCCGATTTACCCCCCGGTTTATATAGACACCGGAAGGGCTTAGGGCTGTACAAAGCGGTTTTACAAAAAGGAATAAGATATCTGGACACCTATACTTGCCATCCACGCATGTGAGAGCCCCCACCGGACACGAGGGATAATCTTCCATCTTGTATCTTGACGGCCCATCAGTCCGGCCCACGTTAATAGATCGGACGCCCGGGACCCCTAATCCAGGACTCCCACACCAGCAAGCTTAAATAATCCACAAATTTCATCCACATCTATCAAATGCATATCGGGATGCTTCGTTTCGTCTCCTGCATATGGATTAGCTAGCAGTTGCTCTATCATACCGAAGGAATTTCATAACCAATATTTTCAGTATGTGTATTAGGTTGAGGGGCAACTCTTTGTGTTTCTGGTCGAGGTGAAGATACCCCTAACAAACCCCTCAAAGGATTGTTTTCCATAGTAACAAGTGACAATAAATTTTAGCACGTAATATAAAATTTTCCTTACCGATTTCCACTTACCACGAGTGCTTCACTCCTCGGCAATAGCGCTAGAAAAGAGTCTTGATGACCCACAAGTATAGGGGATCAATCGTAGTCCTTTCTATAAGTAAGAGTGTCAAACCCAGCGAGGAGCAGAAGGAAATGACAAATGGTTTTCAGCAAGGTAATTTCTACAAGCACTGAAATTGTCGGTAACAGGTAGTTTGATAGCAAGATAATTTGTAATGAGCAAGTAACAGTAATGGTAACAAAAGTGCAGCAAGGTAGCCCAGTCCTTTTTATAGCAAAGGACGGGCTGGAATGGTCTCTTATAATAAGCAAAGCGTTCTTGACGGCACACAGGAATTTCATCTAGTCACTTTCATCATGTTAGTTTGATTCGCGTTCGCTAGTTTGATAATTTGATATGTGGGTGGACCAGTGCTTGGGTGTTGTTCTTACTTGAACAAGCCTCCCACTTATGATTAACCCCCTCGCAAGCATCCACAACTACGAAAGAAGAATTAAGATAATAATCTAACCATAGCATTAAACATATGGATCCAAACCTATCCCTTAGGGAATAGCACATAAACTAGGGTTTAAGCTTCTGTCACTCTAGCAACCCATCATCTAATAACTACTCCACAATGCATTCCCTTAGGCCCAAGGATGGTGAAGTGTCATGTAGTCGACGCTCACATAACACCACTAAGGGAATCACAACATACATATTATCAAAATATCGAACGAATATCAAATTCACATGATTACTTGCAACATGACTTCTCCCGCGGCCTCAAGAACAAAGGAAACTACTCACAAATAATATTCATGCTCAAGATCAGAGGGATATTAAATAGCATAATGGGTCTGAACATATAATCTTCCACCAAATAAATCGTCTAGCATCAACTAGAAGATGCAATCAACACTACTAGTCATCCACAGGTACCAATCTGAGGTTCCGATACAAAGATTGAACAAAAGAGATGAACTAGGGTTTTGAGATGAGATGGTGTTGTTGAAGATGTCGATGGAGGTTGGCCTCCCAAATATGAGAGGGTTGTTGGTAATGACGATGGCTTTGATTTCCCCCTGCGGGAGGGAAGTTCCCCCGGCGGAATCGCTCCGCCGGAGGACAAAACTGCTCCTGCCCAAGCTCCGCCTTGAGACAGCGTTGCTTCGTCCCGAAAGTCCTCCTCTTATTTTTTTTCTAGGTCAAAAGACCTTATATATCAGAAGATGGGCACTAGAGGTGGGCTAGGGTGCCCACTACCCACCAGGGCGCGCCAGGGGTATCTGGCGTGCCCTGGTGCCTTGTGGCCACCTGGATGTCCCCCTCTTGTAGTTCTTCTCTCCAATATTTATTATATATTCCAAAATAATTCTCCGTAAAATTTCAGCTCATTTGGAGATGTGCATAATAGGTATCTCTAACATAGCTTTTTCAGGTTCGGAATTCCAGCAGCCGGCATTCTCCCTCTTTGTGTAAACCTTGCATATTATGAGAGAAAAGGCATTATAATTACCCCATAAAGTGTTATAATGCATAAAAACAATATAAATAACAGTAGGAAAACATGATGCAAAATGGACGTATCAGGAACATGTATTTGACATTAAGAAATCAGTAGCGATAAACTGAACAATCATTTGCTATGCTAATGGATGGGTCTTGTCCATCATACCATTCTCATAATGATGTGATCCCGTTATCAAACAATGACTCATGTGTATGGTCAGGAAACCTTAACCATCTTTTGGTCAACGAGCTAGTCTAGTAGAGGCTTACTAGGGACTTGGTATTTGTTTATGTATTCACATATGTATTTAAGTTTCCGATCAATACAATTATAGCATGAATAATAAACCTTTATAATGATTAAGAAAATATAATGATAACCACTTTATTATTGCCTCTAGGGCATATTTCCAACAGGATGCACCTGTGAAGTTTTCACCACATCTCGACGTGAGAAAGGGCAATGCACGGTACCGAAGAGGCTAGCAAATTGCGGAAAGGTAAGAGTGCATATAATCCATGGAATCACATTAGTCATAAAGAACTCACATACTTATTGCAAAAGTTTATTAGCTCCTAAAGCAAAGTAGTACCACGCATACCCCTAGGGGGGTAGATTGGTAGGAAAAGACCATCGCACATCCTCGATCGCCACTCATAAGAAAGACAATCAATAATAAATCATGCTCCAACTTCATAGCATAACGAGAGACTATACGTGCATGCTTCAGGAACCACAAACCTTAACACCAATATTCTTACTAACCACAACCATTAGTACCTCCCACATATTATCATCTCTATATCAAAAAACTATTGCAAGGAATCAAACATATCATATTCAGTGATCCATAAGTTTTATGTAGGATTTTATGACTAACCATGTGTATGACCAATTCCTGGTGACTCTCTAAATAAATATAAGTGAAGTATGAGAGTTTAATTCTTTCTAGAAAATACCATGCTCTAATAAATATAAGTGAATCAAAAGAGCATTCTACAAATAACGGTTTTCTATGTGAAGAGAAACAGGCAATCCAAACTTCAAAAGTTGTAAGTGAAGCACATGAAGCATTCTATAAAGCCATACACAAAATATATAAGTGAAGTGCAAAGAGAATTCTATAAATAAACCAAGGACTATCTCATACCAGCGTGCATTATTAAAAGAAAAATAAAAAAACACGACGCTCCAAGATTTATGCATATCACGTGAACAAAACAAAAACCGAAACATATAGATACTTGTTGAAGAAAGATGGGATGCCTTCCGGGGCATCCCCAAGCTTAGACGCTTGAGTCTCCTTGGATATTTACTTAGGGTGCCTTGGGAATCCCCAATCTTGAACTCTTACCTCTCCTCCTTCTCCTCATATCGAGACCTCCTCGATCTTCGAACACTTCATCCACACAAAACTTAACAAAACCCTCGTGAGATCCATTAGTATAATAAAGCAAATCAGTACTTTAAGTACTGTTGCAAAACCATTCATATTTTATTTTGCACTATCCCTACTGTATTATAACTTCTCCATGGCTTATACCACCGATACACTCCATAGTTCCATCAAACTAAGCAAAACAATGCATCAAAAACAGAATTTGTGAAAAACAAGATAGTCTGTAGCAATCTGAACTTTGCCATACTTTTGTAGCTCCAACACTTCTGAAAAAATAGGACAAAATAAAAATTTTGCAAAGCAGTATTGTGTAAAAATTTCGGAAACTTTTGACGTTCCAGTAAAATATGTAAATTTGCGCACTACAACAAAAGTTTCTGTTTTTGTACTGCACATACCAAACAAGCAATCTAAACATCCTAAAGGCAAATCTTGGCACATTTTTTTTATAATACAATGGGATAATTATTTTTGTTGAAAAGTTTCTGTAATCAAGGTTCACAAAGTTTCTATGGGCATGAACAAAGTTCAAGGCTAGCTCCCACTTTAACAATGCTCGTCTCTCTCACTTCCATTTTTCTTTTTGAAAAAGTTTTGGGTTCCCCTCTATCTTTTTTGTTCTAAACTTTATAAAAGCACACAACAGAATAAACTGACTCTCTAAAACTTCCGGATTTTCTCCATGGCAGCGCTTTCTTTAAAGCCATTAAGCTAGGCATAAGGTGCTCAAGTAATTGATCCACCCGGATCCCAAGGTATATCAAAGCCAATTTTAATTAGCAATGATTTGTATTTTAGTAGTGAGCACAAAGCAACATATATCATGCAATGAAGAAGTCTAACTCTCTTCCTATGCATCGGCATGTCATAAAAGAACAATCCATGCACATCAAGTAAAGACCAATACATAGTATAAATAGTTTCTTGCAATTTTATCGTGTTGGAAACATAGAGAGGTTGAGATGTAGTTCCTCTCTCATAATAATAACAAGTAGAAGCAATAAGCACATGCATATTATATTCATAAAAATTATCATGTGAAATAGTAAAACGCAACCCATCAATATAATCCTTAATCAGAACAAACTTCTCTGATATAGTGTCGTTAGGAGAATTCAAAAAGATAATATGACTATCATGTTTGGGTGCAATACCAACAATTTTATTTTAACATAAGGAACTATAGCAAGTTCATCTCCATAAGCATAATTCAAATTGGCATCATGGCCAGAAGCATAGCAAGCATCGAGTTCATCAAAAAGGTATATTTCAAATGAATCAACGAGATCATAGAAATTATCATAGCATTCATCCTTCGGTAAGCATGAAGGGAAATTAAACAATGTATGGGAAAAAGAGTTACTCTCATTAGAAGGTGGGCACGGGTGATCAATCTGCGCTTCCTCCTTTTGTTCTTCGCTCTCCTCCTCGTCTTTTTCATCTAATGAGCTCACAGTCTCATCGATTTCTTCGTCCATAGTTTCCTGCAAAATATTAGTATCTTCTTGGACAACGGAGACTTTCTCAACAAATACATCAATATCAGCATTGTATTTATAATTCTCATAGCAATATTGAAGTATAGCAAAAATTTCAGGTCTATAAACAGTATCATCATAATCTTCATACTTTTCAAAAAAAAGATTTAATTTCATAAGCACCCTTAAAAGCAACAAATTCTTCTATTCATTCTGCATCATAGTAATCATATCTACCATTAGCATAAGAAGCCAAGGTTTCATTATCATTAAATTCACATGAAAAGGGAAGGTGAGGAGCCTTCATCCTAGAGCAACAAGTATAATCATATATCAAGAATACCATTGCAAATAATCAATTTGATCCCATAAGAGTTTCCTTTTTTGAGTCAAGCGATCCTAAAGTATTCATGTTGATCCAACATGTCTCACATTATCAAGTTGAATGGGCTTTTCTCATGATTATCAAAGTAGTGTTTAATATTTTTCACATAACGGGCATCGAGGGTTTTAGGAGGTTCCCCATCTTCATGATTAGCAAGTACAAATTTATTTTTGGTATTTTCTGTTCCATATTCATAACTAAAGATAGAGAACAACTTAAAAAGAAAATAAAATCTACTTAGTGATAAAGCAAACAAGCACACACGATAATATTCACCATATGTTATTTCTCCCCGGTAACAGCGCCAGAAAAAGGTCTTGATAACCCACAAGTATAGGGGATCGTTTGTAGCCTTTTTCGATAAATAAGACTGTCGAACCCACCGAGGAGCTAAAGGTAGAACAAATATTCCCTCAAGTTCTATCGACCACCAATACAACTCTATGCACACTTGACGTTCACTTTACTAAAACAAGTATGAAACTATTTTGTAGGCGTGATATTAGAACTACTTTGCAAGAATAAAACTACAAGTACTTTGCCAAATAATAAAAGTTAGTTGTTTAGTAGAGAGCTTTTTGTCACAGAAGAAAGTTATTTGTCCTTAGGCAATCAATAACTAGACCGATAATCATTATTGTAATTTTATATGGGGGAGAGGCATGAGCTAACATACTTTCCGTACTTAGATCATATGCACTTACGATTGGAAATCTAGCAAGCATCAACAACTACCAAATATCATTAAGGTAAAACTCAACATAGCATTAAGTATCAAGTTCTCTTTATCCCATACGCAACAACCCACTTACTCAGGTATAAGTTTTTATCACTCTCGCCACCCACTATAAGAGAATCATGAACGTATTGCAACACCCTACAGCGGGGATCTCTCATGTTTGAGCGACACGGAGGGCACCATAGGACAACACCAAAATAAAATATACAACTCAAACCAATCATGATGATCAATTAACCATAGGACAAAACAGATCTACTCAAACACCATAGGATAACCGCATATCATTGGATAGTAATATATAGTGTTGAGCACCATGTTTAAGTAGAAAATTACAGCGGGAATAGATAGGTTACACCACTGCATAGAGGAGGAGAAAGTTGGTGTTGACGGTAGCAAGATTGTTGGTATAGATCACCGTCATGATCCTCCCCCGGCGGCATTCCGGCGCCACCAGGAGAGAGGGGGAGAGAGCCCCCCTCCTTCTTCCTTGGCCTCCCCCTAGATGGGAAGAGAGTTCCCCCTCTGGTACATGGCCTACATGGCGGCGGAGGGGCGGGAGCCCCTCCGAGATTTTATCTCTCCCTCTGTTCTCTTCTGTTTTACGTTTCTGTTGTCTGGCCCTTCACCGTTTCTTAAATTCCTGGAGATCTGTAACTCCGATTAGGCTGAAATCTTAGCACTATTTTTCTCACAAATTATCTTTCTTGCATCGAAAGAAGGGGGTCAACCGACCTACGAGGCTCTCACTAACCACCACAGCGCGCCAGACCCCCCCAGGCGCGCCCTGGTGGTTAGTGGGCCCCTCGAGCGCCGTCTTGCATTGATTCTTCTTCCATAAATTCATATATATTTCAAAAAAAACTCCGTAAAGTTTTATCGCGTTTGGATTTCGTTTGATATGAATATTCCGCGACACAAAAAACATGCAACAAACACGAATTGACACTGGGCACTAGATCAACATGTTAGTCCCAAAAAATCATATAAATTATTGCCAAAAGTATGTAAAAGTTGTATAATATTGGCATGGAACAATAAATAATTATATATACGACGGACGCTTATCAGTATACGAGCTCCTATCGACGCTCATTGCATCTAACAACAGCATGACGGGGCACCCCGATGGGCCGCGAACAATTGCATGTACGACTCACACTGCATCGATTTAGGCACCGTACCGAATCAAAGGACACTATAGCGAACCAGAAATAGTCGTAGCGACCAGGGGACACTGTAGCAAGCTGAGAACACACAACAACGAACCAGGAGTCGTTGTAAAGCAGTCTTTCATTCATTTTAGAAAAAAGTGAACATTTTTAGAAAATGCGAACACCTTTTCAAAATTTTGAACATTTTATGAAAACATGAACATTTTCTTAAAATTTGGATTTAATTAAAAGACGAACATTTTCAATTTTGTGAATATTTTTTTAAATGCGGTCATTTTTTGAAATTTGTGAAATTTTGGAAAATAAAAAATATTTTTATGATAATGCAAACATTTGTTTTCAAAAAACTAAACATTTTTCAAAGAATGGGAATAATTTTAAAATTTGTTTTTTTAAGCACACAAAAATTGTGAACACGATCTTTTTAAAATTTTGAACATATTTTGAAAACACTATGTTTGTTCAAAACATCTATAACTTAAACAATTATCAAATATTGTGTGATTTTTCAAAGAAAAAAAGACGCCAATAACAGCTACCGTGGGCCACCCAAAACGCTTCGCCCTTATACGTTTTGCGCATCAAGGCTATATCTCGCATACAGCAAGATGACTTCCCCTATTTGGCACGTAGGTGGCGCGTTAGCGACCTAGCGCCGTGGTAGCACATTTCCGAGAACACTTTTTAAAGACATTTGCCGCATTCCAAATTTGTTACTTTTCACTAGGTCACATATACTCACACAACGTGAAGGGGCTTTCTTTTTTTGATTTTTTTTAATTTTTTATGCCGATTTCAAAACTACCCCCTCAAGAACCCAATCCTCTAATTCAGTGGCCCATTTTGGGTCCCCACTTGTTCCGGGAAGGTTGAACCTTGAACCGTTTTTTCCTTTTTCTTTGTTTTTTACTTCCGGTTTTTAATTTTCTTTTATGATTATTTTTTACCTTATCATTTTTATATTTTTATTTTCCATTTTATTTTTTACAAACATCTTTCAAATTTGTGAATATTTTTTGAATTTGTAGACATTTTTCTAAATCATGAAGATTTCTCCAATTTGTGAACATTTTTTTGAAATTGTGAATAATTCTCAAATTCGAGAATATTTTTAAAAATCTATGAATTTTTTTTCTAAAATCAGGAAAATTATTTGAATTCGTGAACTTTTTTACAAGTTCACAAATTTTTTTTGAAATTGTGAACATTTTTTTGAAACTCGTGAATATTATTTGAAATTGGGATTTTCTCTGAAATTTACAAAAAAAAAATGTTTTTTATGATCATTTTTTTATGCCTGAACGTTTTCTGACTCTATGAACATTTTTTGAACCGATGAGATTTCCTTTTAAATTTGGGAAATATTTCTGGAAGTCACAAACACATTTTGATATTTGTGCACATTTTTGAAAAATCCATGAAAATTTTCTAAAATGATGCAATTTTGGTCAAATTTATGATTATCTAATATGTGGAATTTTTCAAAATCATGAAGATTTTTTTTTCCTGAACATGTTTTCCAAAATCGTAAACAACTTTTGAATATGTCAACATTTTCTGCAAGGTTATGAACATTTTTAAAATCTGCGAACATTCTACGATTTCTCGAACATATTTCAAAATGATGAGCATTTGTTTGAACTCACGATCATTTTATGAATTCTTGAACATTTTCCAAAATTCACAATTATTTAGAAATTGGAACTTTTTTAAATCATGAATTATTTTAAAGAAGAAAAAACAGAAAAGGGAAAAAGCAAAAAATAAAACAGGGGCGCCCCGCCCGCGTGTTGGCCGGATCAAGGGGCACTCGAGGGACCGGGGGAGGGTACTCGTTCGCCCGTTTCCTAGTGCATTGCGCCAAATTGGAGCACCCCAGCGAGACCTACTCGGTCTCCTCTCTGGCGACTGGGGTAGTGGACCGGCATGAAACGGTTTAAGGACTGGGATACCCCATCAACAATGATGTAGGAGAGAACTATGGTTAGAGAAATTGTAGCAGAGTGTAGCCACATGTGCCTGATCGCCATAATAACTGCCTAATGGCATTCAGCTCCTTAAAAATGGGTCTACAAGAGTCGTCATCAAGTGGCACTCATTATGTATCTTTCTGGTTTGTCGGCGCCACTCAACACCCATCTTCCCCATCGCTGCCACACTCATGTCCCATCTGCAATGTCGCGGTGGACGAGCCCTCATCGTGGATCCTTCCCCAGTGAGACCGAAGAGGACCGTGCCAAAAGAAAGTGCTGGGAGTGGGCCCGACTGTGATCTGAGTGGATCTAGTGCGAGGCACTCCTTCAGGTTAAATCCACCGTCAGGGCTAAGTGTCTCCCCGCCGATCACCGTGTGACGACAACCGCCTTAGCAAGGGAAGCCTCATTCATTGAGGGCTACAAAATTGTGGACTTTGCGCATATCAAAGACGCACATGCGCTCCTAGACCACGTGATCGCGGAAGTGACAGTTGTCGAAGAATCCCCGCCTGCGAGGTCAATGCTGAATGGTGGAAGAGAAAGAACTACAATAGCTGTTGAAATCCTGGTTGAAATTGTTGGGTCATGAGCTGGAAGAAAGACATGTCCCGGTGACAAACGGGTCCCAACCATAGATTTTTTTTTGGAGTCTTTGGTAGCAATTTTGAGTTTATGGGTTGTCTTGGTAGCCTTCAAGCTTTAGAGGTTTGCATATATGACGACTCTGCTAAAATTGCTCTTTGATTTTGTGATCCTGCTTCTACTAGGAGACATGAAAAGAATTAACCATGTGCCGACCATCTATCTATATGGCTGTGAGGCACCAGACCCGAGGCAGGGCAAAAGAAGGGTGATGCTGCCGAGAAAAGCAGGAGGCGCTGCTTCTATCCTACTGTGCCGCCCGCAACATCTGCCACGAGTGATGGCACCACCACATCCTGCAGGCGGAGAAAGAAGCCGCCTTCATGGAGATCGGCGAGGCAGCGGTGGAATTTGACTGGGGCACGAACGACATCGTCAGCTCCCTGTCCGCCGCGCCCCGCTGCCACGACAACAAAGTCGGCACGTCCGTGGGCGCCGCTGGCAGCAAGGAAGAGTAGAGCATAGGAGGCTGTCAGTGCTTGGGTCCCATGAAGGCCAGCAGTCCGCCTCCCGTTGAAGCTAAGCTTGGAGGGCTCGTCATCGTCAGCTGATTAGCCACTTGCCGGCTTCGCGGAGGCGGAACTTCGTTTCCCGGGGCTCATGGTCGGCCGGCGAGCTGTCAAGTATTGATAACGGCCGTTGGCGATCATTAGATTAGGTTAAAATAGGGTTTAGTCTGAATACGTTGAAAATGTAATTCATGTCTCCGGTTTTGATGAAAATCATCTGGTTTTATGTAAAAACTATCCAAGTTTTGATGAAATTTACCCGGTATGTTTAAATTTCATCAAATTTGTTCATTTTCACTAAATTTCATTTAAAATGTCTCCGGACATTTACGGCTACGATTGGATGGCCGGCTTCCGTACCAGTGCGTGTGAACTTGTCCTCACCGTTCGCAGACGAGTGCAGTGTCCGATTTAAAGAACCCTTAGCCATGTGTCGACTATCTATTTATATGGCTCTAAGGCACGAGACCCGAGGCAAGGCAGAAGAAGGGTGATGGCGTGATGCTGCCGAGACAAGCATGGTCTCTGAGATGGAGTAGGGCTGCATGTTGTCGCCCATCTCGAGGTTGACCAGCCAGCCAGCTAAGAAGCAGCTCGGTCGACTCATGAAGCCAAAAAACAAGTTCAACAAATAACAACCGAATGGCAGACAGACACATGCCTACGTGTACGCTACGTGGTATACATGGAACATTACTCCACGTAGGAGTAGTAGGGAAAACAGCTGTGTGTACTACGTCTTCGCGCCATCTTCTACGTACGATGGCTCTGCAAAGATAGTTGAGACGTTGCACTAATTCTTCTTTTAGTTGCCTATATATGCTTGCTTAGAATAATCGACAATATGATTGCTCAATTGCAGTTACTATCTAACTTTTTATTTAGCGCTAGCTTATTTGGCTTCAGTGTTTAGGTTTCCAATTCACCTTGCCCGGTAATATTGATTTTTCTTAAATGGAGGATAACCTTCGGGCTCTACATCAATCGATACACACAATCGTATATTATTTATTAAGAGTTGCAACAGGATATAAATATTCTAGTTTTAACCATGATTTAGCTGCACACATAAATGTGATTGTGTAAATAAATGTTTATAGAATACTATGCATGATTTACCTACCTAAATTAAAAAAAACGATGCAAAAAAAGTGATGGGAGGGGGGGGGGGGGGAGGGAGGAGGGAACATGTGAGGTTGAACGAAGCACTCTGCATGGCAGGAAAAGAAACATTATTCCTTTTCTTAAATTCTAGAGAGCGTAATGTTGAGCTTTGAACCCGAACAAATTGGCTTATAAAAAGTAAAGGAAATTAGGTATAAGGCCATCCACATTTGACCTGCCTCGTGGCAACAATTATACCACGAAATGCATGTAATCGTGGACCATAATCCACGAATCGAGCTAGACGTGACCTAACAATGAGCGAAGGACTTCAATACAATGCCTTCAAAAAGGAATCGTCTCTCACACATCGATGTTGGTTGATCCAACCATAAAGTCAAGCTAGGGCTATCACCATTGAAGGAGATCTTCCGGCTAACATCTTGTACATGTAAACGACGTGTAGAGGTCAACGCTGCATGATCTATAGCCGAAAGCTAATCGTGGGTTTTCACAACCCCCCCCCCCGTCGCGAAGAAAACATAGGCATGATCTCAATTGTGTAGTGGTGGATCTAGTAGGCCGCGTCACGAAGCCACATGCTGGATCAGGTAGGCCTTGTCGCTTCCATAGTGCACCAGCCCCACATCAACTGCTGTCGATCCCATAGTAGTGCTAACTTGTGCGTACGTCCACTAGATCCATGCGCTACAACCACCATGTCAATGAGCTGACCACCATCGTTTCCAACGACTAGGTCAACCACCGCACCAACGAAAGAGGAATCCACCGGGATCATCTGTGCAAGGCTAATAAAATGCATGCGGCAGAGACCGATGACGACGATGGTGAAGGGGGGAGGGGGCTAGACGAGTGGCCCTACCCTATGTCAGCTGGAAGGAGCGACACAAGGTGGTCAATTCTAACTGGTTTGATGCTAATAGTTGCATGTATACTGATTGTTGCATGATGTTGGAATGGTTAGCCTGATTTTCTGCAGTGCATCAAATGGCACAAAACACACATTTAATTGGCTTCAAGTACTTCTTTATGTGGATAGCTTATGCTATTGACAAGAAATTTGGGTATTTGAAATTGCAGAGGTGTGAGAGTCTGGCTTGATAGGAATGATAGACTACTCATATCAATAAAAAATTCTTTCTTTTCTGGAAGCTCATTTGAAAAGAATTTCAAAGTTAAGTGTGCTTGGCTTGGAGCGATTTGAGGATGGGTGACCGATCAAGAAGTTGATCCCGGGTGTGCATGATTGAGGAAAAAATGCGCAGGAAAAACTAGTGTTGATCTGTGAGGCAAGTCTAGACCCCGCCAAGTGTAACGGCCGGGAACCGATGGCTATGACTGGAGCGTTACAATTGGTATCAGAAATGACCCTCACGGTTACATGGGCATGTTCAGGTCAGATGCGCGAACATGTGAAGCATGACACGTGTGGCCCATTGTGGCACATGGCATGAGAAATTTGCCGGAGTGGACGCAAATATGTGTGCCAAGAGGGAACGTCCTCATGGGCCGACGAGGACGTCGGTTCCTATATGTGAGAGCCTAGCTTGATAGAAATGATAGACTACCCATTTCAATAAGGAGTTCCTTCTTTTCTGGGGCCCATTCGAAAAGAACTCCAAAGTTAAGTGTACTTGCCATGGAATGATTTGAGGATGAGTGACCGACCGGGAAGCGGGTGTGAATGAGTGAGGACAAAGTGTGCAGGAAAGACTAGTGTTGGTCTGTGAGGCCAATCTAGATCCCACCAGGTGTAACGGCCAGAAACCGGTGGCTATGACCGCGGCGTTACAAGAGGGTCGGTGATGTCTCGATTTGAAGGATTGGCTTTGAATACTTGATTTCACAACTCCTGAAGGTGTGTGGTTCTTGATGTTTTGGTGGATTAGGTTTGTTTTGATTCAAGATATTCCAAAAATATCAAAGAATATTGTAGGATTGCAAAGTCATGCCATCACCTAGGATTTTCCTCCAAAGTTTGTTTCTCCAGTGTAAAAAAACATGAGAATCTTTCAAAGAGGTTAAAATAAATGAAAGATAAATTTTACCATAAAATGTAATGCATGGCAATCCCTGTGAGATCTACTTTTTAGACGGTGGCATCTGCATCTTGCAAAGTTGCAAAATATATACAACCAAAACCTTTTTCAAATGACGTCCAAGATGTTGTCGTTGAACGGGTGACAAAAGACAAGAGTATGGCACATCGTGGGTAACATCGCGGAATTTCGCCGCACATCATGGTAGCGCGATAAACTGCAATACTTACAGTCACACACAGATTCACAAACATCAAACATTTACGCATCCTCCGGGTACCAAGACAACACCCTAAAGAAGGATGCAACATCCATACGACATTGTTATCAAAGTTCCCCTCCCCACTTCCTAGTTTCAAGACAACGTCTTCAGGAAGGAGATGACGTGCAAGTGTTGCCGGTTTCCACTCAAATCTGTGAATTGTAATTCTTAAAATCAAACAACAAAAAGGTTGCACCGGTTGCTAAACGTGAATAACAAGCTCTCCCGCGACCGCGCAGCCCTCGCAGGCGGCCGGCCGCGCCCATCCTCTTCCCCTGCGTGCCTCCTGATGAAGTCATGTACCTAGGGTAGGGTCATGAACCTGTTCAAGGTACCCTCCCCAAGGACATCTCTAGAAGAAATTGCTTTCCAGTCGACCTGGAAGGATTCCACTCGACAGATTCGAAGACACTCGACCATGAAGACTCACTCGACCACCAGGAGGTCTAAGGTCATTCTTCACCCAAACGGTATGTTATTAAGTAGTATTTATGGCCATGATAGCACTTTATGTAGGGTGTTACCAGTAACGCCAGGCCTTTATGTACATTGAACCCTCCGCTACGTGGGCTGGCTGGGGTCCTGGCGCACACTCTATAAGCCACCCTCCACAGTGTAAGGGTTCGCACTCAGAACTCATACGCATATAATCCAGTCGACTGCCTCCGGGCTCCGAGACGTAGGGTTGTTACTTCCTCCGAGAAGGGCCTGAACTCGTAAATCTCTTGCGTATACAACTACTCCATAGGTAGGATCTTGCCTCTCCATACCTACCCCCTATTCTACTTTCAGTCTTAGTACCACGACAGTTGGCGCCCACCGTGGGGCAGGTGTCTTAGCAACTTATTGGAGAAGTTGCAATTGTCCCGATCGCCTTCATCATGGTTTCTGGTGGAGTTTTGGTCGAGGGCCGCGAGATCCGTCTTGGCGCGCTCACGTTCATCGCCGACGACTCCGCTTGGCTCCAGGAGGCTCCACTCGACATCGATGTGCTTCCCGTCCGCGAGGCGACGCACTTTCGCGCATGTGTCCGTGGCGTCCTGCTGCGGCAACCGTCGGCTACGTATCGGTCGACTCCTGTGTCGTCCTCCCTCCCTGTCTCCCGCCAGCGCAAGCGCTCTGGTCGGTCGAGGCTTCAGCGGTGGGTGAGACACGCAGTGGCTCGCCAATCGGCCACCACCCAAGTCGCGGCGATCGAGCCCGACGAATCTCTCTACGGCCTGTTCGATCCGCCGACCGGCTCAAGAGAGATCGTGATCCGAAAAGCGGCAAAGATGATCCAGCGGCGGAGGTTACGATGGTCAATGGGCGCGTAGTCCTCCGGCTTCCCCGCAAGACCGACGGGGGACGGCGGAGGCGACCCAACAGCAGTCCACGAGGAGTATCAACCCGAGCCACTCACTTCTCGCAAAGGGAAGATCTTCGCCGTCGAACATGGATGCTCGTGATACTCCTATCGAGGAGAAACCCCGACGCCGTGCCTTGGAGGGGCAGCGTTTGGCCAACTTGGCTGAATGCACTCGACTGGAGAACCTACAGCGAGCACTTGACGAGCGCGCGCGGCAACGAGTCCCCGACTCCAGTCGACGTCAACTCTTTCCGCCACCGACTCAGGTATATCGAACCCTAATTCAGAATCTAGCAGCTGCGGCCCGTATAGCGGAGTCGATTCAGCCCTCTCAGTTAGAGGCTGGCAGGGGCTTGATGCAGATCAGATATTTGCTCTGGGCAGCAGGAGATCAAAATTCAGTTGTATCGCAATCGCGTAATAGGATTCACAGCCGATCCGTCGCTGCGAATACAGTCCAGTCGACCCATAGCCCAAGATCGCCTCCGCGGCGTGAGGGACGTGGAGGTCGGCGTGATCAGTATGATGACCGATTCGATCGCGATGATCGACGTCGAGTGCCCACTCCTCCCCCAAGAGGTGGGTCGTACGCCCCTCGGCAGCAAGATGACAGACGCCAGCACAGTGTTGGGAGAAGGGTTCCAGTCGACCCTAGAGAACCAGGCTTTGACGCGAGATCTATTATCGTGCAAGGTCTGGTCGACCGGAACAGAGCTCACCGAGAAGGCCATGACAGAGATGTGCCCACCAGCAGCCGAGTTCATGTCTCAGGACCAGAGTGTTTTAGCAGAGCCATCAGAGCCGCGGTGATCCCTCCCAACTTCAGGTTGGCGACTGGGGTGAGTAAGTTCAGTGGTGAGTCCAAGCCCGATACATGGCTTGAGGACTACCGAGTGGCTGTTCAGATTGGCGGTGGCAATGATGAGGTGGTCATGAAACACCTACCGATTATGTTGGAGGGCTCGGCCAGAGCCTGGCTGAATCAGTTGGCGCCTAGCAGCATTTACACTTGGGAAGATCTTGCCTGAGTGTTCGTTAGGACATTTGAAGGAACTTGCAAGCGACCAGCAGGTTTGATGGAGCTGCAGGTCTGCGTGCAAAAGTCAAATGAGACCTTGAGAGATTACATCCAGAGATGGATCACATTGCATCATACGGTGGAGAACGTATCTGATCACCAAGCAGTCTGTGCCTTCAAGGAAGGCGTTAAGAACAGGGAGTTAAGTTTGAAATTTGGTCGGACCGGAGACATGACCCTGAGTCGAATGATGGAGATTGCCACCAAATATGCCAATGGTGAAGAAGAAGATCGACTCCGGAGTAGCAAGTACAAACCGAGCCAGTCGGAAAAAGGAAATTCCAGTCGGAAGCAGAAGCGGAAAGCCGAGCCAGCTGCTCCTGGAGAAGCCTTGGCCGTGACTCAGGGCAAGTTTAAAGGGAAGCCCAAAGGATCTTGGAACCCCAAGAAGGTGAAGGACAAGGAAGGAAACGACATGATGGATTTGCCATGCCACATCCACACGAAGAAAGACGAAGAGGGCAACTTCATCTACCCGAAACATACCACTCGCTAGTGCCGACTCTTAATCCAGCAGTTTCAGGGGAAACAGCCCAAGGATAAGGAGAAGGAGTCAGACAAGGTTGAGGACAAAGAGGACAGTGATGAAGGATACCCCCATGTCAATTCCACGCTGATGATTTTTGCTGATGTTGAGAGCAAAAGCCGATTGAAAGCTATCAACCGTGAGGTGAATATGGTTGCTCCGGCGACACCCAGTTACCTGAAATGGTCTCAGACCGCCATCACATTCGACCAGTCTGATCATCCGACCCACATAGCCACCCCTGGGAGGCAAGCTTTGGTGGTCGACCCGGTCGTTGAGGGCACTCGACTGACTAAGGTTCTGATGGATGGTGGCAACGGGCTGAATATCTTGTATGCGGAGACGCTCAAGGAATGGGCATTCCGATGTCCATACTCGCCCAAAGAACATGAGCTTCCATGGAGTCATCCTCGAAGAAGGCTGAGTCACTCGGCCAAATTGCTCTTGATGTGGTTTTCGGCGATTCAAAGCATTTCCGCAAAGAAAAGTTAACATTTGAAGTTGTGGATTTCAAGAGTGCTTATCACGCTATTTTGGGCAGACCAGCTTATGCACGATTCATGGCTCGACCATGTTATGTGTACCTCAAATTGAAGATGCCTGGTCTGAAAGGTGTGATCACCATCATTGGTAATCGGAAAAAGGCAGAAGAGTGCTTTCAGAAGGGCTCAAAGATTGCCCATGCTCAGATAACAGTGGTGGAGCTGCAAGAATACTAGAAAAATGCAAATCTGAGTGATTTATTGCGGGCCAAGAAGCCTGCCACAGAGTCAGCGTTCCAGTCGTCTGGTGAGACGAAACCCGTTCAGATTCACCCGACCGACCCCAGTGCGGCTCCGACTCATATCTCCACAACACTCGACTCTAAATAGGAAGAAGCGCTCATCCAGTTCCTCCATGAGAACTGGGACATCTTCGCATGGAAGCCTGCTGACATGCTGGGTGTTCCCAGGGGGCTGGCTGAGCATCATCTACGAGTCAACCCAAAAGCAAAACCTGTCAAAGAACATCTTCGACGGTCCGCCGTACAGAAGAGAAAGGCCATTGGTGAGGAGGTGGCTCGGCTCCTGGCAGCAGAGTTCATCCGAGAAGTTTACCACTCCGAGTGGCTCGCCAATGTTGTCATGGTCCCCAAGAAGGACAAGTCACTTCGCATGTGCATTGATTTCAAACATATCAATTGGGCCTTCCCGAAAGATCATTTTCCTCTCCCCCGCATCGACCAAATAGTCGATTCGACTGCGGGATGTGAGCGCCTGTCTTTTTTAGACGCCTATTCCGATTACCATCAGATCCGTCTGTATGGACCCGACGAGATCAAAACAGCTTTCATCACTCCATTCGGATGCTTCTGCTATGTCACCATGCCATTCGGCCTCAAGAATGCCGGAGCCACGCTCATGAGAATGATTGAAGTGTTTACTCACCAAATCGGTCGGAACGTGGAAGGATACATGGATGATATTGTGGTCAAATCACGGAAGGGTTCCGACACTGACCGACCTCGCTGAAACATTTGCCAATCTCGGAGGTATGATATCGCTTAATCCATCAAAGTGCACATTCGAGTTCCCGAAAAGTTACTCGGTTTTCGTTTCGAACGAGGAATCGACGCCAACCCGAAAAAGTTGGCACAATACTCGAATGAAACGCCTGCATGTGCACGATGTCCGAGCTTCTTGGATGCTTGGCCGCATTAAGTCAATTCATCTCTCGCCGGTGAAAAGGCATTGCCTCTTTACCGATCGATGAAGAAGTCGACAAGTTCGAGTGGACTCGAGAAGCGATGCAGCGTTTGCCGAGCTAAAAGCTCTGCTCTCCACCCAGCCGGTGCTCGCTTCTCCAATCAGCAAAGAGCCTCTGTTGCTTTACTTTGCAGCCACAGGACAAGTCGTCAAGATAGTACTTACGGTCGGCGGGAAGAAGAAGGAAAGCCTTCAAAATTCAGCGCCCAAAGATATTATCTTTCCAAGTGTGACCCCATCGAAGCAAAGATACCTCATTATCGAAGCTTGTATATGGGATTTACATGACCACGAAGAAGGTTGCTCATTATTTCTCCGATCATTCCATTACGATCGTCGCCGACGCCCGCTGTCGAGATTCTACACAATGAGATGCAATCGGTCGAGTGGCAAATGGGCGATTGAACTCCTTCCCCTTGATATCAAGTTTGAGGCAAAGAAAGCCATTAAGTCCCAAGCAGTAGCAGATTTCATCGCCGAGTGGATTGAACAACAGCAGCCGACTCAAGTTCACTCGGAGCACTGGACCATGTTCTTTGACGGTTCTAAGATGTTAAATGGTTTCGGTGCTGGGGTAGTATTAGTTTCCCCCCGAGGAGATAAGCTCAGATATGTGCTCCAGATCCTCTTCGATTCCTCCAACAATGAAGCAGAATATGAGGCACTTTTGTATGGGTTGCGCATGGCCATTTCACTCGGCGTGCGTTGCCTTATGGTTTATGGCGACTCAGATTTGGTGGTCAATCAGGTGATGAAGAAGTGGGACGTTAGAAGCCCAGCCATGATGGATCGCAATGCAAAGGAGAAAGCTTGAAAAGAAATTTGAAGGGTTAGAGCTCCACCATATACCCCGATCAAGAATCAAGCGGCCGATGATTTGGCAAAGATAGGTTCCAAGAGAAGCCATTCCAGTGATGTGTGCTTGGAACATATCCATACTCCATCGCTCAGAAGATCCTTTTATCAAGAAGCTCCGCAACCTAAAAGTGTCACAGATCCGATCGAAGTTGAAGTTCCAAAGAAGGGTCGACCTGATCATGGAAGCGTTGGTGATCACTCCCGATTGACGAAGGCGTACATCGCGATATCTTAAGGAAAGAGCTCCCAGAGGATGAAGAAGAGGCTCGACGGATCGTCGCCGATCTAAGGCCTTTACGGTGATAAAGGGACAGTTGTACAGAGGAAGCGCGATCGAGTTGGTCAAGTGTATAACACCGTAAGAAGGTCGGATAATCCTTGACGATATCCACTGGGACTGTGGTTATCGTCGTCCTCCGGACCATTGTGGCTAAAGCATACCGGCGGGATTTTCTTCGCCAAGAGCAAATGAAATAGCAAAGGAGATAGTCGACAAGTGTGAAGGATGTCAATTTTACTCCAATATGTCACACAAGCCCGCTCGGCCTTGAAGACCATCCCACTCGTCGGCCTTTCGCTGTATGGGGATTGGATATGGTTGGACCATCGAGAACAGTGAAGCGGCTTCACCCATGTGCTGGTGGCAGTCGACAAGTTCACCAAGTGGATTGAAGCTAAACCCATCAAGAATCTTGATGACGACACTGCTGTCAGCTTCATCAGGGAGTTGATATTCAGATATGGAGTCCCCCATAGCATCATCACGGATAATGGGTCGAACTTCGATTCCGAGGAATTCACAGCCTTCTGCACATCTCAGGGCACACGAGTCGACTATGCTTCAGTCGCTCACCCGCAGTCGAATGGACAGGCAGAACGAGCAAATGGCCTGATTCTCAAAGGGCTGAAACCCCGATTGATGCGCGATCTCAAGCACGCAGCTGGTGCATGGGTCGACGAACTTCCGTTAGTACTTTGGGGATTAAGTACCACACCTAATCGGTCGACTGGGAGAACTCCGTTCTTCTTGGTCTACGGAGCTGAAGCAGTCTTGCCAAGTGACCTGCTTCACAACGCACCCCGAGTCGAACTCTACATCAAGTCAAGCGAGCAAGCCCGACAGGACGTAGTCGACCTTCTAGAAGAAGAAAGAGAGATGGCCTTGATCCGATCGACCATTTATCAGCAGGACTTGCGTCGCTTCCATGCAAAAACGTGAAGAGTCGAGCCTTCCAAGAAGGAGATTTGGTTCTCCGAGTGGACCAACAGAAGCCACACAAGCTTGCTCCTACTTGGGAAGGTCCCTTCATTGTCACCAAGGTTCTCCACAATGGGGCGTACTGCCTTTACAATGTCGAGCACCAGATTGACGAGCCCCGAGCTTGGAACGCGGAGCTGCTCCGCCCCTTTTATACTTAAGTATTCACTCGGATGGGATGTAATAAAAGTACTTCTGTAGTTTATTTATCAAAGACAAGAGTGTTATAATTTTCCCAGTGATTGTTGTTACTTTTGTTCACATAAAGTTAGTCCCCCAGTGGGTGGCTTAGCTGCGAATCCGTTTCGCCTAAGTTTGTAAAAAAAATCCTTGCCGAGTGGTGAGCCAGCCTCCCACTCGGGGGCTTAGCTACGAATCCGTTTCGCCTAAGTTTAACAAAATCCTACCGAGTGGTGAGCCAGCCTCCCACTCGGGGGCTTAGCTGCAGCCCAAGTACTCTCCTAAGTTTATCAAAATCCTACCGAGTGGAGAGCCAGCCTCCAACTCGGGGGCTTAGCTGCAGTCCAAGTACTCGCCTAAGTTTAACAAAATCTTGTCGAGTGGTGAGCCAGCCTCCCACTCGGGGGCTTAGCTGCAGCCTAGCGCTCGCCTAAGTACAAACACAACATGCGCTCCGCAAGGAGGACGAGGCGCAGGTCGACTGCTACCTTCTCCTTCCGAGCTACGCCACAAATACAACGTGCGCTCTGCAAGGAGGACGAGGCGCAGGTCGACTGCTACCCTCTCCCTCCGGGCTACGCCACAAATACAACATGCGCTCAGCAAGGAGGACGAGGCGCAGGTCGACTGCTACCCTCTCCTTCCGAGCTACACCACAAATACAACATGCGCTTCGCAAGGAGGACGAGGTGCAGGTCGACTGCTACCTTCTCCTTCCGAGCTACGCCACAAATACAACATGCGACCCGCAAGGAGGACAAGCTGTTGGTCGACTGTTACCTTCTCCTTCGGAGGCACGCCATAAAAACCCTACCGAGTGGAGAGCAAACCTCCCACTCGGAGCTTAGCTGCAGCCCAGTGCTCGCCTAAGTTTTTGAAAATCCTACCAAGTGGAGAGCAAACCTCCCACTCGGGGGCTTAGCTGCAGCCCAGTGCTTGCCTAAGTTTTTGAAAATCCTACCGAGTGGAGAGCAGACCTCCCACTCGGAGGCTTAGGTGTAGCCCAGTGCTCGCCTAAGTTTTTGAAAATCCTACCGAGTGGAGAGCAGACCTCCCACTCGGAGGCTTAGCTGCAGCCTAGTGCTCGCCTAAGTTTTTGAAAATCCTACCGAGTGGAGAGCAAACTTTCCACTCGAGGGCTTAGCGGCAGCCCAGTGCCAGCCTAAGTATGACAAGGTACAAGCCGATTGCAGTCTGTGCTTCATCCCTACCTGCAAAAGTGCATCACAAACACTAGCATATATTCCGAGCGAAGGACAATGTTCGTTCGAAGACAGATGCAAACATATTCAACGTCAAACCCAAGTTCGGATAGCGTCCCCACGGATCCGTAGTGCTCAGCACCAAGCACGTTAAAGTTTACGGTTACAAAACCACTTGGCATACCGAGGCAAATTTAAGGCATCAAGCATAGAAGTTTTTACCCCTCTGCGGAGGACCGGAAGGCGCAACAAACTCTTCGTGTCGATTCCATCTGCGATCCGAGTGGCAGCAGCGATGAAGGTCTCCATGAAGGATCGGAAGTCATGCTTCTTGGTATTGGCCACCTTGAGAGACGCCACTTGTCCTCTCAAGCGCCCTTGCAAAGTGAACACGGACCGAGACAGAGCAACATCGGCACCACACCGCGAAGACTTCTTTCATTCTTGCACTCGACTTGAACTTTGTTCACCGAGTCATCGAGACTCAAGGTCATTCTCAAGTGTTTCTCCTGCCGAGTCTTTGTGGTCGATGCGCGACGCTTCAACCTTCGCCTTGCAAGATAGTCGACCACAGCAGAAGAACGCGAGACTCGAGACGAGCACGCTCACGGCGGCTTCATCCTTCACAGAGAGTTGATGGGATCTAGGCTCGCCTCCGGTCGACCGATCTCTTCCTCAAAGTTCGCGCGAACTCAGAGACACAACCCAAAGATAAGGCAGCAGTTTGGTGGTAAGTCCATAATTAAAAGCCTGTCGGATACAAGGGGTTACCTTCAAGCATGAGGAATAGCTTCTTGGCGAGTCCTCCCAGATAAGCCTCCAGATCATTCTTCTTTCCCGCCAATTCACTGGCCTTGTCACTCAGGGCTATCTTGTCATTCTTCAGTCGACTGACCTCCTTGTTGGCCACGTCAAGAGCAGCTTTCTGATTGGTATTCTCCTCTTCAAGTATGCTGATTGAAGCCAGCTTTTCTTCTGTGAGTTTGGTCTTCTCCGAAGCTGCTTTCTGCGCCTCAGCGAGGTCAAGGTCCTTCTTCTTCAGAGAATCCCTCAGTTTATCTGCAAAATCACAGTGAGATCAGATTCGTGAGTGGACAAGAAACAAAGGTAGTCGTCAAGGTTCTCACCAAACATACCTTTTGCCTCCTCCTTCGCCTTCGTGAAGTTCTCTTGGACAAGCTTCAGATCAAGTTCGAGCTGCATGTGCTTGTTCTCCAACTCAGTATAACGAGCCACGAGCTCGCAAGATTTCTGCGAAAGACCAATCGACAGACGTAAAAAATAGGTCACTTCCGAGTGACTAAGAGAAAGATCATAGTATCTCTAAGACTACAGTCGAATCAAAACATTCAACTGTAGTCTCGGGGACTACACCCAGTGGGTGCACTCAGCGTGCCCCCACTGGTTCTACCGATTCGGTTCAATCAGTCGACCGAAAGAGACAAAAAGGTTATGATTCCAAATATAACTAATCGCCAGCCAGCTAACCTCAAAAAAGGGGGGGTTCTAAGACCATCGTTGATCGCCAAAGAATCGACCACGCCTCGGTACTACACCGGTGGGTGCACTCAGCGTGCCCCCACTGGTTCTACCGATTCCATTCGACCAGATCGAGTGGAGAAAGTAAAGAGAAAAAGTTCAAAGTATAAAGACTATGGTCGACTGCCAGCAGTCCACCATAGCCTCGGGGACTACACCCAGTGGGTGCACTCAGCGTGCCCCCACCAATCCAGATATTCAATCGACACACCCAGTGGGTGTACAGATACTAAGATCTTCAAAAAGAAAAGTTTTCAGGTATCATATCCTAACAGAACAGGCGGTGATCAACTAACCTGGACATTGCTCTGAAGAGCTGAACTTGCGTCATAGGCCGCTTGACTGGCGTCTCGGATCGCCTTCACTTGCTCCATCATGAGCGCTTGACGTATGGCTTCTTTAGCAGAGCCTGCTTGGTCCTCTGGGACGTGATGGGTGGAAAAAAGAGAAGGCAGATATGCACTCGACGATGGAGGGCGAGCACTCGTCAGCGGCACAGCAAACGACACGGTGGTCCAAGTGGCGTTGCCTCCTCAAACCAAAGGCATCAAAGTCTTGTCGACTGGCGATCTTGCCCAGACGCCTTCTTGTTCCTCCTCTGCCTCAGTGGCTCCTCATCGTCATCAGCAGGGAGATCAATGATGATATTAGGTAGAGCTGCAGTAAAGATTCAAAAGTTAAAGATGAAGACCCTGTCGACCGAAAGCAAAACTACAGAGATTGTACCAGGGTTGGAAGTGACAGCATCCTCCATTTCTTGATCGTCATGTTTGATTGAAGTCTCAGAAGTAGCAGCACTGCAATTTCATAAATCATTCGGTCAGCGAACGAGTCGCCCAAGAGTATATCTGTGTCAAACAACAAAACACAAGTTAAGCCATTACCCAAAAATAGTGGGAATCACCATCCTCATCTTCGACAGAGCCTTCGTCGGTTTTGACGATGCCGCTCGGGGTTGCTTCGGCGCTTTCTCAGTAGGCGCCGGAGAGGTCATCCGAAGACGTTTGGTCGACTGCACAACGGGCACTACCCCCTTGCCGTGCTCGACTGCAGGGTCGTGAACGAGCTTGGTTCTCCTTTCAGTATGGGGAGGTGCGACTTCGTCCTCCTCTTCCTCATCAGAGCCAGCATCTCCTTCACCCTCATCGCCATCCAATTCCCACTCCTCCTGACTTTCGCCTCCGCTTCCTTCCTCCTCCTCGGTCTGTGCCTGCGCCCCGTTGGGCATCAAATACAAGTCAGTAATGATCTCGAAGACAACAAAACAAGACAAAAGTCAATCGATTGATTTGCAGCAAAACAGACTGAATGAAACAGGATCACAGTCGGAGATAAGTGGTCGTACCTTGTCTGGTTTGTAAGACTGGTCGAGTGGTGGGATCCTCCTAGCTCCACGAGGGTTATCTTTGTTCCTGTGATGGCGTCATCCACCTCTCCGGTGTGGCGCCGTCGACCTCCTCTCGGTGGACCCGAGTGGTGTCTTTGGTACCAGAGTACAACCACATCGGGTGGCCTCGGTATTGGAGTGGCTGAATGCGCCGTCGAAGGAAAACCTCCAGAAGATCCATGCCAGTCACTCCATCGCGAATGAGCTGGACTACACGCTCCATCAACATTTTAACCTGAGCCTTCTCCTCCGGAAGCACCCTCAGAGAGGACGGCTTGTTAACTTGACCCATGGAGAAAGGAGGGAGTCCAGTCGACTGCCCTGGCATCGATTGGTCTTGGCAGTAGAACCAGGTCGACTGCCACCCCCTAACTGACTCGGGAAGGGTCATAGCTGGAAAAGCACTCTTACTCCTCATCTGGACCCCAAGACCCCCACACATCTGGATTACTTGGGTTCTCTCGTCATTCGGGCTAGCCTTTTTCACCGTCTGAGAGCGACAAGTGAATATGTATTTGAAGAGGCCCCAGTGCGGCCGACAACCTAGAAGTTTTCGCACAAAGACACGAAAGCAGCGAGATAGGCAATGGAGTTGGGTGTGAAGTGATGGAGTTGTGCCCCAAAGAAGTTCAGAAACCCCCAAAAGAAAAGATTCGGCGGCAGATAAAACCCGCGATCAACATGGGTGGCTAAGAGGACACACTCACCCTCCTGAGGCTGCGGCTGCCACTCCGTTCCCGGAAGCCTTGCTGACCCGTGGGAGATCAGTCCTTCGTTGGCCAGGTCGTCAAGGTCCTTCTGGGTGATGGTCGAGCGGATCCAATCTCCCTGGATCCAACCTTGCGGCAGGCTGGACCGCGACGAGGATCCGCCCCGACTGGTCGCTCTCCCCTTCGCCTTCGCCTTCTTCGCCCGCTCTAAAGCCGCCGTCTTCTCCTTCACCATTGTCACCGGTGAAGCAGGCACAGAGCAGCAGCGTTGAGCAGGTGGCGAGCGCAACAGATGAATCTGAGGACGGGGGAGGAGAAAATGAGGGCGCACTGTTCAAAAACCCTCGCCCGGCGCCATATATGAAGTCGCTTCCGAGTGGCTGACTAGTAGGCCCGGCAATCTGTCAAATCGCAACGATCGCGCCATGACACGTGGCGAAAAAAGGCGGCGGAGATCGAGGCGCTTTGCCTTATCCCATCCGAGTACCGTGGCCTTCTCGCGCAAGGCTTCCGAAATCGGATCCCGCTAAATCCGCTAACAGTGAGCAACTTGTCGACAAATAGATTTCCTCCGATCCGTCGCTCGAAATCTCCAAGTTCATATTCACTGACAGATGTAAAGAATGGATCAAGGCGATCAAAGAGAAGTTGACACCATCACTAAAAAGTCATTGATCCGAGTAAGACACACTCATGCACGAAAAACAGGTCGGAAAAATTCTCAACTCCTTCCTCACTCAAACCTTGATCCATTCGGGGATAATGATGAAGTCATGTACCTAGGTAGGGTCATGAACCTGCTCAAGGTACCTCCCAAGGACATCTCTAGAAGAAATCGCTTTCAATCGACCGAAGGATTCCACTCGACAGACTCAAGACACTCGACCATGAAGACTCACTCGACCACCGGAGGTCTAAGGTCATTCTGCGCCCAAACGAATTGTTATTAAGTAGTCTTTATGGCCATGATAGCACTTTATGTAGAGCGCTACCAAGAACGCCAGCCTTTATGTACATTGAACCCTCTCTCACGTGGGTTGGCTGGGGTCTGGCGACTCTATATAAGCCACCCTCCACAGCGAAGGGTTCGCACTCAGTAACTCATACGCATATAATCCAATCGACCGCCTCCGGGCTCCGAGACGAGGGCTGCTACTTCCTCCGAGAAGGGCCTAAACTCAGAATCTCTTGCGATACAACTACTCCATAGCTAGGATCTTGCCTCTCCATACCTACCCCATATTCTCATGGGCCTTAGTACCACGACACCTCCCTCCCTCTTCCTCCTCGCCGCCGCCGCCGATTCCCGTTCTTGGGCTTGGCCCGGCGGCGGCATCCTAGCTGTGGCGGAGGTCCTGGCGCGAAGCGGGCGGATTGATGGCGGCGTCGCCGTTGGCGGCGGGCGACGTAGTCTGGCGGCACCGCCGCCTGCATCTAGGTTCTTCGGGCCCCATCTGGCCTGGCGGCCGGGCGGGCGGGTCTGCGCCGTGGCTTCCGGAGGCGGGGAAGAGGCGATGAGCTGCAGGGCGCTGGCGGCACCAACGCCGGCTTGCTGCAGCGTGGCGGCGGGGCTTAGCAGGCCCGTTCAAGCTGGCGGGCGGGGTGGCCCGGCATGCCTCGCCGCGCGTCCGGACGGCTACCGCGACAAAGGAAGGTTGTTTCGCCTCCCGACGACGGCGGTGGAGGTGGTTCCTCCCGCTCGCTTCGGTGGTGCTTCTCCCTCATGGCGCTTCTCCGGTCCTCTTGGGCTCGTGTTGGTGTTCGTAGTGAGGCGGCGTGGGTGGCGGCGCAACCGCGTTGGCGCGTGGTGGTGGGCGGCGGTCTGGCTGGTTGGCTCCGGTCCGTTGGGCGGTGGGGTTGGAGTGCGGGAGAAATCCTTGCCGGTTCTTCGGCTCCGATGCGGTGACACCTGCGGGTGCCACCATTCCTTCCTGAAGGGTGTCGGTGATATCCATCCCCCACCTCCCTCCGCGTGCCAGGGGAAACCCTAGGACAAGTCCGGGCAGCAGCGTCGGCGGCGTCGCATTCCTTCTTGGAGGTGCTGCTTGCTGCGCGGCGGTTCGGAGCCTCGGGCTGTGGTGGTTTGTTTCTGGAGGGCGTAGTGGTGGCGGGTCATCCGCGTTTTGTCGAGCTGCCGTTGTTGGCATTAGTTTTTTCTTCTTTTTCTTTGGGCTTGATGTGTTGTTCGCCCAGCGTCCCTTGTATCGGTGTTGGTTGCTTTGGAATACAAAGCGGGGGAAACCCTTTTTTGGTAAAATCAAACAATCCACATGTAAACTTGCAAAGAATTGAAATCCTCATATTTCCATTGAAAAAAAAAACATTACTAGTATCAACCAAGACAAAAATTCATGAAGTAGTCTAGTACTATCAACACTAACATTTACCATCAAGTTACATTATGAGATTTGGAAGAAAAAAATGGACCCCATCCCTGCACACTACAAGACTACCACCAAGCTGTACAAAAGGAGACAGTTCATCACATTTCACCAGTACTATCCTGCTAGTGCCAGCATAAAAAACCAAAACAAGCAATAGGAAACAAAACCACATATGTTTCTTTGACCAGATCAGGAGATGTGTATGCGTGGCTGCTACTGTGTGCTGTGTGATGCATGGGAAGATATCCTTGTGTTTGCTTCTTTGTCTTTGTGCAGTGCTGCCCTGCCCTGTGAGCAGCTAGGGCCACACCCCTGCCATTGATGCAAGCAAGGCCATCTTTGTTTCAGGCTTTCAGTTGAGACTCCCAGCTGTACACATCCTCCCAACTGCCATACCTCATCACTCTCCTAGCTTTCTTTCTCATGTATGACACCTACATTTATTCCCCCAAGGTAATTTTCTCATTTTCCTGTGGAGCTTTGTTTTGCTGTTTCCCTTGAAATTCCTGTAACACCTGAATTCACAACAACACATAATTATAATTAACTCGTTGTTAATAAAATTTCTTTGAAATAATTCTAACTTTTTACTGCGGATCATTATACAATACACATGGTCTAAAATAATTAGTTCTTCTTTGCTAGGGCCAGGCAGCAAGCAGGCAGGCAGCCGTCCAGCCAGTGAGGTGCCCACACACTTCTAGGTAGGAGTACTCTTTTGAACCAACAGAATTCTAACCAAGCTTTGTCCCCAAGCCTGTTTTTGACCGCATTGGTGACTGAGAAGCTATACAGGTATTTTAATCCTTTTTCCAGGATCATGATCTCCATCCATCCAACAATGGGCCACCAAGATTCAGAAGGGAGGCAGATAGTATATTCTCTCTGCACTTCAGATGCAAGTTACCATTGGTTGATGGACCATGTATTGTAGGTTATCTTCTGTTTGGTCATCTCAACATTGTAACAGTTGATTTGTTCAAGAAAAAACTTTCAAAATGTGTGATTTGATCTTCCCCATTCTTCTTCTTGACCAGCTCGATTTCTTAAGTCTTGTAGGTGATAAAATTAAGAGTTGGATTGTACAGAATGAAAATCAACATGTGTTAAGCTGACTCTAGGAATCAGGTCTGGAATAGGTGCGCAGATCTTTATAATATATATTGTGCCTAGGATCACATAAGATAGGATTGCCAGCTACAAAAATTATGAATCAAGAGGTATGACTTAGTCTAGATCTTACATAGGATCTGGATTGAAGAGATCCTACCAATATCGTAGAATCCGAATGAAGAAGCATTATATTGGTATAAGCTACTGGTTACTTAGAGTTCTATCTTCCATGCACTAGCCTAACTCAAATGGAGGTTCCTTGTTAAGAACTGAATGGAGGAAGAGAAAAAACACTTGAATGAGAATAGTAACATTTGTGTCCATGCTTCGATGCAGAAGAGCCCCTTTTCATTTTTATAACTAACAACATTAAAGAAAGAAAACCAAGCAATGAAGGAGAGAGGGGATGCATGCAGGGGCAGGAGTGCAGGACGGTGGTGCCTCAGAAAGTCACTCCATTGCCCATGGCCATGGGGGCATTTTCATTGCCCCAGTGCAGGGGCAGGAGGGAAAGATGCAAAAGCTCTTTTTACCAGCTGTAAGGCAGTGTGCCATGCAAGACCTGCATTAGTTAGTGGATGAGGCCACAAGACCAGCTTTAGGGTTTAGGGTTTAAGCCAAGAGGAGAAAGAAAGGGCTGTCCATATGAAAAGATACCATCATTATTGTTTCCATGAATGTGGTGTAATATATGTGGCATGTGTTTGTTCATCTTTTCAGCAAGAGCATCTTGAGTCCTGACACCTTCTAGTGGTGCTGGTGTCTTCACCCAAGAATATGGAATTAGTCTGTATTATATTTGAATATACTACTGAATCAAGCTCACAGGTTTTAATTCTGATGACATTTTACTAAAAGATTCTTGCATTGATTATCCCATACTGAAATCTTGGTCTATCCAGGACTGATAGATATTCTGCTCATCCAAATGCACATCATGATCAGGTTTATGCATTTCCCAGGAATTGTCATTTTTTGAAGCTACATTTATATTGTTCTCATGCCACAACTTCTTGTAGACGACTTTTCTTAAGAAGTCCCAATTATCTACTGCACCTTCCTTTGTGGTGTGCTCCACTATGTGTTAGAAATGTCAAGCTCCTTAATCTTTAGGCAATTATTGATACAAAGTACTACTAAACTCATGTCTCTTGTGCACTAATACCATTCATGCGCAACACTGGTGACTCTTCCAACAGCACACACGGATGCGATGCTTTCATTAACATGCCCACTAATAATTACAAAAAGGATGCAATGTAGTTACCCTTAGGTACTTACTGATCATGTGGACGAGAACTTTCTTTACAAACCACATAATCTTTCTTTTACTACATTGCTTTAAATGCAATGAAACCCAGCACAAAACAATGCAATTATGCAAATGTTATTGTTTGTTCACTAATAGGGGATTTGCAATATGGAATCAAGCAAGTGCCATTCAAAGCTGGTCGCAATGTAACAGGAAAAGTTGTCTTGGATTCTCATCTCTGCAGAAAGGGAGAGGAAGAGAAGGAGAAAACATTGGCACAGCACTGAATGAATGGCACTGAAAAACCTGCAGCTGCTGCAGCAGAACTGATCAAGAAACCCACAGGGTCATCAAGGCCAACACATGCATGCATACACACATACACAAAATGCACCAATCTGATCCCATTTCTCAAGAACAGAAGCAGATGTTACAGAAGTTACAACTACTCCCCAAGGAGATTGTCACAAACCAATGTAACCCATCCATCCGCAAGTACAGTGCAGTGCATCTTAGTGGAACACCACTCCTCACTGATCACACATCCACTTGCAACCTTTTTCTTCTTGGCTCTATAAACAATGGCCAAACCCCCAGCCTTTCAGTGCTACTACTGCATCCAACAGCTAGCATCTCACCTTATGCAACGTAAGATGGCATCCACCACTATGGCATACCAAAAACAGTGCAGATTTGGGGTGAATTTCACATGAAATGTGCTCCATTTCGGCACCGGAATTGGGCTCCAGTGAAGCTCTCCTCTCCTTAGGACAGCTCAGCCTAGCCCTTATCTTCGCTCATCGCTTGCCTCTCTCACAAACCAATCCAAACCAATCCAACAGCATTGCCAAGGCCAACCATGGCAATGGCCGAAAGAACCTAAACAAATTTGAACAAGGAAAAAACAAAATGAAGATCCAACCCAAGCCCCCTTAGACATCTGACAAAAAATTGCGTGTCCCCGGCGGTGCTAGCTTCTCAATGGATTCCCGGCGGCTCCAGTCTGATCCGCTTGTTCATCTCCGACACCGCGGCCATGAAGGCGGCGGTGTCGGCAACATCATCAACAAGAACAGAATCATATGTACTGGTGGCAACTTCATTGGAGTCTGAACATGGCAATGATCTCTTGCCATTGGTCATTCTGTTTCTCAAGTCACCAACCATCATGCTGTAGCAGGCATGTACATGCTCCTGATCAATGAAACAGACAAAGGTTGCTCAAATCCAATGCCCATTTCATCATCCAAATAGAACATTACTATGATCAAATGGTGCAAAAGGGTTATTCAGTTTGTGCAAGAAACCTTCTCAATGGGGCATGATGGAGACAGATTGCCCATCTTGGACTCCAGTGCTTCTTTGGTCAGTAGAGCTCCATAGGATGCAGCCAAGATTGCAGCTGCAGCCACAGTAGATGGCCTGTAATCCAGCACACTGCCGGCTGCATGAACACAGCACGAATCAATCAGACAAAATGCAAGAAAGATCACCAAATTTCTACTATTAAAATGATGTGTTGACGAAGATGAACCTTCGGCTGTAGCAAAGATGAAGCCGATGGACTTGAGGGCGACGCGGGCGGGGTCATGCCCGCCGCCGCCGCGGCCGTCGTGCCGGTCGAGCCGGGAGGAGAAGCAGGGGAGGTAGTCGAAAGGCGTAACGGCGGCCATGCGCCAGCCGAGGGTTGACAGCACGAGCAGCTCCATCCGGCGGACGGAGGCGGAGCAGAACTCGTAGCCGCCGCCGGCGTCGAGCTCCGACAGCGCCGGCGCGCAGTACTCCTCCATCTTGGCCGCCACGGAGACGCAGGCCACGGACAGGAGCCGCGCCGCCCACGGCATGGCCGTCCTCTGCACCAAGGCACGCACACAACCACATCATCCTCCCGTTCCTAAGAAGCAGAGAGGCTAAATTTGTTTAACGGCGGCGGTGCGGTGATTGATTACATCGACGCGTCGCCGGAGGAAGAAGCGGTCGAAGTAGGCGATGGCCAGGTACGCCGTGCGGTGGCCGAACCCGAAGCAGCCCCGCGTCTGCAAATGCAAATCAGGTGCCGGTTCCAATGGCGTCAGTGACCGATCGATCGATGCTCGCACCAAGAAACTAATCGGGAGAGCGAGGAGCTGAGTGAGTGCTCACTTCAAGGATCCATTTGACGGCGGCGAGGCGCGCCTGCAGGAACCAGTCCTCGGAGGCGGCCGACGAGCAGTCGGCGTCGCCCGAGTCGGAGGAGGAGCAGAAGCTGGCCTCCTTGGAGACCAGCTGCTCCACGTACTCATCGTCGCCGTCCTCATCGTCGGCGGCGGCGGCGCCGCCGGCGTAGAACAAGAAGAGGTCGCCGTCGTCCACGACGCCGTCCCCGAGCTCGGCGCCGTCTTCGGGGCAAGTGAGCGAGAAGGCGCACGACGCGTAGTCCTCCGCCTCCTCCATCCCCGGCATCTCGCCTCGCGTCTCGTTACCGCAACCAGCCAGCAGCTGACTTGCCGTGCTAAGAGATGTGTCAAGCTTAAGCAAGAAGCACGGACGAGAGAGAGCCGCGTTCTCTGACGCTCGTCTCCTACGGCGGTCAGCGGCGGCGGCGGCGGCGGCCGGACTGAGAGCAGAGTGGGGAGTGAGAGTGAAGAGACGAGGAGGCTCCTCCCTTCTATTTAAGTGCCACTCGTTTCACCAAAATTTTCCTTCTTTTTTTACTGCTCCTTTCACATGCCGCTAGCCAATGGCATTCTTGGATAGTTACGGCGATGGTTAAATCCAACGGGAAACGGGAAATGGGTACGTTGGTACGTCTGAGTGAATCTAAAAGTGTATCCGTGTATTTATGCATGTGTCAAGACTTTATCAAGGGGGTATTTACTCCGGCGATGATAGAGCCTAATAAACACATAATGGATGCTCATGTTAGTACTGTGGTGCCTAGGCAAAGGACGTCCTCTCTACCGGGTGCACGGATCTGGTAGTTTTGGATACGGAAAATAGGACGAAAAGAACTACTGTATGTGGTTTCGTATTTCGAATTTTAGCAAGTTTATTATGCGGTTAACTTTGGTTATTTCTCGGTAGAAGAAAAGGATGAAGATAAAAAATTCCAGCAATTCTTTTTTTCTTTTTGAAAAATGACATGCACACATCTACGCTCACCCCTATGAATGCAGCATGCACATTCCCATGTGTTTTTGAATTCTTGAATTCCAGTCACTTCATGTTGTTGTGTTTGTTTGTTTTCTTAAAAGATGATGACCCCGGCCTCTACATCTGGACGATGCATACAACCATTTTATTTATTATTCACAAAAACCTTACAAAGTATTACATCAGTAAGTCTGAAACCACCATCTTGGCAACATCTATCACTACTCCTATCCACTTGATGAAGGGGTGTCGAATGTCCGAACCAAATATCAAACAGACCTCGCACGAAAACCTACCATCTAAAGCCAGAGGCCCAACCAAGCCTCTTGTCGGGTCTGGGGTAAACACCGGTCCGGCCCACTCTCAGCGGGCACCGCATGCGCCCACTGCAGAGGACGTCGCCACCATCTTCCATCGGGCCATCTTATTCAGAGCAGGTACTGACGCATCCATCTTGTCAGGCCTACCGTCGACGCCACCACGATCACAGACAGCACCCCCCGCCCTGCGCGAGTCCATCATCTCACGCCTGTCACCGTGTCCCCGCTGCGCCACACCGCCGAGACTCATTGTCGTCGACGCAGTAGATGTACACCGCTCCACTTCTTGTGTCCTTCGTCCAGCAGTTGCTCCAAAACAATGCCCTCATGAGGGAGATCGACACTGAGAGCGTCGCCATCTCCGATCCGAGAGTTGTTGTGTTTTTTTACTTTTGGATAATAAACAGATCCAAAAAATCCCGTAATTCAAATGAAAATAGTCATCGAGATGTCTCTTTATAATCGTGATCCGGTTGTATTAGGCGCGACCGCCTCTTAGATTGGCTCTTTTGCATGCTTTATGAGACACCTATCTCATTAGAGAAGGCACTAATAGAGCATGAATCATAAGGTTGATCAACTTTTAAAAAAAAGGAGAGTATCTCGGCATCTGCATCACATCATGCACACAACCATATGTTATTAAACGTGAAATAAGTTCAAGCCATAGAGTACTCGATAATAAAACAAATAAATGGAAAAACGTGACCACAAGCAGTTGAACCGGAGATTACATAGCTCATCCACATAATCTACGACTGGCTTGCGAGCCAAACTGGTTGGACAAACTGTTGGGGAACGTAGCATGCAATTTCAAAAAAAATTCTACGCTCACGCAAGATCTATCTAGGAGATGCATAGCAATGACAGGGGAGAGTGTGTCTATGTATCCTCGTAGACCAAAATCGGAAGCGCTAGACAACGCAGTTGATGTAGTCAAACTTCTTCTAGCTCCGACCGATCAAGTACCGAACGTACAGCACCTCCGAGTTATGCACACGTTCAGCTCGATGACATTCCTCGCCCTCTTGATCTAGCAAGGTGTCGATGAAGTAGATGAGTTCCGTCAGCACGGCGGCGTGGTGACGGTGATGGTGAAGTGATCAGCGCAGGGCTTCGCCTAAGCACCGCGACAATATAACCGGGGGTGTAACCTGTGGAGGGGGGGTGCCACACACGGCTAACAGTTCTTGTTCTATGTTGTAGGCGCCCCCCTTCCCACATATATATAGGTTGGAGGGGAGGAGAGGAAGCCAAGGGGGCGCCCCAAGTAGGAGGAATTCTACTTGGGGTCCTCTCCCAATTCGGCCAACCCCCCTCTCCTATTCCTATTTGGAGTAGGAAGGGAAGAGGGGGAAGGGGGAATCATATTCCCTTTTACCTTTCCTCCTTCCCCTTTCCTTCTCCAATTTGGCCAGCCCATATGGGGGGCGCGCCAGCCCCTTTGTGGCTGGTGTGTTTCCCCTCTTGGTGAAGGAAATATGCCCTAGAGGCAATAATAAAGTTATTATTTATTTCCTTATTTCATGATAAATGTTTATTATTCATGCTAGAATTGTATTAACCGGAAGCATAATACATGTGTGAATACATAGACAAACATAGTGTCACTAGTATGCCTCTACTTGACTAGCTCGTTAATCAAAGATGGTTAAGTTTCCTAACCATAGACATGAGTTGTCATTTGATTAACGGGATCACATCATTAGGAGAATGATGTGATTGACTTGACCCATTCCGTTAGCTTAGCACTTGATCGTTTAGTATGTTGCTATTGCTTTCTTCATGACTTATCACGTTCCTATAACTATGAGATTATGCAACTCCCGTTTACTGGAGGAACACTTTGTGTGCTATCAAACGTCACAACGTAACTGAGTGATTATAAAGGTGCTCTACAGGTGTCTCCGAAGGTACTTGTTGGGTTGGCGTATTTCGAGATTAGGATTTGTCACTCTGATTGTCGGAGAGGTATCTCTCGGCCCACTCGGCAATGCACATCACTATAAGCCTTGCAAGCAATGTAGCTAATGAGTTAGTTATGAGATGATGCATTACGTAATGAGTAAAGAGACTTGCCGGTAACGAGATTGAACTAGGTATTGAGATACCAACGATCGAATCTCGGGCAAGTAACATACCGATGACAAAGGGAACAACGTATGTTGCTATGCGGTTTGACCGATAAAGATCTTCGTAGAATATGTGGGAGCCAATATGAGCATCCAGGTTCCGCTATTGGTTATTGACCGGAGACGTGTCTCGGTCATGTCTACATAGTTCTCGAACCCGTAGGGTCCGCACGCTTAAAGTTCGATGATGGTTATATTATGAGTTTATGTGTTTTGATGTATCTAAGGAGTTCGGAGTCCCGGTTGAGATCGGGGACATGGCGAGGAGTCTCGAAATGGTCGTGACGTAAAGATCGATATAATGTACGACTATATTCGGACATCGGAAAGGTTCTGAGTGATTCAGGTATTTTTCGGAGTACCGAAGAGTTACGGGAATTCGTATTGGGCCTTAATGGGCCATACGGGAAAGGAGAGAAAGGCCCCAAAGGGTGGCCGCACCCCTCCCCATGGACTAGTCCGAATTGGACTAGGAAGGGGGGCTCCCCCTTCCTTACTTCTCCTTCTCCCTTCTCTTCTCCTACTCCTACAAGGAAAGGAGGAGTCCTACTCCCGGTGGGAGTAGGACTCCCCCCTTGGCGCGCCCTCCTCCTTGGCCGGCCGCCTCCCCCCTTGCTCCTTTATATACGGGGACAGGGGGGCACCTCTAGACACAACAATTGATCCTTGAGATCTATTAGCCATGTGTGGTGCCCCCCTCCACCATAATTCACCTCGATAATATCGTAGCGGTGCTTAGGCGAAGCCCTGCGTCGGTAGAACATCATCATCGTCACAACGCCATCGTGCTGACGGAACTCTCCCTCAAAGCTAGGCTGGATCGGAGTTCGTGGGACGTCATCGAGCTGAACGTGTGCTGAACTCGGAGGTGTCGTGCGTTTGGTACTTGATCGGTCGGATCGTGAAGACGTACGACTACATCAACCGCGTTGTGCTAACGCTTCCGCTTTCAGTCTACGAGGGTACGTGGACAACACTCTCCCCTCTCGTTGCTATGAATCACCATGATCTTGCGTGTGCGTAGGAATTTTTTTGAAATTACTACGTTCCCCAACTCTTGGCCCATAAGGCCCATATCTTTTGCCGGGGGTGCCCGCAACCCCTTCTGGTGACCCCGATAAGTACCAGGTGCTTCCCGAAACACTTCCGGTATCCGAATACCATCGTCCTATATATCAATCTTTACCTCTCGACCATTTTGAGACTCCTCCTCATTCGGGACTCCGAACAAAATTCGGTCACCAAATCACATAACTCATATAATACAATATCGTCATCGAACGTTAAGCGTGCGGACTCTACGGGTTCGAGAACTATGTAGACATGACTGAGACACCTCTCTAGTCAATAACCAATAGCGGAACCTGGATGCTCATATTGGCTCCCACATATTATACGGTGATCTTTATTGGTCAAACAGTTATGACAACATACGTTATTCCCTTTGCCCATCGGTATGTTACTTGCCCGAGATTCCGTTGGTATCTTCATACCCAGTTCAATCTCGTTACCGGCAAGTCTCTTTACTCATTCCGTAATGCATCATCCTACAACTAACTCATTAGTCACTTTGCTTGCAAGGCTTCTTATGATGCGCATTACCGAGAGGGCCCAGAGATACCTCTTTGATACTCGGAGTGACAAATCCTAATCTCGATCTACGCGAACCCAACAAACACCTTCGGAGATACCTGTAGAGCATCTTTATAATCACCCAGTTACATTGTGACGTTTGATAGCACACAAGGCATTCCTCCGGTATCCGGGAGTTGCATAATCTCATAGTCGAAGGAATATGTATTTGACATGAAGAAAGCAATAGCAATAAAACTGAATGATCATAATGCTAAGCTAATGAATGGGTCTTGTCCATCACATCATTATCCTAATGATGTGATCCCATTTAACAAATGACAACACATGTCTATGGTTAGGAAACTTAGCCATCTTTGATCAATGAGCTAGTCTAGTAGAGGCTTACCAGGGACACAATATTTTGTCTATGTATCCACACATGTATCAAGTTTTCGGTTAATAAAATCTAGCATGAATAATAAAAATTTATCATGAAACAAGGAAATATAAAATAACAACTTTATTATTGCCTCTAGGGCATATTTCCTTCAGTCTCCCACTTGCACTAGAGTCAATAATCTAGATTACATTGTAATGATTCTAACACCCATGGAGTCTTGGTGTTGATCATGTTTTGCTCGTGGAAGAGGCTTAGTCAAATGAAAGTGCAATCATGCCCTTAATCATATTTTGATGTTGATGACAACATGCATGTTGGGACTAATCATGTTTATCAAGTATATCTCAGGATTATGTCTCAAGGGCGGTGTGTGGATCGTGACTACGGACATAAACATATATATACATATATCACTCGAGAGCAGAGACACAAGACAAAGACAGAAAGCTTCGGCTTCATTTTCGGTTTGTTCTTGAGTATAGGGATCCCGCACTATTAAGAGGGGATCGATGGATTTCGTGAAAGAACTTGCTCAAACCCACAAAATTCACTCACATATCATCTCAAGATTCTTCCTCTAACTTATGCACAAATATTGGTATGGTCCTGAGAAGTTCAGCTACCACCGGAAGTCCGAAAGTCTACGGACGTCCGTCCTCTCTTAGTCGACCGGGCCTCCGGCTCTCATCGGTTGTCAGGTGCATCTCCATAGAACTGATATTAGCGGAAGACCGGTCCCACCGGATGTCCGGCCACCGGACGTCCGCTCACCTCCGGATATCCTTTGCACTTCAACAGAATGTTATTTGCGGATTTCTGACAACTCCGGACATCCGGCCTCCGGGTGTCCGCTGGCTGTATAGTCCCATATCTCGTCTGTGCCCCTGGTGGATGTTTCAGCGACTGGACGACCGGCGGCCCGGACGGACGTCCGGTCTAATCTGTGGCACCGGTCGTCCGGTACCCACCGGACGTTCGTCAGACCCTGTGCACTAAGTGGCTCAACGGTCTGTTTTCCACTCCCACTATATATAGCCTTCTTCCCCCATGGGAGAGGGTCGACCACTCACTTTGAACAAACCCTAGAACACATTTCACTCTCTCTCACTCCTCCACACCAAATCTTAGATCCCCAAGGGATTTGAGAGCATTTGAGAGAAGTTGTCCAATCAAGTGATAGATCCACTCCTTCTCCTTCTTTGCACCAAAGGAATTCGTGATTTGAGCAAGTCTTGAGATTTTTCCCCATCGTTCTTGTTACTCTTGGAGGTTGGAGACTCCTAGGTGGTAGGAGTCTTTCGGAGAGGAATCGACCTTTGTGATTACCCCCGGAAAAGTTTGTGAGGGTTTGGAGACCACCCCAAGGTCTACCACTAGTGGTTGAGAAACGCCTCCGTGGTGTTGTCTCAAAGGGAGAATAGGGTGAGCCTTCGTGGCATTGGTGTGCCTTCGTGGTAACATCCACCTCTCTAACGGTGACGTAGCTTCCCTCCAAGGAAGTGAACATTGACATACATCCTTGTCTCCGGAAGTTGTGGTTATTCCTAACCCTAACTCTCTACTTGTGGTTACTTGTCTCTTAGAACTTACTTATATCATATTGTGCTTGCTTCCTTACATACTAGTGTTACTTGCTTAGCACTTAGTACTACACTTGCAATTGTTAGGCTCACTCTCATATTCCGCATTATTGCCTAAAATTGCTAAGTAATAATTAAAATTTGTAATTGTACCTATTCACCCCCCCCCCTCTCTAGGTCCATCTCGATCCTTTCATCAACGGGTCTGCTATATTCAAATCCATATGTATTTTTCAAATCTCTATGTCTCCCTCCTTGACTAGATCACGGATGGAGTTGAAGTGTCTCTTGATGTGTTTGGTCTTTTTGTGAAATCTGGATTCCTTCGCTAAGGCAATTGCTCCAGTATTGTCACAAAAGATTTTTATTGGACCCGATGCACTAGGTATTACACCTAGATCGGATATGAACTCCTTCATCCAGACTCCTTCATTTGCTGCTTCTGAAGCAGCTATGTACTCCGCTTCACACATAGATCCCGCCATGACGCTTTGCTTGGAACTGCACCAACTGACAGCTCCACCATTCAATATAAATACGTATCAGGTTTATGACTTAGAGTCATCTAGATCAGTGTCAAAACTAGCATCGATGTAACCATTTACGACGGGTTCTTTGTCACCTCCATAAACGAGAAACATATCCTTGGTCCTCTTCAGGTACTTCAGGATATTCTTGACCGTTGTCCAGTGATGCATTCCTGGATTACTTTGGTACCTCCCTGCCAGACTTATGGCAAGGCACGCATCAGGTCTGGTACACAGCACAGCATACATGATAGAACCTATGGCTAAAGCATAGGGAATGACTTTCATTTTCTCTCTATCTTCTGCAGTGGTCGGGCATTGAGTCTGACTCAATTTCACACCTTGTAATACAGGCAAGAACCCTTTCTTTGACTGATCCGTTTTAAACTTTTTCAATACTTTATCAAGGTATGTGCTTTGTGAAAGTCCTATTAAGCATCTTGATCTATCTCTATAGATCTTGATGCCCAATATATAAGCAGCTTCACCGAGGTCTTTCATTGAAAAACTTTTATTCAAGTATCCTGTTATGCTATCCGGAAATTCTACATCATTTCCAATGAACAATATGCCATCCACATATAATATTAGAAATGCTATAGAGCCCCACTCACTTTCTTGTAAATACTAAATACAGGCTTCTCCAAAAGTCTGTATAAAACAATATGCTTTGATCACCTCATCAAAGCGTATATTCCAACTCCGAGATGCTTGCACCAGTCCATAGATGGATCGTTAGAGCTTGCACACTTTTTTAGCACCTTTAGGATCGGTAAAACCTTCTGGTTGCATCATATACAACTCTTCTTTAAGAAATCCATTTTTGATGCCCATTTGCCAAATTTCATAATCATAAAATGCGGCAATTGCTAACATGATTCGGACAGACTTAAGCATCGCTACGGGTGAGAAAGTCTCATCGTAGTCAACTCCTTGAACTTGTCGAAAACCTTTTGCAACAAGTCGAGCTTTGTAGACAGTAACATTACTATCAGCGTCAGTCTTCTTCTTGAAGATCCATTTATTCTCTATGGGTCGCCGATCATCGGGCAAATCCACCAAAGTCCACACTTTGTTCTCATACATGGATCCTATCTCAGATTTCATGGCCTCAAGCCATTTATCGGAATCTGGGCTCATCATAGCTTCTTCGTAGTTCGTAGGTTTGCCATGGTCTAGTAACATGACCTCCAGAACAGGATTACCATACCACTCTGGTGTCGATCGTGTTCTGTTGACCTACGAGGTTCGATAGTAACTTGATCTGAAGTTTCATGATCATCATCATTGGCTTCCTCTCTAGTTGGTGTAGGCATCACGGGAACGGATTTCTCGGATGAGCTACTTTCCCAATTGGGAGAAGGTACAATTACCTCATCAAGTTCTACTTTCCTCCCACTCACTTCTTTCGAGAGAAACTCCTTCTCTAGAAAGGTTCCATTCTCTGTGGTAGAAGGTGTACCCAATTGTTTCCTTAGGGTATCCTATGAAAACGCACTTCTTCGATTTGGATTCGAGCTTATCAGGCTGAAGCCTTTTGGCATAAGTGTCACAACCCTAAACTTTAAGAAATGACAGCTTAGCTTTATTGCCAAACCACAATTCATACGGTGTCATCTCAACGGATTTAGACGGTGCCCTATTTAATGTGAATGCAGCTGTCTCTAATGCATAACCTCAAAACGATAGTGGCAAATCGGTAAAAGACATCATAGATCGCATCATATCTAATAAAGTACGGTTACAACGTTCGGACACACCATTACGCTGTGGTGTTCCGGGTGGCGTGAGTTGTGAAACTATTCCACATTGTTTACCATATGTTAGCTAAAAAGTAGCCCACAAAAAAATGTATTTTTTCCTTTCTTTTGATCTATATTGTGTTTTTATTTGAATTTTTGTTGTGTGATGGATTTCATGAAAGCTTATGCATGCGCGCGCACACACACAAGCACATTTTTTTTATGATTTTTGGTGATGTTACCATGTGTTGGTGAAAGAGCAATTAATCAACCAGAGGGGGTGAATGGGAATTTTTTTATCAAATCCTTCGGATAAAAACTATTTCCCTGAAGAATCGACGAGCTAAATAGAACAAAAGAAAATACTTGTTGAAGAAAAATTACTGCTAGCATGCAATTAGTACCGAGGCAAAGTCATCAGAACAAAAGATACCATGCATACTAAGTAATAGTAGATCAACTAGACGAACAAAAAACATACGCACTTCAAAATATCGAGATTGAAGACAAAACTTAACATAACAGAGAACACTAAAATAGCAAAGTCTCTAGAGAAAGTATTCAGAGAGGGAGGAAGTGGATTCTTCACAACATGCTAGTGTGTAATGTAAATGAGTGAAGAATGTGGAACCAATATCTCGGTGAAGAAAATTGATTTATTGGACCGGATCAAGTTGTTGTGACAACTCCGCATCTAGTTCGAGAGGCTGAGATTTAACTCAAAAATACTAAGTCTTCACACTATTATCCTTGAGCTAAGATCACTTTGACCTGGCCCCAATCACTAGTGGTAGATCTCCAAAACCTTCACATACGTGTTCTTCCGCAATCCACAACCACTCTTAGATGCTCTGAACGGACGCCTAACCATCTGGAAGATCACAGTCTTCAAGAGTAACAAGTCTTCGATTCACTTAGAACAGGTTCTTCAATGATGCTCAATCACTTTGGCTTTTGGGTACTAGGGGTTTTCCTCACTAGGATTCTCTCAAATGCTTCAGAAGGATGGGTAGTTCAAATGACACTTGTCGCAAATTATAACGGAGCAACTAACAAAGTTAAGGTGGAGGAGGGGGTTGGTATATATAGCGGGGGTCACAACCTGAGATCTCGAAGTGACTATTGGATGGGACGGGCCCGTCACCTAGCTGTCACCAGCGAGGCAACAATCAAAATTTTAAACTCTCAATTTCCTTAGGGTAGGAGAAACAAATTGTTGGTTTCCTAACTCTTCAATGAGAACTTTGACTACTGCGGCCGAAAGAATATCATCTCAGACACTGATGAAAAAATAACTACACTGCAAGATGTTTCCAAACTTCTCGAAATAATAGGCAGGATTGGGCACACTTCAGAAACACTAATTTCGTATCAGCTTGACCCCCCTTAATAGTACATTTTCCCTATGACTTAATGAACAATAAAAAGAACTATGAAAAAGACTAATGACGCGTTTGGTTCCAGCCAGGTAACATATTTGAGTTCTCGTATCGAGAAGCCCTGCTTCCGTTTATTTTTACCCAATTCGTGGTTTGTTTGGTTCGTGCCATCGCGCTCCGATCTCTAGTCCCGCCAGATTCGGGCGGTTTCAATTTTGTCAAACGCTGTATTGGAAATCACGGCTATGGAAATCATCATGGGGGAAACAAACGATGGCTTCCGTTTTCCAAAATTGCCGCAATCGGAAACCCCGGATTTTCTTCAAAACAAATGTTGTAAGTCTTCACGATCCAGTTCTTTGCCTAATTATTCAAGGATGGCACACCGAATCTTCAATGTTTCTCCACATTTTTAGGGGTCACTTACAATGGTTAAAACAAATCTTTAGAGACTTTCACTTGTGTATACTCACAAACACATTAGTCCCTTAACCACTTTTGTCATCAATATTGTAAAACCACAAAGGGGGCACAAGATGCACTTATAGTTAGTAGCATGGTATCATCACAAACACAGTAGAACTTCTCTCCATAAATACTTCACATTTTTCCAAGGAATGTTTTCGTAACTCCCTGTAAATCCATCAATATTTATCCACTTGCATCATCTATTTTCTTTTTGGAACAACGATCTAGATTTAAATAATAAATAGATACATTAACATAGATAAAACAAACTGGACCAAACGCAAATTTAGAGAAAACCGATAAAGCCTAATGTTGTATAAAGGTTTTGTTTTAGTGTATCTATAACACTACGCCTATGTGTGTTTGTTTGATGACAAAAATTACAAAAGAACAAGCTTGCCAACTTGGATTGACCTCAAAGGTGTTGAGGTGCTACATTAACCACCCACGCCGAGGGATGTGAACGTAAGATCATTAAACATAATGCGACCGACACACTCTTTGAAAAGATATCTAAGCCCCTGGTTAGGTCTAACCGAGTGATCTATAGATACATAGTCCCAAGAAATGGAATATATGGAGGTGAGCCCCTCCTCCCCCCTTCCTCCCCCGAATCAAAAAGGGGAAAGGTGTTGGTGCCATTTATGTTCCTGGAGTTTTGGGTTATTTGAGTCAGAGGAAAATCACACTATAAAGAGGGTTGAGGTGGTGTTGAAGTTGGTGGATCATGAAAAACATACACATGTAGCCACCATAAAAATACAAGCACTAAGCCTACACAAAGAAAACCCTAATATTTCCCTCTGTGCAGCTCTCTAGATAGGCGGGAGGCAAAAACCAGAACTCCAGGTTTGATTTTCGAGATCTTGGTTTCGCTACTGTATGCCTCAGAGTTGAAACCTTGATCTCTAGATTTTATCTTCGGGTTTGGGTGTTTCACCTCCGGTCACCCCAAATCTCCATGTTGTGAATGTTGAAACTCCAGGTTTGGTTGTTTCAGTGCATAACAGTTGGAAATGGTGGTGGAGCGATACAAACCACTCCTACATCCAGCTCTGGTTTCCAGATATGAGCTGCATCCCATTGTTGATCTTTAAAAAGCTTGCTTCCTCCCTTTCCCACCAACCAAACTTGCACAAACTTTAGGAAATCAAAGGAGGTCTACTATATCCACTATTTGTCTCGAGCCAAAATCGTGATCTCCTACTTGTGCTCCACCGAATGTGTTACTTGGAGTTGTGGGGACTCCTAGGTGGTAGGAGTCCATTCCAGAACTTCCAACGTTATGAAAGGCTATGGGAAGCATTTGTGAAGGTTTGGTGGTCACTTCAAAGTCAAACACTAGGGATTGAGCTCCTACTTGGTGTGGCATTTTCAAGGAGAAGTTGTTACTTGTGATTGTTTACCTTGATGTTTATCCTGCTTAGTATCAGAAGAACCTATTTATACACAAAACCTAAAAAGTTACTCCCTCTGATCCCATAATGTAAGAGGATTTGGACGGAGGGAGTAAATATTTGTAGCCACCTACCCCCGCCTGCTTGCTCCCCCGGTTCTAGTTGACTATCTTGATTCTTCACTCACCCGCAAATAAAAATCTTGATTCTTCACTCCTCTTAATACAGACCGTTGAACTACTGCTTTATCGTTACCCTTTTACGAAAGAAATCCGAGAGCTTAAAAGGATGAGCTTGAACAAATGCTACCAAAACAAGCTCAACATAAGTGATCCCACCAACGCGGCCATGAGCCCACGACCATCCGCCAAATCAAGCATTTGGTTCTCGTACGAGACCAAAATACCACAGGCTCCCTGGCATAATCCGTGATAATCACACCAGAACTACGATGAAGATGTGAGATCTTACTCAGTGTGAGATCACCTCCATCATCATGACGTCATTGCCCATTAGCTTGTGCTTAGACATTACTAAATAGCATTTTGGTCCACGTATTATCCAGTTGTGATTGCATTGGTACGTCTGATTTGGCAGAAAGGGGCAAGAAAAGGAAGGAATAATAAACGATTTGGTTCATAATGTGGCATTCTCTATCCACACACTCCATCTGACAAACAAAGCAGGCTTGCTCCAAACTTTTCCACACAAGAAATTATATTAAGATGGTAGGGAAACCCTAGAACCTAATAAAGATCTCAAACAGGCAGGCTGCAGACTACACATTAAACAAATGGATGTGGATATATTGACAGTGTAATCTCAACCACCTCCCAGCATCATCTCCCCAGAAAATCCCTTAATCCCGCCAACAGAAAACGCTGCATTTCTTCTGCAGAATGTACCGAGGGATGAGACAAAACACCTGGCCTGGCCGCTAATCCTCGCGGGCCCCAGGGCCCCAAATCCACCAGGGAAAACGCAGCCATATGCGAATTAGCAGACATAATACGGACACGCCATGGCATCTACTCAAGAATCATGGAGCTAATCTATAGCATCTTGTCAACGTAATGCTTCCAGTGCCTACTGACACATCCACAATGTATCTCAACACCTTCTTTTTTTTAGTTTGATGTATCTCATCTCAACACTTGACAGATCAAAATGACGGCAATATTTCCTTTACTCAAAATGCCATGGGAGTTTAGTCTCTCTATTAATATAGGAATTTGAAAACTTAATCATATGAGAAAAAAAAATCAGTCTCTCCATTTCGTTGGTTCCATAGGGGCCTGCAATACCTACACAATATATGTGTTTCTGGTCGCAAACTAGGACAAACTGTCGGCATCCAGAAGCGGGTTGCATAACCACATGTATATCTTGACAGCCACGACATATACAAATGACATAAACATACGTGTTGAGGGCTACGTGAACAAGAGCGCACGATTCAAGGGCCGATGTTTTGGAGCACCGCAACAGTGCCAGTCCTGCACGCATCGTCCGTCCCCATGCACATACCTAGATCCAGTTTAATTTACTACCGTTTGCTACACATTTGAATATGTTTGCAAAGGGAAGATGCCAAGGTTTGGTCAAAGTCAAGCTTTGCATAGTTTGACTAACTTTATATTAAAAAATATCAACATTCACAATATGAAATTAACATTTTCAGATGCACCATGAAATGTATTTTCATATTATATAGTTTAAGTATTGTAGATGTTCATATTTTTAATATAAATTTAATCAAACTTTCGCAGTAGTTTTTTTCACCAAAACTTATACGCGGAGTAAAAAGGAACGGAGGGAGTACCATTTGCTACACATTTGAATACGTTTGCAAGGGAAGACGCCAAGATTTGGCCTCAACTCACTAAGATCAAGGAGCGCTGGACCACCACCTCAGTAGCTGCCCATGGATGATCCAGACAAAAGGTCGCGCCTGAAAACGATGGAGAGATGGATCATACATACATTCACATTCCAGTATGAAAACTCCAAGCTTCCAGATGCAGCTGCAAGAATTCAAGAGCAAATCATTCATTCTTGTTTGAGCGGCAGCAGTGGCTAAAATGAGGGCTTGGCGGTGTCGATCTACCTACTGTGACCGACGGACGGACGGTCCTTGTGCAGGCCGGCACGCTGCATTGAAGGCTGTACAAGCCCGCCCGGCCTCGCGTCCAACAACCTCTGCCATGGACAAGCGTTGTACACGGTACAGGCCCGTCCTTGCTGCCTTTGAGCCGAGGGTTTTGCTTGGACGCGCCATTATGGATTGCGAGCCGGCCAGCAGGTATGTGTCACAGATCAAACAAACCCAGGACACGTCATATCAGGGTTTGCTTGCTGCAGGACCCTGCATGCATGCATGCATGCGTAAACCCAGCCTTGAATTCAGGTTCCCCAGTCCCACAAGAGAGAGAGAGAAGATAAGAAAGAGGCCAGCTGTGAGAGAGCGGCGTTGCAGCACCCGAGCACCAGTGCTCTCTATATTTGACTTTTTCAAATTTGTATTTTTGAAGTTTCAAAAAAATGTGAAATTATTTTCCGGGATGCATATACACATTCCCAATACCCGTTGCAAGTTTCGGTACAAATCTCGTTTTGTTTTGGACTATAGAAAAAAAACAAATGTATGACAGTATATAGAAGAAAAAAGGTGCCATTTCTATCAGAAATTTCTCTTTTTGTATTTCCCAAAATACAAAGTATTTCTTCTCTAGATTTCTACCAGTCCTTAGGAATATGTGTATGTATTCACATATTTGTTTTAAGATTTTTTTGAGCATCCAAAGTGTGCTTTTATAAAAATTCAAATATCAAGAGCAATGAAGCTCGGTAGCTGCAGGCACTTTTCGCCAGCTGTGAGCTCTAGTGAGTAGTAGTAGTATTGCAGCACTCGGGGAATCAATGGACTGATTAGTGTTGACATGGCTCTTGTTGATCTTTCAAATTAGTGGGCAAACCTACTGCATGTCAGATGATAATTTAAGCAACTAGTAGCAAGTAAACTAGGGAGAGGGATGTGGGTTTTCTAGGTTGGTGCCCCCACTTTGATGAAGCAAAGGCTTGAGAAACTATACAGACGCTATCTACCATGCGACTTGAATATCTCTGCCCACTCAGCAATGTTTTTCTTTGACCAAATGCCGCAAGCGTTTCCACAAGGACGGTAAAGGGAAAAAAAATAGTGTGGCCTAGGTTTGGTCATGTCAATGTCACACACAATTTCAATGAGAACAGAGGACTGTGCATGCCAATCACTAGGGGACACCAGGGCCCTTTGCTTGTGAGAGTGAAGTAAGCAAAAGTGTGTGCATTAGGGAGAAAATCTTGTCCACTAACTAATAAGGTCTACTAGAGTGTGCCAAACCTGGGGCATGCTAATGCTAGTGGTAGCATTAGCTCTGCTTAGGCTTTTCGAGTCACCAAAACACAGGGGATGTTATTCTAGTAGTATGAGCTTATGATATGAACCTAAGCAGGAAAGGCAACACACATTTGGTAGCCCTATTTACCTTTTTCGTTTTAGGCCTATTTGGGGGGTCGGCCTTGCTGTCCAAACAACAAACAATGGCTTCTGAATCACCCAAGGAGAAAGCCTCTCCTGTTTCTAGTACACATAGTAGTACCATCGCATTGTCAATGGACAAGAATGCCTCAAAGGACAGTGATTGGATGGCTCAGGACAGATGTTGTGCCACCACAACCCACGCTGCAAAGATTTCAAAGCATGCGTTCCAAAACATTTTGAGTGGCAACCAGAACTATTACCAACTAATGTTCAGTTTGCGGGTCCTGAATGTTGTGCATTTTTTTAGAAAATGAAGGCAAAAGATTTGCCTCATTCATGGAAAAACACAGCTGTAGAGTAAAACAAATCATGGAAGATCTATTACGCCGTTTGGTAAGTAAGATCGAACCTATACGATTATCCTCTCACACTTCACTGGAATGAAATCATGTACTCTCTACGATCCGAATTAAATGACGCAGCCTCTATACGATGTCCGATCCGGATCAGAGGGAGTAACATAACTCCCGGTCCTTTGCGGAAATTTTCGCTGGTTCCTGACTCAGTCTACATCCTGCCACTACTGCAAACATTTTGAAAATTAGACAGCAAGAGGGCATCAGCATCAATCAACATTCATAAGCCCTGCTGCAACCATAAAAAATGAAAGGCGTGTAGGCCCTTGGGAACTTTAGGTGTGCACTTGTCTTGCCATCATCATCATCACTGATGAAAAGCCGGATAAATCCTTGCACGTAGGTTAGGATTACCAGGCAGGCTTTATGCCAACCCAATCAGGTTAAAGTGGCTAACCCAAAAGGTTAATCTTTTACAAAGTTTTAACCTAATGACAAGATAGCTTCCCAATGTTTGACTGGTAATAAGGGTTCAGCAGCACCAAGACCGAGCACATGCACATGCATGCAAGCATGGGATGCACCTTATTTTGTTTCATGATAGATTTATCTATTTTTTCTGAAAAGAGAATCTATTCTAATACACACACTTGTAGTGTGTATACTGGTAAGTAGAAGAGACAATGCGCCTAAGCGCAAAAGAAAATGACAGTCAAAGAACTGTAGAGAAGGACTTAACTGTCTGGGAAAGAAAATGTGTAGGAGTAACATGATAATGTAGTAAACATATGCTGATAAGATAGTTATACAGATCATAGTGCATGAGGGACCACTGTTTTGTAGTGGCCTTGCCATTTGTTTGCCGCAATTTCTAATATTGTTTGCGATAGGTGATGTGTATGCATGTTCGTCATTTTCAATTCGTAACAGACTGTGTATTCCTTCAATTTTACTACAAAATTATTAAGCCAATATGCAACATTTTAATGTAAATAGTTAATTCTGAGAGTATCCTATCAGAATGCATAAGAGTGACAAATGAAAGAAACAAATGCAACAGTGTAATAGATTATAATCAAGCGAGTACAAAAGTTTATACAGCACATAGTTGTTGTAAACCCATTTTGTAAATTCATCTGATTACAATCTTGCAGGCAAATAATTGGTACAGTAGGTGAGACCAATCAGAATACTGTAATCACATGGAAGTTGGGAGCCTGCAGCTACCCAAAGTCAGCTGTTTGAGATTAGTGCAAAACTGCTGGCAAGTGATGGTTTACTTTATCACAACAAGTTTCATACATGTTTTAACTTGAGGGAGGACTTACAGGTACACCAGAAAATTAAATAAAAAATATAATGGAGGGTAATTCTAAGAATATGGCAGAAGTCTGAATAAACCAGTGCCTTACTAGATGCGAACACTGTTATCCCAAGCAAGTTTGGTTTGTGTCATGATTTGTGAGGCCCAACTAGGAAGGAATCTCTGCAGGCTTCTGGCACTACAAACAAAACAATCCAAGCATATGTGTCAGTATAAAACCAGTAACCGGATGTTAAAGTATGCAGAGTAAATTGTGACTGCAAAAAATTAAATCATCAGTCAAAGATTCTTTCTTACAGTAAGTTTGGGATTCACTCAATGAACAAGTGTCAGTTCCCATCATCATCGTCTTCAAGAAGATAGTCTTCTATTTGATCTCTGGAACAAAAGTTATCAATAGCTCACTGAATCAGTGCACTATCAAAATGAACAAGAAAATAATACACGGCCAAATCAATGGAGTAACTGCACATAGAGAAACAAGTGGGCACATTCAATTAAACATTATCCTAACAAAAAAGTTGTAACATCCAAAGGTTCAGTGTTTTGATTTGCTTAACTACTGATAACATGCACTATAGCTATAAAGACAATGAAGCAGCTGATTGGGATAAAGACATCAGCCTCACCTTAGCGAGCTATGGCTGGCAGATGCAGTATCTACTCTCTCAGTCCAGAACCTTGGTAGTAGTGAAAAGAAATGGTCATACAGGTCTCTACCTCCTGGTAGAATCTGGAAATGACAGCTTTGACAGCAATAAGCAGTATACAGATCAATTTTCTTCTGAGACTTGTGCCTTGTGCTTTCAACATTCTGGAGTTCTGATTCACTGAATGGACTTCGACATATCAGGCAGAGAACCTCAGAGAAAGCAGACTCATCGCTATCAACATCCTGGAACTTGGGACGCAGCCGCGACGGCAGGAAATCATGATAGCCATTTGCTGAGAACTTGTTAAAAGGGAATGGCTTAAGTTTTTGTGCAGTTCTTACAATAGTATGCTCACGAGAAGGATTCTCCTCCTGTCAATGGAAATTAATGACCTGTAAGATTACAACTTGCGCTTGCCACAAGCAATTAATGGAAGCAATCACTGAACAAGAATATAATTAGATCTTCAGCTCAGTTTGGTGTCAGTGAACTCAACATTATATGTAAGTCCAGTGCGCCATGCAAGGAACGAACTTACTTACCCTTAGTCGTGCAACAAAAGATGCGACTAAGCCATTGATGCCACTGCAAGGCCTATCAAGAAGTTGCTGTGTCTTTAAACTAAGCACATAACCAGTTAGAATAAATGGTATCAGAAGTACAATTCAACAAAAGAAAAAGGGAGTGAATGCTTATCTTACCTATCAAATCCACAGAGCAGGCTAAGCTCTTGGGCCAGGCAATCACGAAGTGGAAGAACAACAGGCACTTCCCACCGTGTATCAACATATTGGATATCAGCTGGTAAGGAGTAACCTTGTCCCTGGAGATAATTAGCAATTCCTCTAAGTCTTCTCATGTTCTCTTGAACTATCAACAAGAGAAAAATCATAAGGGAAAAGGGCATCTGCTATATACCTTTACTGTTGCAGATAGCACATGACATGCTATTGTAGAAGCACATGATCCCAGCATTATCTTGGTGTACCCATTTTCCAGTGCAATCTGAAGAACGTACAAATGTAACGGTAAATCTGACTTTAATCACCGAATGGAAAGCACCACGCAACATCATGGAGATTAAATGACAATTTGCAATGGAAGCATGCACAATCACTGATTAAAAAGAAAGACCTTCTGCAACGAAAGCATGCGCAAGCACTGAAGAAGATCCTCCCTCCCAGTATCATCAGTAATCATTCCAACTAGCTCCCTCAGCCTGCCTTCGCCGTCTTTTGATTCCGGGGAGAACACATCATCAAGAGAGGCAATGTGCATTGCGTTATCTCCCGGCAACAAACTCGACACGATTGACTTAATATCTTCAGTTGCCTGCTCAACTTCGCATTCGGGCTTCGACAACAAAACACTCTCGTCAACGAACGCCACCCCGACATTGAAGACTGGTAGGGCTTGCGAATTGCTGGCGTCCCAGCTTTCGATTGCCTTGGACCGCATCTCATGTATAAATTGCAGAGCCACCCTAGAGCGCACACCTCAACAATTCATTTCAAGGGATCGTAACAATTGGTGTGCAAGTAAGCAACGCTAAGCAGTACAAAAAATTAGGAATCAACAAGGAAAAAGAGGGGAAAGTGAACCTGGAGGCGGGGCCGCCGGAGAAGGCGACGAGGACGGAGTCGGTTGGCCGAACCATGGCGTTGCTTGTGACGGCGAGCTTGAACTTCCCGAACAGCTGGGCCCGCAAGCACTCTCCGCACAGACCGACGCCTCCGGCAACCACGACGACAGCGCCGCCGCCGCACTTGCCACAGGAGGCGGCGGAACCGGATATGGACAGACGGCCCAGAATCCCCTCCGGAGCATCCTCTACGGATGACGAGGTGGAGGGGGAGCAGTGGGCCCCGCAGCCGGCGCCGCCGCAGGAGGAGGACGAAGCGGCGGCCATGCTGGGATGGACAGGCGCGCAGGTCAGGGGTTTCGGATCTTTTTTTTTTCCTTCTCCTTTTTGGTTGGTGCATTATGTGGGCTCCGTTTTGGGCTTAGTTGGGCTGAATCTGCTACTCCCTCCGATCCAAAATTTAAACTAAAACCACGGACGTGAATTTTTTGAGACATGATGGCACGCGATGCCGGTATCTCGCGTGGAAAATACTATATGCCGCTCGTTGCGTCAAACTGCCGGCGCTTCGCACAGGCGAGCGACCGAGCAGCGACGCAACGGGCCGGCCCGTTTAACCGTCCAGCGCTCCCGGTTTCCCAGCTGGGTTTTTTCCGGTTTTGGGAACCTTCTAGAAGGTTCCTGAACCGGTTTTTTTATTTTCCTTTCTTTTTCTATTTCTGTTTCTTTTACTTTACTTTTTTTCTTTTTTGTCTTTCAAGTTTATGTTTTCTCTTTCAAAAAAAAATTCGCGCTTTTTCAAAAATGTTCGTGAACAAGTTTGTTCAAAAAATGTTCTTTTCATTCATAAATTTGTTCAAAAAATGTTCATGATTTAAGAAATTGTCCAAATTTGTTTTTCGTTTCAAAATTTATTCTCAAGATTCAAAAAATGTTCGTACTTTTAGAAAATATTTATGTTCAAATTTTGTTCTCTAAATTCAAAAAATGTTGGGGCTTTAATTTTTTGTTCAAAAAATGTTCTTTTCATTCATAAATATGTTCTCAAGATTCAAAAAATGTTTATGCTTTAAGAAATTGTCTAAATTTGTTCTTTGTTTCAAAATTTGTTCTCAAGATTCAAAAAATGTCCGTGCTTTCAAAAATTGTTCGCGCTTCCAAATTTGTTCTCCGTTTCTAAATTTGTTCTAAAGATTCAAAAAAAAAATTATTGCTTTAAAAAATTGATCACAAATTCCAAAACATTCTTGTTTTCAATTTTTTTTCAGTTTTCAAAAAAAAAGTTCTCAAAATTCAAAATTGTTCTCATTACAAAAAACTTTCAAAATTCAGAAAATGTACTGGATTTCAATTTTTTGTTCACCTATTGAAAACAAATTCACGCTTCCAAATTTGTTCGGGATTTTTCAAAATTGTTCTCCATTTCAAAATTTGTTCACAAAATTCAAAAAATGTCCATGCTTCAAAATGTGTTCTCCAAATTTGTACACAAATTCAAAACTTTCCCATTTTGAAAATTTGCTCACAAATTCGAAATTTGTTCAGAGTTTTTAGAAAATGTGTCTATTGTTCAAGATTTGTTCACAAATTCAAAAAATGTTCCTATTTTGAAAAATATGTTCACAAAGTAAAAAATTGTTTACTGTCTTTCAAACTTGTCTGTGATTTTCATAAATTGATCAGTATTTAAAAAGGGTCCTGTTTTCCAAGGTTTGTGCCAAAAATCAAAAAATGTGCATGCTTTAAATTTCGTTCACAAATTCATTTTTTTCACATTTTGTAAAAAAGGTTCCTGTTTTTCAAAATTTCTACACATCTTCAAAAAAAATCCCATTTTACAAGTTTGGTTAAAAATACACAACTTTTCAAACTCGTTCGTGCTTGGCAAAAACGTTCGTCATTTAAAAAATGTTTATTTAGTATTTTCAAGAAATGACAAAAAAAAGCAAAAATAACCCGATCGCGAGTTCGAATCCGTGACGCTCTTCCTTTTTCTTACTTTTTTTAACACAGTGAGCAGCTCTTGCGTGGGCCGGCCCAGTCGGAGCACTGCTCTATGCGAAGCTCCGACTTCTTGCCGCATAATGCGGCGTATAGGAGGTCCAACTTGTAACGCCCTCGATGCGGCTATATCTCCCACGTGTCGTCTCGCGCGTCTGCATGCGCGTCGCTATTGCTACTTAATATGGGCCCTGCACGATACGGTGCGGGTTATTAGCAGGCTGAGATGAATACGTAGCGATATACCTCACAGGAGTGGGTCACGTCCCCTTTATTTTCGTATGAATACTAGCGTGTCTGGTAGGGGCGCCCCTTGCAGGGTTGGTCGGTCATAACTGCTCAGGACATGGTGCACTGTACTAGCTCTTCTTCAAGCTGCGTCATGTGGATAAGTAGAAGAACAAGAAGAGTCGAAACGGAGAAGCACAGGTTAGCGTATTGACACTGAGCTTGATCCCGCTTTTTTCTTCTTGGGTATAAGCACAAACGCGTTGACTTATATCCATCATGTTCGTCCCTTAGCATGTCCGTATTTTTGGAAGAGAGTTCTGGATCGGGGTGCTAGGGGGCGTGGGAGTTGCTTGTTTTCCTCGACTATTATTGTTAGCCATTCAGCAAGGCCTGACATCGTGCGAGAGGTAACCGAAGATGACCAAACCGACAAATTCGCAGATCTGTTGGATTCTGTGGAGGCTATTCCAGGAATAGGTCTGGTTGACTCAGTTGAGGTTAAACATGAGAGGGTGGATAACAGATATGTAGCCCTTGATGATATAGTTGGAGGAGTTAAAAGGGATGATTTGATTATGCCATGTGTTAGAATTTATTTTTTGATTGCAATTTGTTGTTGGTAGCTTACCAAGCTGGCCACTTTGTACCATGCGTTAGAATTTGTCAGCTTAGTCTCACATGTCCTTCTTTGCCAGGAAAATGAGGGCAGTGATGCATTACGAGCGAACAACAAGCACTGGAAACGGAACTAACCTAATTTTCAGAAATAATGATTGCATTCCTTTAAGATAACATACTCTACTTGTTTCAAAACACAGATTCCACTCATTTCACTTAATTTAAACAAATAATTTCAATCATTTACAAAAGTAAATTTTTTCATTAGTTTCGAACGACACACTTCACTTGTTTATTTCACCCCTTTCAAAAAAAAAGATTCCACTCGATTCAAACAAATGTTTTCCATAATTTATTTAGGATAACTTACTTCACTCGTTTATTTCATTCCTTTCAACAACAAAAAAATATTCCACCCATTTCACTCTATTCAAACAAATATATTCAATCATTAAGAAAATGATTCTGCTCGTTTAAAACAACATACTCCATCCACTCATTTCAAAAAAACCGATTCCACTCATTTCACTTCATTCAAATAAATAATGTCAATCTTTTTCAAAAAGAATGATTTCATTCTCTTAGGACGACATATTTCAGTCGTTCATTCAACTCCTTTAAAAAACAGATTCCGGTCATTTCAAACTAAGAATTTCAATTATTTTCAAAAAATGATTTCACTTGATTCACGAAACGTATTTCACTCGTTTCAATCAATTAAAAAAATACAGTCGTTCTAAAACAAATAGCGATTCACCCGTTTAAAACAACACATTTCACTCTTTTATATTTCACTTGTTTAGAAAGGAAGATTGGAACATTCGCTAGATATCGATACCGGTGCAGTCTTCTAAAAATTTCGCTCTTCTATAAAACTAATTTTACTAGAATAAACTTCAACTCCTTGTCAAGAAACATGTTTCTCTCATTTTAAAAGAATAAGTTCGCTACAATCAAAATCAGACTCACCTGTCAAACTAAGCCAAAGGGTATCCGTTGGGTGATGTCAAAGACAAAAGGCCCTGAAATGTTTGCATTAATTACTTCCTGGCTGACTTGATGGGCTGCAGGGGGGTTCCTGGGTGGTGTAGGCCGGGCTTAATTGACGTATACTCAATGCGCTGCTCGTTTGAATGCATGACGTTGACTTGTGGGCCATCTGATGGCCAGGGCGTAGGTAATACTCCTGTATACCGTTTGCATGCATCTCAGTATACATGCCAGTGGTATTAGGACGACACGAATCACGTGAAAATGAACGGGCTTGATACCGACTGCGCGTGCCACCATGTCTACTCATGATTATTCGCTAAAACCACACACTATAAAAAAACACTATGTAGCGAGGATATGTTTCTCAAAAAAAAAAAAATAGTGAGAATATAGTTGAGCACATCTGCACATGTACACTAACCAGAGCACGGATGCCAGAGGATGGCTCTTTGCCATGAATGAAACGATGCAGTAGAAGGAATACACTCGAATGATTGTGACCTTATGGGCAATCTGGGCCGCGTGGCAAAAGGTTATCCACGTGGACATGTACCAGACTCTGTTCGCAACAAATTCGTTCCTCAATAGTTTCCTTGAAGACCAGAAGCCAGTTAATAGTGCGGCATCCTCCGTGATACAACCAAGACCGAGGCACTCGCTTCCTCCTGTGGATGGCCATGCCAAGAATAATGTTGATGTGCTCCAGGCAGGAGGTGGAGGAGCTATTGCTGCAATATGTAGAAATCGGGCGGGTATTTTCCAAGGGGCGTCGGCAGTGATGATCAATCATATTGATGATGCAGCGGCCCTTGAAACATTGGCTATACGAGAGGCACTAGAGCTAGCAGAGGACTTATACATTACAAGAAAAGCGGCAGCATCGGATTGCAAAATTGGCTATCGAAGTGATTAAAGAGAGAAGTGCAACAGCTTATGGAGCAGTGATACATGAAATCATGGATAGATCTAAGCTTTTCAATTCTTGTTTAGTCATGAATTTAGGACCTCAAATGTCGAGGCTCACAATCTCGTGAAGCATTCACTTTCTCTTAGGGTTGGTCGTCATGTTTGGTTAGGCCAGTCCGGAGACCTTTTATTCGTCCATGTAAACGTTATGAAGTTACAATAATGATCACGAGTTTGCCTAAAAAAACTAAAACCACACACTTAATTTGGATCAGAGGTTCGCTTAAAAAAAATTGGATCAGAGGGAGTAGTAATTTTCACCAATGAGCTGAAAACCCACATGAAGGATCCATTGAATGCGTGTTTGGTTTTTTTTCACACGTCAATTATGGCCGAAGCTATGGAAGGCCCTATTCGCTGCTATGTGCAATGATGGAGTGCACCTGCTCGGAGAGCTCAAACAATGTTCAAAAATGTACACCAAGTTCACGAATTTCAAACAATGTTTTGAGTTTTGGAAAATGCTCACAAATTCAAAAAAATGTTCACAAATTCAAAAAATATTCAGGAATTTATAAAATTTTCACTAATTTTGGAAGGATCGGTGTGGTCAACTAGGGGGGTGCATAGGCGACTAACAAATTTTAACCTCTTTATAAATTTTAGTCTTTACAACAAAGATATGTTATCTAGGTATGCAATTAGGTGGACAACCTATATAACAAGCGACATAACAATAAGTGCAAGCAAGGTAAACACACACAATACAAGCTTGCACAAAGAAAAAGTATGAAGTAACCACAAGTGGAGTCGATGGAGACGAGGACATGTTTCCAAAGTTCCCACCTTTGGGGCAAGTACGTCTCTGTTGGAGAGGTGTGGAGGCACAATGCTCTCCAATGTCCCTAGGACCACCTTATTCTCCTCTCGCCCTTGCACGATGCAAGGTGCCGTGAATCCACTAGCGGTGCCTTTGAAGGTGGCAACCAAAACCTTTAAGAACAAGGTTGGGGCTCTCTCCACAACTTAGTTGGCGACTCCCAACACCATCACGAAGCTTCACCACAATGGACTGTGGCACCGAGGTGACCTCTTCTGTCTAGGTGCCCAAACACCCAAGAGTAACAAGATGCAAGTGGAAGTATGGGTGAATCAAATTTCCTTTGATGAAAGTGTAGATCTAGGTCTTGTCCCTCAATGCCTAACAAATCAACAAGTTTGGTTGGCTAGAGAAGGAGATCGGATAAGAACAAGCTTGGGGTAACGGTGGAGGAGAGAGAGAGAGGGGCAAGAAGTAAGTGGGAGTTGGAAGAACCTTCCCTTTTTATAGCATCCTCTAAATCCAACCGTTATGTGCAGAATTACACATGGGCGGTACAACTGCAGCGGGGTGCCGTACAACCGCCCAAGGCAGAATAACCCACTTTGCAGAGTCGGAGCAGTACAACCGCCGGGTGGCCCGGTTGTACCGATAAATAGGTATTCGTTAGAACAACCGCAGGGCCATCGCCCGTGTACCGCTCACCACCAGAAGAAATCAACTTCTATGCAGTGGTTCGAGCGGTACAAAACGCTGGTAGAATCGCTGCCAACACCGCAGCTGGAACAATGATACGTCTCCAATGTATCTATAATTTATGAAGTATCACTACTAGGGAAAACCCTAGTAGTAGTGCTTGTTTTGTAGCTAGCAATAGCGCTTGTACAAGCGCTACCACTAAGGCGCTACAGCTAACTGTCGGTGTCAAAATCGGCGGCTCTCGGGTAGGGGGTCCCGAACTATGCGTCTAGGCGGATGGTAACATGAGACAAGGGACACGATGTTTTTACCTGTGTTCGAGCCCTCTCGATGGAGGTAAAACCCTAATCACGCTTGATTGATATTGATGATATGGGTAGTACAAGAGTAGATCTACCACGAGATCGAGAGGCTAAACCCTAGAAGCTAGCCTATGGTATGATTGTTGTTCGTCCCACGGACTAAAACCCTCCGGTTTATATATGCACCAAGAGGGTTAGGGTTACACGAGTCGGTTACAATGGTAGGAGATCTACATATCCAGATCGCCAAGCTTGCCTTCCACGCCAAGGAAAGTCCCATCCGGACACGGGACGAAGTCTTGATCTTGTATCTTCATAGTCCGGGACTCGGCCGAAGATGATAGTTCGGCTATCCGGACACCTCCTAGTCCGGACTCCTCAAGAGTCCCCGAACCGGGCTTCAATGACGCGAGTCCGGCGCGCATATTGTCTTCGGCATTGCAAGGCGGGTTCCTCCTCGAATACTTCATAGAAGATTTTGAACACAAGGATAGTGTCCGCTCGCAAAATAAGTTCCACATACCACCGTAGAGAGAATAATATTTACACAAGTTCAATCTGCCGACGATATCGTGGCGTGACATCACACCACGCCAAGCCTTTATTCGAATCGTTTTCTTGCTCCACCTTAGCGCGTTTAGCGAGGGTTTCCTTGGCACGCCTTGTCAAAGCGAGATCGCGTCCCCTTATTCCGGATTCTCATCAATATGGGCGTGGGTAACCCAACCGCGCCATTGATTCTGGCGCTTGGGAGATAAGCGAGTTTTACAGTGATGGGGATGCATAACCGTCCATCCATATAAGGGGATAAGAATCCACCTTTTTACCTACGCCTTCTTCCTCCTTTGCTTATCCATTTTCGCGCACTCGAGCTCCAGCGCCCAAGTCGGCACATCTCGCCTCAACCTTCCCTAGTCATGTCCGGAGCGGGAGGCAAGTGGATGGCCTCCTCCGTCACGTAGGGGCACATCAAGAGGCTGCGGAAGGCCGGATACTTGTCCAGCGACATCGCGCATCGGCTCCCCGACAAGGGGCAGCTCATCCCCACCCTGGGCCCCATGAGAGGGTGGTGTTCCTCACCCACTTCCTCCGCGGACTAGGTTTTCCACTTCACCCATTTGTCCGAGGGCTCATGTTCTACTACGGCCTGGATTTCCATGATCGGCCCCAATTTCGCCCCTCAACATCTCGGCGTTCATCGTCAGGTGTGCGAGCCTTCCTCCGCATCAAGCCCCACTTCGCTTATGGTCAAGACCTTCAATGTCAAGCGAAGGTAGTGGGGGCCAGCAGCGGAGTGTGGAGGCGCCATGGTGGGCAAGATGCCCAACGTTATATGGCTCGAGGGCTCCTTCGTGGAAACCATCAAAGGGTGGCAATCGGGGTGGTTCTACATCACCGAGCCGCGTGACCCTGAATGGGCAGCGGCCCTTGAGTTCCGATCTGGCATCCCCACACGGCTCACCTCACGAAAGAGAAGGGCCCGACATGGGGTAGTCGGAAGAGCCGACGGACTCCAAACTCGCCCAAAACCTTGTGAACAAGAAGATCAAGCTCGTCAACGTAGTCCAGGTCATGCTCATCCCCCAGATCCTCCCGTGCCAACAACGGGCCTCCAGCTTGTGGGAGTTTGATCCGGCACAACACCAAACCTTGAGCAGGCTCTTCGACACTACGTACGAAGATGCCTGGAAGGTGCTACTCAAGGGCGCCGAGGCTCCCGCGTCCGCTACCGAAGATCGCGGATTCAGCTCGCAGCGTCAAGCCGGCGAGGTAAGCTATTTTGCCCTTTACAGGACACTTATTTTCCATAGTTTGACTCTATGCGGGATCTAAACTCCCTTACCTTTGACAGGCCTGGCAGAAGAAGTCCGGGCAGGTTAACTGTCCGGCTCCCTTGCCAGAAGACCCAGCGGACGCCCGATTGACGGGGCTGCTGGTTTTGGCACCTCACGTGGTGCCGGAGAAGAAGGCCACGGGAACTCAAAAGAGTTCCCGGTGCCAGGTGTTGTCGGACTCATCGTCCGACGACTCCGAGGCGGACTCCTCCCTTGAAGACGAGGAGGAAAAAGAGGCCTCTCCCCCAGCGGGGGGAGAGAAGAAAAGGAAGGCCACCCCAACAGGTGAGGCCAAAGGGTCCAAGAAGGGAAGGACCCTCCCTCCGGACTACTCCCCCAACGCCAACGACGATGAAGAGGAGTGGCCGCCGAGGACTAAGCCCCTGGCGACTTCGTAAGTGTCCGGATACCAGAATAACTAATGGCGTTTTGTTTGTCGCATAGAATCTCCTAACGCCGAACATAACCCTGCAGCCCGCCCAAGGACGGGCTCGACACTTCAACGAGTGGCTCCCCGGCCTTGTCGGATGTGAATAGCACTTCACTTCCGGTCGTCTCCTTTCCTCACGCTGCGGATGACGCTGAGGTGGGGTCCCAAAAGGGGCCCAGCTAGAAGGAGGGGGTCCCGGAGGCGCCGCAAGGCAGCCTCCCGGACTATGGGCTCAGGGGGGATCAAACCCCAAAGGGCTCTAAGTCCGGCCCTGGGCCGGACTTCGTACCGGAACCTTTAGTGGCTCCGGAGTTCGGCAGGCGGCCCCTTCGTAAGAAGGGTGAGACTGCAACACCGGTGACCTCCGTCCAACCGGAGGCACCGGATAATTTGCTGGAGGCGCTTAAGGGCGCCTCCATCGACGAGGAGCACCACACTGTTATGAGTGTGGTGATCCAGAAGTTCATCCGCCAAGAGCGGGCTGGTGGCTTCGTGCCAGCCTTCTAACAAAGCTTTGAGGTATGTAGTTAAGATATGTAAAAATATTACCGCATATACAGTAGCCCCGATGCTCAGTTTGGTGTTCGGAAAGAAAAGCCGATCTGAGGATCAAAAAAGATATACGCAGGAGTCTAACATAAGCATGTCAATATGGGAATGCAGGCTGCGCTGCTGACCTCTACCGCACTGACTGCGGAGGTCGATGCATTGAAGCAGAGCCTCGAGCAGTCCGAGAACGAGCTCGGCTTTGCCAAGAAGCAGCTCGAGGACAAGGAAGGTAAGTAATACCTTATGGAAGTATATAAAAGATGCGGTTGCAAAAAATAACAGGAATAACGTGAGAATTGCTGGGGCCACGAACGAGGTGGCGACCCTGAAGGAAGTGGTGTCCAAGGCCGAAAGCAATGCGGCCGCGGAACGCACCGAGCGAGAGAAGCAGGAGGCGCGGGTGGCGGAGGTGCGGCAAGAGCTTCAGGCTCTCGTGGAAAAACACGAGAGTTTGGAGCGTGACTCAAAGGCTCGAGAGTCCGAGCTCGCCTCGGCTCTTGAGAGCGCCAAAGCCGCTAAGCCCGAAGCCCAAAAAGCTCTCCAGGAAATTGAGGCAATAAATAAGATAGCGGCGGGTAAGGCATTCTTCGTGCAAAGCAGGCACGTAAAAGTGAATTACTTGTTACTTACCCGAATCCGGAGCTCTCCAGGAGCATTCGCAGATCTGCCCTGCAGTGTATCCGATGCTGCCGCATTCTACCGGGCCGAGGAGGGGAGCTCGACGGAGAAGGTGTTCGGTCTCAAGATCTTTGAGGCGGACACCCGTGCAGTTTTGAGCGACCAGTGAAGCAGCTGGTCGAGCTCAATAAGGTGGCCGAACAGGCCATGAAGGGCCTCGTAGTTTGGCTGTGGCCTAAAGAAGCCATGCACGGAGCTACTTGGCTGGTGAGGCGGCTGGTGGGCCTTTGTCCATGGATTGAAGTCGTCAAGCACTCCGCTCAGTCGAAGGTGCCAGAGGGCCTTGCCCGTGCTAAAGTGCAATGGGGCAAGATGGACGCCGAAGCTTGTGATGGACGCTCCACCGCCGGGCAAGGAGTATCGACGCCGAGATGTATTATGCGGCGTCTGAAGGGTGCCCGCTTTATAGCGATTTAATGCTCCAAAGATGTAATTTTGAGTAAACTCACATTTGTTATCCTGTTACGCTTGAAAACTTGTTCATATGCGCTAAGCAACGCTTGTGAATTTAAAATATTACCTTCTATGCGGCCGTTTATTAAATTTGAGAGATGGCGAGTCGTCGGCTTCTGCCCCCATGCCACGAGTACTGGGGTGTTCGGGATAAACTTGAGCGCCCTTTTTCCCATTCTTGGGTCCTTCGAGGGAGGCGCTCAACGCAACGAACAAGGCAACCGGACTATAATGCTTGAACACTCTCACTTAGCCATAGAATTCTATAATTTTCAATTTCGGCGAAGCCCCTAGTATTCGAAAGACCAAATTCGGGGCGCTATCCACACCTGGGTCGGACAAAGCCGACTCCTCGCTCTAAGCGGCATAAGTCTTTAGGGACTCGAAAACCTCTCGAACAGCGACCGGCTCTCGCCCTATCATGACGGTTAGTTTTAGCTTTCTCCACTGAGGTGCTCAACCCAGCTCAACTGTGGCACAATCGCAGTGGTTCTCCCAGCGCTACCTTAGCCGATATAACGGAACATAAGGTACCAAAACATGTGAGCCGGGCAAACCCAACTATTGACCCAAGACATGATTCGGATCCGATGCATATAATGCTATAAGTTCGGGGTGCCGCACTTGTGAAAGTGTTCAGACTTATCACACCATATTTTGGGGTACTTAAGCCCCTGGTGTATTTGGCCGTATCAAAGCGTACGGATGCAACATGTCATAAGTGAACATATATAAAAAAAGGAATGCAATAATAGGCAAAAGCTATGCATTGTTTATTCAAGAAAGCTACGGTAAAAGCAGAACGATACAAATAGTGCGATAAGCAAGGGACGGGACTATTTGACATGTCCCCCTCCAGAAGCGAGCTGCGGGATTATATGTAAAACAAGTATACTGCTCGTTATAGAGACCGCCTATACACTCGACGTAGCTTTCTGCTTCCCTGGCTGTTGCATCGTGTGTTCGGCGGTTCTACTGCCGGACAGGGCTTCTCAAGAAAGGAGTCCTGAAAGTAAGAAAAAAAGAAGAATGACACAATTGGGAGCCCCTGGTGCGGTTGAGCCGCATTCTGGGCCTGCCGTGGTCGTGCCCCTCCCCCTATGCCCATGGTATTTCCAAAGCGTAATTATGTACGCGTAATCTGGTTCGCAATTTCGCGAGGGTGGGGTTGGGCCGCATTACTCTGGCGATGCTTTCGGAACGTGCCAGGCGGTCTTGTTGTAGGTTACTCCGGGCGCGCTTGATGGTGTCCGGCCGTTTAATAGCCAAACTTGAGAATTGCCTTAAGAGGCTGCTTTGTACTTCTGGCGCGAGGGCCGCCGTATGCTCCTCCGTTCGTCCGTGCGGCAAGGCGTGATAGCCATCGCGAACTCCTAGCATCTTGAGCTTGAGGTATGCATAGTGCGGCACCGCATTGAACTTTGCAAATGCGGTTCGTCCGAAAGCAAAGGCGTGATAGCCGCCATGAACGGGACTATGTCAAGATTAACTCCTCGCTTTGGAAGTTATCCGGGATCCAAGACCACTTCAAGTGTAATCGAGCTCAGTATAGTTGGCCTCTACACCTGGTATGACACCTTTGAAGGTCGTCTTTGTGGGTTTAATCCTTGAGGGTCTATGCCCATCTTGCGATTGTATCCGATAAAGCAGGTTCAGTCGCCGCCGCCGTCCATCGAGGACTCTAGTGAGATGAAATCCGTCAAAGATTGGGTCTAGAACCAATGCGGCGAATCCGCCATGGCGGATGCTAGTGGGGTGGTCCCTTCGATCAAAAGTGATCGGGCAAGAGGACCACGGGTTGAACTTTGGGGTGACTGGCTCCATCGCATATACGTCCCTTAGTGCATGCTTCCGCTCCCTTTTGGGTATGTGGGTTATGATATCATGTTCACCGCTCGCACTTGTGGGGAAAGCCCTTCTATCCTCTATTGTTGGCGGCGGGCCTCCTCCTCGCCATCGCTATGCAGCCCCTTGTCATTGTTTTGGCGGTTAGCTTGCTGCTGCTTGAACACCCAACAATCCTGTTGGTGTGATTATCGGCTTTTCGGGTGCCGTGTATCCGCACGAGCGATCGAGTATTCGGTCCAAATTGGGCGGGCACGAGTATTTCTTTTGAATGGCTTTTTCCACGACCGGTTTAGAGCCTCTGAATCCGGCATTGATCGCCGTATCTTCAAAGATTATCGCCATTAATGCGGCGCTTGTGCTTGTTGCGACGCGACCTCCGTTGTTGTCCTTGGTATCCGAATTACTGTGGCTCTTGGTCATATTGTTACTACGAGCTAGCCAGCTATCCTCTCCGCGAAGCGGGTCATGAGTGTTGTGAGGGCTGCCATTGATTTCGCTTTTCTGTCCTAGGTGCCGGGCAAGCCACTCATCACGGATGTTATGTTTGAAGGCTGCAAGGGCCTCGTGATCCGGACAATCGACGATTTGATTTTTCTTGGTTAGAACCGTGTCGTAATTGTCCGCCAATTCTTCCGCTGCTGAATTATGTGGCTTAGGTCATCGGCGTTTGGTGGTCGCACGTAGGTGCCCTGGAAGTTGTCGAGGAATGCGGCTTCCAGGTCTTCCCAACAACCAATTGACTCTGCTGGCAAGCTGTTAAGACAATGTCGAGCTGGTCCTTTAAGCTTGAGTGGGAGGTATTTGATGGCGTGTAGATCGTCACCGCGGGCCATGTGGATATGAAGGAGATAGTCCTCGATCCAGACCGCAGGATCTGTTGTGCCATCGTATGATTCAATGTTTATGGGTTTGAAACCCGCAGGGATTTGATGATCCATCACTTCGTCTGTGAAGCATAGTGGCTGTGCGGCGCCCCTGTATTGGGCTATATCACGACGTAGCTCAAATGAGCTTTGTTCATCGTGTTCGCCCGCCGATTGCCATATCTGGCGTGACGGTTATCATCACGCATCGTGGGGCGCCCACGCGATCCGTAGATCGATCTTGTTTGTCTTGCCTTGTCCTCCAATATATTTCACAGGTCTGGCGCATTTCCCCGTGCCTTGGTATTTTTTGAGCGGCGTCGGGGTGCGGCTTGAGTGGAGGGCCGAGAAGCCTCTCTGTCGCGGCCACGAGGTGGCCGGTCGGCCGTATCATGCGCTGGTGATGTAGGTTTAGGTGGTTCCTCCTCTAATCGGGGTAGCAGCCTGCGTTTTGGGTAGTTCTTGGAGGGGCGTTCGAGTTCATACTCTTCGGCGGCGAGGACTTCAGTCCATCTGTCCGCTAGCAAGTCTTGGTCAGCTCTAAGCTGTCGCTGCTTTTTCTTGAGGCTGCTTGCCGTGGCCATAAGCCTGCGTTTGAAACGCTCTTGTTCGACGGGATCCTTAGGCACGACAAATTCGTCGTCGTCGAGGCTTGCCTCGTCTTCGGAGGGAGGCATGTAATTATCGTCCTCTACCTCTCTGTCTGCCGCTCTCTCATGAGGGCTGGCTTCTCCATCCTCCTGCGCTGAATCCTGCTGGAGGGGGTTGTCTTCGGCACTGTCTGGGGTGTTATTGTCTCCGGTGCCGGAATCTCCGTTTTTGCTGTGGCGGGATTTAGAGCACCGCCGCTGACGCCGGCGCTTAGGCTGTTTCTTGGAGGGGTCATCATCCGTTGTTCCATCGCCGTTCCCATCATTTGGGATGTCCACCATGTATATGTCGTATGACGAGGTGGCCTTCCAGTGCCCTGTAGGCGCTGGTTCTTGGTCATCTCCTGCATCGTTGTCCATACCGTCGAAGTCTTCAGAGTCGAAGTCGAGCATGTCGGTTAAGTCATCGACTGTGGCTACGAAGTGGGTGGTGGGTGGGCTTTGAATTTCTTCGTCGTCCGCATCCCAACCTTCCTGACCATAATCCGGCCAGGTCTCTCCTAATAAAGAGAGAAACTTTAGCGAATTTAGGATGTCGCCAAAGGGCGAGTGCTGAAAGATGTCCGCAGCAGTGAACTCCATGATCGGCGCCCAATCGGATTCGATTGGCAGGGGCGTGGAAGGTTCGGAGTCGCAGAGGAGTCCGCACCTTGAGTCACGAAGCCGCAAGCGACGGGGTTGGTATTCGGCTCAATCGCCGTAGAGATAGCAGCCCCCGAGGCGGTGTCCAGCCACCCATCCTCGATCGGCGCAGTCGGCTCCGAGCTAAGGGTCGGAGCAGACACTTGTGCGGCCTCCAGGGCACTGTCTGGCAGCAGAGCAAGATCATGCCCGTCGTGACAGTGCGACGCGCTTGGCTGCGACTCGAACCCGTCGAAGATCAAGTCTCCGCAGACGTCGGCCGTATAGTTCAAACTTCCAAATCTGACCTGATGGCCAGGGCGTAGCTTTCAATCTGCTCCAAATGGCCAAGCGAATTGGCCCGCAGTGCAAAGCCGCCGAATACGAAGATCTGTCCGGGGAGAAAAGTCTCGCCCTGGACCGCATCCTTGTTGATGACCGGAGGAGCCATCGGGCCTAAAGATGACAACACAGAGGAACTCTCAATGAAAGCACCAATGTCGGTGTTAAAACCGGCGGATCTCGGGTAGGGGGGTCCCGAACTGTGCGTCTAGGCGGATGGTAACAAGAGACAAGGGACACGATGTTTTTACCCAGGTTCGGGCCCTCTCAATGGAGGTAAAACCCTACTCCTGCTTGCTTGATATTGATGATATGGGTAGTACAAGAGTAGATCTACCACGAGATCAGATAGGCTAAACACTAGAAGCTAGCCTATGGTATTGTCACACCCTAGCTAGTTCATGCATTAGAGTGTTGCATCATGTCTATTTTTTTCAACAGAAACTTGAAATGGGATTGCCAGAACTCCCAGCCCCCTCTGAAACAACTAGGGTTTACTAAAAATATTTTCGATGAACCTGAAATGCCCCTCTAAAATGTCCATCATTTTTGTCTTGGTCCAGAAGCCTTGCCAAAAGTGGTGCACATTTTCCTAGGTCATCCTAAGGTCATTGAATTAAATCATAGCTATTTGAATTTGGGCATTTTAAATAATTAAAATATTTCAAATGTCCAAATATCTCCAAACTAAAATGTTTCATGTTGGAAATAATCCAACAATGGACTAGGATTAGTTTGGTGAATTTTAGAACCTTTCGGTATTTTAAATAACTCAACAAAGTTGCGAAAAATAGAAAAAGAAAAAGCGAAGCGAAAAAACTTACACCGGCGCCGCTAGCCGGCCCACTGGCCGCCCAGCCCGCCACCAAGGCCAGCCTGCTTGCTTGCGAGCAGGCAGCCAAAGTGCTTTCGGCGGCACCGCAGCTTCGCCACGCAGCTGCCCGTCGCCTCGCCGCCTCTCGCCGCCCATCGCCTTGGATGAGCTCCACGTCGCGCCCGGACCCCAGACACCCCCTCTCCTCTCCGGCTCGCCTCCTCGCTCCCCCACGCCATGGCCGACGCCACCGTCGCCGCACCACCGTCGTAGCTGCGTCCTCCGTCGACCCCACGCCGCGCCATCGTGTCCAGAGCTCGCCACCGTCCGCTTCGCCGAGCTAGCGAGCCCGGCCTTCGCGTGCCAGCCGCGACCGAAGCTCGCCAAGCGCCACCGCCGGAGATCCCCTTCGCCGTCACCGCGTTATAGCTCGTCCCCGACCCGCCGACGGCCTCTCGTGAGCTCTGTGAGCTCAGCTACCTTCCCAACCCTCTCCTCTCGCTCCGTGCACCACAACGACCGCGACGAAGCTCACGCACCGCCGTCGCAGACCTAAATCGCCGGCGTGCTCCCGCCACACTCCGGTTACCCACCGTGTCCAACGCGTTCACTACGTCGCGTTGGAGCTAACCGAGCACTTCCGCACCTCACCGCACACTCCACCTCGAGCTCACTCTCACCCGAGCTCGGTGGCATAAACAAACTCGCCGGCGCAACTCCGCCACCCCGAGCCCAACCACCACCACCAATAGATGCGGCTCGTCCTCGGCTTCACTCCGGTGGTCGCCGCACCCGTTTGGTGGTTAAACGGCCAAAACCACTTCGCCGCCGCGTCGCTGCTTCGGCGGCTAAGCGCCGTGGGTTTGACCGGGTTTGACCACGGTGGGCCGAGTTGACCCCACGGGTCTATGACATGTGGGCCCACACGCTAATTAAACTAGTTTAGTTTTAATTAGATTCTAATTAACCTAACCTCATCGACACACGGGACCCACTGGTCGGTTTGACTGACCAGCCCGTTGACCCCTGACGTCATCATGGCAAAGATCTTGTATAATATTTAAATTCTTGGAATTATTTTTACACAGAAATTCCAGAATTTGTTTCAAACTTCAAAATTCATATAAAATCAACCATAGCTCCAAATGAGACAAATTATATATGAAAAATGATCAGAAAAATCCAATCTATCCATCTGTACTGGTTTCATGCATGTTTACAGAAGCTAACCCACTGTTTATCACAGAACAAGTTTAAGCACTTTAAATGATCATATATGAGTTTGAATTTTGAATCTTTGGTTCAAATTGGTTCAAACCCATCTGATCTTAGTTGCATTAGCCCAAAGCACTCATTTTGCCATGTCTCATTGCATGCATCATGTTGTTGCATATTGTTTGGTAATGCTTGTGTATCGGTGTTCTGCGGCGAGTTACGCCTCGAGGAGTACCGTGATAACCCCGACGAAGAGCAATACCGTGCAACGACCCGTCGAGCAAGCAACCAACCATTTGATCATATCGATAAAATCCCATGTTCTTGCTCCTGCTCTCCTTTATCGCATTAAGACAACGCGATTCAAAGCTGCTGTGTGTCTTTGCGGTAGTTGAACCCATTTCCTCTGCATGACTGTCATTGCCACAATAACTAGATGAAACCCACTAGCATGTGTAGGAGTTGATTGAGCCATGTGATTGTGTTGTTCCTACCTTGCTATGCCTGCTATGCTTAGAGTCGTGTCGTCCGGTTCATCGAGGTGATGGCTGGAGTGAAATGATCGAGTCGATGAGAGTAAGGTGTTGAACACGATTTGGTAAAGGTATCGATGAAAGGCCATGTAGGAGTACATGGTGGGTTGTTTCATTGAGGCCGTCATTAAGCTAATCGAGATCTGTATGTGTGATTTAAGATTCAGCTACTACCATGCATTGGGCCCGAAACCAATGGACCCTCTCGACTTCTTACTCACCATAGTCTTGGTCCAGAGTTGCAAGTAGTTTCGGTGTTTGTAGCCCTCATGGAGGCCGTGGACAGCGCTGACCGTAGGGGTGGGCTGTGATGCGGTAGGTGCGTGGCGGGTGTCTTGGATGCCCGTTTGGTATCTCGGGAACCTTGTTCACATCGTTTGGGGCTGTGAGCGAGACTTGGCCGAACTCCTCATAGATGGAACCCAAATAGGCGATAAACCGGACTAGAGGCTTAGGTGTCTAGGTAGGTCGTGGCCGACACCCACGTTGGGCTTCCGCTTGAAGGTTGCCGAGTACATGTCGTAAACGGCGATAAGTGGTGAGCGTGTATGAAGAAGTACACCCTGCAGGTTAACATCATCTATTGAATAGCGCGTCATGATAAAGGACTACTTGGTTGCCTATACGGTTCATAGACAAGTAAATGGATACTACTAAAAGCCTCAAGATAAGCGTGAGTGCCGAGGATGGCTTCTCCGTAGGAAGACGGGTTGGATCCTCGGTGGTGTATTGAAGTGATGAGTAGTGGACTCGAGTCATAAAACCATTTCAAGTTGGTGTCTCAGAGGATAGCTTAGCCATGAGTCAAAGCTGGCTTGCTGCAATAACCCCACCAACCCTTCTTGATAATATGCATGTATGTAGGGTCGATGTAAGTCTTCTTTGAGTACCTTTGTACTCATGTTGCTTTAATTTACATTTTTCGAAGATGCCTCAAACCCTCCGACGGGTTCTTTGTAGACGTTGACATCGATGAGTAGACTAAGGCCCGGTGGTGATCCTGCAAGAGAAGGACCATGTAGTATAGCTAGGCTTACCCAAGCCTCTTTTATTTTACTAGTTATGCGTACTCGGACAAAACACTTCACTGTGGCTTGTATGCTTGTATGACTTGTATGTGGGTCGTGTGACCCGTGCTTGTGTGTATGATATGAATGGCTCTCTGAGCCTTTAAATAAAGTACTTGTGTCGAGAGTCATGTTGTGATGCCTTGTTGTATTTGCACATATCGAGCATATTGTGTGTATGATTGAAATGCTTGGTATGTGTGGGATCGACTATCTAGTTGTTTATCTTTAGTAGCCTCTCTTACGGAAATGTCTCCTAGTGTCTCCACCGAGCCTTGGTAGCTTGCTCTGCTCCGGAACACTTAGGCTGGCGGCATGTGTCCTTCTTCGTTCTGTATACGTCCTTCGGGAAATGTCACGCATTAAGTACCGAGTCCTGTTAGCCCGCTACAGCCGGTTTATCGGAGTCTGTTAGCCCGATGCTACAGCCGGAACTTACTTGCTGTTGACCGACACGTTCGATCTTCGGGTCATGGATGCTCGTCCTCGTAAGTCTGTGCCACTTTGGGTTTACGACTAGTCATGTCAGCCGGGCTCCTTTTCATATGGATGCTAGCGACACTATCATATACGTGTGCCAAAAGGCATAAACGGTCCCGGCCAAGGTAAGGCGACACCGTTGGGATACCGTGCGTGAGGCCGCAAAGTGATATGATGTGTTACTGAGCTAGATCGATGTGACATTGAGTCGGGTCCCGACAGCGTTGGCATCAGAGCCGGACTGCCTGTAGGTTCTCCAAGCCAAACTGGTCGATGTTGAGTCTAGAAATGCTTTAGTTATATGTAGGGGAATTGATTGTGGGATGGTACGTAAGGCTCTTTTACTCCTTTATCTCATGATATTCTGATCTGAGTCAGTCCATTCTTCCACCGGGGTTAAGGATTAGGATCTCTTCTCTCTGTTAGGCTCACGTGTTACTAATCAAGAGTACCTTGTAGGTTTGATGGTTACAAGCCTGGTTCAGTTTACTATCTTGTTATGTTACTAAGTTGGACCCGAACCTTGATATGAAATTGTGGAGTGGTTATGCAATTCCTTGTAAAATGTCTCAATCCTTTGAGCATTTACTGATTGTTATCTTGTCCAAATTCGCTAGAAATACTAATGCCTTTGCATTGTGGTTATGCTTCCAGATGGCCACTCGTGATCAAAATCAAGTGGTTAAATCGACCAGATGCATTAGTGTGACCGGTCATACAACCATGCTAGTTAGGGTTATGATCGAAGCGGGATACCGTTGGTACCCGAATACGATTGAAGAGCGATGTCGAGATTTTAATCAAAGTCAAGATCTTTGCACCGTCAGGGTGTTCCCCTCTTATCCTGGTTGCACCGAGGCCCTTCACAGCTCCTATGGGCTTGGTGTTACTATTGATATGGCGGTTCAAGATGCTGCATATTCTATGATGACCATTATACGAGCCAGGAATGGGCTGCTCCGCAACACCGATTTCCGGTATATGCCGAGTTCACTTCCTGGAGCGTTTGGTTATCTTCGAGCCATCTATGCTGATTCCAGTCAGGAGGACTCCCTAACCCGTACTACCGCTGAGCTGCTCGAGGACAAGGACAGAGAGAGTCGGGCCTTGAGGATGGAGCTCTTCAATGCCCGTGGCTTGATCACCGGGCTACCTTGACTCGCTTTTGCACCGGCTGTTCAAGCTGGTTATATGGATATGAGAGATTTGTATCTGTCGGGGCTGATCTGCGGACATGATGGATGGCGTGATGTGGGGGCATCACCCCACCTCGTGGTCCTCGCTTGCCACCGCTCAGAGGTCCAAGACCTCACCCTTGCCCTTACGGTCCACAGGGCTCCTCAGACCGCTTGTTCCTGACGATCACGCTGAACTCCTGTGTTACGGAGGAGACTTCTATGAGAACTACTACGGAGACGCCCGAGTTAGTAGTAGTCCCTCTAGTATTGTAATAGTTGTATTTCCACCGTCTGCATGACTCGTGGAATATGACTTAGTGTGTACTAATCCGGAGGTGTAACAAAAATAATGTATAGGAGCTTGGTGTGCCTCCGATGAGATGTAATCTTCCTTTCACCGTAGTAGTACTTTGTTTGGTCTTGTACTAAACCTTGTATGGTGTGTATGACGATGGAATAAAAAGCAGTTTCAGATCTACCATGTCATACGGATGATCATCTCGCATTCCGAAGTTATCCATTACACTCTACACTTCTATGTCGGAATCTTGCCATCTGGACTAAATCCTTGTCTTGTCTTTCCTAGGATGGTTAACACCATAACAACCCTGCTCCGCCAGAGCAGGCCAAGGCGATGGAGTTGGAGAAGCAAACCTGCCTCACCCTCCTTCTCGGCCGGGTTATGCTAGAGGCCGAGAGAAACAAACGGAGACCAACCGCTTGTCGGAGCGTATCGAATGTAACACAGCCCATCATCCGAGAAACAACTTGGTGTCGCTCGGTGACTTCATCAAGTTACACCTCCTACCTTCCACCACTCGGCCGAGCCTCTCGACGCCGATGATCGGCTTCAAAGATTACTCACAAGCTGCGCTCGCACTAGTAGCTGAGGCTGATAAGGTCACCTTTGCTGCATATCATCTCGAAGGCCCCGCCAGTCTCTGGTGGGAGAACTATATGGCTATGCGCCCAGTTGGCCATGTCACTACTTGGGCAGAATTCAGCGAGGCTTTCCGTGAACATCACATTCCGGAGGGTCTCATGGATCGCAAACGTGAGGAGTTCTGCAGTTTCACCCAAGGTCGTCTCTCCGTGGACGCCTATAGTAGAGAGTTCGGTAACCTCGCACGCTATGCAACTGAAGAGGTCTCCACTGACGCCAAGAAACAGGCAAGGTTCCGCAAGGGACTTAGCCCCGAACTTCGCCGAGATCTCCGCCTGCATGAGTGCACCTCTTTCCAGAAGCTCGTTAACAAAGCCATCAGCGCTGAAACTGGTCAGACTGATTTCGAAGCAACACGCAAGCATGGCCGTGACATGGGTTCCTCATCCGGTCTTTGGACCACGAAGCGCCGTGTGTGGGTGCCTAATCCGCCCTACCACCAGATTCACACCGAGGCCATCCTTCCAGCGCCTCGCCCGGCTTCAAAGAAGATGCACCAGCTAGGCCCTATGGTGGACCAACCAACAACGCTCCTCTCGCGCCAGCCCCGTGGCGTGCTTCAAATGTGGTGAATCAGGCCACTACATGCGCGATTGTCCTCGACCAACCCCAACCAGCACGCAAAGCTGTTGGTCGTGGCAAGCCAGCAGGAAGGTGTTCCATGCCAAGCCGCCACCACTGACGTGGCCATGTTAATTGTGTCTCGGTGAAGAGGCCCACGAAGATCCCAACGCCGTGCTCGAGACGCTTCTTGTTAATTGCCACCCGGCATCCGCTCTTTTCGACATCGAGCATCTCATTCATTCATATCCGAAAACTATGCTCGTTTGCATAACACCGCATTCTGTGACATGCCTTCCACCATGGAAATTTCTACCCCGGGTTCTAGATGGCAAACCTCTAGAGTAAGTCATGGTAATGAAATTCAGGTCGACAGACTTGTTTTCCTTGCATCGTTGATAGCTCTCAAATCTTCGGATATAAATATCATCTTGGGTATGGACTGGATGTCAGCCCATCATGCCAAGATTGATTGTTTCTCTAGGACTGTTCAACTTACGCACCCCTCGGGAAAGATAGTCAATGTCTTGACCCAATATCCAAGCGCCAACTATATTCTCTTAATGCCGGTCCATTGCGGACCTCAAGACGCTCCGTAGTCCGTGATTTTCGGATGTCTTTCCGAAGAATTGCTGTGTGTTCCACCGATGAGATGTTGAATTCGTGATAGATCTCATTCCGAGAATCGTCCCAATTTCTAGAAGACCCTATAAGATGGCACCCCTAGAACTAGCCGAACTTAAGAAACAACTCGATGAGGCCTTGCAAAAGGGTTTCATCCGTCCTAGTTCATCTCCTTGGGCTTGCCCCGTTCTCTTCGTCAAGAAGAAGGATGGTACGGATCGGATGGTTGTAGATTATCGACCCGTCAACCTGGTCACAATCAAGAACAAGTATCCGCTCCCCAGGATCAACGATCTGTATGATCAGCTCGCGGGATCCTCGGCCTCTCTAAGATGGATTTGAGGTTAGGCTACCATCAAATCAAAATCCGAAACGGGGACATTCCCAAAACGGCCTTTGTTACTCGTTACGGCCAATACGAGTACACCGTCATGTCCTTCGGTCTAACCAACGCCCCAGCCACTTTCTCCCGGTTAATGAACTCAATCTTCATGGAATATTTGGATAAATTCGTCGTGGTTTACCTCGATGACATACTCATCTATTCCAAGAACGAGGAAGAACATGCGAACATCTACGGCTAGTGTTGATGAAACTTCGAGAGCATCGCCTTTATGCCAAGTTTTCCTCGCGAGATCTGCCTGCGGTGTATCCGATCTGCCGCATTCTACCGGGCGAGGAGGGGAGCTCGGCGGAGAAGGTGTTACGGTCTCGGTATCTTTGAGGCGGACACCCAGTTTTGAGCGACCAGTGAAGCGGTTGGTCGAGCTCAATAAGGTGGCGAACAGGCCATGAAGAACCTAAATGGTTTGGCTGTGGCCTAAAGAAGCCATGCACAGGAGCTACTTCGGGCTGGTGAGGCGGTGGTGGGCCTTTGTCCATGGATTGAAGTCGTCAAGCACTCCGTGCATGTCGAAGGTGCCGTGAGGGCCTTGCCCGTGCTAAAGTGCAATGGGGCAAGATGGGCCTTTCGAAGCTTGTGATGGGCGCTCCACCGCCGGCAAGGAGTATCGACGCCGAGATGTATTATCTTGAGCGTCTGAAGGGTGCCCGCTTTATAGCGGACGAATGCTCCAAAGATGTAATTTTGAGTAAACTCACATTTGTTATCACATGCGCTTGAAAACTTGTTCATATCGCTAAGCAACGCTTGTGAATTTAAAATATTACCTTCTATCGGCCGTTTATTAAATTTGAGAGATGGCGAGTCGTAAACCTGCCCCCATGCCACAATCTTGGGGTGTTGGGATAAACTTGGCGCCCTTTTTCCCATTCTTGGGTCCTTGAGGAGGCTCAGCGCAACGCGAACAAAGCAACAGGACTATAATGCTTGAACACTCTCACTTAGCCATAGAATTCTATAATTTTCAATTTAGCGAAGCCCCTAGTATTGAAAGACCAAATTAAGGCGCTATCCACACAGGTGGGACAAAGCCGACTCCTCGCTCTAAGCGGCATAAGTCTTTAGGGACTCGAAAACCTCTCGAACAGCGACCGGCTCTCGCCCTATCATGACGGTTAGTTTTAGCTTTCTCCCGAGGTGCTCAACCCAGCTCAAGCGGCACAATCGCAGTGGTTCTCCCAGCGCTACCTTAGCCGATATAACGGAACATAAGGTACCAAAACATGTGAGCCGCAAACCCAACTATTGACCCAAGACATGATTCGGATCCGATGCATATAATGCTATAAGTTCGGGGTGCCGCACTTGTGAAAGTGTTCAGACTTATCACACCATATTTTGGGGTACTTAAGCCCCTGGTGTATTTGGCCGTATCAAAGCGTACGGATGCAACATGTCATAAGTGAACATATATAAAAAAAGGAATGCAATAATAGGCAAAAGCTATGCATTGTTTATTCAAGAAAGCTACGGTAAAAGCAGAACGATACAAATAGTGCGATAAGCAAGGGACGGGACTATTTGACATGTCCCCTCGAGCGAGCTGCGGGATTATATGTAAAACAAGTATCTTCTTTCGTTATAGAGACCGCCTATACACTCGGCGTAGCTTTACGCTTACGGCTGTTGCATCGTGTGTTCGGCGGTTCTCTTGCCGGACGAGGCTTCTCAAGAAAGGAGTCACGAAAGTAAGAAAAAAGAAGAATGACACAATTGGGGCCCACAGTGCGGTTGAGCCGCGTGCGGGCCTGCCGTGTGGTCGTGCCCTCCCCTATGCCCATGGTATTTCCAAAGCGTAATTATGTGCAGCGTAATCTTGGTTCGCAATTTCGCGAGGGCTGGGGTTGGGGCGCATTACTCTGGCGATGCTTTCGGAGCGTGCGAGGCGGTCTTGTTGTAGAGTTACTCGGGCGCTTGATGGTGTCCGGCGTTTAATAGCCAAACTTGAGAATTGCCTTAAGAGGCTGCTTTGTACTTCTGCCGCGAGGGCCGCCGTATGCTCCTCCGTTCGTCCGTGCAGTGCGTGATAGCCACTGCGGAACTCCTAGCATCTTGAGCTTGAGGTATGCATAGTGCGGCACCGCATTGAACTTTACCGTGCGGTTCGTCCGAAAGCGATCGCGTGATAGCCGCTGCTGAGCGGGACTATGTCGAAGATTAACTCCTCGCTTTGGAAGTTATCAGGGATCGAAGACCACTTCAAGTGTGGCGAGCACTGTATAGTTGGCCTCTACACTGGTATGACACCTTTGAAGGTCGTCTTTGTGGGTTTAATCCTTGAGGGTCTATGCCCATCTTGCGCCTTGTATCTGATAAAGCGAGTTCGAGCTTGCCGCTGGTCCATCGAGGACTCTAGTGAGATGAAATCCGTCAAAGATTGGGTCTAGAACCAATGCGGCGAATCCGCCATGGCGGATGCTAGTGGGGTGGTCCCTTCGATCAAAAGTGATCGGGCAAGAGGACCACGGGTTGAACTTTGGGGTGACTGGCTCCATCGCATATACGTCCCTTAGTGCATGCTTCCGCTCCCTTTTGGGTATGTGGGTTGCGTATATCATGTTCACCGTTCGCACTTGTGGGGGAAAGCCCTTCTATCCTCTATTGTTCGGCGGCCGGGCCTCCTCCTCGTCATCGCTATGCAGCCCCTTGTCATTGTTTTTGGATTAGCTTGCACACTGCTTGAACACCCAACAATCCTGTTGGTGTGATTAGTCAGCTTTTCGAAGTGCCGTGTATACGCACGAGCGATCGAGTATTCGGTCCAAATTGGGCCGGACACGAGTATTTCTTTTGAATGGCTTTTTCGGCGACGGGTTTAGAGCCTCTGAATCCGGCATTGATCGCCGTATCTTGACATTATCGCCGTGTGCGGCGCTTGTGCTTATTTTGACGCGACCTCCGTTCTTGTCCTTGGTATCCGAATTACCGGGGCTCTTGGTCATATTGTTACTCTGAGCTAGCCAGCTATCCTCTCCAGCGAAGCGGGTCATGAGTGTTGTGAGGGCTGCCATTGATTTGGCTTTTCTGTCCTAGGTGCGGGCAAGCCACTCATCACGGATGTTATGTTTGAAGGCTGCAGGGCCTCTGCATCCGGACGGTCGGCGATTTGATTTTTCTTGGTTAGGAACCGTGTCGAATTATGCGGCCAATTCTTACAGCTGCTGAATTATGTGGCTTAGGTCATCGGCGTTTGGTGGTCGCGCGTGGGTGCCACAGAAGTTGTCGAGAATCGGCTTCGAGGTCTTCCCAACAACCAATTGACTCTGGCGGCAAGCTGTTAAGACAATGTCGAGCTGGTCCTTTAAGCTTGAGTGGGAGGTATTTGATGGCGTGTAGATCGTCACCGCGGGCCATGTGGATATGAAGGAGATAGTCCTCGATCCGGACCGCGGGATCTGTTGTGCCATCGTATGATTCAATGTTTATGGGTTTGAAACCCGCAGGATTTGATGATCCATCACTTAAATGCGTGAAGCATAGTGGCTGTCTTGGCGCCACGTATTGGGCTATATCACGGCGTAGCTCAAATGAGCTTTGTCTCGTGTTCGCCCGGCGTAATTGCCATATCTGGCGTGGCGGTTATCATCACGCGTCGTGGGCGCCCACGCGATCCGTGAGATCGATCTTGTTTGTCTTGCCTTGTCCTCAATATATTTCACGGTCGGCGCATTTCCCGTGCCTTGGTATTTTTGAGCGGCGTCGAGTGCGGCTTAGTGGAGGGCGAAAGCCTCTCTGTCGCGGCCACGAGGTGGCGGTCGGCCGTATCATCGCTGGTGATGTAGGTTTAGGTGGTTCCTCCTCTAATCGGGTAGCAGACTGCGTTTTGGGTAGTTCTTGGAGGCGTTCGAGTTCATACTCTTGGCGGCGAGGACTTCAGTCCATCTATCCGCTAGCAAGTCTTGGTCAGCTCTAAGCTGTCGCTGCTTTTTCTTGAGGCTGCTTGCCGTGGCCATAAGCCTGCGTTTGAAACGCTCTTGTTCGACGGGATCCTTAGGCACGACAAATTCGTCGTCGTCGAGGCTTGCCTCGTCTTCGGAGGGAGGCATGTAATTATCGTCCTCTACCTCTCATGCGCCGCTCTCTCATGAGGGCTGGCTTCTCCATCCTCCCTCGTTGAATCCTGCTTTGGAGGGTTGTCTTCGCACCTTATCTGGGGTGTTATTGTCTCCGGTGCGGAATCTCCGTTTTCTTTGTGGCGGGATTTAGAGCACCGCCGCTGACGCCGGCGCTTAGGCTGTTTCTTGGAGGGGTCATCATCCGTTGTTCCATCGCCGTTCCCATCATTTGGGATGTCCACCATGTATATGTCGTATGACGAGGTGGCCTTCCAGTGCCCTGTAGGCGCTGGTTCTTGGTCATCTCCTGCATCGTTGTCCATACCGTCGAAGTCTTGAGTCAAGTCGAGCATGTCGGTTAAGTCATCATTGTGGCTCTGAAGTGGGTGGTGGGTGGGCTTTGAATTTCTTCGTCGTCGCATCCCAACCTTCGACCATAATCGGCCAGGTCTCTCTAATAAAGAGAGAAACTTTAGCGAATTTAGGATGTCGCCAAAGGGCGAAAGTTGAAAGATGTCCGCAGCAGTGAACTCCATGATCGGGCGCCCAATCGGATTCGATTGGCGGGGCGTGGAAGGTTGAGTCGCAGAGAGTCCGGCACCTTGAGTCACGAGCCATAAGAGACGAGGTTGGTATTCGGCTCAATCGCCAGAGATAGCAGCCCCGGCGGTGTCCAGCCACCCATCCTCGTCGGCCTTGATCGGCTCCGAGCTAAGGGTCGGGCGGACACTTGTGCGACCTCGAGGGCAATCGTCGGCAGCGAGCAAGATCATGCCCGTCGTGTGGTCTGGCACGCTTAGCTGCGACTCGAACCCGTCGAAGATCAAGTCTCCATGAGCGTCGGCCGTATAGTTCAAACTTCCAATCGACTCGATGGCGGGCGTAGCTTTCAATCTGCTCCAAATGGCCAAGCGAATTGGCCCGCGATGCAAAGCCGCCGAATCGTAAGATCTGTCCGGGAGAAAAGTCTGCATACTGGACCGCATCATGTTGATGACCGGAGGAGCCATCGGGCCTAAAGATGACAACACAGAGAACTCTCAATGAAAGCACCAATGTCGGTGTTAAAACCGGCGGATCTCGGGTAGGGGGTCCCGGCGTGCGTCTAGGCGGATGGTAACAAGAGACAAGGGACACGATGTTTTTACCCAGGTTCGGGCCCTCTCAATGGAGGTAAAACCCTACTCCTGCTTGCTTGATATTGATGATATGGGTAGTACAAGAGTAGATCTACCACGAGATCAGATAGGCTAAACACTAGAAGCTAGCCTATGGTATTGTCACACCCTAGCTAGTTCATGCATTAGAGTGTTGCATCATGTCTATTTTTTCAATGAAACTTGAAATGGGATTGCGAACTCGGCCCCCTCTGAAACAACTAGGGTTTACTAAAAATATTTTCGATGAACTGAAATGCCCTTCTAAAATGTCCATCATTTTTGTCTTGGTCGAAGCTTTGCCAAAAGTGGTGCACATTTTCCTAGGTCATCCTAAGGTCATTGAATTAAATCATAGCTATTTGAATTTGGGCATTTTAAATAATTAAAATATTTCAAATGTCCAAATATCTCAAACTAAAATGTTTCATGTTGGAAATAATCCAACAATGGACTAGGATTAGTTTGGTGAATTTTAGAACCTTTACGGTATTTTAAATAACTCAACAAAGTTGCAGAAAAATAGAAAAAGAAAAACGAAGCGAAAAACTTACTGGCGCCGCTTAGCCCGCCCCACTGGCAGCCCAGCCCGCCACCGCGCCAATGAACTGCTTAGCTTGCCAGGCAGGCAGCCAAGGTGCTTTCGGCGGCGGCGGCGCGCAGCTCGCCACGCAGTGCTTGCCGTCGCCTGCCGCCCTCTCGCCGCCCATCGCCTTGGATGAGCTCCACGTCGCGCCCGGACCCCAGACACCCCTCTCCTCTCGGCTCGCCTCCCTCGCTCCCCCACGCCATGGCCGCGCCACCGTCGCCGCACCACCGTCGTAAGCCGCGTCCTCCGTCGACCCCACGCCGCGCCATCGTGTCCAGAGCTCGCCACCGTCCGCTTCACCGAGCTAGCCGAGCCCCCGGCCTTCGCGTGCCAGCCGCCGAGACCGAAGCTCGCCCGGCGCCACCGCCGGAGATCCCCCCGCCGTCACCGCCGCTTCAGCTCGTCCCCGACCCGCCGGCGGCCTCTCGTGAGCTCTGTGAGCTCAGCTACCTTCCCAACCCTCTCCCTCTCGCTCCGTGCACCACAGCGACCGCCGCACGAAGCTCCGTGCACCGCCGTCGCAGACCTCGTCGCCGACGTGCTCCCGGCCACACTCCGGTTACCCCACCGTGTCCAACGCGTTCACTACGTCGCGTTGGAGCTAACCGAGCACTTCCCGCACCTCACCGCACACTCCACCTCGAGTTCACTCTCACCCGAGCTCCGGTGGCCGCCAAACTCGCCGCCGGCGCCAACTCCGGCCACCCCGAGCCCAACCACCACCACCAATAGATGCGGCTCGTCCTCAGCTTCACTCCGGTGGTCGCCGCGCCCCGTTTGGTGGCCGAAACGGCCAAAACCACTTTCGCCGCTGGCTGGCGTCGCCCGCCGGCTAAACGCCGGTGGGTTTGACCCCGGGTTTGACCACGGGTGGGCCCAGGTTGACCCCCCTGGGTCTATGACATGTGGGCCCAGCCCTGCTAATTAAACTAGTTTAGTTTTAATTAGATTCTAATTAACCTAACCTCACTGACACACGGGACCCACTGGTCAGTTTGACCTGACCAGCCCGTTGACCCCTCGAGCGTCATCATGACGCAAAGATCTTGTATAATATTTAAATTCTTGGAATTATTTTTACAGGAAATTCGAAATTGTTTCAAACTTCAAAAATTCATATAAAATCAACCATAGCTCCAAATGAGACAAATTATATATGAAAAATGATCAGAAAAATCCAATCTATCCATCTGTACTGGTTTCATGCATGTTTACAGAAGCTAACCCACTGTTTATCACAGAACAAGTTTAAGCACTTTAAATGATCATATATGAGTTTGAATTTTGAATCTTTGGTTCAAATTGGTTCAAACCCATCTGATCTTAGTTGCATTAGCCCAAAGCACTCATTTGCCATGTCTCATTGCATGCATCATGTTGTTGCATATTGTTTGGTAATGCTTGTGTATCGGTGTTCTGCGGCGAGTTACGCCCCGAGGAATACCGTGATAACCCGACGAAGAGCAATACCCGTGCAACGACCCGTCGAGCAAGCAACCAACCATTTGATCATATCGATAAAATCCCATGTTCTTGCTCCTGCTCTCCTTTCTTGCATTAAGACAACGCGATTCAAGCTGCTGTGTGTCTTGCGGTAGTTGAACCCATTTCCTCTGCATGACTGTCATTGCCACAATAACTAGATGAAACCCACTAGCATGTGTAGGAGTTGATTGAGCCATGTGATTGTGTTGTTCCTACCTTGCTATGCCTGCTATGCTTAGAGTCGTGTCAGTGCGGTTCATCGGGTGATGGCTAGAGTGAAATGATCGAGTCGATCGAGAGTAAGGTGTTGAACACGATTTGGTAAAGGTATCGATGAAAGGCCATGTAGGAGTACATGGTGGGTTGTTTCATTGAGGCCGTCATTAAGCCTTGAGATCTGTATGTGTGATTTAAGATTCAGCTACTACCATGCATTGGGCCCGAAACCAATGGACCCTCTCGACTTCTTATTCACCATAGTCTTGGTCCGGGAGTTGCAAGTAGTTTACGGTGTTTGTAGCCCTCTTGGAGGCCGTGGACAGCATGTGACCGTGAGGGGTGGGCTGTGATGCGGTAGGTATGCGTGGCGGGTGTCTTGGATGCCCGTTTGGTATCTCGGGAACCTTGTTCACATCGTTTGGGGCTGTGGCGAGACTTGGCGGAACTCCTCATAGATGGAACCCAAATAGGCGATAAACCGGACTAGAGGCTTAGGTGTCTAGGTAGGTCGTGGCCGACACCCACGTTGGGCTTCGCTTGAAGGTTGCCGAGTACATGTCGTATGCGGCGATAAGTGGTGAGCGTGTATGAAGAAGTACACCCTGCGGGGTTAACATCATCTATTGAATAGCGTCATGATAAAGGACTACTTGGTTGCCTATACGGTTCATAGACAAGTAAATGGATACTACTAAAAGCCTCAAGATAAGCGTGAGTGCGAGGATGGCTTCTCCGTAGGAAGGCGGGTTGGATCCTCGGTGGTGTATTGAAGTGATGAGTAGTGGACTCGAGTCATAAAACCATTTCAAGTTGGTGTCTCGTGGGATAGCTTAGCCATGAGTCAAAGCTGGCTTCTGCAATAACCCCACCAACCCTTCTTGATAATATGCATGTATGTAGGGTCGATGTAAGTCTTCTTTGAGTACCTTTGTACTCATGTTGCTTTAATTTACATTTTTGGAAGATGCCTCAAACCCCTCCGACGGGTTCTTTGTGAGCGTTGACATCGATGAGTAGACTAAGGCCGGTGGTGATCTGTGCAAGAGAAGGACCATGTAGTATAGCTAGGCTTACCCAAGCCTCTTTTATTTTACTAGTTATGCGTACTCGGACAAAACACTTCCATTGTGGCTTGTATGCTTGTATGACTTGTATGTGGGTCGTGTGACCCGTACTTGTGTGTATGATATGAATGGCTCTCGAGCCTTTAAATAAAATACTTGTGTCGTAGAGTCATGTTGTGATGCCTTGTTGTATTTGCACATATCGAGCATATTGTGTGTATGATTGAAATGCTTGGTATGTGTGGGATCGACTATCTAGTTGTTTATCTTTAGTAGCCTCTCTTACGGAAATGTCTCCTAGTGTCTCCATTGAGCCATGGTAGCTTGCTCTTGCTCCGGAACACTTAGGCTGGCGGCATGTGTCCTTCTTCGTTCTGTATACGTCCCTTCGGGAAATGTCACGCATTAGTACCGGAGTCTGTTAGCCCGCTCTGCCCGGTTTACGGAGTCTGCTAGCCAGTGCTACAGCCGGAACTTACTTTTGTTGACCGACACGTTCGATCTTTGGAGTCATGGATGCTGTCCTGTAAGTCTGTGCCACTTTGGGTTTACGACTAGTCATGTCGGCCGGGCTCCTTTTCATATGGATGCTAGCGACACTATCATATCGTGTGCCAAAAGGCATAAGCGGTCCGGCCAAGGTAAGGCGACACCGTTGGGATACCGTGCGTGAGGCCGCAAAGTGATATGATGTGTTCTGAGCTAGATCGATGTGACATTGAGTCGGGTCTGACAGCGTTAGCATCGAGCGGACTGCTGTAGGTTCTCCAAGCCAAAGCTGGTCGATGTTGAGTCTAGAAATGCTTTAGTTATATGTAGGGAATTGATTGTGGGATGGTACGTAAGGCTCTTTTTACTCCTTTATCTCATGATATTCTGATCTGAGTCAGTCCATTCTTCCACCGGGGGTTAAGGATTAGGATCTCTTCTCTCTGTTAGGCTCACGTGTTACTAATCAGTAGTACCTTGTAGGTTTGATGGTTACAAGCCTGGTTCAGTTTACTATCTTGTTATGTTACTAAGTTGGACCCAGAACCTTGATATGAAATTGTGGAGTGGTTATGCAATTCCTTGTAAAATGTCTCAATCCTTTGAGCATTTACAGTTGTTATGCTGTCCAAATTCCGCTAGAAATACTAATGCCTTTGCATTGTGGTTATGCTTCCAGATGGCCACTCGTGATCAAAATCAAGTGGTTAAATCGACGGATGCATTGGTGTGACGGTCATACAACCATGCTAGTTAGGGTTATGATCGAAGCGGGATACCGTTGGTACCCGAATACACAGTTGAAGAAGCGATGTCGAGATTTTAATCAAAGTCAGTATCTTTGCACCGTCAGGGTGTTCCCCTCTTATCCTGGTTGCACCGAGGCCCTTCACAGCTCCTATGGGCTTGGTGTTACTATTGATATGGCGGTTCAAGATGCTGCATATTCTATGATGACCATTATACGAGCGAGATGGGCTGCTCCATAACACCGATTTCCGGTATATGCGAGTTCACTTCTGGGCGTTTGGTTATCTTGAGCCATCTATCTTGATTCGATCGGGAGGACTCCCTAACCCGTACTACCGCTGAGCTGCTCGAGGACAAGGACAGAGAGAGTCGGGCCTTGAGGATGGAGCTCTTCAATGCCCGTCTTGATCCTTTGGGCTACCTTGACTCGTTTTGCACCGGCTGTTCAAGCTGGTTATATGGATATGAGAGATTTGTATCTGTCGGGGCTGATCTGCGGACATGATGGTGGCGTGATGTGGGGGCATCACCCCACCTCGTGGTCCTCGCTTGCCACCGTTCGTAGGTCAAGACCTCACCCTTGCCCTTACGGTCCACAGGCTCCTCGGGACCGCTTGTTCCCCGACGATCACGTTGAACTCCCGAGTTCTGGAGGAGACTTCTATGAGAACTACTACGAGAGGCGTCGAGTTAGTAGTAGTCCCTCTAGTATTGTAATAGTTGTATTTCCACCGTCTGCGTGACTCGTGGAATATGACTTAGTGTGTACTAATCCGGAGGTGTAACAAAAATAATGTATAGGAGCTTGGTGTGCCTCCGATGAGATGTAATCTTCCTTTCACCGTAGTAGTACTTTGTTTGGTCTTGTACTAAACCTTGTATGGTGTGTATGGCGATGGAATAAAAAGCGGTTTACGTATCTACCATGTCATACGGATGATCATCTCGCATTCCGAGTTATCCATTACACTCTACACTTCTATGTCGGAATCTTGCCATCTGGACTAAATCCTTGTCTTGTCTTTCCTAGGATGGTTAACACCCATAACAACCCTGCTCCGCCTTGGAGCAGGCGAAAGCGATGGAGTTGGAGAAGCAAACCTGCCTCACCCTCCTTCTCGGCGAAGTTATGCTAGAGGCGAGAGAAACAAGCGGAGACCAACCGTTTCTTTGGGCGTATCGAGCAGAACACAGCCCATCATCAGAAACAACTTGGTGTCGCTCGGTGACTTCATCAAGTTACACCTCCTACCTTCCACCACTCGTCGAGCCTCTCGGCGCCGATGGTAACCCGCGGCATTACTCACAAGCTGCGTTCGCACTAATGGTGAGGCTGATAAGGTCACCTTTGCTGCATATCATCTCGAAGGCCCCTTGATCTACGGTGGGAGAACTATATGGCTATCGCCCGATTGGCCATGTCACTACTTGGGCAGAATTCAGCGAGGCTTTCCGTGAACATCACATTCGGAGGTCTCATGGATCGCATAAGCGTGAGGAGTTCTGCAGTTTCACCCAAGGTCGTCTCTCGTGGGCGCCTATAGTAGAGAGTTCGGTAACCTCGCACGCTATGCAACTAAAGAGGTCTCCATCGGCGCCAAGAAAGCAGGCAAGGTTCCGCAAGGGACTTAGCCACGAACCGCCGAGATCTCCGCTTTGCATGAGTGCACCTCTTTCAAAAGCTTGTTAACAAAGCCATCGGCGCGAAACTGGTCGACCGATTTGAAGCAACACATAAGCATGGCGTGACATGGGTTCCTCATCCGGTCTTTGGACCACGAAGCGCCGTGTGTGGGTGCCTATCTTGCCCTACCACCAGATTCACACGAGGCCATCCTTCGAGCGCCTCGCCCGATTCAGCAGTATGCACCAGCTAGGCCCTATGGTGGACCAACCAACAACGCTCCTCTACGCGCCAGCCCCGTGACGTGCTTCAAATGTGGTGAATCAGGCCACTACATGCGCGATTGTCCTCAGACCAACCCCAACCAGCCTGCAAAAGCTGTTGGCCGTGGCAAGCCAGCAGGGAAGGTGTTCCATGCCAAGCCGGCCACCACTGCGCGTGGCCATGTTAATTGTGTCTCAGCTGAAGAGGCCCACGAAGATCCCAACGTCGTGCTCGGTACGCTTCTTGTTAATTGCCACCCGGCATCCGTTCTTTTCGATACTGGAGCATCTCATTCATTCATATCCGAAAACTATGCTCGTTTGCATAACACCGCATTCTGTGACATGCCTTCCACCATGGAAATTTCTACCCCGGGTTCTAGATGGCAAACCTCTAGAGTAAGTCATGGTAATGAAATTCAGGTCGACAGACTTGTTTTCCTTGCATCGTTGATAGCTCTCAAATCTTCGGATATAAATATCATCTTGGGTATGGGTGGATGTCAGCCCATCATGCCAAGATTGATTGTTTCTCTAGGACTGTTCAACTTCGCACCCTCGGGAAAGATAGTCAATGTCTTGACCCGAATATCAGCGTCAACTATATTCTCTTAATGCCGGTCCATTGCGGACCTCGAAGGCGTTCGGTAGTCCGTGATTTTCGGATGTCTTTCGGAAGAATTGCCGGTGTTCCACAGCGGAGATGTTGAATTCGTGATAGATCTCATTCGAGTCTGTCCCAATTTCTAGAAGACCCTATAAGATGGCACCCCTAGAACTAGCGAACTTAGAAACAACTCGATGAGGCCTTGCAAAGGGTTTCATCCGTCCTAGTTCATCTCCTTGGGCTTGCCCGTTCTCTTCGTCAAGAAGAAGGATGGTGCGGATCGGATGGTTGTAGATTATCGACCCGTCAACTTTGGTCACAATCAAGAACAAGTATCCGCTCCCGGGATCAACGATCCGTATGATCAGCTCGCGGGATCCTCGGTCTTCTCTAAGATGGATTTGAGGTTAGGCTACCATCAAATCAAAATCCAAGCGGGACATTCCCAAAAGCGGCCTTTGTTACTCGTTACGCCAATCTGAGTACACCGTCATGTCCTTCGGTCTAACCAACGCCCCACCACTTTCTCCGGTTAATGAACTCAATCTTCATGGAATATTTGGATAAATTAAGTCGTGGTTTACCTCGATGACATACTCATCTATTCCAAGAGCGAGGAAGAACATGCCGAACATCTAAGGCTAGTGTTGATGAAACTTGAGAGCATCGCCTTTATGCCAAGTTTTCCAAATGCGAATTTTGGCTGCGAAGTGACCTATCTAGGACATGTAATTTCGGTAAAGGTATTGCTGTCAACCCCGAAGCGAGTTCAAGCCGTCCTTAATTGGACTCCACGAATCGGTCAAGCAAGTTCGGAGTTTCCTTGGCTTAGCGAGCTATTATCGCCGCAAATCGAAAACTTCTCCAAAGTTGCTAAACCTCTAAGCGAACTCCTCAAGAAAGATAAAAAGTTCGAGTGGACTCCACAATGTGAGCATAGTTTCGAGGCGAAAAGGCGTTTAACCTCTGCTCCGTCTTTGGTACCACAGATTTCTCTAAGGACTTTGTTATCTATTGCGGCGCCTCGCGACAAGGACTAGGCTGTATTCTCATGCAAGATCGACACGTAATTGCTTATGGTTCACGGCAATTACACCCACATGAGGAAAACTACCCTACTCATGATTTAGAGCTTGCGGTGTAGTCTATGCACTCAAAACCTGGCGACATTATCTTCTTGGTAATCGTTGCGAAATCTACACCGATCACCAAAGTCTGAAATATATATTCACCCAACCAGATTTGAATCTCGGGCAAAGGCGTTGGGTTGAGTTGATCTCAGATTTCGATTTAGGGATAACTTATACCCGGGAAAAGCCAGCGTCATGGCTGATGCACTAAGTCGTAAATCTTATTGCAACAACTTGATGTTGCAACAAAGTCAACCACTTCTCCACGAGGAATTTGGAGCTTAACCTTCACATTGTTCCTCGAGGGTTCCTTTCCACCTTGGTGGCGAAACCTTCCCTTACGGATCAGATCATCAAAGCCCAAAAGGTAGATCCGGAATTTCTCGCATCAAAAGAAACATCAAGAAAGGAGTGCGGATTGTTTCTCCATTGATGATCAAGGAGTCGTATACTTGAACCCGTCTAGTGGTTCCTAAGGTGCGAAAACTGCGGCGATTGATCCTTAAGGAAGCTCATGAATCTCCTCTCACCATTCATCCGGTGGCACTAAAATGTATCGGGACCTCGCCAGAGGTTACGGTGGACTAGGATGAAGAGACATTGCTCAATATGTTGCTAAGCTGCGGCGTGCGTAAATGCGTAAAAGCGAGCATCAGCGGCCTCTTGGCACCCTTCAACCCTTAGCTATTCACGAATGGAAATGGGATAAAATCAGTATGGATTTCATCCTTTGGTTTTCCCGAGGACCAAGAGGGAATAATGCTATCTTTGTCGTTATCGACCGCCTTTCCAAAGTGGCCCATTTCTTACCGGTTCGTGAGAGTATAACCGCTAGTCACTAGCAGACTTGTACATCTCCCGAATAGTATCTCTTCATGGTGTTCCATTGAAATAAACTCGGATCGAGGAAGTCTCTTCACCTCTCGATTTTGGGAAAGTTTCCAAAAGCTATGGGAACCCATCTTTCCTTTAGCATTGCTTTTCACCCTCAATCAAGTGGTCAAGTAGAGCGTGTCAACCAAATCCTAGAAGACATGCTTGAGCTTACATTATCTCATTGGAATGGATTGGGAGAAATGCCTTCCATTTGCGAGTTTGCTTATAACAACAGCTATCAATCTAGCTTGGGCAAAGCACCTTTTGAAGTTCTCTATGGGCGAAGGTGTGAACACCTCTTAAGCTGGTGAGAAACCGGGGAAAGACAATTCTTTGGCGGATATGATCCAGAAGCGGAAAAACAAGTTCGCATCGTTCGTGAAAAGTTGAAAACAGCCCAATCTCGTCAAAAGAGTCAATATGACCGAAAACATAAGGCTATGACTTACGAGGTTGACGAGAAGGCTTACCTTGGGTTACTCCTCGAAGGAACCCATCGTTTGATATCAAAGGCAAATTGGCTCCTCGCTACATTGGACCCTTCGCATTCTTGCCAAGCGAGGAGAAGTTGCCTACCAATTGGAACTACCTCGCATCTCTCCAAAGTCCACGGCGTCTTCCCGTTTCTCAACTCGGCGTTGCTTCTCGGATCCTATCCGTGGAGTGGACCACAAGCGCTTGATCTTCAAGATAATCTCACATATCGAGAATATCCCGTTCGTATTCTCGATCAAGCCGAGCGTACCACTCGGCGGCATAATATCAAGTTTCTCAAGGTTCAATGGTCGCACCATTACGAGAAGGAAGCTACTTGGGAAAGGGAGGATCGTCTTCGACTTGAGTACCCGCCCTCTTTCGGAGGAACCTAAATCTCGGGGCGAGATTCTTTTGAGTGGGGGTGAGTTGTCACACCCTAGCTAGTTCATGCATTAGAGTGTTGCATCATGTCTATTTTTTCAACTGAAACTTGAAATGGGATTGCCAGAACTCCCAGCCCCCTCTGAAACAACTAGGGTTTACTAAAAATATTTTCGATGAACCTGAAATGCCCTTCTAAAATGTCCATCATTTTTGTCTTGGTCCAGAAGCTTTGCCAAAAGTGGTGCACATTTTCCTAGGTCATCCTAAGGTCATTGAATTAAATCATAGCTATTTGAATTTGGGCATTTTAAATAATTAAAATATTTCAAATGTCCAAATATCTCAAACTAAAATGTTTCATGTTGGAAATAATCCAACAATGGACTAGGATTAGTTTGGTGAATTTTAGAACCTTTACGGTATTTTAAATAACTCAACAAAGTTGTAGAAAAATAGAAAAAGAAAAAAAAGCGAGAAAAACTTACAGCGCGCTAGCCAGCTGGCCCACCAGCCCGGCCCAGCCAGCCACCCAATGAGCTGCTTGCGCAGGCAGGCAGCCAAGGTGCTCGGCGGCGGCACCGCAGCTCGCCACGCCTGCTGCCGTCGCCTGCCGCCCTCTCGCCGCCCCATCGCCTTGGATGAGCTCCACGTCGCGCCCGGACCCCCAGACACCCCTCTCCTCTCCGGCTCGCCTCCCTCGCTCCCCACGCCATGGCCAGCGCCACCGTCGCCGCACCACCGTCAGAGCGCGTCCTCCGTCGACCCCACGCCGCGCCATCGTGTCCGGGAGCTCCGCCACCGTCGCTTCACCGAGCTAGCCGAGCCCCAGGCTCGCGTGCCCGCCGCCGCACCGAGCTTCGCCCGGCGCCACCGGAGATTCCTTCGCCGTCACCGCCGTTACAGCTCGTCCCGACCCGCCGGCGGCCTCTACGTGAGCTCTGTGAGCTCAGCTACCTTCCCAACCCTCTCCTCTCGCTCCGTGCACCACAGCGACCGCCTGAAGCTCACGTGCACCCGCCGTCGCGGAGACTAAATCGCCGGCGTGCTCCCGCCACACTCCGGTTACCCACCGTGTCCAACGCGTTCACTACGTCGCGTTGGAGCTAACCGAGCACTTCCGCACCTCACCGCACACTCCACCTCGAGTTCACTCTCACCCGAGCTCGGTGGCCGCCAAACTCGCCGCCGGGCGCCAACTCCGCCACCCCGAGCCCAACCACCACCACCAATAGATGCGGCTCGTCCTCGGCTTCACTCCGGTGGTCGCGCGCCCGTTTGGTGGCGAAGCACGGCCAAAACCACTTTCGCCCTGGCGTCGGCTCGCCCGGCTAAGCGCGATGGGTTTGACCGGGTTTGACCACGGGTGGGCCAGGTTGACCCCACGGGTCTATGACATGTGGGCCCAGCCACGCTAATTAAACTAGTTTAGTTTTAATTAGATTCTAATTAACCTAACCTCAGCGACACACGGGACCCTTTGGTCAGTTTGACTGACCAGCCCGTTGACCCCTGACGTCATCATGGCCAGGATCTTGTGCAATATTTAAATTCTTGGAATTATTTTACACGGAAATTCGAGAAATTGTTTCAAACTTCAAAAATTCATATAAAATCAACCATAGCTCCAAATGAGACAAATTATATATGAAAATGATCAGAAAAATCCAATCTATCCATCTGTACTGGTTTCATGCATGTTTACAGAAGCTAACCCACTGTTTATCACAGAACAAGTTTAAGCACTTTAAATGATCATATATGAGTTTGAATTTTGAATCTTTGGTTCAAATTGGTTCAAACCCATCGATCTTAGTTGCATTAGCCCAAAGCACTCATTTGCCATGTCTCATTGCATGCATCATGTTGTTGCATATTGTTTGGTAATGCTTGTGTATCGGTGTTCTGCGGCGAGTTACGCTTACGAGAATACCGTGATAACCCGACGAAGAGCAATACCCGTAACGACCCGTCGAGCAAGCAACCAACCATTTGATCATATCGATAAAATCCATGTTCTTGCTCCTGCTCTCCTTTCTTGCATTAAGACAACGCGATTCAAGCTGCTGTGTGTCTGCGGTAGTTGAACCCATTTCCTCTGCATGACTGTCATTGCCACGATAACTAGATGAAACCCACTAGCATGTGTAGGAGTTGATTGAGCCATGTGATTGTGTTGTTCCTACCTTGCTATGCCTGCTATGCTTAGAGTCGTGTCGGTCGGTTCATCGGGTGATGGCTAGAGTGAAATGATCGAGTCGATGAGAGTAAGGTGTTGAACACGATTTGGTAAAGGTATCGATGAAAGGCCATGTAGGAGTACATGGTGGGTTGTTTCATTGAGGCCGTCATTAAGCTTGAGATCTGTATGTGTGATTTAAGATTCAGCTACTACCATGCATTGGGCCCGAAACCAATGGACCCTCTCGACTTCTTATTCACCATAGTCTTGGTCCGGGAGTTGCAAGTAGTTTACGGTGTTTGTAGCCCTCTTGGAGGCCGTGGACAAGCGTGACCGTAAGGGGTGGGCTGTGATCGGTAGGTGCGTGGCGGGTGTCTTGGATGCCCGTTTGGTATCTCGGGAACCTTGTTCACATCGTTTGGGGCTGTGGCGAGACTTGGCGGAACTCCTCATAGATGGAACCCAAATAGGCGATAAACACTGGACTAGAGGCTTAGGTGTCTAGGTAGGTCGTGGCCGACACCCACGTTGGGCTTCCGCTTGAAGGTTGCGAGTACATGTCGTGTGGCGATAAGTGGTGAGCGTGTATGAAGAAGTACACCCTGCAGGTTAACATCATCTATTGAATAGCGTCGTCATGATAAAGGACTACTTGGTTGCCTATCGGTTCATAGACAAGTAAATGGATACTACTAAAAGCCTCAAGATAAGCGTGAGTGCGAGGATGGCTTCTCCGTAGGAAGGCGGGGTTGGATCCTCGGTGGTGTATTGAAGTGATGAGTAGTGGACTCGAGTCATAAAACCATTTCAAGTTGGTGTCTCGTGGGATAGCTTAGCCATGAGTCAAAGCGGCTTGTCTGCAATAACCCCACCAACCCTTCTTGATAATATGCATGTATGTAGGGTCGATGTAAGTCTTCTTTGAGTACCTTTGTACTCATGTTGCTTTAATTTACATTTTTAGAAGATGCCTCAAACCCCTCAAGCGGGTTCTTTGTGAGCGTTGACATCGATGAGTAGACTAAGGCCGGTGGTGATCTGTGCAAGAGAAGGACCATGTAGTATAGCGGGCTTACCCAAGCCTCTTTTATTTTACTAGTTATGCGTACTCGGACAAAACACTTCCGCTGTGGCTTGTATGCTTGTATGACTTGTATGTGGGTCGTGTGACCCGTACTTGTGTGTATGATATGAATGGCTCTCGAGCCTTTAAATAAAATACTTGTGTCGTAGAGTCATGTTGTGATGCCTTGTTGTATTTGCACATATCGAGCATATTGTGTGTATGATTGAAATGCTTGGTATGTGTGGGATCGACTATCTAGTTGTTTATCTTTAGTAGCCTCTCTTACGGAAATGTCTCCTAGTGTCTCCTTGAGCCATGGTAGCTTGCTCTTGCTCCGGAACACTTAGGCTGGCGGCATGTGTCCTTCTTCGTTCTGTATACGTCCCTTCGGGAAATGTCACGCATTAAGTACCGGAGTCTGTTAGCCCGCTTCTGCCGGTTTACGAATCTGCTAGCCAGTGCTACAGCCGGAACTTACTTGCTTGTTGACCGACACGTTCGATCTTTGGGTCATGGATGCTGTCCTCGTAAGTCTGTGCCACTTTGGGTTTACGACTAGTCATGTCAGCCGGGCTCCTTTTCATATGGATGCTAGCGACACTATCATATCGTGTGCCAAAAGGCATAAGCGGTCCCGGGCCAAGGTAAGGCGACACCGTTGGGATACCGTGCGTGAGGCCGCAAAGTGATATGATGTGTTCTGAGCTAGATCGATGTGACATTGAGTCGGGTCCCGACAGTATGATTGTTGTTAGATCCTACGGACTAAAACCCTCCGGTTTATATAGGCACCGAAGAGGTTAGGGTTACCTGAGTCGGTTACAATGGTAGGAGATCTACATATCCGTATCGCCAAGCTTGCCTTCCACGCCCAGGAAAGTCCCATCCGGACACGGGACGAAGTCTTCAGTCTTGTATCTTCATAGTCTAGGAGTCCGACCGAAGATGATAGTTCGGCTATCCGGACACCGCCTAGTCCGGGACTCCCTCACTAAGCAGTAGCGCTGGAATGCCAGCACTTGCTATACCAAGTTAGCAGTAGCACTTTATCTGGTAAAGCGCTACAGATAATAGAAAGTAGCAGTAGCGTTTCTTCTGGAAAGCGTTGCTGCTAACTTTTCCTGTATTTTTGAAAATACAGCTTATTTACGTTGTGGTTTTATAAACAGTACTTCCATCATATGATTTTATGACCATGATTAGTTATTATATATAATAGTGGGTGAAATGAATATGGAGTAGATTCAAATGGAGGCAACATGTGGTGCATGTCGGAAGTACTACTAATCCAAACTTCATCTAGTTTGGATTAGTAATACTTTCGATGTGCACCACATGCTGCCTCCACTTGAATCTATTAGATGTTCATTTCACCTACTGATATATATAATAACTCATCATGCTCATATAACAACTTAGCATCATGCATCATCGATCATAATAATAAATAACTCATCATTGGTATCATAATAACAAGTCCTACTCATCATCATCGATCATACAACTTCTACTCGATACCATATCATCATCATAGTCATCTAACCAATCCTACTTAGTTGTTCTTTGCACATGATCGCACATGATCATCAGTATTAGCTAGAACCTACTACCTTCTCTTAGGTAAAATAGCATAAAACAAGATAGGCCCTGACTCTCCATTATGGAGAATGGAGATTATCCTGTCTCCAATTCTTGAACTTTGCCTAATGTTGCTTCCATGTACCTCTGTTGGTGTACAAAAGTAGGGGCTCTTCTTTTGAATCCTTTACTTGTGCACGGGCAGTCAGAGCCACGCGCCATGGCCGCACATAGCAGGCCAAAGGAGGGAAGCTGGAAGGAAGCCAAAGGCTCGAGACGAACAAGGCAACATCAAAGACCAAGGCCAGAAAGTGCAGATGGGCGAAGGAGGTTTCCCCGGCAAGACCCTTGCCGGGGCAGCCTCTGCAGCACCGGCAAGCCCCTTGTCGGGGTAGCTCGCCCACACCAGTAGAGCGGGCCACCCTCGAGCCACGGTCTCCAACACCAACAACCACGATTGGACCAGGGCTCGGGAGGCACCTCCATGGTGGCATGCAGATCTTTGTGAAGACATAGAATGCTCAAGATTAGATGAGGATTGGAAGGCAACACTCCCCGTCAAAATCCTTACCGAAGAAACCCATAAGACCCCCGGCAAGATCGTTGCCAGGGATGCCACCGCGCCATGGCAAGACCCTTGCCGGGCCACCCGACAAGACCCTTGCGAGGCGGCAATGAGGCCACTTCGAGCCCGCACCAACCACATTCCGCCATTTGTTGCATCGGCTGCCAGCCCAACCAGCTGGGCGAGGCACTGCGTGGCAACATGCGAGCTTCGAGCCAACTCGGCACACACTGCGTGGCGGCATGCAGATCTTCGTGGAGGCTCCACCACCGCGCCACCTCGGCTGCTTGCCTGCCTACATGGCACCGCATGCATCGCTGGCCAGGGTGCATGTCGAAGCAAGGAGGAGCGGCGACGGACGGGACGGACCTCGCTCCCGTCCCCGATAAAGTGAAGGGACACCTAAGCCATGCATTAAATGCATCTTGTCCTATAATACGGGCGATAGGCTCGCAATACTGTAGGCTCTTTCCACCTCCTGTGTGCCATTGTGGTAGCCCCTTTCGCCTATAAAAGGAGGCCCAAGGCATACAAGGAAAGGATTCGGCTCTTTCGAACCACGCAGCACTCGTAGCTAGTTAGTTCGAGAGCTCAAGAACACTCAATACATCCACCAAGCAGGACTAGGGTTTTACGCATCCTTGCGGCCCGAACCTGGGTAAACGATCCTTGTGCCAATTGCTAATCCTGCTCTTCTCACAACCCGCGCCCCGCAATCATACTAGGGATTCTCGTGATCCCATAGGTGTTGTTTCCCACTGACATCTTTGGCGCGCCAGGTAGGGGGTGCAATTTTGAGAATCTGGTCTCGTAGTTGGCCTGGCAGTTCTTCGTCGCCACGACTCCGCGGAGAAGGCGGCTAAGAGAGCGGCGCTGCCTGCGAGCGCAAGGGATGCCAGGGCGGTGACGAGAAAGCTAAGTCATACCAACCTTTAAACTCTTCTCCGTAATATAAGGTTATCATCCTCGGAGATTCAACCTATGTATGGAAAACCTGAACGCAAGCCCCCTCCCCCCGCCCCCCCCCCCGCGATTGGCAACGCCTTTGTTATGTTTCGAGTCCGCTCAATAGTTCAAGCGGCCGCGTTGAGAGCGGTAGGGTAGCCTTCCGCCGTCGGCAACACTCTCGACTCTGACTTGAGTCAAACTCGACAGATCGAGCGGCCGCGTTGAGGGCGTTAAGGTGGTTTGCCCGGCAGCAAGCACACCCGGCAGGCTAATGGGGATCCATCCTCAAGACGCCACCTTGGGTTTACGCACCGGCAAGCCTACCTAGTTAACGTAGGGTGGACATACGAAGGAAAATCGAACAGGAAAATAACATGCATACTGTCAAGAGTACTGCAGAGTTATATTACATAAATTGCCGCCGCGGTTCTAACTAAAGATAGCAATTGTCTTGGTCATGAACTTGCAGCAGCGGTAAGGAACGGGGTGCCTAGTCCCGGCGCTGGCCCTCCAACCTCTTGATTTTGTCGATGCGGCTGAGGATGGGCTTGATACGCTCATTGAGCGCAGCGATGTTAGCATCCTCCAGCAAGCTCTTCAGTGCAGCTTCAAAGTCGAGGTCAGGATGCCAGTGTGCAATCTTGGCAAGCACCCTGGTCATGACACCCCGGCAAAGCATCCGGGACTCCTCGGCCAGGGAGGCCGTCTGGTCAGAGTGAAGCCGCTCCAAAGCTTCGACGACCCTTTCGAAGTATAGGGTCAGGTTAGCGTTGGGGCTCAGGCTCGTCTCCGGGGCGTACCTCATGTCCGACATCCCCATGATGCCCAGTTGCGTGGCGGCTGATTCTGCAATAGCGGCAAGGTGTTCAAGCCAACGTTTCTCGCCCGCCACGTGGTCCTTGAGGTTGGCGGTCTCGTTCATCCGCAGCTGCTTCTTGGTCTCCAGCTCCTTGGTCAGCATCCCCTCTCGGGCTTTGGCCTCCGACAGCATCTTCTCGAGATCTCCCAGCTTCAGCTTGAGGTCTCTGATGGAGTTGTTGGCTTCGGAGAGTTCTCCGGCCTTGCTGACGTATGCGCCCTGCGCCTCCACCAGGGCGCCGTTGAGCGTGTCCTTCTCCGTGGACAGCTTCAAAGCTTGCTCCTCCAGCTCCTTCACCTTGCCGGCATGGACCAGAGCCTGGGCATTGAGTGCCTCCTGATGCCTCTGCTCCAGCTCTTGGGTCCTCCGCACGACAAGCTTGTCCACCTCTTCATCCTTGCCGTGGAGCATGGTGGCAAGCTTCTTCTCGCACTCGGCAAGATCCTCCTCCTGGGAGTTCAGTGCGGCCTCGTGCTGGGTCCGGATGGCCGCGGCTTCATCGGCCAATTTCTTTGCCGTCTGCTGGGCCTTCTCGATGTCGGCCAGCTTCAAGGTGAGCTCCATGTTGTGCTTGGACAGTTTGCCCTGGGCAGCCTTCAGCTCGTCTTGAGCCTGGCAGAACCAGTCCCGCGCTTCGGTGACGTGCCCCTCGAAGTACGCCTCCGCTTTCTCCACCACCGCCGTCCTGGACTTGGCCTTGTCCAGACGAACGCGGTGGAGCGCCTGAAGCTTCCGGAAGCTGGCACCCATGGCCTGGAGCAGCCGCTCCTCCTGGGAGCCGACGCCACCAACCCCCGACTCATCGATGACCTCGAGCCCGGCGGCGGAAAGCACCTCCTCGTCGAACATCTCTCCCTCAAAGGGAGCCCTGGTGCTCGACGCGCCTAGGAGGTGGACGAAGAGGTCATCACTCACCCTCAAGTACCTGTCGGAGCCAGAGGCAGCGGAGGAGGAGGGCAGGTCGTCAAACGCCACCTCCTCGGCAGCAGCCTTGCCGGCTTCCTCGGCAGGCCCCTCGCCGGGTTCTTCGGCGGGCTCCTTGGCGGCATCCTCAGCAGCGCCCTCGGTGCTCTCCTCGGCAACGATCTTCTCTGCCTACGCCGCGGCATCCGCGGCGACGTCCTTGATGACGGTGTCGACGTCCTCTGAGTCTATCGAGGAGGGGTCTGGATGCCAAGAAGGAGACATGGTGGGGCCAAGATCAAAAGCCAGTAAGGAAAAGAAGAAAGAAAGAACGCAAGCGGAAATGGAGAACGAGTGGCTTACCCGTGCCGGGCCGAGAGGCGGAGGTCCCTTCTCCGCCGAGGTTTGGCGTCGAGGCGAAGCCACCGACGCCCATGTTCTCCTCCACCTCCTTCATGTGCATGGCCTCGGCGCTTGGTGCCCTTGCTGGGGACGCCCCTCGGGGCGGCATGGTCGACGGGGGCGGCACGATGGGAGAAGCCCTCTGTGGCTCCCCTTGGTGTTGCTCCCCTCCTACATCCATGACAAGGTCAGTACCAAAGCGTCGTGCATTGCGCCCGTTGACAAAGGATGGGTGATAGACTCACGCTGGGGGCCGCGCCGGGGGCTACTGTCCGGGCTGCTCAACACCACCAACGACGTGCTGGAGGTGCCTGCCGGAGGCTGGCCACTCATCGAAATCCTGACCCTCTTCACCCTCTGGGCTAGCGTCTCCACGTCCCTGCAAGATAAGGATAATCCAGAATGGGTGGCACCATTGGAGGAAAAAAGAGAGGGCAGGGAGAAAGCAGAGCTTAATCTTCCTCCTCCTCCTCCTCTGCTATTTTCCTCTTCCTCTCCGGGCTGAGGGGCCCATAGTCAAATGCAATCCCCGCGCCGATGTTTGTCAGTGAAGGGGGAGGCGATGGCGTCCGGGCGTGCTTGGACAACGAAGAAGCAGATGCCTTCTTCTTTGATGCCATGGCCTTCGCCGCTTTCTTCATCGCCACCGCCCTCGTCTGGGCCTGCCGTAGCTGTGCGTCCTGGTCAGGGCGGACTGGCTCGCCGCAGGTGGCCCGCCGCAGGACCCGCCCTTTTCCGGCGATTGGAGGGTCGACAGTCGCGGTCTTCTCCCCCTTGCCCTCCTCCGACAACGACCCGTCGGCTGCGTCCTCGATGAGGGGAGCCCCGATGCCGGCGCTGCTGGCCTTCCCAGCGGCTGCTGCCCACCGGGCGAGCTCCTCTTCCTCCGCCTCCGCCTCCGCCACGGCCTTGTCCGCCACGCTGCCGGTGCTGCCAGCCTCCTCGACGAGCTTTGCCTCCTCCGCGACAAGCCTCGCCTCCTCCACCCTGGCAGCGATGTAGTCCAGCTCCGCCGGAGAGGTGCCCTGGATAAGCTGCGGCTCGGCAGTGACGTACACCTCATGCAAGGTGTCAAAGAACTCCTGCACCTTGAGCTCGTCCGGCTCGACCCAGTTCGGGTTAAGGCCATGCACGTTGAAAAGCGGCATCATGGCAATGATCTCGGACCGGCGAGAGTTGTTGCTCAACGGGACCACTCCCGCCGGCAGCTTGAAAACGGGCTCCTTGGTAATCTTGCCGACCTTCGCGGCAGCCCTTGCGACCTTGCCGGACCGCTCAACCTCGCCGTCGTCACTAACCTCGAGCTGGAAGATCCGTTGGCAGAGATGGGCGTGCCTCAACACCGTCAGGTTGTTGTCGAGGCCGGGGCGGAGCCTCATGATGTCGGAGGCGTTCACGAAAAGCCAGGCCGGCCTCCCCTTGTCATGCAAGGGAGCAATTCGGCGGTGGATGAAGTCCGCCCCGATCATCTCGAGGGTGAGCCTGGCCTGGGTAAGCCGAAGAATCCTGGTGGTGGTGATCATGAGCTTCGCGTCGTCGGTGTTGACGTCGCCCCAATTGCCCCCACGCACCGGCGGCTCCTGGCGAACATCGCAAAATGCTGGCGGGTCCTTCTCCTCAATCAGCACCACCAGCCCCGCCATTCTTCCCACCTCTCCTTCGTGGCGCCCTCCGGGTACGCCCCCTTGGCCCTCGGGATCCAGGCGACGCAGCCAGAGATGGCACCCCCTTTTTGGATCCGAGGGGAGAAGTAATGGCGGAAGAGCACCGTGTTGGGGTGCACCCCGACGAAGCCCTCGCAAAGGTGTGTGAAGAGAGCCATGCATGCCACGACATTCGGGGTGAAATCCAGAAGGCGGAAGCCGTAGGTGTGCATGATATCCTTGAAGAAATCAGAAAAAGGGGGACAGAGCCCGCAGGAGAAGTAGTCGACGAAGAAGGGGTACCGATTTGGGGAGGCCCCGGCGCTGGCAGGGACGACGTGCGTGGCTGGATGCCCCGTCTTCTCTCCTCCCGTGTTCACCCCCCACAGATCCTTGAACATCTCCTGGAGCTCGGACACATCGACCGTCGAGGGGAAGTAGGCGAACTGCGCCCGTTGTGCCACTAGCTCGCTCTCCGGCTGCTCCGTCGCCCCGACGTCTTTAGCCACCCCCTTGCTTTTGGTGGATTTAGGCGCCATGGCGAATGCGAGAAGCAAGAAAGCAGAGGATGGCGGAAGCGAAGCGGCGATGGACAGAGACAGAGGGGCTCGAGAAGAAGGAAGAAAGGGGGCGGCGGTTCTGAGATTGGAGAAGGCACAAGGAGGGTAAAGTGAGCAGCGCGCCCGCGGTTATTCCTTTTTATGGGGAAGGCGCGGGCCGCCTCCTTTCCCATTAACTGCGATATGACGCATGCATGCAGAAACCGTCCCACGCATGTGAAAGTGCAACTAATCCCCGGGTGGTTTTGGTAATTAATAACAACATATATATCATTGAACTAATAGTTACTTGAGAATCATTTCAGAGAGTTCGGTGATATGGGTATGGCAAGGATCAAGAAGTGGACCCTCAAAATGCTAAGGCAAGCATTGGCAAAAGCTCAAGACTCCATTTTTGGTTTAGTGATCCAAGATCACATTGAGTCCATAGGAAAAGCCAATACTATTAAAGGGATGAGGTTATGATGATGATCTGGTTGCTCAAGTGCTTAGTGATACATCTCCTAAACTATCAGCAACTTTCACTGCCATATACACTCATAAGTAGTCTCGGTCCCACCGATTTTCCAAACTCAGTCACACCGAGATGAACCACCTCAGCCATAAGCCAAACCCTAGCAAACTCGGATTTTCCGATTCGAACTCGGTCTCACGAAAAATGAGTTGCCAAGCCACAGAACCTTCGTCATCAAATCGGTGTCACCGAGATGATGAAGTCGGTCCCACCAAATTGGCATGCTCTTGTCATTGCACGAATCGGACTAACCGAGATTGTATTTTCGGTCCCACCGAAAATCCCAACGTTCACATTATTTGAACTATCGGTCTCACCGAGTTGTCAACCGGTCCCACGAGATTGGTCAAATGTGTGTAGCGGTTGGATTTTGTGTGGAGGCTATAAATACCCTCCACCCCTCTTCATTCGTGGAGAGAGCCATCGAAAGAACTACCACTCCTACCTTACATTTACGAGAAGAGAACTACCTACCCTTGTGTTGAGATCAAGTTGCTCCACTCCCACCATATGAAGCTTGATCTCTAGCCTTCCCAAGTTGCTTTCCACTCAATCCTTTCTTCCACCACAGCCAAATCGGTGAGGAGAGTTGAGTGTTGGGGAGATTATCATTTGAAGCACAAGAGCAAGGAGTTCATCATCATCTACAACATCTATTACCTTTTGGAGGTGGTGCCTCCTAGATTGGTTAGGTGTCGCTTGGGAGCCTCCGTCGAGATGTGGAGTTGAACCAAGAAGTTTGTAAGGGCAAGGAGATCGCCTACTTCGTGAAGATCTACCCGAGTAAGGCTAGCCCTCCATGGGCGTGAGCCATGATGGAATAGACAAGGTTGCTTCTTCGTGGACCCTTAGTGGGTGGAGCCCTCCGTGGACTCTCGCAGCCGTTACCCTCAGTGGGTTGAAGTCTCCATCAGCGTGGAAATGCGATAGCACCACCTATCGGAACCACGAGAAAAATCACCATGTCTCCAAAATTGCGTTTGCTCTTCTCCACCTCTCTTTACTACATGTGCAATTTACTTTCCGCTGCCTATACTCTAGAATTGCATGTGTAGGGTGATGCTTGACTTGATCATAATTGTGAATCTGCCAAAAACTGTTCTTTGTCAAAAGGCAAAATTTTTATATTGTCAAGTAGTCTAATCACCCCCCCTCTAGACATACTTTCGATCCTACAAGTGGTATCAGAGCATTGGTCTCCATTTTATTGGTTTCCATTGCATTGGACTCCATAAGCTTGGTTTCACAACCTAGGAGAGTATGGCGTCTAGTGAGGTAATTTTAAGAGAGGTCCTTACTTTGATGGTACAAATTTTGCTAGTTGGAAGCATAAAATGAAAATGCATATTCTTGGTCATAACCCAGCCGCATGGGGCATTATTTGTGTTGTTATGCAAGGTGAATTCTTGAGGAAGGAAAAGTTCGGATCGTGAAGCTTCAGCGGAAGAATTGCGGATGTTGCAAAACAATGCTCAAGCTTGTGACATTCTCTTCAATGCCTTGTGTCGAGGAGTTCAACAAAATCAGCCGTCTTGAGAATGCAAAGAGATTTGGGATACTTTGGTTGAAATGCGCGAAGGTACCGAGTCCGTGAAGGAATCAAAGCTAGATATTCTTCAAGGTCGACTTGACAAGTTCAAGATGAAGGATGGTGAAGGAGTCGCTGAAATGTACTCTAGGCTTGCTCTCATCACAAATGAGATTGCCGGCTTAGGAAGCGAAGAAATGACCGACCGATTCATCATCAAGAAGATTCTCAGAGCTTTGGATGGAAAGTATGACACCGTGTGCACTTTGATCCAAATGATGCCAAACTACAAGAATCTCAAGCCAACCGAAGTCATTGGAAGAATTGTTGCTCATGAGATGACACTTAAGGATAAGGAAGAGCTTCACAACAAGTCAAGTGGTGCTTACAAAGCTACAAGTGATGCTCCCACAACCTCAAGTGACAAGTTAGTTTCCAATGAAGAGATAAGCCTAATGGTCAAGAACTTCAACAAATTCTACAAGAATAGAAGCAAAGAGAGAAGCTCAAAGTCTAGATCATATGATGAAAAGAGATCTTCTAGTCGTGATCGAAGCTGCTACAATTGTGGAAGACCGGACACTACTCAAATGAGTGTCGGCTCCCCACAAGAGAAGAGAAGAATCTCCAAGAAGAAGAAGCTCAAGAGATGAGTCACCTCGGAAGAGAGAAGGAGCAGAGATGATCGTTATGAGCGAAGATCCTCTCGGAGAAGCAAGGATTCGGAGAGGAAAGACAAGTCATCAAGGAGCTACACAAGAAGAAAACATCAAGCTCATGTAGGTGAATGGGTCTCGGCTCCGACTCCGACAATCAATCGAAGGAAGCTATCACTCCAACTCCGACTACAGCCAAGATGAAGGTGTTGCGGTCTTGCTCTCGTATCCTCCAACTCCAACTCCTCGACTTATTTGATTCACCAAATGAGGGAATTGGAAGATGCTTCATGGCTAAAGGCCCCAAGGTATCACACCCTGAATTCATTGACTTGATAGTGATGAGGATGACTTGCTTGGTGAAGATGAGCTCTTACATGATAAATCCAATGAACCTAGTAACGATGAACATGCTAGTAGTCTTTATAGTCGAGAAGAGTCGAATGACAATGCTATGAAGGAGATTGAGCGTCTAACTAAAGAACTAAACACTCTTAAGTTAGCTCATGAAACAACTCAAGAAGATCATAGAGAGCTCCTAAGATCTCATGAGAAGCTACGCCGAGAAGCTCACTCTAGAGCAAGAACATGAGTTTCTAAAAGCAATCAATGACGATCTTGAAAGAAGAGTTCTTCATATCTTGCCAAACGACTTCTCTTGTCTAATTTCTTGCCACCCATTAAGACTAAGCATGACAAGCATAAGAAAAATTCTTTCTCTAGTAGTAACAATAACCATGCTAAATCCAATGTTGTTGCTTCTAGTAGTTCTCTTGATTCCACTAACAATGTTTCAAGCCAAGTTACACTTGAGCAAGAAAATAGTTTATTGAAAGGGATCATAGAGAAAGGTGTCTACAAGAGCCTTGCGGAAGCAAGAACTTTGAGAAATTGTTACTTAAGCAAGGAAGGCAGGAAGAATCAAGGAATTGGTTTTGAGCGAAAGTTCAACGCCGAAGGTGTTGAATGGGAAGAAGGTCAATATCCTACTCCACAGTTTGTTCCTCAAAAGGAGAAGTATGATCCTACTTCTTCCAATGTGGAACAAGCTCAAGATGACCTTCCACCACAAGACCACAAGCTAAAAGGCAAGGACAAGCTTCAAGAGGAGATTGATGCATTTGTTGAAGCACCTCAAGCCATGGTCAAGTGGGTTCCCAAGGAAACGTCAAGTTCTACTTCGTCAAGCTCAACTACAACCCCAAGGATTCCCATCAAGATGATGTGGATCCCGAAGAAGAAGAACTAGAAAGTTCTTGAGGGTGACTCCGCCAACATACTTCACTCACATTCATTTTGGCAAAAACTTGTGCAATCAACTTCCACATCGTGCACTAGTTCATGGAGTCACAAACCCTCTTGTTGGTAAGTCAAGGG